>CM053404.1:119486132-119544729 GCA_028644305.1 Xerus rutilus | reverse complement strand
GTACTGGGGATTGAACTCAGGGGCACTCGACCACTGAGCCACATCCCCAGCCCTATTTTGTGTTTTATGTAGAGACAGGGTCTCATTGAGTTGCTCGCTTAGCGCCTCGCCATTGCTGAGGCTGGCTTTGAACTCGCGATTCTCCTGTCTCAGCCTCCCTAAGTGCTGGGATTACAGGCTTGAGCCACCGCGCCCGGCTCCAATGAATAATTTTTTTTAGTAACTTCAGAGGCTTTGTGGCCAAACATTTTAGCTGTGGGAAAAAAATCCAGTTCAATTTTATGAAGGTGGTATATATTCTCAAAGGAGAAGTGGACAAATGACAGGATAGCACTAGTTTGTGACACCAACCACAGTCCTGTGTTTGGAGAGATCCATTTATCTTTAATGCTAAAAAAGAGTGTCAGAAGCTGGGCATGGTGGTGCATGCTTGTAATCCTAGCAACTCGGGAGGCTGAGGTAGGAGGATTGAGTTCAAAGCTAGCCTCAGCAACTTAGCAAGGCCCTAAACAACTTAAGAGATCCTGCCTTTAAATAAAATACAAAAAAAAAAAAAAAAGCTGGGGATGTGGTTATGAGCCCCTGGGTTCAATCCCCACTACCTGGTCCCCCTCCACCCCCCGCCAAAAAAAAGTGTTGGAAGTAAAGGTTTGTGATAAGTAAGAGTAAACATTTGCTTTCCCTTGAAAGGTGTTGCTGGGACTTTTCTATTGTGGTCACTGGTTGCAATATGCCAGAAGTCAGACTTAAAGAATGTACTTGGTACACTTAACAGTTTTCCGAAACTGTGCTTTTATCCTTCTGATATTCCTGATTGCAAACTGACCTGATGATATAAACAACTGTACCCTACAGTGCCTCACAGTAACAGAAACTGGAGGCAGAAACAGAAGTTGAATGCCTAACAATCTGTGATTCTAAAACTCAACATAGATCATTCAGCATGAATGGCTGTTAACAATCCTATTGCAAAATGAGTTAACAAGCTGGAACACTTTGGTTAACTAATGCAGAATGCACCATGGCTTCTAAAAGTAGCAAATGAAACCAATAATGGTTCTCTCTCACACTCAGGTTATTAACCCCATTTTAGAGATGAGAAAATCCATCTCCAGAGATAAAGTAAGTTATATAAAAATCACCAAATAAGTGACAGAGCCGGGCTTTGAATCTAAGTGTTAACTAGGTTCATGTTCTGAATTTATATTAGGTCAATAATTCACTTTTGGCCCTTTAAAATAAGTTCTGGATTTGAAACTGATATGGGCAAGCAGGTATTATGAATAAGCCACATACTGTATGGCCACCATCCCCCCATCCACTGTTACTATCAAGGCTTCTGGTGCTCTGCCATAGGAAATTTTTTTTTTTTTTTTGAATCCAGGGGCACTTAATCACTGAGCCCCAACCCCAGCCCTTGTTTGTATTTTACTTAGAGACAGGGTCTTGCTAAGTTGCTAAGGGCCTCACCAAGTTGCTGAGGCTGGCCTTGAACTCACAATCCTTCTGCCTTAGCCTCCCAAGCTGCTGGGATTACAGGCACATGCCACTGCGCCTGGCTTCCGGAAATGTTATAATTTTAGAGGCTTAAAGTCAGAGGGCTTGAGAAAGAAGAAGCTGTGAGAAGCAGGCACAGCCTATGCGGGTAGGTTCCCCAGCAGATCTGTCACGCTTAGGATAACCTCTCACTGCCTATTTTATTAGGATCTCATTTTAATTTTGATAGTACACACATATCACCTGGAGATTTGTTAAAATGCAGAGGGAGTCACTGGGTCTGGAGAGATGCCTGAGAATCTGCATTTCTTTTTCTTTTTTCTTTTGGTACTAGAGATTGAACTCAGGGGCACTCGACCACTGAGCCACATCCCCAGCCCTATTTTGTGTTTTATGTAGAGACAGGGTCTCACTGAGTTGCTTCGTGCCTCGCTGTTGCTGAGGTTGGCTTTTAACTTGCGATTCTCCTGTCTCAGCCTCCCTAAGTGCTAGGATTACAGGCTTGCGCCACCACGCCTGGCTTGCATTTCTTATGTGCTCCCAGATGAGGCCTATGCTGCTGGTCTGTGGCCCACACTTGGAGTAGCAAAGATGAAGACGTCTGATTTCCATTCTCTGGCGGCCTAGCATCCTTTCTCATTTAGAGGAAACCTCCTTGTGCATCACAGTAGGCAGGACAAGTGGAAAATCAGCAAGTAAGAGTATCCACGTCACTCTGCTGTTACCTGATCAGGTGTGGGCATGCTGCCTAGGTCTGCCCCCAGGGGCTTTTTTCCAGGGCCCTGACCTTTGAGGCTATATCGCACACATGCAAGGACAATTTAGAAGAAATCTGGGTACTAATGATCCAGGGATGATTCTGTGGCAGTGTCCTGTTTAGATTATTCCTTGGCTGCCTGCCAGGCCCGTTTGGTGGTGAGTCATTTTCTGAGCACTGTGGAGCTTCTGCCCAGTTTAAAAGGGCCTGCACTCTGCCCTCAGTCCACAGGAGGGCTGGCTACAATGTGTCCCTTTTTTACTCTGGTCAAAGTAGAGCTTGAGAGGATAAACTCAGGTGTTCAATATACTGAGGTTCAAAAACCAGCATTTTTATGAGCCGCTGCTGCTCTACTGTAGGTAGGGGTCAGCAGACTTTTTCTGGAAAGGCCTAGAGAACAAATGTTTTAGGCTTTCTGAGCCACATATGACTTCTGTCACAACTACCTTACTTTGCCATTATAGGATAAAAGCAGTCACAGAAAATATGTATATGAAGGTGCTCTATTCCAATAAAACTTTTTATTTGTGGGCCCTGAAATAAAAATTCCAAGCCGGGCGCGGTGGCTCAAGCCTATAATCCCAGCACTTAGGGAGGCTGAGACAGGAGAATCGAGAGTTCAAAGCCAGCCTCAGCAATGGCGAGGCGCTAAGCAACTCAGTGAGACCCTGTCTCTACATAAAACACAAAATAGGGCTGGGGATGTGGCTCAGGGGTCGAGTGCCCCTGAGTTTAATCCCCGGTACCAAAAACAAAAAAATTTCATATACTTTTCATGTGCTATGAACTATTACTCTTTTAATTTTTTTCAACGATTCAAAAATGTGAAGCCTATTATTCTGTATAATTAAAATGCACTAACAACTACAAAAGTAACAACCACTTTTAGTCAGCAAGCTACACAATAGGTGGTGGGTTGGGTTTGGCGAACAGGCCATAGTTTGCCAAAGTAGTAATACCCAGCTCCAAAGCAGTAATACCCTGGTCTGGTTTATACCTACACGATGTTCTCCTTGAAACCAGGCATTTAGTTCTCATCTCTCCCTACCAAGACAACCAGAAGTTATTCTGAAGAACGAAGAGACTGTACCCACTTAATTCAGCCTTTAGATCATGACATTTGCTTCCTCAATATTTTGATCTTTATGAAAATCAATGATAGCACCTTAAAAGGTGAGCAGTGATGAAATATACTAAATAATTGGCTTATTAAATATTTCCCAAATAGGCACCGTGACAGGAACCACAGATATAAAAAGGAATAATGTCGTAATTAACTTTGAGGATATCTTGGCCAAGAGAGTCAGTGAACATGTAAGTTTTGATTTCAAACATATGTGCAATACCAAGCCGAGGGCGATGCTGCATGCCTGTAATCCTAACGGCTCAGAAGGCTGAGGTAGGAGGACCACAGGTTCAAAGTTAGCCTCAGCAACTTAGCGAGGCTATAAGCAACCTAGCGAGACCGTGTCTCAAAATAAAAAATAAAAAGGGTTGGGGATGTGGCTTAGTGGTTAAGTGCCCTTGGGTTCAATCCCCAGTACCAAAACAAAGTGCAATACTATGACTGTCAGGGGAGCTCGCTATGTAACTTAGTAAGAAATTTTATCATAGAAAGTCACAATTTTCTGCCATGCTGGATTTTCTTGAACCACTTACCATTCCAAACCATTTTAGACAGAGTTCCTAGATCAAATCCCATGTCTCAGGCAAAGTGCCCTGGTATTAGTACTGCTATATTCTGCATCTGGAGTGTCCTCCAAAGATCCGTGGCTTGTTGCCCAGAGTGGCACTACTGGGAACTGGTGGAACCTTTACGAGGTGGAGCGTAATGCTGCGCTTTAGGTCATTGGGGGCGGCCCTTGAAAGGGATTGTGGGACTACAGCCCTTCCTCTTCCTTGTTTCCTGGTTGCATGAGGTGAACAGCTTTGCTCCCTCATGTTTTCCAGCCATGAGATACTGTGCTTCCACAGGCCCAAAGCAATCAGGCCAATTGATCATGGTCTAAAACCTCTGAAACTGTGAGCTAAAATAATAACCCTTTCTTTTTAAGTTGACTTCTCAGGTATTTGTTACAGTAATGGAAAACTGACTAACACAAGTACATACCTTTTCCCAGTCAACAGTAATGCTATTGTGGTGAGAAAAATTAGGTGATCCCCGTACACCACCACCACCAAACAGGGTTCCACTATCTTGCCCAGGCTGGCCTCAAACCTGTGATCCTACTGCTTCAATCTCCTGAGTAGCTGGGATTGCAGGCACCTGCCACTGTGCCCAGTTCCATAATTAGGTGATTTATCTTTCCTTATTCAGCTTGTCTATTCATTTCCCAGTGCTCCATTCAGGGTAAAACCCAAAATGTCAAGAATACAATCCCCTCTACTCATTCTATTTGTTAACCAAATTTCTAATTGCATACTCCTGACGCAGGGTTAATGCCTGCTGCAAAGGGGTGGTAGTGGTGGTGGTGAAGTGACCGAAGGGGCTAATAGGTACTGATGCCTGTTCAATTTTCTACACTTGGTTCTTATTAGAACATTTCCTCATGGCACGTAGGCCCAAACCCCATGAAGGAACTTCTAGGTCCCTTGCTTATTCTTTGCCCCAAAATACTGTATTTAGCAGGTTCCAAGAACTAAATAGCATTGACAGATTTGATAAAATTGAAATTGGTAATTGAACAAATTCCAATGGCTGTGGTTCTGCAGACGAAGCTCAAGATTGACCCATTGGCCTCATTGTACCCAGAAAATTAATCCTCATGGTCCCATGATAGCATGTTGGCAGTGAAGTTCTACTGTTCCCACTGGGTGGATTCTTTAGGGAGTGGTTTCCTTTTCTGGCTCATACTCCCACTCTCCCCAGATGCTGATCTTCTTACACAGCATATGGTAGGTTAAATGGTGGCCCCCCTAAGAGATAAGTCCATGTCCTAACCCAAGAACCTGTGGATGTGACCCTATTAGAAAAAATGGTCTTTGAAGGTATAGTTAAGCATCAAGATGAGATCACCCTGGATTTAGAATGGGTCCTAATCCAGTAACAGTTGTCCTTATAAGAGAAAGGCAAAGGGAGATTTGAGACAGACCCAGAGGGGAGAGGAGGTAGAGATGGAATAATGCAGCTACAAGCCAAGAAATGCCAAGGACTGCCAGCAACAACCAGAAGCATGGAGAGATGCCCAAGATGGTTTCTCCCTCACAACCTCTAGAGGAAACATGCTCTGCTGACACTTTGATTTTGGACTTCTGGCTTCTGGGGCTGTGAAAAATTAATTGTTTTAAGCTCCCAAGCCTGTGGGTTATTTGTTATGGCACAGCTTTAGTCATCTAGTACACAGTATGAAAAAGGAAAAATGGTTCATCCTAGGACATGGTCAAGTCTGAAGTAGCAAGAAGAGGTGGTTAAAAGTCTGTAGGTTTAAATTAGCAAAACAGGCATGAACCTTTGGGGTATATGATTACAGGGTGATAGATAGGTACATTTAAAACACAGCCTCTTTCCACTAGCTGTGGAGTACTCCTAATTCTGTACTTAGAGATTGTGTTTTTATAACCTGTTAAAAAAAATAAAAAGACAGTAGAATGAATCAGATCTAACTTTACTATGTTCATATATGAATACATGACCAGTGTAACTCCACATCATGTACAATCAAAAGAATGGGAAGTTACACTCCATATATGTATAATATATCAAAATATACTCTCTATACATTTATGTATATCTAAAAAAATTAAAATATACTCTATACTCACATTTATCCAAAAAGAAATAAAAAAATTAAAAGTGAATTTTTCTGGGACAGGTAAGACATTATCTTGTAAGTTAAGTGCATCAATTTTGCCGTAAACAAGTCTGGCTTCTTTTTCATTGTAGCTATTCAGTATGCATTTCTATACAGCAGGCAGTATAGTGAACACCTTAAATATGCTACCTGGTTTATCCTCTTCATGTGGGTATTATGCCCATTTTACAGATCAGGACACTGAGCAAACAGTGTTGCACTGTGACTCGCTTGCCTTTGGACAAGACATTTGTCAAGTGGCAGAGGCAAGTCTTGAGTCACCATGCCTTTCACAGTGCGCTTCGATGGATAAAGAGGAGCAAACACAGGCTACTAATAGGGGAAGGCTGGGGGGGGGGAGGGAGGTAAAAAATATCAACAAGAATGTTTTAGGACCAAAACCAAATTGATACACTTTACAATTTGAATCAGTCCCTGTATTAACGAGGCCAGAGGCCATGCGTTCTATCTCTATAGGTTTAGCTATCCCTGCTCTCCTCTACAGCCATTTAGGATTCCCTAACCTGCCAAGAAGTGCCTGAGCCCAACTGTAAACAAGATGGGATTAAAGCAGAGCGGGTGACACAAACCCAGTGCATTCCCAGCTGATGGGTCAACAGCATTTTCTCTGTATGTGAAGGAGGGCACTCTGATTTTGATGACTCACAAGCAGAGAGAGTAGGAGGGGAAAAGAAGTCTGAGGCATTGCCTAAGAAGCAACCCTTCTGCTTAAACAAGCACACTAATAATAAAGCAAGTAATGATTCACATTCTCATTCTCTAAAAAATTCACTTGTGAATTTCGAGATGTTAGTGAAGACTTACAAGTGTTGCCAAACTGCTTTAATGCATAATTGGGGTCGTATTTTACTCAGTATATGGCAACTTTTTCATTTTGAACTTCTGCATCTTATTTTGTGATCACAGCTTTCTGAAAGCAATTTCTCTAAGTGCTTAGCTTAGTCAATTTACATTCGCACACTGACACTGACGACTTATACATCCTTCATGTAATCGGGCCTCTGTAAATCTCAACCCTTCTTTAGGGTACACTTCGGATTTTGTGTGCAGCTTTCTTTTTTGGGGGGGAGGTGCTGGGGATTGAACTCAGGGGCCCTCACTGAGCCACAACCCCAACCTTGTTTTGTATTTTATTTTGAGGCAGGATCTCACTAGCTTGCTTATTAGCACCTCGCCATTGCTGAGGCCGGCTTTGAACTCACAATCCTCCTGCCTCAGCCTCCCGAGCTGCTGGGATTACAGGCATGCGCCATGGTGCCCAGCTTGTATGTAGTTCTCTTCTTGACTGTATTAAATGTTCTAGTTCCTACATTTTAGGGACAATGAGAAAAAAAGTATTGCTTTGGTTACTTCTTCATATCAAAGGAAGTTCATCTCCTGGTAATTAAAAACATTTATTAAATGTTCATCTTTTTGGGCCACCGTGCTAGTCCCTGTACCCAAACACTATCAAATAGGCAAGGGCCGTACTGCATAGAGATGACAGTTACATAGTCCAGTTTCTGGGGAAGTGCTAATTGCATGTAGTTCCCTCTTCTTCAAGCAATTCTCTAAATACATTAATTAATGTGCTTTCATTTTCATATTCTTGCAATATTTTTCACATAAATTCATTTTCAGGAAATAGTATCAAAGTGAAGCTGGCGATGTTACTTAATGGTAAAGCATTTGTCTTACATGCTCTGGGCCCTGGGTTCAATTCCCAGAATTGCCAAAGATAAAAGTATCAGAGGTGCTTGAAAAATAGTCTTGTTCAGCTGGGTGTAGTGGTCCACACCTGTAATCTCAACAACTGAGGAGGCTGAGGCAGGAGGATTCCAAGTTCGAGGCTGACCTTAGCAACTTAGTAAAATCCTGTCTCAAATGAAAAATAAAAAGGGGCAGAGATGTGGCTCAGTAGTAAAGTGCGTCTGGGTTCAATTCCCAGTATTAAAAAAAAAAAAGTCTTGTTCAAAAGTCAGACTCATGAATAAATGTGTGTATTCACTACAAACGGTATTTTCATAAACTAAAATTTAAAAGGGTAATAGAAGGTAGAAGAAAATCTTGTTTTGATTAAAAATGCATAGTTATAAGAAAAGTTTTGAAGTATACAGCATAGTAATTATATTCTATATTGTTTTACTTTGATTTTGGCATATGAAAATCAAAATGTAGGAAGTCTGACAACATAAGTAGTAACAGAAATGTCAGAAATCACTGTTGCAGAATCAGCAAAAAGAAAAAAGTTCTTTCATATACAATTAAGCTGAAGAATAAAACTCCACTATTAATAGCTGGCACAGTTCCTGGTAGTTTTGAAACCACAAAAAGGTTAGTGAAAAACATTTAAGTATATTTAAGTCTGGAGAAAACTAGGATTGTTTAGGCAGAGATTGAAAACAGTTCCTAAGTAGTAAGGAAAAATAATAGTTCAGCATATCTGTATTTTGTGAGTATTACTTTATATTGTTTTTATAGTATAGTAATAGTTGTTTATATTTATTTCTCAACAATTTAAGTGAGTTATATGTATTTTTAAAAATAATTTAATGGAAAATGGTGCTTATGTTTGCTTTTGGTAAATTTAGCTTATGATAAACCTAGCTCTATATACTGTGAGAGTATACCTAAGGTATTTCTGCATTGATCTATATATGCCTGAATAATTGGTATTACTTGGGAGGAAATATAATAGCTTCAGGCTTAGTTTTGGGAGAGTAAGCAAGACTTCAAAGAACGGATTTTGAGTTAAGATTTAAAGGATGTGTGTGAGCTGCGCATGAGGCAGAGGTGGAACTGTGCGTGACGTTAGGATAGGTGCAGATGAACACTGAAATTAGAAAGTACCTTCCTTTCCTCATCTATTTCAGGAAATAGCCACAACAGAATATTCGAGAGATAATTTGTTCCTCTTGGCCTTCAAAGACTGTTCAGTAACATTTTATAATGGCATAGGTACCAATTACATTTTGAAGGCAATTCTAAATGCAAACTTTCCACCTTATTGATAAAACTGGGCTATTTGTTTACTATGAAAATTTGAAAATTAAACCAAATATTTAATTAGCATTATGTTAGCAAAGGCAAAATTAGAATTTAAGACCTCACCATCATGTTAAGAATATATTTTAATGCAACCCTACTAATTAACTAAAAATTCTTTAAACTCTTTAATCTTTTATTTCTTAAAATGTCTTTCTACTATTTCATCAGAATAAGACATCAGAAGGGCAAATCTCTCATAGATGAATTCTTAGTAACTCTGGTATAAGTCTTGGGAAAAAAGTGGAATACATTTTCATATACTTCTGCTTTCCCTAACTCCTAATACCACACTAGAGGACAAGTATTTGTAGATATAATTTTAAAATCTGGACTAAAAGAGACTATGATTATGCTTTATGGATTTTAGCAAAATTTAAATGTTTTCATTCAAAAAGTTCTGAGGCCTCTCACACTCTTGGTTTAATCTCTGAATTACTGGACTATCTATCAACAAAACTGAGTAGTCAATTAACTATGGATGCCAAGGGCTGACAATTTCACTTTCAGTTTTCAAGAAGATCTGTTGTTCCAGGAGTGTAAGAACATCCTCAGCATCTCTACAGAACAGTTATAATTGTAACTCCCATTAGATTTACTGCTAAAGAAAGACACAATTCATTAATTGTGGGAATTTGATGACTTCTTCTGGGGGGGGGGCACTAAATTGCAAAGAAAGCAATTTTGCCAGCCAGAATCAACTCTTCATTACCCTGTGATGCCAGCTCCTCCAAATGGCAGCAGAAACGTATTACTGTCTGGAAATTCCACAGTAATAAAAATTTAGTATTCCATAGAGATAAGGACAAGGCAAAAGAAATATATTTTTAGAACAGTATTATTCTAAAATAAAAATACTGTCATGATTGTATAACAGGATAGCTCCTCTATAGGTTCTCAATGATCTGTATTTTAAAACCAAAATTGCATTTTTCAATGTAGACAAAATTAACTGCTTCAAAATATGACATTTTTGCATATAATTTAACAAAATTTAAAATAGGTGATAGGGCTAGGCTTGGTGGCACATACCTATAATCCTAGCAACCCGGGAGGCTGAGACAGGAAGATCGCAAGTTCGAGGCCAGCCTCAGCAACACAGTGATACCCTGTCTCAAAATAAAAACTAAAAAGGGCTGAGGATATAGCTGAGTGTACCCCTAGGTTCAATCTCCAGTACTGCTAACTAACTAACTAACTAAATAAATAAATAAATAAAATGTGATTAGGGCTGGGAATGTAGCTCAGTGATAGAGTGCATGCTGAGCATGCACAAGGCCCTAAGTTCGATCCTCAGCACCATTGTATGTGTTTAACTATTTTTGATAAGCTTGTGATTGTGCATAAAATATCAGTTATAAAAAATACTATTCAAAAATTCATGTAATTGTAGTGACCAAAGTCCTATTGGAAGGGATCAAGAGGGAGTTTATGGTTTCTAAAATTAATGATACAGTGGTGAACAGTACATTAGTAATCATGTTCAAGACTCTCATATGTGAAGGTTTGGGATGGATAGGAAAATAATGACCATACCCATGGACACATGGATTTGGGATACCCAATACATCAGTGAGATATTCTTCAAAGTTTAACTCAAAAACTACTTCTCCCATGAAATTTTGCCAAACACTCCTACTTCCAATCCAAGTTTCTCTTCTGAGCTCCCAGGATATTTTGCATTTTTGTAATAGCATAACCATATTTTGTTTGCAGATATTTCTATGATCACATAACCATCTTATAGTTACTTTAAAAAAATTTTTTTTAGTTGTTGTTGACCTCTATTTATTCATTTATTTATATGCAGTGCTGAGGATCGAACCCAGTGCCTCCCACATGCGAGGCAAGTGCTCTACCACTGAGCCATAATCCCAGCCCTTAGTTACTTCTTTTCGCATTTCTCTTGCACTACCAATTGTCTCTCACTATTTACAATTTTTTTTGTTTACAAATTTTTCTCTTTCCTCTTGCATCGATTTCTCTCCCATTCCACCACTTGAAAGCTTGCCTTTTCAGCTCTGACTCCTAGTGCCCAACAGTGTCTCCACATAATGATGCTCAATGAACAGCTGCTAAGTGAATCCTCTTGTGATCACAGCACTATTGTCATAATCCCACTCAAAATTGCTTCTTTTAAAAATATTTTTTAGTTGTAGATGGACACAATACCTTTATTTTATTTATTTATTTTTATGTGGTGCTGAGCATTGAACCCAGTGCCTCACAAATACTAGGTGAGCACTCTACCACTGAGCTACAACCCCAGCCCAAAATTGCTTCTTAACGTTTTACTTTTAACAGAATGCATTCATTTAATAAACATTCATTGAGAAACTACTAATTTCCATGACCTATGGTAGAAATTGGGAATAAAAGATGAGTATGTTCAAGTCTTATTCTACTCAGTCTTGAGTAATGCAGCATTATGGCTCAATCTTCATAAAACACCTTCAGTGGCAAGATGTCATGTTTGGAATAATGGATATTATGGTTTCTGCCAACATACTAATATCTTCTGAAGCTATGCTTTGCCTATTTGATCATTTTGGAGAGCACTGTATCTGATATAGAAACTTCTACTATTCTAGCCATACATGAAAATTATTTTTATGATGCTAACTGCATGCTAATCGGCCTTTTGATTTAATGCTGGTATATACCTCACCTGGTTGTTTTCCATATAATGTACTTTGTAATATGTAAATACCTCATAAAAATTCTTTTGATGGCCTAGTGTCTGTTGTTGAATCAATCTCTATGAATCTCTTAACTGATACACTAAAATCTACCAAAAATTGGGCTGGGGATGCAGCTCAGTGGAGAGAGCATGCTTACTTAGCATACACACATCCCACAGGTCCTCAGGACCCCCCCCCCAAAAAAAAAAAGCCTAGAAAAAATAAACTCAGAGTAAAAATATCTGTATGGTGTGCATATATTTATTATTTTAAATGCTAGGTTATATAATTTAAAACTATAGAGTTATAACATGGAAAATGTTTTTATTAAGTCAAATTCATGCTCACTTAGCTAGTAAAAAACAAGAAAGCAATTCACACACAAGCCAAGAGAGTGGCTAAATTTGCTATAGTTTTCGTTCCTTTAAATTTGAAAGTGATAAATATGACCTAGTCACTTCACATAGTTCTAAGTACTGAATAGGACATATTAGTACTCCTAAGTATACTTATGTTATTATAATATTGTGTCTAAAGCTTCATATGACATTGTTCTTACCCTACAGCAACAGACTATATACATGTCTCACATAGGGACACTATTGAATTCATTCATACCATCTAAAGTGTTCAACATAGTGGTTCATTTATAATAAATACTCAATTTATACTCCCTTAATCAAATGATCAACTGTTACTGACAGAAATTTCCACTTAGGGGAGTTTCTGTGGCTGAAGGGAACTTGGAAATCCTGTAAGGCTGGGTGGGTATGATGGCACAGGTCTATATAATCCTAGCTGCTTGGGAGGCTGAGGCGGGAAGATTTCAAATTTGAGGCCAGCTTGGCAATTTAGCAACATCCTGTCTCAAAATAAAAATATAAAAATAGAGCTGAGGATAATTCAGTGTTAGAACATCATCCCTGGGTTTAATCCACAGTATTGCCAAAAAATAAAATAAAATCCTGTGAGCAAGAAGCCACTCCTCTCCATAAATATGAAATTTGCCAGTTTCAAGCCTTTAATAAGATACCAACTTGAGATCAATTTTCCAATAATACAGTATTTAATATAGGATTCATCATGAAGAGACAACCCATAGGAGAAAATATTTGCAAACTATGAACCCAACAAGGGATTAATTTCCTATTAAATATGTAAGAAAAAACCTCAACAGCAAAAACCCAATAATTCAATTAAAAAAATGGGTGAATGACTTGAACAGCCATTTCTCAAATGGATAACAGATGGCTAATAAGCATCTAAAAACGCTCAATATTTTTAATCACCAGGGAAATGCAAATCAAAACCACAATGAGGTATCATCTCAGTTAGAAAGGCTATTATCAAAAAATAACAAATACTCTTGAGGATGTGCAAAAAGAGGAACTCTCATACACTATTGGTAGGAATTTAAAGAAGGGTATGGAGGTTCTTCAAAAAACTAGAAATAGGGCTGGGGGTGTAGCTCAGTGATACAGTGCTTGCCTAGCATGTGTGAGGCACTGGGTTCAATCCTCAGCACCACGTAAAAATAAAAATAAATAAAATATAGGCACTGTGTCCATTCATGACTAAAAAACAAAACTAGAAATAAAAGCACCGTATGATCAGTGATCCCACTACTGGGTATTGATCCAAAGGAACTGACATTAGTATGTTGGAGAGACATCTGTACTTGTATGTTTACTGTGGTACTGTGTACAAAATAAGGAATCAACTTAGGTGTTGATTGATGGATGAATGGATGAAGAAAATAAGGATAAGGATATGCCACATTTGCATAATAATAAGGAAGGTGTGTGTATGTATCACACACAAGGGAATGGTATTCATTCATAAAAAGAATGAAATTATGTCATTTGCAACAAGATGGATGGAACTTGAGGACATTATGCTACATGAAGTAAGTAAGGCACGGAACGACAAATACTGTATGTCCTCATTTGTATGTGGAAACTAAAACACTGATCTCAAAGTAGAGGACAGAACAGTTGGTACCGGAGCCTGAAAAGGGTGTGGGGAAGAGGGAGATGGAGAGAGGATGACTAATGGATAAAGGAGTGCAGTTGCGTAAGAAGAATAACTTCTAATGTTTTGTATCACAGAAGGATATCTACGGTTAACAACAAAACTGAACACTTAAAATAGCTAATAGGGTGTGTGTGTGTGTGTGTGTGTGTGTATGCAGTGCTGGAGACTGAACCCAAGGCCTCACGCATGCTAGGCTGACATTCATTCTACTGCTGAGCCACATCCCCAACCCCCTAGTAGGATTTTAAATATTCCCAACACATAAATAATAAATGTTGGAGGTGACAGATAAGCCAGTTATTTTGATCTGATCATTATATATTATATACATGTACTGAAATCTCATAATGTACCCCATAAATTAATAATTATCATGTGTCAATTAAAGGAGTAAATGCAACATTAGAAAGGACTGCACTAGCCGGGCGTGGTGGCTCACGCTTGTAATCCCAGCACTTTGGGAGGCTGAGACAGGAGAATCGCGAGTTCAAAGCCAGCCTCAGCAACGGCGAGGCGCTAAGCAACTCAGTGAGACCCTGTCTCCACATAAAACACAAAATAGGGCTGGGGATGTGGCTCAGTGGTTGAGTACCCCTGAGTTCAATCCCCAGTACCAAAAAAAAAAAAAAAAAGAAAGGACTGCACTATTAAGCATGACTTTGTTATAAAATTAAGATAAAATTTTACTTTTCTGTATTTTCAGTAGCATGCTGAAATTACTATTACTATTATTATTATTATTCTTTTGGTACTGGGGATTGAACCCAGAGGCACTTAACCACTGAGACACATTCCTGGTTCTTTTTATTTTTTGTAGTGGTAGATGGATAGAATGCCTTTATTTTATTTGTTTATTTTATGTGGTGCTAAGGATCAAACCCAGTGCCTCATGCACGCTAGGCAAACACTCTGTCACTGAGCTATAGCCCCAGCCTTATCCTGTTCTTTTTATTTATTTTAAGACAAGGTCTCACTAAGTTGCTTAGTGCCTTACTAAGTTGCTGAGGCTGGCCTCAAACTTGTGATCCTTCTGCCTCAGTCTCCTGAGTTGCTGAAATTATAGGCATGTGCCACCACATCTAGCTGAACTTATTTTTATAACTGGAAAATAATAAAAAGTTAATTAAAAAAAGAATAAACCTGGCATGTGATGGGAAAAAAAAGACATAAAAAGGAGTCACATTAAAAATGGTTATTCAGGGACTGGAGTCATAGCTCAGTGGCAGCGTGCTTGCCTAGCACGTGTCGGGTACTTGGTTCCATCCTCACCACCACATAAAAATAAACAAAATAAAGGTATTGTGTCCATTTGCAACTAAAAAAATATTTTAAAAATGGTCATTCAGCTGTGCATATATAAATATTTAACAACAAATCCCATTAATATGTACAACTATAATGCACCAATAAAAATTAAAATAAGAATAAAAAGAGCTAGGAGTATAGCTCAATGGTAAACCTCTGAGTTGCTGAGATTATGGGCATGTAGCACCTCGGCTGATGCTATATCGATTTTCTTAATCTTTCTTTCTTTTTACACAGATGCTTACCATTGAGCTATACTCTCAGCTCTCTTATTCTTATGCATATAAAATTGTGATACTTCTTTCTCCACTGCAGTAATTTTTAAAAATAATTTAGATCTAATTTTCAAATGCTGCAATGCTGGACTTTATCTGATATGATGTAAAAAGCATTGGATTCAAGTCAAAAGGTTTGGGAGACCTAAACACTAGTCCTGTTTCTACCATGAAAGACAAAAATCACAAAGCTTTGCAGGGCTTTGGCTACCCTTGCTTGCCGGATGAGAGGATTATAAAATCACCTCTGGTCCTACTGGGCAATAAGGGGTGATGGTTCTACAGTTGTTCCTTTTTCTCACCTAAGAATACAAATCCAACACATAAGAGGCTATAGAATTTGTATTGATGATTCCCTATTGTTTGGAATTTTCTTGCCCTTTGGATTTAGGGATAGGGTCCCTTCTCCATATTTTTCGTGGTAAGCGGACCTAACCTGTGGCTTTAACTACCATTCCCACACGCCACTGTCTCTCTTCACATAGGGATTGCTAGTTATCTCCTGGAGGCTTTCCATGTGCTTCTGATTTACCATAACCCCAACTGAACTGCCATTCATCCCACAAACTTGCTGCTGACTTCTGCATCCTTTGTGAGGAATCTGACAGTGATCCTAAACTCTTCCTTTTCTCTCACTCTCCAAATCAATTACCAACCTGTGCTTATTTTTATTTCCCAATATTTTCCGGAATTGTTGCTGTTGTGTATTTAAAGTTCATGTCTTTTAAAATTCATATGTTGAAGCCCTAACCCCTAAAATTGATTGCATTTGGAGATGTGGCCTCTAAGTAAGTAATTAAGGTTAAATAAGGTCATAATGGTGGGAACCTGATCTGATAAGACTGGTGTCCTTAAAAGAAGAGACTGGAGCCCAGCGCCACAGGAGGCTGAAGCAGGAGGATGGCAAGTTCAAAGCCAGCCTCAGCCATTTAGCAAGGTCCTAAGCAACTTAGTGAGTCCCTGTCTCAAAAATAAAAAGGGCTGTGGCTGTGGCTTAGTGGTTAACACTCTTGGGTTCTCTCCTTGGTGCCAAATAAATAAACAAATAAATAAATAAAAATAAACAGGAAGACTAGAGAGCTCTTTTCTTCTCTCCACACCGAGGCATAAAGGAGAGTCCATATGCAAGCAGAGCCAAGAAGGTGGCCATATACAGGACAAGAATAAAGCCCACACCAGAACCCAATGTCGACAACACCCTGACCTTGAACACCCAGCCTCTGAAAGTATGAAAAAACAAATTTCTGTTGTTTACACTCCCCTGTCTATGGTATTTTGTTATAGCAGCCCAAGCTGACTTAGTCACCTTCCTTCCACCTGTCACCATTGCCCTGGTGCAAGTCATCCTAGTCTCTTTCTTCTAGGCTGGCCACATACTCATCTCCCCAGCACTTCATCACTGTGGGTTAGAGTTAGATCCCCGGGTTTAAGTTCGTGCTCTGCCACTGACTGTAAACTTAAGCAAGTTCTCTCTCTCTGCGTGGCAGTAACCTCCATGTAAAATGAGACTGATTACAGGCTTGCTTCAACAAGGTGATACATGTGAAACGCTTACAGCTGTGCTTGGCACATTTTAAGTAGTCAATGTAAGTTAGCTATCACTATCATTTAAGTGATCAGAATAGGCCACCTAAACCTCAAAGCTGCCATGTCATTCTCATGTTTTAAAACACAATAGGCTCCCTACCACCAAGAGGATAAAGGCTGAGCTCCTCAGCATGATGTGGAGGCTCCATGTGAACCTGCGAGTTCCACTATGGGAGCTCATGTGAACCTTCCCCTCCTCTGGCTCATGCGCAGGGCTCCTCACCCACACTAAGCTCTGGCAGCGCTGAACTCCAGCGGCTCCCCACTGTTGCATAATGCCCAGGCCTGCTTTCCTCTGCCCCCTGCTTGTAATGTCCTGGCCCTTGGTGTCGCCCAGCCAGCTCCTATTCATTCTCCTGGATTCTGCTTGGATGTTTCCTTCCCAGGAGGCCTTTATGGACTTCTTGGTATGGGTTATGAACTCCCATCTTTGCTCGTATACTGTATGCAAAGCTTTATCATGACACTTACCATTGTAATTCTGCAGTGATCTGTTTGTCTTTCTAGACAGAAGGATCAAAGGCCATTTCTTATTCTTTTTTTTTTTTTTGTATCACAGTGTTTGGCAAACTTCATATAGTAAAAGTCAGTAAACGCTTGACAAACTGAATGGAAGTGAACTAAGGAATCTAGACCATCTCTTCCATACACACCATTGCTGTCTTCGTTTACGTTTTTATTTCCCATGTGAAGCAATGCAAAGGATTTCCTGCCTGGAATCTCTCTTATCTCCATGCTATCCTTTAAACAGCTGACAGAACTGTCTTCCTAAAACACAAATATCCTATCTTACATATCCTAGGTTCTAAACCTCTTTGGGTTTCTTTTTTTTTGGTACTGGGGATTGAAACTGGGGTGCTTGCTCTACACCAAGATACGGTCATAGCCATTTTGTTCTTAAGACAGGGTCTCATTAAGTTGACAAGGTTGGCCTTGAACTTGCGACCCTGTCTGTTTCCCAATTCTCTGGAATTACAGGGGTGTACCACTGCAGTCAGCTAGAAAGTCAAATCTTAATTAACAAGATTAGTGTGTCCTTTAATCTT
This sequence comes from Xerus rutilus, assembly GCA_028644305.1. Taxonomy (NCBI): domain Eukaryota; kingdom Metazoa; phylum Chordata; class Mammalia; order Rodentia; family Sciuridae; genus Xerus; species Xerus rutilus. The sequence continues at coordinate 119,526,711 of CM053404.1, read as the reverse complement.
CTTTGTCTCACTCCTCTGTATGTACAGAAACTCTTGCTGTATTTCCTACTGTTGCTAGAGTAGGTTCCATATTTTCAAACCTCCCTGCCTTTGCATACACAGTGCCCTCTGCCAGGAATGCCCTTCTTTCTTACCCCTGAAGAATTCTCACTCATGCTCTATGACCTATTTCCTAAGTCACCTCTTCATCAAGCTTTTCTAGGATGTTCACTGGCAGAATTAGCCGTTTGCTCCTCTGTGCCCTCACCGTTCATTTGGAAAGCACAGCATTTACTAGAAGTTATTGCAATTTTCTCTTTCTTATCCATCTGAGTTCAAGGGCTGAATCTTATTTATCTTTGTATGTGCTGGGACCTAGAACTGCATCTGAGACATAGTAAGTACTCAGTATGTGTGTAGTTTTTAAATTTATAGATGAGCCGGGCGCGGTGGCTCACGCTTGTAATCCCAGCACTTTGGGAGGCTGAGACAGGAGAATCGCGAGTTCAAAGCCAGCCACAGCAACGGCGAGGCGCTAAGCAACTCAGTGAGACCCTGTCTCTACATAAAACACAAAATAGGGCTGAGGATGTGGCTCAGTGGTCGAGTGCCCCTGAGTTCAATCCCCGGTACCAAAAAATAAATAAATAAATAAATGTATAGATGGTTAGAAAAAATAAGAATCATCTCCGGTTTACTGTGTGTCACACTGTCACACTAAAAATACATACTGAGTAGAATAATATCAGATAGCTACTTTTCCAATTGTAAGTTACCATCCATTAAGAAAAGAAAGTAATAATAAACAGCAGAAGGTACAATTTTTGTTTTAGTTACATGTATGTGTATGTGTCCTGGGTTGTAATGTCAAATGCTTAACCCACTGTGGAGTAAAAAAGGTTTAGGAAAGGTTTTATAAAAAGATTTGAAAAATACTGCGTATGGTTATTTCTTAGTCCAATTTATTATTTTTGGTAATGACTTCAATAGAGTATAATGCCCACTATATAGAATTTTGGAAAGATTAATGAGATGTGCAAAATATATTCTTAGATGGGTTCATATCATAGCTTGCTGATACCTGACAAAACATCAATCTGACCCGTACGCTTTAGTTTCCTCATGAAATCACTTTGACCATAGTAATAGTATCTTTTTCATACAGTGTTCTGAGGAGTATAGGAGAAAATTTATGTAAAACCCTTAGCAACCCTACTTGCCTGGCACTTAGTATTTACTCAACAAGTCTTGGTAATAATGATGACCACCTGGTACCTGGCACATAAGGGAGTTAAAAGAAAAGTTAGTTCCTTCTTTTGATAAAATATGCTTAAACTGATTGCTAATACTCAACTGGCTCAGGAGGTCACTGCTGGTATTTCAGAAGATAGTTGAAAATTTTAAAAATGACTACTGTTTAAAAGGAATGAAAACCAGGCCGGGTGCAGTGGCACATACCTATAATTCCAGCAATGTAGGAGGCTGAGGCAGGAGGATTGCAAGCATGAGGCCAGGGTCAGACTTAGTGAGACTCTGCCTCAAAATTTAAAAAAAAAGGGCTGGGGATGTGGCTCAGTGGTAAAGCACACCTGTGTTCAATCCCCAGTTCCAAAAAAAAGGTGGGGAGGGGAGAATACTTATTACTTATTTACAAAGTAATGTTCATTTGGTTCAACCCTGCAATAACTCAAGTGGGAGAAAAGGGAGATGGTACACGTGATACAACCTCATATATTTCAAAAGAAATAAGACATCACACTATTAGTCTCTCAGACCAAGACTTTCCTTCCTTCCTTTATTTATCTGTTTTTCTTCTGTGGTGCTGGGGATTGAACCCAGGGCCTTGTACATGCTAGTCAAGTGCTCTAGTGCTGAGCCACATCCCAGTCCAGGACTTTATTTCAGATCAGAGCAAGAAAAAAGGACTTCCCTCAAATAAATTACACATACTTTTCCTAGATTCAGTTTTTCATCTGTAAAAATAAATAACTACAATTTCACAGCAGTTTCCAATTTTTAAAAAAAAGTTCTATTACAATATCAAAAAGTAGAACTTTTGTAGATGTTGAAAAAGAAGTGCAAATTCTGCTATATTAGCCAGCAAATACCTGCCTAGTTCTAACCCCCAAATTAGCTCTCATTTCTTTTTTCCTAAACAAATCTATTGTACTTATTTAATTCAAAGTGTGGGAGGTGGCAATGTGAGAAAAAAAATTTTTTTCAGTAATTTTGTTAAAATCATTAGACATTACAGGCTATTTGGAATCACCAGGAGTCCACAGCTGGACCTCAGCTTTGGCTTGTTTTATTTATCATTCATTGATTCATGTTAACTGAATCCAGGAGAGTAATTAACAAATAATATCAAGTTCTTGATTTATAATGTGGGATCTTAATTGGGTCACAAATATTTATTGAACATTTCCTACACTGCATGGAATGGGTCATCTATGGCAGGAAAATATATATCAATCATTTATTTATATTAGGCATTTTTTTCTAGTAGAAACATATTCTCGGGAGATAGTGTTTATAACACCATGCCTTGTACACAGACATTTAATACCTGTTAGCTGAATAATATCAGATATTAGAATGGCATATAAAGAGGCAAGAAAAGGAGAAAATCTGGATCTTTTGGACAATTTCTACCATTTTGCCCAACAGGTTGTCCTTATCCACTGCCCATATTTTTCCATGTAACTAATCCCCACTGGTCAGCATTGAAGATCACCTTAAAGATCACCAGCTATAGGAGGACATTCTTCTTTAGCATTTCTATTGCTGACAATGCAGAGTTACAGTACCATGTCCACCTGCTTAACACACACAATTGGGGGCTGGTGTGCAGCTCAGTGACAGAGAGCTTATCTAGCATTTGTGAGGCCTGGGTATGACCCCCAGCATCACAAAATAAATGAGTGTTATGGTTTGGATATGAGGTATCCCCCCAAAGCTCTTGTGTGAGACAATACAATGAGATTTAGAGGTGGTTATAAGCGCCTTAGTCCAACCAGTGAATTAATCCCCTGGTGAGATTACCTGAGTGGTAACTGAAGGTGGGTAGGATGTGGCTGGAGGAGGTGAGCATTGGGGGGCATCCTATGGGGTATTTTGTATCTGGCGAGTGGAATCTCTCTGCTCTCTGATCATCATGTGAGCTGCTTCCTTCTACCACACTCTTTTGCCATGATGTTCTGCCTTACCTTGAGCCCCAAGGAATGAAGCTGGCCTTCCTTCTGAAACCATGAGCCCACAAATGAACTTTTCTTCCCCTACAATTGTTCTGGTTGGATCTGTTTAGTCACAGCACTGAAAAAGCTGACCAAAACAATGAATAAATAAAAAATAGATTGCACTCTTTAAAAACATTTTTTTTCCCCTAAAAAAACAGAAGAGGGAATCAGGTCCAGGAACTGAATCATCTACTCTGGATTCCTTAGTGCAGTGGACCTATGATGGCACCTAAACATATTCCATAAACAGCACTTTTCTCAGCCCAGCTTTTGATGACAGGTGAACAGAGAAATAGTCTAACAAGCTTTTAGAGAAATGTAGAACTCAAGTTGAATCTGTGCTGCTGCTGGTTTTTGCAAATAAAGTTTTATTAGGACATAGCCACAGCCATTGCTTTCGCACCGTCTATGACTGCTTTCATGCTGTCACTGCAGGGTGGGTAGCTGGGGCAGAGGGCCAATGACTCACACAGATGAAAATATTTATCTGACCCTTATAGAAAGTATGCTAATTCTTGGAGAGGACAAGTATTCTAAATTGCTGATTAAGAACAGCACTGCATATATTAGAAATGAGGCAAGCAGGTAATAGGACTGACCAGCTATAATGGAAATTGAGGTTCTGAACCAGGACTCTTGCTTTGACAGAAGGCCATCTTAATTCAACGAGGAGGGAGACACCTGCAGGCAAAATCAGAATTTTCTGCAGGGAGAATTTCTGAGCCCATGTCAAGTTGTGACCAAGTGCTCAGTTATGCATTTAATTTCCGTTAACCATGTGACTACACGCCATTCTCTCTGACAAGACTGCATTTTTCAGTAAATCACGAGAGCTGTTGGGAAGGTGGGAGAGCAGTGGGTAAAAGTGACCCAGGATTTAGTGAAGGGAGAGTTCTGTAATTTTTCAGTAGAATCATCATATCATGCTAAAGAAGGCAAAGTGAATTTAATCTGAAAACAGAGGTGAAAGTATTCAAATGGGCATCAGAACTAAGGCCAAGATTGGGGAGGTAGCAAAACAAGACACGAGTAAGAGAAGCGGGATGGAGCTGGGTGTGGTGGTGCATGCGGGTAATCCCAGCACCTCGGGAGGCTGAAACAGGAGGATCCTAAGTTTGAGGCCAGCCTAAGTAACTGAGTGAGGCCCTAAGCAACTTAGTGGGACCCTGTCTCAAAATAAAAAATAAAAAGGACTGGGGATGTGGCTCAGTGGTTAAATGCCCCTGGGTTTGATCCCTGGTACAAAAACAAAACAAAAAACAAAAAAAGTGGGACTGTTTCAGAGGCAAGAAAGCTTTTATGTGGAATGTTTCAGTGTCATGGGAGCCAAACATTCAAACAAGAAGATATGTAGAAATGCAGACAAACAATGGCCTCCATACTTCTCATTTTGCAGTCAAATTAAATGTCTTAAAAATAATGTATGTTTTAAATTAAAATGAAAGTAATTTTATGACATGATTTAGGTGATTTTAAATACACATGTTTTTTGGTGTGTGTCATGGTGCACACCCATAATCTCAGCTACTTAGGAGGTGGAGGCAGGAGGATCACGAGTTCAAGGCCAGCATGGGCAACTGAGCCAGATCCTGAAGGGCCAGAGATGTAACTCAGTGGCAGAACACACCTGAGGTGGGGACTGGGTGGGGGGACAGCAACATGGGAAGAAGTGATGAAGAATTTATGTCCAAGAAGCAAGGGACATAGCTGCTTGCATCAATGTGCACGTTTGCTCTCTAACACGGCACTGCTTAAGGACAGGTACTTGGGAAGAGTTTCTGCTGAATTTGATGATTCTCCTTCCCTTACGTCCACACGCAATCTATCAGTGCATCCTATCAGCTCTATCTCCCAAGTGCATCCAGAATGGACCCACTTCCCACCATCTCTACCGCTACAACCTCAATCTGAGCTATCTTCGTCTGTCACATGGACAACTACAGATGCTGCACAGCGGGTCTTCCTTTCCATATAGCACCTAGATTGATCTAAGCATAAAGCTAATTATGTCCCTACGATTAACCCCTTCAATGAATTCTCATTAAGAAAAAAACCAATTCAGATGACCTTACCTTAAACAAGGCTCAAATAATCTTATTCCAACATGCTCTGTGACCCTTACCCACCATTAACCTCCTAACCCTCCCTACCCAGCCATGCCACAGTTTTCATCTTCCTACTGTCAAGCAGTCCTGCCTCAGGGCATTCACACTGGCTCTGCTCTCTGCCTTGCACCTCCTTCACCCATTATTCCATCTCAACTAAAAGGCCAGCGCAAAGAGGCGTTTCTTGACTACTAGTCACTCTCTACTACACGATTCCATTTTACTTTCTTCATGGTACTTTTCAGCACATAAAAATCATCTCAGTGAAAGCTTGTTGTCTTCCACTGGCTCCTAAAATTTAAGCATTCCTTGAGGGCATGACCTGTTTCACTCCTGCATCAGACTAAAACAGTGCCTGGAACACAGCAGGTACTGAAGAAAAATCTATTTATGGACTAGCTACAACACGTTTCATCTATATATTTTTATTTTATCAACAAAACATATATACTTTGAAATGTAATGAAGTTTTGATGTTTTACTGGTATTTTCTAATTATTTAAATAAAATACTTAACTGAGCATGGTGGCTCACACCTATAATCTCAGTGACTTGGGAGGCTGAGGCAGGAGGATCACAACTTCCAGGCCAGCCTGGGCAACTTAGTGAGACCCTGTCTCAAAATAAAAAATTAAAAAGGGCTCAGTAGTAAAGAGCCCCTGGGTTCAATTTTCAGCATCAAAAAACACCAACCAACCCATCAACCAACCAATCACAAACATATACAGGTTGAAGACTGCCTGCTTGCTCGTTCCTACCTCAGTGACTAATACACAAACCTGCTCTATTCAATTCTTGCCTAAGAAAACTGTCCAGGGACTTGTCTCCAACCCTCTGCCCACTTCTCTCCTCCTATTGACAACAAAACCTCTTAAGATCGTCATCTGCTTCTTTCTGATCCACTCACCTTCTGCCCACTCCAATCTGACGGAAGTTCTCAGTAGCTCTCCACTAAAGCTGTTTTTATGAAGGCCATCAGTGACGACTGTTGCCAAATCCAGTGGACGTCTCCTGTCCTCGTCCTACCCACTCTTACGGAAGCATTAGCTAGTAATGCCCTCCTTCAAACACTCTCCTCTCATCCTTTCTGATACGTAATGCTGCTGTTTTCCTCCTTCCTCCTTGGCAGTTCTTCTATTGACTTCCCTTTCTCTACTGACTCTAAAAATGTTTTTTTTTGTGTGTGTGTGCTGGGGATTGAACCCAGGGGCACTTAACCATCAAGCCGATCCTTTCTGTTTTTTAATTTTGAGACAGGATCTTGCTAAGTTGCTGAGGCTGGCCTCGAACTTGAGATCCTCTTGTCTCAGCCTCCAGAGTCTCTGGGATTACAGGTATGCACCACCATGCCTGGCCTGACTTTAAACATTAGGAGTTTTAAGGACTGAAATCTAGTTCCTTTTTCTTCTCTGTTCTGCTACTTAACAAGCATATAACCTCTACTTTGTAGGGCTTCCCTTTGTGTCTAGTTAGTATTCTCTGTAAAAACAATAAGCCAGATCAATATTGGTGTCAACGAAATAATAATCTTATAACTTTATAAACACAGTATGTGATGAGATTTCCCTATCTTACGTCACAATAAAAATTTTAGCTGGTCCATGACTGGTGTGAATAATTACATTTCGGACTCCCTTTCAAGGAAGTGTTAGGTGAGTCACTAAATTCTGGCCAATGACACACTAGGCTGCTACCCAACAGACAGATCGCATGCATAGTATGGCCTCTTTTTCTATTCCTTTCTCTATCCTGATGCCTCAAGTACAAATACCACCAACTTCAACCATGAATTTGAGGCAACAACAGCCAAGCAACAAGATGCAAGTCTGGTTCCCTGCCATCTTGGGATATGATCCTGGTCTTGGATCATGACCCAGTCTTGTGTGGTCAAAGCCATTGTATTTAGGGTTTTCTGCCATCCAGAACTGAATCTTTTCCAAACAATTAGTCACAATATCTACCTTCCATGCACCATGTTGATAGGTATCTTCCATATGAATGTCACATGAGCCTAACAGCAACCTTAGAGTGAATATACCTTTCCCATTTGACAAAGAGAAAAAATCGCTCAGAGAGAACATGAACGAAGTCCTCATCCAGCCCTAAGGGTAGAACCAGTGCCCACACTGTCCATCTACAGGCACTGGCCACAACTCTGGTCACTTTCTAGTTCACAATGATCATAAAAGCAATACTATAGGAAAACAGTTGATACCAAATTTCCATAATACACATCATACTGTTTAATACCTCATGCCTTTGCTAATGCTGTCCCCACAGTCTGTTCCTCGGCCCTTCCCTGCTTTAACACATCCCCTCAACTACGATGGATGAAGTGTCCTTTCTGTGTACTCCTGGAGTACAATACATACCTCTAGTAATACTCAGGCAGTGGTTTCAATTTAGTAGTTAAAAGCAATAATTTTGAAGTCAAGAGACTTGGTTTTGAAGTCTGTTCTATCATTTATGGATTGACAGATTTTAGGGAAAGTTAAATTTTCTAAATCTCACCTTCTTTATCTATAAAATAAGGATAATATTCTCAGTTTTTGAGGATTAAATGAGATCATGAAAAATTCAGTATTTTCCTGGTAACACTGTATTTAATCTATGAATAGTAGCCATTATATGTGCAGTGGTTCAGTTAACTACAAATTGTACTATCCAAGTTAGAATTTTAAATTTTAAATATCCAGCTTTCTAAATTTCTTATCTATATGAGACTGGTGGGGTCCTTAAAATTTACATGAACTCACTAATAAAATTCTAGTGATTTACTAAATAACAGATTCATATCCAGCAGAATATTCTTTGCAATACAGGCAAATCTTTTATGTATCCTAATATAGTTCATTACAGTGCTAAACACTAAGGTATGAAGTTCATATACGGCAGAACAGCCAAGAAGATTAACTACTTATTCTGGTAGGGCTATTGCAATGTCAATTTTTACATCACTCTGTCATTATCAATGACAACATGATAGGATTTTCTTTTATCATGAAAAGGAGAGTCTGGAAAAATACTAAGAGATTTCTGAGGAATAAATTGATAATGAGGAACCTATTGAGTGCCCAGTTCAACACTTTCTAGAAGCTCAGTAAGTGATGACTAATCTCTCAAAATGATGAAAATGAGAAAAAAAGAGGCTATTCTGCAAACCATGCAAAATAAGTAAATTAGTGGAGAATAGCATTAATGAGGAAATAAAAATCCTACTAAAATTACCATCATATGCTGTCATGCCTGTCTGTCCCTCTATTCATCATAAATAGTATTTAATGAACAGACATTCATTAAAGATTGACCATGTGCTCAGCAATGACAAATACAGAGGAAACACTGACTAGAATGTCTATTCTTACAATAATAATATCAACACGAATTAGATAACAGAAAATAAGAGTCCAGGTAATGTTAAAAATATTACACAGCAATATAGAAAGACAATGTAAAATTACACACACATTCAAAGATATTTATAACTTATGAAGTACAGGAAAGTTAAGATTCTGAAAACTAAAATAATCAAGAAAAGTTTAATGAAAGAAAGAGATGAGATCTAGGTAGATCTTTTTTTTTTTTTTTTTTCCTTTCTGCTGGGAATTGAGCACACGGCCTCGACATGCTAGGCGAGCACTCTACGACTGAGAGGCACCTCAGCCCCTGGGTCAGATCTTTTAAGGACAGGTAGACAGAACATATACAAGAAGGGGAAAGCAGCTGCCAATCAGGAATGTAACATAACAACTAGGAGATAGGACTGGGGTACAGCACATTATTGGGACAGTAAAAGAATATGTCTCTGTAGTATAAAAAAAATGGAAAGTTGTATGGCATTTAACATAGAGCCAGGACATCAGAGGTCTTGAAGTAAAGCAAAAGGGTATATTGATAACATAGGGAATAGATTTTTAAAAACCAATTAGATGAAGGAGCAACAGATCTGTAAACCTGGCACAGAAGATGGATTAAAACAAGGAGAACAGAGATTCAGGGAAGATGGTAGAAGGCTATATAGAGCTATAAGGGCTTGGATTAAGACCGTGGCAGCAGATGTCCAAGAGCAAATGTCAGGTGCACAGTTGGATTCATGGCTGATCATACCAGCTATGAAGTATTGGTATAAGAAGATATTCTGGCCGGTGCAGTGGTGCACTCTGTAATCCCAGTGATTCAGGAGGCTGAGACCGGAATCACAAGTTTGAGGCCAGCCTGGGTGATTTAGCAAGTCCTTGTCTCAAAGTAACAAACAAAACAGAGCTGGGGTGTAGCACTGTGGTAGAGGACCCTGAGTTCAAACCCCAGTACAAGATAACAATAATAGTAATAATATATTCTGGGATCATCTTTAGATTGCAAATAGAGTTTCTCTAGCCCTCCTCAAACTTCTTGAGAAGAACTGAGGAAGCTATCCAGTTTAATAAAAATTACTTAAAAATACATTAGAAAGAAAAAATCAGGTCATATGACTCTGAAAATTATGAGCTTTTCCTCTTCTTTGCTGTAGTTTCATCTTTTAAAACATTTACTGTACTTTTCCTATGATGTTTATGATCATTAAGTCAAATATCTGGTTTACCAAAATCTCAGCAAGACTCATGCTAATAAAGATGGTCAGGATCCAAAATGAGATGTTGACCTCTAAGTCTGTCCTATTTCCACTATACTTAGAGTGAAGTGAGTGGACTGAAGTATTTAGAAGGTGACATAAAAGTGTATAATCCAGAAAGGAAGACATAAATGTAAACTTAAATGGAGGATTCTAATCCAGAAATTGGGAATGTATAGGATTGGCTGAAATGTTTCTTGCATTAAATGACACCTGACATACATCCTGAGAATAAATCAACTTTAAATAGGTAAGAGAGAAAGGTGTCGAGGGCAAAGAACAAAAGGCTCTAAGGCAACACTATCCAGTAGGACTCTCTGATTATGGAAATGCTGACATCTGCACTAATAAGAGAGCTACCAGTCACATGTGGTTATCAAATACCTGAAATGTGGCTAGTATAGGTGAGGGAATGAATTCTGAATTTAATTTTAGGGGCTGGAGGTGTGGCTCAGTGGTAGAGTGCTTTGTGTGCACAGGACCGGGTTCAATACCTAGCATTAAAACACACAATAGGGCTGGGGTTGTGGTCAGTGGTAGAGCGCTTGCCTTGCATGCGTGAGGCACTGGGTTCGATCCTCAGCACCACACAAAAGTAAGTAAAATAAAGATATTTTTAAAAGACACAAAATAACAAGTTTAATTTGAACAAATTTAAACTTAAAATGGCCACATGCAGGTAGTGGCTATCATACTGCACATGTAACTCTCTAAGGTGTGAAAGTTAGATGTAAGCAAGTAAATGACAAGTTGTTCAACATTAGAGGATGAAGTGCAAGGTTGATATGGTCTCAACTTTGTGCCCCACCCCCCAATTCATATGTTGAAATTTTAATCATCAATGTAATAGTATTATATGTGAGAGGTCTCCCAGGAGAGATTAGGTTTTAAGGGTGGAGCCCTCATGAACAGGACTGGCCTTTATAAGAGGCCTCACCATGTAAGGACACAATAAGAAGGTTGCATCTTGGAAACAGAGTAAGCCCTCACCAGACACTCTGCATCAGCTATTTTTTCCTCCTTTTTTTCTGGTGTTTTTTTTTTTTAGCTGTCAATGGACCTTTATTTTATTTATATGTGGTGCTGAGAATCGAACCTATCGCTTCGCACATGTAAAGGCAACAGTGGCAAAATAAAAAGTAATAAAAATTAATACTCAGTGGCAAGTACTCTACCACTGAGCCACAACCCCAGCCCTTTGGTGGTATTTTGATCTTAAAACTTTCCCACCTCCAGAACTGTGAGCAATAAATTTCTGTTGTTTATAAATTACTCAGTGTTTTGCTAAAATAGCTTGAATGGACTGACAAATAGGTGAGGCAAGAGAGCAGGCTCGCCAGGGAGGCAGAGAAGCCTTCTTACAAAGAAACATGTTTAAGGTAGAATCGTGAAAATTTCAATATCTAGTTTGACATAAACAAGAAACACCTGATAATTTTATATAACATAGGAACTTAAAACACCTTGTATTCTGCTAAGCTTTGTGCAAATCAACAAGCATTTTCAAATTTAAAAATTAGTTGGTTCTTATTTGATATTATGTTGAATAATGAGCCAGGCATGATGGTGCATCCCTATAATCCTAGCAATTTGGGAGGCTAAGGCAGGAGGATGGCAACTTTGAGGCCAGCCTCAGGGATTTATCAAGACCTTCAGTAACTTAGTGAGACCTGTTTCAAAATAAAAAATAAAATGGACTGGGGATGTGCTACTCAGTGGTAAAGCACCCCAGTTCCACCACAGTACCAAGGCAAAAAAAAAAAAAAAAAAACACAAACTAATATAAGAATGAACTTCTGGGGCTGGTAGAGGGCTTGCCTTGCATGCACAAGGCCCTGAGTTCAATCCCAAGCAATACACACACACACACACAGAATGAACGAAGTTCTGAGCAACATGTGTTCATTTATAATCAGATTCAGAGCTCCCTTACACTTTGCAATACTGTCCTATTGTGGGCAGCCCAACTACGGTAGTTTGAAAGATTTATTATATTGTATACTATAGTTAACTGTCTTTTATGTTTTTTTGTTACTGGAGATTAAACCCCAAGGGTGCTTTACCACTGACGCACAACACCATCCTTTTTACTTTTTATTTTCAAACACAGTCTCATTAAGTTGCTGAGGCTGGCCTTGGAAGTTGGTGATGTACTCTATCAGCCTTACAAATTGCTGGGATTATAGGTGTGCACCACCAAGCCAAGTTTACAACGTAGAATTTAGAAAACTATTACATCTTCTTTATTCTTATTTTGTGAATGACATGAAAATTATCTATCTTCCTGGATAATATAATCTTCAAAAACATCTTCTATAAAATACAACCATACCCATTCATCTACATTATGTGAAAAATGAAAATTATCTTCAGTGGTAGTTTTATTGGAAATTATCCCACCTTCAACATATTAGTATTTTATTTCATGGCTTAAGTTATAATATTTCTGGCAGCCCATGTACAATGACATTTCTCAACAGAAATGAGATACACAAAGTGGCTGAGAAGGCATTAGTCTTCTAAATGAATTGCCTGAGATCTTGTCACAGGGAGTCAGGCGCAATGCCTTGTCTTACAGACTTAAACACACTCTCCATCCTAAAATAACATTTACGCATTCACTCATAATACTGTTGGGAAAATGCATAAACAGACACGTAATTGAAAATTCAGTGCTGTTATTTGAAGAAGTGAGTCCCTGGGGCAGATCATATAGTACAGAACTGCAACCATTCAAAAATTCAAGCATCAAAAGAAATAATCTATCTTATCTCTCAGGCTCTGAAAAGGATTTCTTGTACTATTCAATGTGGGTTAGTCATTCTTAATGCACCAAAATAGGTAAAAATGCTAAGTGCCTCATAGGAACAACAGGGATTGCCCTCTTGGGGCAGAAAGGGGCATTTAGGCAGTCCTCCTCTGGCACAGTTAGACTATCCCCAGAGGGAGCTCCTCCTGTCCTCTGCAGTATGTTAACTTCTCTGATGATCTTTTAATACACTGCGACATACAGAGACTGTGTTATAGTCTCCTTTGTATTCCCAGGGTCGACCCCAGTGTTTATCAGATAATACGAATTTAATAATGTTTGTTGAATAAATTTAGTGGAATTTGGAAGAAAATTCTTTCCTTCTACAAACAGATACCATTGGTTTTCTAGGAAGCAGAATTCATGATGAAGCAAAATAAAACCACCTAAGATCACTTCAGCACAGAGATTTCATGATTTTTTATTTTTAATTAATTAATTGTGATACTGGGGTTAAACCCAGGAGTGCTTTACCACTGAGCCATATCGCCATCTCTTTAATTTTTTATTTTCAGACAGGGTCTTGTTAGATTGCTGAGGCTGGCCTAGAACTTGACAATTATACTGCTTCAACCTCCTCAGTCCATGGTACTGCATGTGTGTGCCACCATGCCCAGCTCTTGATTTTTTAAAATCTAAATATTTTCTAGGAAGACTATTCTATGGCATGTTTTGGTTTTCCATTTTGATTTCTAATAATGCAAATTTTGTTTACCTAAATTTTGTTTTTAATTGATCTTTTAGATGGAATACTATTTTTACATTTTAGAAAATTTAAAAGGGCATTTTGTAGACTGTATAACCTGAATCTAATCAGAAGGAAATATCAGACAAATATCTGATAAAATGTGGAACATTCTACTAAAAAGGGGGAGGCATGGTGTCTTTTTCTTCCCATAACAATACCATAAAAGACACAGAAAAGCTATGGACATGTTATACATTGAAAGAGTCCAAATATATGTACATAAATCCATGATCTTAGACAGAATCCTGTACTAGGAAGGGGGGAAATGCCACAAAGGACATTATTGGATCAAATGATAAAAATGGATTACAAATAACAAAAGATCACTATTAAACCTCCTCAAGTTGTTGATCTAATTCTTAGGAGCTATATATGATGTACTGAAGATATGCCTAAATGACTTAAAAATATTACATGAGTGTGTGTGTGTGTATAGGTACACATATGTATCTACATATACACATGTATTCAGAGAGTGAGCAGGAGTCCTCAAAAGTTATAAAGCAAATGAGACAAAATTTTAATGACAGGAGAATCTAGATAAAAGGTATACAGGTGTTTTGTGGGGTTTAAAAAAAAACTTAGCTGAGTTTTAACTTATTTTAAAATAAGAACAAAAGGAGAAAGCAAACAAACATAAAAAAGACATTCTTCCGTCAATTTTTCAAAGATTACCAGCTCCTTCAACAATTTTTTTCTGGTTCTACTGTCTTCCTGTTTGTTTAGATCTTTGTTAAAATGTTGTCTCATATAAATAGCTATTTTTGTATCACTTACATATTTCAAATACTCAAAATTCTTTTTAAGAAAACTCTTCTAAAATATTACATTTATTTCTAAATAAAACAGTAGAAGTAATTTTCACTTTTCACACAGAAGCAATAGGAGCAACATAGGTTTGGCCTTGATAGAAGTCAATCACATTCAATTTAAGAGATATTGACAGAGCACAGCAATCACCTCTGTAATACCTACAAAAATGAATTAAACACAAACCCTGTTCAGTAGATAAAAATCTAGAGAAATATGATAATAGTGGTCTAAAAAAATGGGGCAGAACAACAAAGGCTGTATTATCTATTGTTGTATATTTTCCCCAAACACAGTAGCTCAAAATAATAAACATTTATTATTCCATATAGTTCTTGTGGTCAGGAATCTAGGTGCAGGTGGATCTGGCTCAGGGGCAGACAAGAAGTTGGCTGGGCCTACAGTCTTTGCAGGCTGGACGCAGGCTTCAAGTTCCATTTCCAATGTGGCTCATCCAGATACCAGCAAAGTTACTGCTGTACTTTGGGGAGGAGGTCTTAGTTTCTTAACACATGGATTTCTCTAAAGGGCTGCTTGAGGACCCTCATGACATGGGAATTGACTTCCCCGTGAGTGATCCAAGAGTGAAATGGAAGCCACAGCGTTTTTTATCACCTAGTCTCAAAATCACACACCATGATAAACACAATACTCCAGTGGTTACACTGTTACCGGGCTTGAATAACAAGAGGCAAGAATCACCGGGGCCTGGATATGGTGGCACTTGACTTTAATCCCAGCAAGTCTGGAAGCTGAGGCAAGAGGGTTGTGAATTCAAGGCCAGCCTCAGCAATGTTGTGAGGTCCTAATCTCAAAAAATAAAAAAAGGGCTGGGGATGTAGCTCAGTAGTAGAGCATCCTTGGATTCTATCTCCAGGACCACACACACAAAATTTTAAAAATTAAAAATTGCTGAGGGCCATCTTTGTAGCTGGCTACCACAAAAGGCTACATAAAAGATATGATACCAAGGGAGTACAAATGAGGTGTTCTTAAACCCAAATGCTTGGTATGCCAATGGTAATGAATATTAGATTATATCTAGAGTACAACCTTTTAAATTTAGTCCTTCATACATAATCCAGCCAATAATTGTATGATAGTACCCTTTAACCATGGGAGGTGTCTTCCAAGGCTCCCATGGATGCCTGATTCCACAGATAGTTCTGAATCCTTTATGTACTGTTTATTAAGAATCCTAGAGTTACATGGTGGGATTTTTGAAACTCTCATCCCTCCCTTTAAAGAAACAAGAATTTAGGCTTGAGAAAATGATGTCGTAAAGCACAGAACTAGTGAGTTCTGAGTCTAGAACCTGTATCAGGGCTTGACTATTACCTGTGGGTAAGCCACTGCCCATAAATACTGTTGAAATAGAAAGGTACAGAATCAGGCCAATCTGTGGTCTCTATGACTTTTCAGCAAACACTGCCTGGTCTATGCTATATTGTACATGGAAGCTTAGATTATCTCTAGCAACAGCAGACCTTGGGTTAACTCCTCTCTGAACTTAATGTATAAAGTTGGTCTTAACCTCACATTCATGGATGATTCACTTAGCCTGTAATGGCCAAGATGGATTCTGATTCATCTTCTTATTGCTCTATGATTAATGAAAGGCCCATGAAAGACAACTGGCACGATGTTAACTAATATAAACAAGTAAGTACTACACTAGATTTGAACTTTACTACAGTGCAGTTGTGTATTATGGTGTACACTGTGTAGGTGAATAAATACTAGAGCTATATTTTAACATGGTTTCTGCTTCTAGATATATATGAATGACTTCTTTACACTTCCTTGGTCTCTGTGTTATCCGTAAAACAAAGGTTTAGAAGATATGGGTGGAATTGCATCACCAACAAAAGATGCTGTCCTAAGGCCCAGTTCTTGTGAATGTGACTGTATTTGGAAATAGGGTCTTAGCAGGTAATACTAAGATGAGATCATTACGGTAACTTAATGCCATGTAACTAACAGCCTTATAAAAAAGAAAAATTTGAATATAGACATATATGTATCATGGACACAAACAGATTGGTGTGATACTTCTGTAAGTAAAGGAACACCAAAGACTGCTAGCAAATCAACAGAAGCAAGAAAAGGCATGGAACAGATTCTTCCTCACAATTCTCAGAAGGAGCCAACCATGTCAACATGTTATCTTGGATTTCAAGTCTCAAGAACTATGAGATAATAAATTTTTGTTGCTCAAGCTACTTAGCTTGTGTTATTAGCAAACTAACTCAGATGATCTCTTAATGAAGAGGTCTAGAAATGAAATACTACAAATGTTTGGAAAGATTTCTCACATTCACCTGTTTACAGCATAGCACTAGTCTTCCAATTGAAAACAAACAGTCTGGGTGCAATGGCACATACCTGTAATCCTAGTACCTTGGGAGGATAAATCCGACAGGAGGAGTCCTGGCCATCCTCAGCAACTTAGTGAATTCCTAAGAAACTTAGTGAGACCCTGAGACCCTACCTCAAAGATCAAAAGGGTTAGGGGTATAGCTTAGTGGTACACCCTCCTAGGTTCAATCCTTAGTACCATTTAAAAAAGAAAACACAAATAGATTCTTTAAAATTATAATGCAAAGAATTTCAAACTTTTTCTGCAAAGGGTCAGATAAAAATATTTTAGGGTTTGTGGACCATATAAGGTCTCTGTCAAATATTCTTTTACAGTTCTTTAAAAGTGTTAAAGCCATTTTTATCCAAGGGATGTAAAACAACAGGCCTCAGTCCACATCTGACCCACAGCCTGATCCCATCTAACTAGCCCTTTTTCCCTTGGGCTCTTTTTCTTCAGCATTCCAAGCCCAAGGAAACTATTTCAAATTCATTTCACTGTTAGGGGGGACGTAACTTACACCAGCCCAGGCATGCTTCCAATGTCCTCAGAGTAGTCCCCTCCTCAAAATTATAGTCAGAAATTAAAAACTTTCCCACTTTTCCTTTATTCTTCATTAAGAAGGGAGCATGCACATGCAACTTATGTCAATGATATACTCTCAGAAACAGTAGGGCCCCATGCTGTTCTGTGGCCCATTCTAATAGAAACATGTCCCCAAAGTACGATGTTTTCATATCACAAATGATTTACATCTAGTGATTTAAATAATTAAGAGTCCTTCTTCATAACCACCAGATACTGCACATCCAACAATGGCAGGGCTGAGTACACAGAAATAGAGCAATGGCCAGAGACTGAAAGTTCTAAGGTGATGTCACAAAGCTACCACTTTTGTTTTTCCTTTTCTTTTTCTAAATTGGGCCACTGCTGTTTTCTCACTAAAGCAGATGTTTTATGCAAAGTGAATAACAGAGTACCTACCAAAAAACAGGTGCTTGATAAATGTTAAATCATGTTCCCCCTCTCTCCCAGTCCTGGGGATGAAATCCAGGGCTTCACATGCCAGGCAAGTGCTCTAACACTGGGTTACCACCTCAGCCCCCTACTAACATTACTATTATTATTTTTTGGTACTGAGGATTGAACTCAGGAGCACTTGACCACTGTGCCACATCCTCAGGCCCCTGTGTGTGTGTGTGTGTGTGTGGTGATGGGGATTGAACCCAGGGCCTTGTGCATGCAAAGCAAGCACCCTACCAACTGAGCTATATCCCCAGCCTGTTTTTGTTTTTGAGATAGGATCTCACTAAGTTCCTTAGGGTCTCACTAAGTTGCTGAGGCTGGTCTGGAACTTGCGAACCTCCTGTCTCAGCCTCCCAAGCCGCTGTGATTATAGGCATGTGCCAACATGAGTAGGCCCTACTTGTATTTTTTTTAAATATTTTTTTAGTTGTAGATGGACACAATACCTTTATTTTATTTATTTATTATTTTTTTAGATATTTATTTTTTAGTTGTAGGTGGACACAATAACTTTATTTTATTTTTATGTGGTGCTGAGGATCGAACCCAGTGCCTCCCGCGTGCTAGGCGAGCACGCTACCACTGCGCCATAACCTCAGCCCTATTTTATTTATTTTTATGCAGTGCTGAGGATCAAACCTAGTGCCTCCCATACACTAGGCAAGCGCTCCACCACTGAGCTACAACCCCAGTACCCCCACCCTTTTTTCCCTACTTGTATTTTTTTATGAAGGTACAAAAACAGCACAAACTGAGTGTGGTGGCACATGCCTGTAATCCTAGCAACTCAGGAGGCTGTGGCAAGAAAATCGAGAGTTCAAAGCCAGCCTCAGCAATTTAGTGAGGCCCTAGGTAACTTAGCAAGACCTTGTCTCAAAATAAAAATAAAAAGGACTGGGGATATGGCTCAGTGGTTAAGTTCCCCTAGGTTCAATCCCCAGTACAAAAAAACCCAAAAACCACCACTACCACAACAAAAAAACCCATATATTCTCCTGTTGCTTAGAAAAAATGATGAAAGCTTGTTAAAAATAAGGAAGGGAAGGTAAAAAAGCCAGGAATGCATGTATGCTGGAATGGGATAGGGTGGTGGAGGTAGGGTGAAGAAGAAAGAGCAGTGGTAAGAAACATTTTATGGCCTTGGTGGCAAAATAAAAGATGAGAAGGCTTTTCTAATGGGGTCTATTTCAAATGCCATGTTGTCTAACTTAATTTGATTACATTATGAGAACAGACTTCTATAATTCATTCCCAGTTTGCTTTTTTTAAAATAAAAAATTTTGGTCTTGAAAAAAGTAGCAATATTAAACATCATGTGTAGAGGTGGAGAATAGCCCCTATATTGATTTGTTAGGGCTGCAATAACAAAATACCTGCAACAACAGAAATTTATTTTTCTACAATTGTGGAGGCTAGAAGTCTTAAGATCTAAGTCTAATATCTGGTTTGATTTCTTCTGAGGCCTTTCTCCTCAGCTTGCAGACAGATGGTTGCCCCTCTGCCTGTTTTAGTTGTCTCACTCTGTATCCAAATTTCTTCTTTTTGTAAGGATACTAGTCATACTGGATTAGGGCATACCCTAAAGACCTCACTGTAACTTAACCATATCTTTAAAGCCCTATGTCCAAATAGAGTCACATTCCAGGTACAGAGAATTATGGCTCAACATATGAACTTTTGGCGTGGTGGGATGGGGGGGGGGCAATTCAGCTCCTAGCAGGCCCAAATCTTAACGTGTCAGCACAGTAGTTGGATTTATAGTAGGGTAACTGTATTTATGCTAATCTAAATGTCACATATCCAAATGAAATAATGTCGCATGATGATCTGAATTTATTAAAAGGCATCTCTCTTTTTTCCCTACAGAAACCCAAATCTATAAATTATAGACAAAATGTGGTATTACTTGATAACTTGCCAGAGTAGGCAGTCAGACCACAAGGGGCACCACGGAAAGATCCCTTTCCTAATCATAGCTTCCTCATTGGCTTGCCACAAAACCTAAAATTCTTCACTCCTATTCCTTCTTTGGCACTTTGTTTCCTCTGAAAATATAAGTAAAGCTCTGCAAGAGTAATATATTAAGAGATCATCAGCCACTAACACCTTAGGGTAGAACAGCACAGATCACAGTCTTAAAATAACCAATTCTGTCAGAATGGAATTTTCTTTATAACTGCTCAGCTATTGGAATGTTAATCACTGTCTCCTTTAATAATAATTCAGTCTAGGTCACTTAGGTTTTAAAGAAAATGAGACAAGTAACATATAAAAAACATTTCCCCATCTAATAAAGATACCTGAGAAGGGTAAAAAGAAGGTGTTGACATTAACGTTTTTGAGTACCTGCTAGGTATGTGGCATTCAGCTAGGCATTCCAGAAATCATTTCATTCAATTCTAAAAATAATTCTGTAGACTGGTATAAACTTTCACTTTACAGATGAGGAAACAGCTTAGATAAATCAACATCCCAGAGCTTGCTGATAGGAGTGCCTGAAACCATCTGGCTCTGTGGCTTGCCTGTCAGTGGCCAAACTGACAATAAGGTCCTAAATCTTTATAGCATTTTTTGTGAAATTTAAAGGAGTTAATGCGTAATCCTAATAGTGTGGCAGAAGGGAACAGAACTGATGTGTGGCTTTTGAGACTAGGCCTTAACAGGCCTTGCAGTCTTTACTTTTGCCCTATTAGGACACTGTGCTGCCATGTCAAAAACCCTGCAGAGAGACTATGAGTGAAGAGAGAACGCCAGCAGAGAGGGAGGAGGAGCCGGCTAACACCCTGTACCACAGCCTCAGACATGTCATTGAAGCCACCTTAGACTCTGTGGCCCTAGGCCAGTTGCCAACTGATTACAGCTGTGTGAGCAGGCCAAATTAAGACCAGGAGAACAACTATCCAGTAACCTACAGGGTCATGACCAATAATGTTTTAAGCCACAGTTTGGGAGTGGCTTGTTGCCCTACAACAGATCATTGCACAGTTAGCTAAAGACCTGTTCATATACAATCCCAAATTCAAAGTATGAGACCAAAAAAAACCCAAAAAACTTCAGATTCCTCATTTCACAATTTTCCTCCAAAGATCGCCAAGTCTGAAAAACTGATTTTTCTGCAGCATAGAAGTTAAAATTACCTTGGAACTTCTAAGAGTAGCATAGTCAGTCAGCTTCATTTGTCTGAAGTAATCATCACCTTGAAAATTGCTGAAGAAGAGTACTATTATTTATCTTAAACAAGACTAAAGTAATGGGAAGAGTCTCAAAGTACAGGTGACCAAATGACCCACCTTTGTTGGTTTTAGAGAAACACAATCACTAGTCTCCCATCTTGTCTCTCATTTCCCCCCCGTTCTTCTCTGTGGCATTTGTTTAGGGAGTTTTTCTAGTCTACCACACTAAACATCAAGGCTTTCCTTGCAATTCTGACAGGCAAATGTTTTCTCATTTCTGCTTATTTCTTGATTATTTCCAAATCTGGATTTACCATCCAGCTGTCTAGAAACAGGATCAAGTCCTATTTCTCTAACTACCTGACAGAAGAATCGCCTCCTGAGGCACTGCAAAATTAGTTCAAAACCAAACCTATCATTTGCCCCACTCCTCTGCCTTGACTGTTCCCAGACTAAGACTTACTTTAAGCATCATTTCTTCTGGGAGACCTTTACAGAATTTCTGAGGTTAGGCACTAAGCCTTTCTTGACATTCTGATGGAGATAGGTGCCCTTTAAACAACTTGTCACTAAATCCTCATCATCACATTTGTTACTTCTCACTTTATCATTCATTCAACAAACATAACATGTAAAGTGGTGATAGATGATGCAGTGGAGAAAAATAAAGCAGGGGAATGGGAAGCATCCACCTAGTGAAAGGGGTGCCCTTTCCAATTTGAACAAAGAGAAAAAGCTGTTTTTCAATTGGTGAATGTGGGTGTGTGTGTGTGAGAGAGAGATGGTAGAGAAGGGTCTGTAGGCTGTTACAAACTGATCCTAATGAGATAGCAAGCCACAGGAAGTTTTAAACAAAGAAATTATCTGATCTGATTTGTTTTACTTGACACTCTCATTGCTAGAGGGAAAATAAAGTGAAGGGAGGCAAGGAAAACAGAGAACAAGGGTGTTACTATAATTCAGTGGTCCTCAACTGGGGGCAATTTTGCCTCATAGACAACATTTTGGCAATGTCTAGGTGACATTTTTGGTTGTCACAACTGTGAGGATGGGTTGCTATGTGCACCTAGTGGGTGAAGGGAAAGGATGGCCCTAAATATCCTACAAGGCAGATTGCACAGGACAGCCTCTTCCTCCAGCATTACTGGCCCCAAATGTCAATAGTGCCGAGGTCGAGAAACTCTGCTATAATCTGTGATGGGATGTAGCTTTAATTAAGAAAATAGTGGTGACAGGGGCAGAACTGCTTAATATCTGGGTATATTTTAAAAGTAAGGCTGACTACATTTCCTGAGGGATTCAGTGTGAGGTACAAGGGAAAAAGAAGAGCTGAAGCTGACCTAAAGATTTGCTGTCTGATTAGAAGAATGAAGTTCATCATACTGAGGATGAGAAATAATGTGGGAGTAGCAGGCAGGAAAAAGGTGCTTTGGGGACAAGCAGATGAGATTGATGGGACTCAAGTGTTCTGTTTTGGACACACTGAATTTGAAATGCATACTTGTCATCAAGGGAGTTTATCAGGTAGGCAGTTGGACATAGTTCCAAGATCGGGGGAGAAGCTGATGCTAGAGATATTAACTGGGAAGTTTTAGCATCTACCCAGTCTTTAAAGCCCTAAGACAAAATTATTTAGGGAACAAATGGAAACTGAGAAGACATCTCAGCCCTGAGGCATACCACTGTTCAAGGAGAAAGAACCTGTAAAAGATACTAAGAAGGGGAAGCCAAGAAGTAGGAGAGCTGAGTACATGAGAATGATGAATGGTGCCAAGTGCTGCTCTGAGGTCAGGGAAAATGAGGACTAAAAAATGACCACCAGATCTGGCTACATGACAGTCAATGCTGATGTGGAAATGAGCACTCTGCTGGGGAGGTGAGAATGAAAGCCTACTGGATTCAAAAGAGAATGAGAGGAAAATAGAGACAATAACAATGATACACTTTTTTTTTTTTTGGTTGGAACTGGGGCTTTAACACAAGCACTCTACCACTGACTATATATCCCCCAGCCTTTTCTAACTTTTACTTATGAGAAAGGGTCTTGCTACAATACTGCGGCTGGCCTCAAACTTGTGATCCTCCTGCCTCAGCCTCCTGAGTTGCTGGGATTACAGGTGTGCACCACCATACCTGGCTAACAACGATCCACTTTTCTGAGACCTTCTATATGTACATCTATGAGAAGAAAGAGGATTAATTTCTTTTCCTCTCAATTTTTCATTTTACATATTTGAACATATAGAAAAACTGAAAGAAGTTTGACATTTATCCTTACCATATACCTACCAGAGATGCAACATTTAACAGTGTATCAAATTTGTTTTACCTATATGTGCTTATGTATATATTTGAACTATCTGAAGATAACGTCATCTCTAAATAAACTGCAGGTATATCTCCTAAAAATAAAGCCCACTCTTCTACAAAAAGTCACCATTAGCATACTGAGGAAAATTAAAAATATATTCTCCATTATATTCTACAGCTGGGCATATCCAAATTTTCCTAACATATGTTCTACAATCCAGGATCCACAAAGTCCATGCACTGTATTTGTCTGTCATGTCTGTTTGGTCTCTTAATGCTACTAATTTGCTGAAAAAATGTGTCTACAGAACAGATTTGACTGGCTGATTCTTATCATTCCATTTAAATTGTTCTATTCTGAAGGAGAGTTTTTGAAGGTAATAAATATATTTGCTACTTCTGGCACAATATTCTGAAATTACCACTTCCCAACTTCCCTATATTTCTCTGCTCTTTTATTTTCAGGAAACCCTCAATTTTTTCCAAAAGTTTTTGTTTTTGTTTTTTAATTTAACCTCCACCTATTAAGCCCTGAAGACTCAACTGAGCTACTTCCAGGGTTTACATACTCCATATTCTGAAAAAAAATGTACTCGCACCCCTCATTTACCACAAGAATTCAGAGAAGATCTCATCTTAAAGCTAATCAGTACCCAAGGCAAACATCATTTTATTGATTAATCATGACAAATTACATTTAGAAAGTAAAATGAATTTCCTGAAATTTCTTTCCTGATTAGTAAAATAGTGCCTCCTAATACTTGAGGGTGAAGCTGCTGTCAACTACGCCTTCATGACTAGAAATTATGACATCCAACCAAGTTCTGAGTCTGTGCTGCCATGCTGTGTGTGCACTTCCACGTGGGGGATGGCTTACTTGAGAAAACCTATCATGCTAATGGCTGGGCTTCTGTCACTGGTCTCATGTATAAATTCTTCAAGCAACTTAAAATGCAAATGAATCCAACAATGCTTACAGTTAAGAGTCCCGAAGAACATTTAGGCATTGTCAGTTTATCTTAAAACACTTTCTGTCTTATCTTCAAATTATCTTTTCCACTGTTAAAAAGCTATAAAAATTCAGAGCAAATGAATTATATACTTTTAATTCAATGAATATTTCAAGTTCCCTAACACTGCAATTATTATTTTTTGCTATCTTATGAAACCTAAAATTATTTAACATATTATATAAAAGCAAATTATATTTGTCATCATTTTTTTCTTTTGCTTTTTGGTACTGGGAATTGACCTGAGGGGCACGTAACCACTGAGCCACATCCCCATCCATTTTTATTTTTTATTTTGAGACAGGGCCTCACTAAGTTGCTTGGGCCTCACTAGCTTGCTGAGGCTGGTCTCAAACTTGCAATCCTCCTGCCTCAGACTCCTGAGTCACTGGTATAACAGGTATGCACCAATATGTCCAGCTAAAGGAAGGCATTTCTTTTCAAACTCTAAACTGAGTATTTTATGCCTCCATAAAATGTGCAGTAAATTTGGGGTATAAAACAATGCACCTGAAAGGTTATATAATAATTACATAATAAATGTAAACTATAATGGGTACATGATTGTTAACAAACAGGTGAGAAATTTTGATTACTAGCAGTAGAAAATTCGATGAAGAAAAAATATAGATGATCAGGCCCCATGCCATGTTCATGGAGTCACAAATGGGACCCACACAATTACAATTTTAACACATTCCCAATGTACTGCCCACGCATATCTATCCAAGAACCCAGGGCAAGTACAACTTTGGAAGGAAAAGCTGCTAGGAACTAGCAAATGAAAAGTTACAGTAAACTTTGAAGGACATTCAAGGTTTAGATGAGGAGAAACCAGCATTTGTTGTGAGGGCTTATTAACTGCCAGACACTGTTATACATATTACCTCACTTAAGAGAATTTCATTCACATATGGAAAACTGAGCTCAAAAGAAGGTAATAAGCCTGAAGCCACAAAATTAGTTAAAAGACAGAAGTGGATCTAGTAGATATTTTCATTTTATAAATGAAACTGAGTTTCAGGGAAGTTAAGTATTTTGTCTGGAGAAACAGAATTCAACAGTGGCAGAACTAGAATTAATAAGTGGCCAAGTTGAAATCAGGTCTCTGAATCTATAGCCTATACTTTTTTTTGCCTGGTTTTTAAAGAGTGAGAGAAGGTCTATATTGCTTAGGAAAACACAAGTAGGAAAGCAGAAGTAAATTAAAAAAGACATCAGATTAGACGACCAAAACTCAGTCCACATTTTTACTTGTGATGTGATTAGAGAATTGTACATTAAATACCCTCAGTGGTTTCACTCTTTAAAACACGAGTCTGTTTTCACCATTCCATAGTTTTATTAGTTTACAAAACAATGATTAGCCCCCAAATAGTAGTAAAAATACAATTAATCCAATCATTAGACTGAACTTAGCTACTATTTGGGAACTGCCAACCTAGTCAAACTGATTTTATGGCCAGCCTCAATTTAGAAGTACAAAGTTTAAGGCTGGAGCTATTTATTTATTGGTGGTACTAGGGATTGAATCCCGGTCCTTGCACATGCTAAGCAAGCACTCCAGCACTGAGCTACATCTACACACCCTCAGCCCTAATTAATTAATTAATATTTTTGTGGTACTGTGGATTGAACCAGGGGTGCTCTACTACCAAATTATATACCCAGCCCTTTTTATTCTGAGACAGGGTCTTGCTAAGCTGCCCAAGTTAGTATTCAAACTTGTAATCCTCTTGTCTTAGCCTCCCAAGTAGCTGGGGAATATAGGCATGTGCCAGTGTGCCCAGCTAAGGTTAGGGGCCTCTATAACTGAGATTTTAAAAGAATGCATGCTTTGTGGTCAATATTACTATTTCAAGAACTTTTTAAAAAGTGAAGCTAAACATTCATTCACCTCTCTTCTCTATTTATGAGTCAATTCCATTTCTCCATAGTCAAGACCAAAGTAAAAATTCAACTCATTGAGGTTCCTCCTGTAATGAATTTTTTCTCCATTGCTCCTATAGAACACTGCTTTGCAACTCTAGCACTTAAATTTCATTCTGCTTTGTGTATGATAGCTACCTGTTTACATATGTTTCTACCTCTTTAGAGATAAGGACCATGCATTATTCACCTTTGTATTCTCCCTGTATTTAGTACAGTGCCTTGCATATTTAGGGAAGGGAAGCTTTTTGACAAATTTTATGTTTTTCTCAATTACATATACACTGAAACTAATTAAATACAAAAACATAGGGGAAATATGCTATTGAAAATATTCCATCTTATGCAGCCAGGGCTGTAGCGCATTGTTAGAGTGCTTGTTTTAACATGCACAAGGCTCTGGGTTCAATCCCCAGCACCACCAAAAAAAGGGGACAACATTACATTTTAAAAGTAGGTTTGGTCTGCCATTTCAATTGGAAATTAGAAGTCACCAAAATCATCATTCAAGTCTGTACTATATGTGTACTGGGCACTACATGAACAAAACAGATGTAGTTCATGTCTTCACAGGACCTAGTACAGAAAAAGTAAATATATATGTATTTATTACACATTCAGGCCATGAGGAAGACAACAGCAAGTGGTTAATAATTAGAGTGGGTGTAAAGGACAGAGAACTTCTTGGACAGGGTGGACAGCTTGATACAAGACATTGAAACAGATCAAAATGTTGAGTCAGTAATACAAGGACAAGGAATGGCATTGTCAGCAGGGAGGTAAGGCCTTAAGCAGGGATCATGTGATCCGATACCATAACTACAGCACAGCTCCCAACCTTCTACTTTTTAATTCTTTGCTATTGTTTCTATTATCACTTCTCTTCTGGTTGTGTGTTTTTTGTTTTTATTTTCTTGATTTCTTGTTTTAAATTTCCTGGCTAAATTAAATAATGGCATGAACTCTGGGGAATTTAAGACTACCCATTTCCAAATAATCCTAAATTCTTTCCAGTCCTTCTGACTGATAAATTCATTTTGAAGTGACAACTCTGTTCCAATTAGGAGTGTTTCTCTATATAAGCTTAATTTTTTGATTTGGAGGCCTCTTGATTACTAATCAGCCATTAGGTGATTACTTCAAAAAGTACTTATTTTGTCACTGGCAAAACATACTGCTGCTTTCTGAACTCCAGGTTAGTCTAGGGTCTAAGAGAAAAATGTACCAAAAGCAGTCCCTAACCACTGAGAATTCTCAGATCTGATCTACTGCTGAGACTACACATTTAATTATGAGGGTGGGTGATATGTTGGAAAAAGTCTGATTAGAAATTAGAGGTTTTAGGCTTTAGTCCCAGGTTTGCCACTGTGTTGTGTAAATTTGGGTAAACTGTTTACTTCTTTTAGGTGTTTTCTAATTAGGTAAAATGAGAATGCACAGAAGTTGCATTATAGACAAACTTGACTACATGTTTTGCCAAAATGTATAAAAAATAATAATTTAAATAGCATATACTTTGGAGTAAGCATTGGCTTGGAAGCACAGAAGTCAGTCTGTTTTCATGTTTCTTATAAATCTTGCTGTGCTGCATGATTTTAATGTTTAAAAAGTTATATGTTTGTCCCTGAACAATATTTATATGTTTGTCTTCTAGAGCTTAAATGAAGAAGCAGTCCTTCAGGTGACAGGACTCCATGTCTCTAGTCTTACTTCAGGCTTATTTATTTTTGTGGTGCTGGGGATCAAACCTAGGGTTTTGTGTTTACTTTAGAACCAAACAGGGCATTGACTCCATTATATCACTACAGCATAAGGGATACATCTGTGCCACTATTAAGGGCACAGATATATTCACATAAGAGGAAAAAAGTGAATATACAATATTATCCATTGCACAATACTTTTAATAAAAATTTAAAAAAAGAAACCTTCAATATCCAAAAAGGGAGAGGACTGATAAAATAATGAAAAAGCTCAATGGAATATTATACAGCCATAAAAGAACACCTTGCTAAATAACAGAGAATAATTTCTAAGATAAGTGAAGGTGGTACAGGAACAGCATGCATTACTACTTATGTTAAAAGAGGGAAAAATAAACACCAATTGTACTTACTTACTTGCATATGCATAAATTTTTTTTTTCAAAAAATACACAAGAAACTGTTAGCCTTTGTTGCTTCCTAGGCACGGACCTGGGTAACCGAGGGACAGGTATGGTAGGAAGACTTTTCACTGCATATCTTTTTGAATTCTGAACCATGTGAATGTACTACCAACCCAAAACAACACAACAAATTTATAGTAATAAGATAGCATTTTATGCGAAATGGAATCGTGCCCTTAGTGGGAAACATTTTTAAAAAAGCAGGTGGTAATTCTTTTTTATTTTTATTTTTTTTTTAATTTGTAGATGAACACAGTATCTTTACTTATTTTTATGTGGTGCTGAAGATCAGACTCTTGTGGGGCAAGCGCTCCACCACTGAGCTATAGCCCCAGCCCAGTAGGTGGTAATTCTGAAAGTAAATATCTGCAAGTATAATGGTGGAACTATAAAGACCTTTCTAAGACGTCTGTCTATTCCAGACTTCTCATTTTATAGATCTGTAAACCAAGGCCTTCAGAATTAAATGACTTGTATAGGGTCATATAGAAACTCTGGGAATAGCAATCAGATATTCCAAAGACTGTTGTAAGACTCTTTACCATACTGTCTTTTCATTTTGTGTGGGCAGAACAGAATCAAGTAAATTTGGGCTACATTGTAAGTTGTCATGTTCTATCTAAATTTTAGATTTGAAAGTGTAAAATAATCTTAAATCCTAGGATTAATAATTTCTTGTTTGGATCACTAAAGTGTTTGATTACACTTACAATTTGTGCTTATTTCTATAATTGCACTTATAGAGCAGAACAAAGGCATTTTCCCTTCTACTAATAAATCAATTCACTGAGGGCAAGTACTAAAATGTTTTGAGTTTTTAAATATACAGTGCCTACCACAACTTTACTGCCAAGCAATCGGGTTCACAATTCCTCAACTTAAACACAAGAGTTAGCTGTATTTCAGAAATTAGTTAGATATGTTAAATATTTTTGCCTAGTGGCACAGTGACTCACACCTATAATCCCAGGGACTCAGGAAGCTGAGGCAGAGGCAGGAGGATTCCAAGTTCAAGGCCAATCTCAGTATCTTAGCAAAACCCTGTCTCAAAAATTAAAAAAAAAAAAAGGGCTGGAGATGTAGCTCAATGGTAAAGAGCCCTGGGTGCAATTCCCCAGTACGGTTGGGGAGGGGGGTGGACAAAAAAATTTCTTATCACTAAAAATGTTGCAAGGTACACAAACCATTACATAACACTCCATAAAATAATGGCCAAGAACAGCCAGCACCCATAATCAAAACTAATATTGTTTTAGAAAAACATATGGAATAATAACTTTATGTAATTCTCTATAGTACAGGCTGAATTTTGCCAGCCCATGAATTGTGTCTCTAAACTTAAAAAGCTTTTGGTTTTTCTAGCTTTCTGAATATTAGATTTACATAAGGGATTTCAGACTGAATTTGCAGGGTGCTGCTAGAAAGTATGAATACTTGTCTTCGTCTTTTTGATGAAACCACACAAGGAAATCACAGCAGAAAGCTTTTATATTCCAAATCTGAAATAAAAGAGTTTATTGGCTAAGGATTCAATCTATTACAGAGCTGACATTATGAAAGAAAATGAGGGAGAAAAAAAAAAGGAAATCCTAATTGTATGGCATTGTACTACTGTAGCTGTTCATTAGTTATTAATAACTAATAAGAAGAAGCTTCCTTGTATTAAACGTGAGTTTATAAATGGAAATAAGTGTAATTTCTGTTTCATGCTGCTAACAAGGGGGTGAAAGCAATGAACTTTAAGCCACTGGAAGGTAACTGCTCTCTCTGCCACTGAAGTACTCAGAGCATTCCAAATACACTGGTTAAGGAATAAGCAGAAATACATACAACTTTGTCAATTTCGGATCATTATTCTCTAATATAAATGTAAGTGAAGTTTTCTAGACAACTTCTTCTAATCGCCTATATCAGAATCCTTTCCTTTAAAGGACTTCCCTATCTCTTTACAAGGAGAAAAGCTCTGGAGTCAAAACACAGCAAACATCTCTAAAATCCTTTTTCTCCACAACTCAAGCCCCATCTCCATTTTATTCCTGTCACTATTAACATTTTTCCTGCCCTCCCAAAACAAAAAAAGTCAAAATTGCACTAAAAGAATAAAAACCAACTTTGTAAACGTTTTTTATATAATTTAGTTCAGTGATGTTGCTTTGCAATCTCAAATTTTTGACTACATTTGAACTCAGCCAATTGTTTTATTCAATTTTAGTTAACATTTAGCAAGTGTTTATTAAAAAAAAACAGAGTATTTCTTTCTACAAATGGATATGGCAATGAAGAGCAAGAAAAAAATCATAGTAGTTCTGGCTATCATTTCAGGAGAAAATAATACTTTTTCAGATTTTCACCATAATTCAAAATAAAGAAAACCTAACAAGTTAGATCTTACAACCAATGCACCAATACACAAATAACCTAGTACAACTACAAAAAAAAAAAAAAGGTAAATAAAAACTAACCAGCCTATTTTTGTCTGGAGGAAAAAACCCATTCAATTCTTTGTTGGATTTCTTGGCCATTTACATTCAGAAGTACCATAAACTAAAATCGCTTTTATTTTTTTTTTTAATATTTATTTTTTTAGTTGTAGGTTGACAGAATATCTTTATTTTATTTTTATGTGGTGCTGAGGATCGAACCCAGTGCCTCACGCGTGCTAGGCGAGCACGCTACCACTGCGCCATAACCCCAGCCCCTAAAATCGCTTTTAGCAATTAATCTCCTCATACACGAGACTTGTTTCCTTCATATCATCCTTTTAAAGTTATGAGCATTATTCCAAAATATAATCATTTAGTCTGAACACTTAAAGAAACCCACAGTCCAAAATGCCAAACACGGTTACCATGTAAAGAAATGGTGAGGAACTACTAATTGTTATCTTAGGACACAGAAACAATCGACCCCAAAGTACTTCTGGACAGGCTGCCCTCGAGATTTAGAATGCACACTCAAGAAACAGCAGACGCGGTCACGACGTCCCTTAAACCACATGACCTCCCTACGAAAGCAGTCTTTCAACTTATCAACTCAATGAGAACTCCCCCTTTCTCTGAAGTTAAAACAAGGCAGGCAGCTGAAATTAGGACAGCAGGGACATATCGGCTGCTCGGGAGTCAGAACGGTCATGGAGAGCCAAGTCCCTGGGCTTTCGCTACTCCCCTTACCGTTAGAAGATCTGGGAGGGAGGAAAGGAGGAGAAACACCCCAGAATCCTGGTAGAAAAGCCCCTGGCCTCGAAGGTGGGGTTTAGGGAGAAGGGAGGGGCAGCTCCGTGTGTGGTGACCCTTTGTGAACACGCACTGTGGCAGCTCGGCTCTCACCGAGGCTTAGTGAGCAGACTATGGGTGCCCGGCGCGGCCCTGTCGTGGAGACCGCGGCACCAAGGAGACGCGCCATCCAGGAGCCTCCATGGCGGTCCTTCCCTTTGCTGCACCACTCCCCCAGGTCACTCGGGGGCCCCCGGGGTTGCCACCCCCGCTGGCGCGACCCAAGCAGGGCGCAAAGAGACGCTTTCCGATCTCTTTCCTCAGCAGTGTAATCCCTCCGCAGCGGTCCGCGCACTAGTTTTAATCACGCCCCACCCCCTGGCCGTCAGCGTCACCTCCGCCACACGAGTGCTTTCCAGCAGCTTCCAGAAACATCGCCTCCCCAAACCCAGCCACTCACACTCGGCGGGCTGGGAAGCCACCAGCCCCGCCCCTACTCGTCAGTTTTAGCCGCAGCTAAAACTGCGGCTGCGGTTGCAAGGCGGGCAGCCACGCCTCTGCGGAGCCCTTCCGGAAGCGTTCCCATGTTTGCCTTCCCCGCGACGCCTATGTCCTTTCAAGCCACGAGCGTAGCAGGAAGGGGGACTTTTTTTTGCCGCGGACTCAATCCGGAAGTTGCTTTCCTAGCGGAGAAGCCGGTGGGGGAGGAGTAGTCCGAAGGGAACGTGGGTTGAACGTAACTACTAGGTGGTGTGGAGTTCGTACCGATCCGGTACGAAGTGGAGGAGTGCCAATTGCAGGTGAGGGAAAAGAGGGAGTAGTTTCCTTCGGCTTTCGAAATAAGAAAAAAGGAACACCTGGGATGACCTATGGGGGAGTGGGCACGCTGAAAGGATGGGCAGGGATAAGGTTCAGGTGGGAAAGGTTGATGGTTAACGTATAAGAGCTGGAGTTAAGAGATCCATTTGGTCTCAGAGAGGTAAACGCTGAAGAGAAACCAGAATTTGTTTCCGTCTCCCGGGAGCTTTGGAGATGGGCAGGGTTAACGGAACGCGGCGTCTCTTGGGTTTCCAGGGTTGGGTTTTGAAACTCACCTTTCTCGGTCCAATACGTCTCTAATTCTGAGGTTTGGTACCAAGGTGGCCGTTTAAAGCTGATCCCATTCCTCGGCTTTAAATCCGTGGTGGCCTTGCCATTGAGAGTTGACGTGCTGAGCCCACTTGGCCCTGAGGACAAGTTCAAATGGGTGCATTCCCCATCGAGCAGCAGTTTCTCTGGGTTTTACCATTTCGCACATAGCACTGTGAATTAAGTTTATTTAATTGGATACTTTTTGCGATTCCCATGGTCAACTTCACTAACACATTCCTTGCGCTGTAACTGGGTGCATACTGAGGACCTCTGGAGCATCAGTGGCTTACAGAAGTATTGAAAAAGAGATGTGTGAAGAAAAGGGCCAAAGGTGAAGTGGAGGGAGACCAGAAAGCTAGACTATCTCACCGTGCAATGAGATTATAGTACTTAGTATCTTTAGGTCGTTCTGAGGTGTTCTGATGGACTTTCCTGTAATCAGGCTGGAGTAAGTAGGTGATTTTTAAGCTGAGCAGTGACAGACTCAGACTTGTTTTATAGGAGCATGGTTTTGACAGTAATGTGTGGAGTAAAATTGGAATAGAGAGGTAAGGGTTTGAAACATTTCCAAAGAACTGTCCACAGACGTTGGTGACTTTTACTACATGAAGAAAAGAGAAATGAAAGTAGAGAACGACTCAAACTTTCTAGTCTATGTTTAGAAGGCTGGAGATGGCAAAATTTAGGTGATAGGAGAGGAGGAACAGGTTATTTTTGAACAGAATACAGTGAAGGGACAAATTAAGTTGTAATGAACCACCCCAGGATTGTATATAAGAGTAAATTGTATTTGAAAGAAGACTTGAAGAGCCTATCTCTGGTGTTTTTTAACGAATTTTTTTTGGGAATTTTGAATATTCATTATTTCTTTCCCCAACCTACCTGCTGTTCCCATTGAAATGTTGGGTAGTAGTGTCAAGAGAGCAGATTTGAGGGCTTCTTGTTTTGCTTCTATAACTGAGAGAGAACAATCTTAAATGGTTTCCTAGATCCCTTGGGCAGATGGAGATTTTTATAAATAAAAAAAAAATCTATTCAAGATACTTAGTCTATCATTTTCTCTCCAGAATGCTGAAGAATGATACAAAGTACACTGCACAGTATCTGCATAGTTAAGTGTAAAATTAGGACTAGAGTTTGGGGATGTGGCTCAGTGGTAAAGCATTTGCCTGGTATTTGTGAGGCCCTGGGTTCAATTTCTAGCACCACAAAAATAAATAAATACAATTAGGATCAAATAGTAGTTGCAGCTTATTATGTGTCAGGTGTTAAGTATTTTACATGAATTATTTCATTTAATCTTTAGAATGAAACAGTTTAACAAATTTCTAGCCTAAATATGCAGGTGCGAAACTGGTGCTTTTAGCCACTCTGGAACCATACAATTTTGATGCTTTCCTGTATCCTGTAATTTCTTTTTCCTTTCTTTTTCTTCTTTTGTTTTAGTTGTAGGTGGGCATACTACCTTTATTTTATTTATTTATTTTTAATGTAGTGCTGAGGATCAAACCCAGTGCCTCACATGTGCTAGGCAAGCGCTCTACCACTGGTCTACTACCCCAGCCCCTGTAATTCCTTTTTGTAAGTAGATTATAAGTAGAACCAGCCAGAGACCATAAGTTGGTGTTGTCCATAAGGAGCCTGAAAATAACAAGCATCCACCTTGCAGTAACCTTTCTGGCAATCCTTCATGGGGCGATTTTGCCTCTCCATGGACATTTTGGCAGCATTTGGAGACATTTTTGGTTGTCCCATGGGTAGAGGTTAGTGATGCTGCTAAATATCCTACAATGTACAGGAAAGCACCTACAAGAAAGAATTATCTCGTCCAAAAAGTGTGGTGCTATAGTTGAGAAACCCTCTCTGTGGTTTAGGAATAGGAAATCGAGATTCAGTGACACTGACAATTTTTTTTTTAATTTTTGAAATTATTCCTTGGCTTGAAGGTGTGTAAAGTTTATGCAGCTAGAATAGAATAGTATAACCAGTTTTCAAAATGAATCTGTGAGCCACTGATTCCCAGAAGATGGTTGTTGTAGAATTGTAGTTTGGAAAGACTTATGCTTGAAGTTACTTTACAGTGTTGTAGCCAAGTGGTAATTTACTTTACTTAAAAGTCACTTATATTTGGTTGTCCTATATTTTAAGATTATATTTTTAGTGACTTTTCCCTTGTACTGAGCTGTGTGTCAGTTTTTTACTGAATGTGGTTCTATTTCACAGGACTACAGTCAACAAGCTTGTGTGATTTGTACTATGGTAGTGTTTATATTTTAGTTCTGGTACAGATTGTTTACAATGAATTTTGTATTTTGTTAGTAACTTTTAGAAGATAGCATTCTCAACTGGTGAAGTGTTGGGGGTTGAAATCAGTAGGAATGTGTGAAATGTGTGGTTCATTGGTTCTTTTATCCCTGTTAGGTAATGAGTGAATCTGGGGAGTTTTGGAGACTTTCTCATTATTATGTTGGCTTATTTGTTTAAAACTGTGTGTAGACTCTTAAATTTTCAAATTCTGATAAATATAGTGTGCTTTAAATAGTCACTGCCTTTACAACAAATTTTGTTTAATTTGGTAACAAGTGAGTCTGCTACGAAAATGCATCCTATTGCCATTCTCTGCCCTCTCCTCACACATTTGCTTAATATATAATAAATTTAGATATTTTCAATTTCAAGATCACAATTTTTACAATATGTTCATTCTAGGATATAGAGCTCTCAAGATATACTTAAAAATGTTATCTTTTATAAAATATCATAGCTCTTTTTTAGAATAAGAATTTTTATTTAATTGTCTATTGACTTTTTTTTTCCAGGGTTCATTGAAAAATCCTTAGTGATATTGACATGTTTCAAGTGACATAAATTAGCCAATGACTCGGAATGATGGATTCTTCGAAGATTGGAAATGGTTTGCCAGTGATTGGACCAGGGGCTGATATAGGGATATCTTCACTCCCCATGGTGGGATATTTGGGAAAAGTTAGTGAACTTATTTTTTGCCTCAGTGCAAAGTTGGTTTTTTGTTTTTTTTTTGTTTTTTCCCTCCTATTTTTGAGACTTCAGTTCAGTTTTAATTTTGCCATTTAACTTCTAAAATGGTGTATCTTCCACGGAAATCTTATGGCAATGGCGAAAGATTATTTTAATGTATTTACCTCTCTGTGTTTATTAATATATGAAAGTAGAAATAAAACAGACCTTATGGTTTATTATTCTTTGAAAATATGGAACATACATTTCCCCTGGCAGTTGATTCTACTTTTTTTATCTTGCAAATAAAATGGATGCTATTTTTAATACTTGAAGTTTAAACCTTATAAACATTCTTTTTTCAATAATAGCTGTATTTAAAACCATATGCATTTCTTTTATTTGCCATATTTAATCTTGCCAGGACATTTCTAGTTGAATTTTCTGTAATTTGATATAATTTAGAAATATCTGCATTTTAATTGCTTTATTTCTCTTTTAGAATTATGATTCAGCTAAAGCTACGTCAGATGGGTATTGCCCAGCTTGTAGACAGAAAGGAAAAGTAAAAGCCTTAAAGACTTACCGAATTAGTTTTCAAGAATCTATCTCTTTGTGTGAGGATCTGCAGGTAAAGTATTAATCTAATACAGTACATAGGTTTTAGTCTTTTGATTTCTTTTTACTTCATTGTTTATATTACTCAGTTTGTTTTTGGTACTGGGGATCAAACCCAGGAGTGTTTAACCACTGAGCCACATTCCCAGCCCTTTTTTTATTTTTTATTTTGATATAGGGTTTTCCTAAGTTGCAGAGGCTGGCTTTGAACTTGGATCCTCATGCCTTGTCCTCCTAAATTGCTAGGATTATAGGGGTGCTCTACCACTCCCAGTTTTGATTTGTATTTTTTGAATGTAGATTTTTAACACATAGATAATCTAAGATTCTAAATCTGTTTCTATGTCATTTTTCTGTTTGGATTCCTTCGTTGTTGCATATGATTTTTTTTTTTTTTAACTTTGGTGAAGGGTTCTGGTTAACTGTTAGCATGGAGTAGTTATTCTTTTATCTCTTTGGTTTATGAACTTTTAGACTGGAAAAGTTATTAACCTCTAATTTACCTGGAAAAGTATTTTAGAAATCATTCATCCAAAAACAAAACAGTATGTATGCTCTGAGCCAAATAGTTCATACTTTTCATTTAAAAAGGCTCTAAATGTGATTTAGGTATAGTAATTTGTATCCACCAGTACAACATTTATATAGGAGCACATTAAATTCTGTAATATTCTACATTTTATTGTACTTGAAACTTTATGAAACTTTTTTGTGCATGTTTTAATTCTCAAAACTTTGCAAGATTAAGTATTCCTAATTTTTTAAGAAAAACCAAGGCTGAGTTTTGCCTCAGTGGTAGCACACTTATCTAGCATGAGTGAGTCTCTGGATTCCATTCCCAGCACTGTGCAAAAAACCCAAAACAAACACCCTAGATTCAGAGGGTTTTGGATACAGAAGATCTTTATAGAGTGTTAGAGCTATGATTGGATTGTGGTCTTCTAATTTCAGATCTGTTGGCTTGGGGATGTGGCTCAGCTGTAGAGCACTCACTTGGCATGTGTGAGGGCTCTAAGCTTAATCCTTAGTACAGCAAGGAAAAAAAAAACCATAATGAGTTAATTTTAGATCTATTTATTCCAGCTAATCTAGCAGTTCATCAAAATCATGTGGAATGTTATTAAAATATTTCTGGTTCTCACCTCTAGACACTGTTCATTAAAGTTGGCCCATATTTCTATAGTTTTGTAATGTTTGAGAATGAATCTGATGAACAACCTGATTTGGGAAATACTAAGCTACACCACACAGTTGGCAGTAGGTACTTTTGCTTGGTGTAATTTGAAAGAAAATAATCCCAGGCATGTTTACAAATAGAAACAAATTTCCTTATGCATTTATTTAGTAAATGAGTGCCACTGAGTTGGCACTGTTCCCAATACAATGCTAGAATACAGTGATGAATAAAGCAACAACAAAATTCTTACCCCTAAGGAGGTTATGTTATAGATTAGGAAAGACAAACAAGTAAAGTATAATTTTTTGTGTCAGATGATGAAAAGTGTTATGGAGAAACCAAGCATTGGCAATTGAGGTGTCAGGGGAGGAGTTTATAATTTTAAAGAGAGCAGTGGGGAGAATGCTTCATTAAGAAAGTGGAATTGGAACAAAGTCCTGGGAGAGAGGGGGGAAGAATATTGAATCATCCAAGGCACGAGGAGAAGCAAGCCCTCAGGAGGGCCTTGAGAGAGGGGAGGCTGCCTATCATGTTTATGCTGTTGCAGTGAAACCAGCTGAAATGCATTTGAGTGAGAGGCAGAGTGATAGAAGATGGGTTAGAAAAATTGGGGGCTGGACCAAGTAGAGTCTTAGCACCCATGGTAAGCTCTGGACTTTTATTCTGGGTGAAGTGAGGAACTATACCAGGGATGTTGCCAGAAGAGTTGTAACATATTCTGATTTATGTATTAAAAGGATCACTGTGGCTGTTGAAAATAGATATAATGGGCAAGATCAGAAGCCAAGAGACTAGTTGATTTTGTCCCCAGTTGTGACACAAAGCTAAAACCCCTGAGACTTGTAACATCTGTGGACTAAGTAGTTAGAGCTGTATGTGGAGAGTTTGGGATTAGAGATGAAGACTTGGTAGTCCTGAGCATGTGGCTAACTGAATCATAAAGATAGAAGAGTTCCCCTAGGAGTAGATAAAGGGGTGTAAGAACTGAGCCCTGAACCACTCCAGCATTAAGAAGTTGGGAAGATGAAATGGACCACAGCAGAGTCTGAGAAGTGGACAGATTGTAGCAGTAAACGAGGTGGGAGAGTGCATTGTCCAGGAAGTGAAGTGAAAAATGGAAAGGGAGAATGTGTTACTTATTGTCAGATTTTGCTGAGAGCTAAGGAGAAGATGATGACCCAATTCATCTTTGACTAGAGTGACCTGGGACTCCTTGGACACCTCAGGAAGAAGAGATTGGGTAAAGCAGTGGTGATAAAAGCCTGAGTGGAGCAGATGGAATGAGAAGAAATGAGTAGTATAGATGTGAGAGAATTTTTTGAATTTTTAAGTTGGGAAAAATACCAGCATGCTGGTTGTATCCATTAGGGGACAATTTAGTAAAGTGGCTAGAGGCATATTACTCGAGCAGTAGGTGGACTTCTTTGCCCACAGGAAGAGGTTGATTTTAGGAGCTTTTTATAGCTCATTTGTAGTAACAGACTATATTCAGAGTATTTGGTAATTAACTTGAAGTTGTAGAATTGTGAACATTGGAAAGAAAATCTTATTGATCTAGGTGAAAGTACCTTTGCCCTCTCTGGAACAATACATAAATGATATTTAGTAGAACTCTTTCACCAAGGAAAATAAGAATAGAGCAAGCTGGGCGCGGTGGCTCACGCCTGTAATCCCAGCACTTAGGGAGGCTGAGACAGGAGAATCGCGAATTCAAAGCCAGCCTCAGCAAGGGCGAGGCGCTAAGCAACTCAGTGAGACCCTGTCTCTACAAAAAACACAAAATAGGGCTGGGGATGTGGCTCAGTGGTCGAATGCCCCTGAGTTAGTCTCAAGTACCCAAAAAACAAAACAAAACAAAAAAAAAGAATAGAGCAGTCCCTGTCTTTAGGAAATAGGTTTTTAGCTATTAAGATTAGGTATGTTGCTTGCATTTTTACTATTGGAAGCATTCTTTTTTAGGTGGTAAGGAGAAAATATATAGTGAAGAATTTTAATTATCTACAGTGCAGATGTTTAAAAAAGAACTGGAGTTGAGCCAGGCATGTGGGTGCATGCCTATAAACCTCGCAACTTGGGAGATGTGGCAGGAGGATCATAGGTTCAAAGCCAGCCTCAGCAACTTAGTAAGGATCTGTCTCAAAATAAAAAGGGTTGGATGTGTAGCTCGGTGATGGAGCACCCCTGGGTTCAACTGTTAGCAACTGTCTCTTTCACACACACAACTGGAGTAATTAATTATTGATATAATTTAAAATTTTTTTCTAAACAGTATGAGTCTAGTGTACTTTGTGGAGTAGATTAGTTTACAGCAGGGGTCAGCAAACTCTTTGTATGATACAAAGCTAGAGTAAGTTTTAGGTTTTTAAGTGGTTGGGAAAAATCAAAATCAAAAGAAGTCTCTTTCATAACATATGCATATCATGAAATTCAAATTTCTGTATGCATAAATAGTTTTATTGGAATATAGTTATGCTCAGTCATTTTTGTAACATCTCTGCTTTTCCACTCTTATAGCAAAATTGAGTATTTGTGACAGAGACTGTATAGCTCACAAAGCCTAAAATGTTTATTTTCTGGCCTTTTATAGATGAAGTTTGCTGATCCAAGATCCATAAGACCCCTAAACTGAATTTTTTTTTTTTTTTGGTACTGGGGATTGAACTCAGGGGCCCTCGACCACTGAGCCACATCTCCAGCCCTATTTTGTGTTTTATGTAGAGACAGGGTCTCACTGAGTTGCTTAGCACCTCGCCATTGCTGAGGCTGGCTTTGAACCCGCGATCCTCCTGTCTCAGCCTCCCTAAGTGCTGGGATTACAGACTTGAGACACCGCGCCCGGCTTGAATTATTAATTTCTAAAGAGTTCTATTACAAAACTTGGAGTCCACTGAACATTTTGCTTTCATTTGCTCTAAATTGGAAAGAACCATGTAGGAAACCCTTTTAAGTGCTTGTTTATGTTAAAATGTTTCTTTATCTGAAAAAATATTAATACTCAAAACTCTGATTCAGAATTAATACCAAATTGGAAGTTTTCAAGGTTGTTTTTTTTTTGGTACTACAGATTGAACTGAGGAGCACTCAACCCTGAGCCACATCCCCAGCCCTATTTTGTGTTTTATGTAGAGACAGGGTCTCACTGAGTTGCTTAGCGCCGCTGAGGCTGGCTTTGAACTGGCGATTCTCCTGTCT
>CM053404.1:119430006-119486032 GCA_028644305.1 Xerus rutilus | reverse complement strand
GTAAATGGACACAATATCTTTATTTATTTATATGTGGTGCTGAGGATCGAACCCAGTGCTTCACATGTGCGAGGCGAGCACTCTACCACTGAGCCACAACCCCAGCCCCTAAAGAAGTTTTTAAATAGTGTTAAGTCATCAAAAAAATACTTTGTTCATTTGTGAAATGAGCACAAGTAGCTGGGCATGGTTGCACATGCCTGTAATCCTAGCCACTCGGAAGACCAAGACAGGAGGATAGTAAGTTTGAGGCCAGCCTGAGCAATTTATCAAGGCCTTAAGCAACTTAGACCCTGTCTCAAAACAGAAAGGGCAGGCATAGTGGTACACTCCTGTAATCTCAGCGACTAGGGAGACTAAGGCAGGAGGATTACAAGTTGGAGGCCAGCCAGCCTCAGCAAATGAGTGAGGCCCTAAGCAACTTAAGGAGACCCTGTCCTGCCTCAAAATAAAAAATAAACAGAACTGGAATGTAGCTCGGTAATCAAATGCCCATGGGTTCAAAAAAAAAAAAAGAAAAGAAAAGGGCTTAAATTATTTCTATAATTTTTTTGGCTAAACCTTAATTAATTTCCAAATAAAATGATGGCTGGTAATGTAGCTCAGGATAAAGCGCTTGTCTAGCATGTGAGAAGCTCTGAAATTGATCCCCACCACTGCAAACAAACAACCCAGCAACAACAAAACAAAAATGACATAGTGTACTTTTCCTCATTTTTGTCTTTCAGGAATAAGAGCAGGAAATTACTTATTTAAGCTGCTCCAAAAAATCACTGAGAGATAGCATTTGATTTTTTTCAGCACTGATTTTTAAGTAATGTTAGATGGTTGCACTAGGCTAAATAATTTGTGTTCTATGACTTTCTTAAGATGTTAACAGCTTTATTCTAGTTATTACCTGTTTAAATAAAATACAAACTAAAGTCAGATATAAAGAGATAATATAAAAGTATTAATTTTAAAAAGGGAAAACTCAGGGAAAGGACAAATTATAATTTTGGTTGCCCTAATGATGAGAGCAGAGATTATAGCAAGAAAAGTCAGTGAAAATATTTGTAAAGCAAGTAGAGAAACCATCCAGGCCACTAAATTTTGTGGCCCCAGGACCATAGTTTATGTCTTTAATTAAGTAGGGGTACAGGCAGTATGTATATACACCAAGATCTTGACTGCTTGAGATTGGTGAAAGACTTTTGCTTTGGTATTTTGATAGGTTTTTTTAAAAAATTGTTTTGCTTCTATTAAATTTTTAAAATTGTGACAAAAAATTACAGAATTTATCATTTTAACCATTTTTAAGTGTATAGTTCAGGAGTGCTACATGTACTCACATTGTCGTGCAATATAGCTCTAGAACTTCTTCAGTTTGCACAGCTGAGCCACTGTACACATTTACTCTAGTCACCCTTCACCCTAGCCCACAAATAAATAGAATCATTACAGAATATGTCTTTTTTGTGGCTAATTGATTTCACTTAAAGTCATTAAAGTTCACCTGTGTTGTAGCATGCAACAGAGTTTCCTTCCTTTTTAAGACTGAATAATATTCTGTTGGGTGGATAATATCACATTTTCTTTATCAGTTCATCTGTCATCACACATTTGAGTTGTTTTTCTACCTTAATTGTGAGTAAGTGCTGCAGTGAACATGGGTCTGCAAACATCTCATTGAGATCCTGCTTTCAATTTTTTTGGATGTAGTCTTTTATGACTCTGAAAATGCAATTATTGCTATTGATTATATTTTTATTTTGTATGTGTAGGGATACTGGGGATTGCACCCAGGAGTGCTGTACCAATGAGCTATATTCCCAGCCCACCTCCCACCCCCTCTTTTTATATTTTGAGAGAGGGTCTCACTAAGTTGCCCAGGTTGTCGTCAAACTTGTGATCCTCCTATCAACAGTGTCCCAAGTTGCTGGGATTACAGATGTGTGCCACCACATCTGGCATTGCTATTGATTTTAAAGTGTTTAGATTTCCTGGCATAGGGTAGGATTTAAGAAATCTCAAGATATAAAATTGATAGCCAAGTTAGTATTGATGTTGACTGTTGTAGCTAGTTGGTAACAATCTGGAATTTGTCCCATGTATACTAAAGAATTCCGTAAGTATTTCCTTCATCCCCACCCCCACCTCCAAGTATTGTGGATTGAATCCTGGGCATCCACTTGCTAGGTAAGTGCTTCCCCATCAATCCCCAGCCCAGCCCTTTTTATTTTTTTGAAACTGTCTAATTCACCCCAATTGATCTTCAACTTGTGATCCTCCTACCTTGGCCTCCAGAGTAGCTGGGATTGCAGGCCTGTGCAAATGTAGTATTTTGAGTATAGTATTCACTTGTATGGAAGAAGCTAGATAAGGGAATTCAGTGCATTTTACTTATCTGTTGCTGTGAAATGATTTACCTTAAATCTTAGTGCCTTAAATAATTGCATGGCTTTATTTATTTTCATGATTCTGTGGATTCTCTAGGCAGTTCTTATACTGAGTACATACACTTAGTACATGTGTCTGCTGTGATGACTGACATGCCTGCATGTCTGATTGTGAGTGTTGTGTGGAAGCTCAACTCAGGCAGTCATCTGGGAATCTCAGTTCATTTTCTTGAGACTAATTGGGTTCCTTACCACATGATAGCTGGGACGAGAAGGGCACAAGAATGAGCCAGTGCTTATCAGACTTTCATGTGCATCTTGTGTTCAAATTCCCATCAAAGATAGTAAATGCCTGAGCCTAGTCTGTGTAGAGGACTTAACTATATGAGGACATCACTTACCAAGAGTTATGGTTCTTCAGTTCACTGGAGGTCCCCAAAGTAGTGGTCCATCAGACTTGTATAGAAAAAGGCATATTTTATTTATTTATTCATTTAGTTTTTTAATTTACTTTTTCTCAGTGCTAGGGATTGAGCCCAGAGCCTTGTGCATGCTAGGCAAGTGCTCTATCACTGAACTACAGTATCTCTATCCCAAAAGACATATTTTAAATGAGGACATTTAGTATATAGGTTCTTGAATTTATATTGTAGAATGGTTTGGTAGTCTTGAGGATTAAGAAAAATTCACTGATGAATGATTTGTTTACATTTTGTTATTTGGTTGAAATTGTGTTAATGCACAGTTAGATTTGATGAGTCATTAAAATCGAGCCATTTTCACTCTAAATCCAATAGATATAAACTAAAAGTGCTCTCAGTGGTAGAGCACTACTGGGTTCAATCCCTGTACCACCACTGCCACAAAAAAACAAAAAACATACTTTTCCAATTTTTAAATTTCACACTGTTTCAGAAGAGTAGTGCTCCTCAGTCATCTTTACATTGTTAAAATTTTTTAATATACTCGAAATTAGATTTTTTCATTAACACAAAAATATATCTTCTGTTATCTTACTCTAGTTAGAACTCAGATAAAACCCTGGAT
Source organism: Xerus rutilus (assembly GCA_028644305.1). NCBI lineage: Eukaryota > Metazoa > Chordata > Mammalia > Rodentia > Sciuridae > Xerus > Xerus rutilus. Next base: position 119,482,607 of record CM053404.1, on the reverse strand, counting down.
TTAATTAACTGGGAAAATTTTTTCTTTAGGGGGTAAAAAAAAAATAGTGTTTGTCACCAGTTCTTTCAAATTTAGGTTGATAAATATATTCTCATGTCAAATTAATGCTAAAATTTTGTTTTTTCATGGAAATTGGAAACTGTATAGTAAAACTTGTACTTATTTGAACTTTTGTAGTTTTATGGTTTTATTTTTCTTTTCTAGTGCATCTATCCTTTGGGTTCCAAATCACTTAATAATTTAATTTCTCCTGACTTGGAAGATTGTCATATTCCAAATAAGCCTCAAAAAAGAAAGATCCTGGAAACCAGCTGTAATGATTCACCTTTTTTAGCAGATTCCAAAAAGACTAGAAATCATCTTGTTACTGATGGAGAACAAGTTTTGAACAGCAAACGGAACAGAGAAGTATATGATGAAATCTTGTCAAACTTACCGAATAGTAGTAGTCAACAGAATTCAGTTAGGACTGCTGATTCCTTGGAGCAGAGTGAGACTTTGGAAGCTAATAATGTTGATGTGGCTACTGAAGAAGATCCTGCTACTGTTGATGTCTCTGAAACGGGGGGAATTTCCCCTCAGAATGAAGGATATACGTCTGAACTGGAAATGCCATTGGAGATCAACTGTCCATCACTTCTCCAGACTCTGTGTGTCCAGTGGAAAAATACTAATGCCCTCTGTTGGTTAGACTGTCTCTTGTCAGCTTTGGTGCACTTGGAAGAGTTAAAGAACACTGTGACTAAATTGTGTTCTAAGGAAGGATCTGTGTTTTGGCGGTTGTTTGAAAAATATAATCAAGCAAGTAAGCTTCTGTATACCAATCATTTGGATGGAGTTAAAGGTATGTAGTAGTATGTTATTTCTCTTTAATTTTTAAAGATGTTATTATTGAGTTTTTTCTTAAAGCATATGGAAAAGATGCCATCAGAAGGGTTTTGTTCTATATAAAGACCTAGGAGCAGGAAGCCCAAGGATAGTGTCATGAAGCCACAACATCATGACTGCCACAAAGGTAGTCTTTCAAAAACTAATTGTGAGGGAGAAAGAAGTGGTTGTCGGGGAACAGTAGTCATCAGTTCCATCAAAGTGAAATCTTTAAGTTTTTAAACTACTGAAAAGTAGAATAAAGAAGTAAGTAAAAATCACCTCTAATCCTATAACCCTCCAAAATCTTCACAGGGAGGGATATATTTCTATTTTCTATAAATTAGTAGGATACTCAGAAACCTGCTTTTCAACCCAAGAATTAAAACATTCTTTTTTATACTCAATCTACCTATGTGTTCCTCCTGTCCCACCCTCTACTTCCCCCAAAGGTAATCATTATCCTGAATTGTGTTTTGCCACTACTTCTTAATAGTTTTTCTTAACATATACCTAAACAATATATCGCCAAATTTAGTTTATTTTGAACTTTTTAGAAAAGATGTTGTGTGGCATGTCCTCTGGGAGTTTTTTTTAAGGGTTTGTGAAGCTGCCTGTAGTTGCAGTTTGTTGATTTTCATTGCTATAGGGTATTTTCATTTTGGAAATATATCAAATACTCTTCCCTCAGTATTTGTGGAAAATTGATCCCAGGAGCTCTTACAGATCACAAAATCCAAGGATGCTAACTCCCTTACATAAAATGGTATAGTTTTTGCATAGAACCCATGCATATCCTCCCATATACTTGAAATCATGTCTAGATTACTAACCATGCTTGATATAACATAAATGTGATGCAAACACTGGCTGTATTGTTAGGGACTAATGGCAAGGGAACAAAAAGACTGTACATATCGGTACAGATGCAGTTTTTTTCCCCCAAATATTTTCAGTCCATGGTTGGTTGAGTCTGAAGATTTGTAACCAGCAGGTACTGAGGGCCAACTGTGAATTTACTCACTTAATCAGTGGACAGTAGGCTTGTTTTGCCATTATAAATACTATTGCTGTGACCATTTTTGATAGTTTTCCGGGAGTATATATAGTATGTGACTAGGAGAGTTTCCCTTGGATATTCCATAGGAATGCATTTACCATATCATGAATTCTGAGTCCAGACATTCAGATAATGGCAGTTGTTTTCCAAAGTACCAGTCAGTAACTTCCAATAGCAATTTATAAGAGATCTTTTCTTGGTGGTTTTCACAGAGATTTTTGCTATGTGAGTGTCATGAAGTGGTCTGTGGTCTTGATGACCTTCCCAGATTTAAAGAGCTTGATCTGCTCCCCGTTCATGTGTACATTGATCATACATGTTCACTCTTCTGTGAAATGCCTGTGCCTTATTCCTGTTTGCTCTGTTGATCGTTGTTTTGTTCTTACTGATTGGTATGAGCATTTTGAATATCCTTGTTGCTATTTTTGTTATGTTGCTGAATCTTCTCTCAGTTTGCAGCTTGTTTTTCCACTTTTTAAAAGATGTCAGGAAAGTGTTTAGATACTTTTGGAGTATCCTTTTGGAGGATAAGTCCTAGAGTTAGTGTTGTGGCAAAGAAGCCTTTCTTTTCCTGAGGACAGGAAGTTGGCCATTGATCAATGTTGTCACTGAAAAAATCATAAAGTTTTGGTTTTAGTAGTGAAATTATTAATTCAGCAGGAGTTAAGTGTTTGTGTATGGTGTGGAGTGAAGGCCCATTTTTCTCATTTGCAGAGCCAGTTTCTCTAGCTTTACTTTTGGCAGTTGATCTGCCATAGCACCTTTGTCGTATGTATGTGCAGCTGTTTCTTAACTCTCAGCTTTGTTTGTCCCTATATCCACAATTTTATGATTTTTTAAGTCTTGCTGTCTGGAAGGGCAAGATCTTCACTTTTATTGAACTTCTTTTGAAGTGTCTTGGTCTATTTTTTTCCTGATCTTATTTGTGCATATATTTTCTTTGATAGATTTGACATCATACCATGCTTTCTTCACTTGACATTGTAGGTATTTTCATATTTATTAATATGTTAAAAATTGCGACTTCAGTTGTGTGGTCCTTTGTATGGATCCTGTACATTGCTTTCCCACTGGGGGCCATTTAGACTGCTTACATTTTATTGCTTTTTCAAATTCACATGACAAATATCTATATATTCTTTTGAATGCATTGTTGATAATGAAAGAGGCAAATAAATTTTTGTCAAGAGGGATGTTAAAATATGAATATTAAGGTTCTTATTCCAGAAGAGTTATACTAACATAGTTCTATTTTCATTATGTGGAAGAAAATACTTAAAGAGTACTCTAGCCACCTTTGGTGATTTTGAGCCAGACGGCACATGCCTGGAATTGCAACTATTCTTGAGCTAAGGCAGGAGGATCACAGGTTTGAGGCTGGCCTGGGCAATTTACTGAGACCCCATCTCAAAATAAATCTAAGAAGGACTGGGGATGTGGTTCAGTGGTAGAGTATTTGCCTTACTATGTGCAAGGCCCTGCATTCAATCCTCAGTTTTAAAAAAAATTATGATATTGTACAGAGTATTTTGTTTCAATTTGAGTTTCCCTGAAACTAAATGTTTTTGTGTGTCATTCATTTGCAATTTTTTTTTGCAATTTTTAAAATAAGATTTTTCATAAGCTTTTTTTTTTTTTTTAATTTTTACTCCTAGAACTGGGGATCAGCCTAGGAACTCGCAGTTGCTAGGCAAGTGTTCTACCACTGAGCTATATCCCAACCCTTCTCAAATTTTATTTGCAATCCTTCTGCCTCATCTTAAGTAGCAGGAATTATAGGTGTGTGCCATCCTGCCCAGCTTTCACAAGCATTTTTGCCTTTGGCTTCTTCTTCTGTTTCTGTTTTATATAATTACAGGAGTCCCAGAGCTGAGTAGGTGAAAGTTGTTTTGTCGATAACTGCAGAAAAGCAAAAATTGAATACTGGAATTAATTTTGTGTTTTTTATTTTACACTAACTCTATAGAATAACTAGTTTCACAATCTGATTGCCAATTGTATGTGGGGTTTTTTTGCATTATAAATTTTCTTTTTTTGCCATCATCAAATAACAAAAATTTTGGTTAATGCTTCCTTTATGTTAAGGATAATCCAGATATTTTCATTAGTGAAACACTTCAGCAGCTGTATGTATTATTTATAAGAGTTTCAAATGAGAAGATCCAATTTGTTGCTTAAGAGTATCTAGAGTCAAATGTATATGGAGGCTTTTAATTTATTAATCTTGGATAGTTTCTTGTCATAGTAATTCCATTTTGAGGACTTTTACCCTAAAGAAGTGATCAAAAATATGGATAGATATGTGCCCAAAGATGTTATCACTATAATAGTTATAATATTGAAAAAAGAAATGTCCAGCAATAGGGGAATGATTATTGGTTACAGAGTGGGTACAGCTAGCCCATTATGTGTTTTTTCTTTAATTTGTTCTAATTAGTTATATATGACAGAATGCATTTTGACACATTGCACACAAATGGAGCATGACTTCTCCTTCCTCTGGCTGAACATGGTGTAGAATCCCACTGTGTTTAATGAAGCAAATCTGTACGAACAAAGGATAAACATTGTGATGCTATCGAAGACCCTCTCCACCCTCCCAAAGGAAGACTTAGAAGGAGGGAAATATACCAGATATTAGGGAAATAAACATAACTTTATTAAGACTTCGCTAGGTTCAAGAAAAGTTATAAAAAGTAGAATAAATGATTAGAAGTTCTCTCTAGTGGAAGTAATTGCATATAAAGAAAGCTTCAGCTGTTTCAGAGATGGAAAAAATGTCTAAAAGGTTAAAGCTCAGGTATTCTTAATTGAAAAATCCAGATCTAAAATCCTCCAAAATCTGAAACTGTTGAGTACCAACATGATACCAAAAGAGGAATATTTCATACCTGACCTCATGTGGCAGGTCATAGTCAAAACACAATATTTTAGAATTAACTTCAGATTATGTGTAAAAATAAATGAATTTCTTGGTTTCGATTTAGGTCTGATCCCCAAAATGTATATGCAAATATTTCAGAATCTTAAAACCAAAAAAACCAAAAAAAACCAACCTGAAATGTAAACCAAAAAAACAACCTGAAATGTGAAACACTTGGTTCCAACCCGTGTTTTACTAGACCTCTGATTATTTGAGTGCGAAAGATTTTCCCTGAGATTTTTATTCAGGTAGTAAGTGCTAATGATACTGTGCTGATAACAAATATAGAATTATATATTATACCATAAAGAAGGAAGGATTGGGATTTTGTGCTTTGCCTTTTATCTCTGTAAAACTTAACTGTAATAAACTTCCATTTTTATTAATGTTTCAAATTTTATGTGGAAAGATATACATTGATCAGAAATCGATGATAATGTTCTAAATATTTTTCTAGACGGAGGGTATAAAATTACTTCAGAAATACTTGCAGAGATAGAGACCTGTTTGAATGAAGTCAGAGATGAAATTTTTACTGAACTACAGCCCCAGCTTAGATGCACGTTGGGTAAGTAATTGGTGTACCTTAACTCATCTATCATAGAAATATGTACATCATAAGGAAGTATAATATTGATTTAGTACTTGGGAAGATCAGATTCTTGGGAGCAGGAATCTAGCTAGTTTGTCTTAGGAGTCTACCACTGGTTAAATCATTGTTGTGCAGAGCTTTATATAAATATAAGGCCGGTGTCCTACCTCTTGAGATGGGTGCAGTGCTCAGAGCCAGGTGTATACTTAGGGGGCACACCCTTGGTTGCTTCTCCAGTTCTTCCCCCAATAGCCTTCTCAGCATTTTCAAACTTGACTGTGCATTAAGAAACACATAGGGAATTTAAAAGTAAATACCAGAGCTCAGGGCCCATACTGGATCAGTTGAATCAGAATCTTAGGCATGGGCTTTAGGTTGTCAGTAATTTCTAGAAGCCTTTATGTGGTTTGCATATGTGGATAGGGTTAAGAATCTGATCTAAACCAGTAAAGTAATTCTGCTTCTGTTACCAGTGGATTCTGAGTGGACAGGTGGTATAATTTTGGCTAGTGGGATGTTAGGAGAACTCTGCTGAAGATCTTTTGGGAAAGTTTTCTCATCTTTAAAAAGGGTATGAGAGTGGAACTTGCTTTGTCCTCTGTGGATTGATTTTTGGCCTTGGGAGCAGAAGGAAGCAAGGAACTAGAGTCTCCATCCAAGTCTTTCTAAATGCTTTTAATATTACAAGAAGGAGCCACTGATGGTTGGTGTATTGTTTGTTTTTTGAGAGGAACACTTTTTTATTTCCCTTTTTATTTTTGTATTAACTCTTCTGTTAATATTGTGTCATGCTTTGTATTAGTATTTACCTATACTCAGTCATGCAAAATATCAATGCCTTCTATTTTTTTCTCTCTGTGAATGGCATTTATCTCATCAGGCTCATATATGGTATATAAAAGCAGTGTCTTGTCCACACCTAACAGCTTTTGACCTACTTGGTCTCACAGTTCTGCCCCCTTGTTTTTTATTTTTCATCCACTTTTACTTAAGAGTTTACCCTATTCTTATAATACACTGGTTTTCTGTATGCCAATCTCTGGCATTGCCTCCTTTTGGTCTAAGGCACTGTTCTCATTTATCATCAGGTGGGATCTCCAGTGGGATAAATATTTTTTCTTATCAAAGTATGATTTACATAAAGTGAAACCTCTTTCAAATGTATACAGTTGTATAACCATCACCCTATTCATAATATGGGACAGGTCTATCATCCTAAAACTTCATCAGGCTCCTTTGTAGTCCACCCCATTTGTAGTCTCACCCAACCAATGAAGTGTTGTGTGAATACCTATTCAAACGAGCCTTTTCCAAAGCATCCCTAAATACAGATTGAGGGTCTTCCGTGTTCCGTCACTTCCCTCATAGGGTAACCTGAGATGTGATTAAAAGAGGGGTTTCTGTTCTAATCAGAATCACTACCCTTCTTATCACTGATAATTGTATTTGGAGCAGATTGCATCTCTTGTGCCTCCTTGGTCTTGGACCTGGTTTTCTGTGAAGAAAAGAAATTTTTAAATATTATTGTGTGCAATCGTGACAGCTGAGCAGGTACGCCACTTTTCTAGTATGGTAGAAGTCCTCTCTTATTTATTCCCCTACCTACTCAGCAGTGATAGGTGTTACATTAGAGCTTAAGATCTTACTAATGAAACCTAAACTGCTTTGGAGAGCACTTTAAAATCTTGCCATCTGTGCTTGTCATTCTGAATATTAGCATTTATTTCAAAGTAATAAAGACAGAAGTAGAATCTGTACTGACCCTGAATGTTGGTTAACTTTTTCCATAGCAACTTCTTTATTATCTTGACTATTGTTTTTAAAAATCACATTGTATGCTGTTCTCTTTGCTTTCCTTCCCTGAAGTTTAAGAAATATAACACTACAAATACAACTGTAGCCCCCTTTGTATGCTTCCCCAGTTTTCTTCCTTCTCTCTCCACAGAGATAACTGCTATCTTTAACTTGGTGTTTTTCCCCATCCAGTGTCCATGTTTCTTAAAAAAAAAATAGAAGCTAATATTGTTAGTTTCTGCTTATTTATGTAAATGTAAAGAGTAATTTTGATTCCTGATACAGAGGGAACACTGGGACTCTACTTCACACCATAGTCAGAAAGAAACTTCAGCGTATTTAAAGACCAAAGTGTGAAAAGTCAGGGTTGTAAAACTTTGGACAAAAATATAAGTGAAAGGTCTTTATTACTTTAGAGTGGGGAAAATTTTTAAAAATAAGATGGAAAAAACTTGTAAACATCACCTTAAATTTTAAAACTTTTGGGCAAAGATAGAACAAAGAAGTAATATCCAGGATATATTAAAACTTTTCTTCATTAAAAAGACAGGTAACCTGATTCAAAAACAAAACAAAAAAAACTGGCCTGACGTTATCAATGAGCAGTTAACAATAAAAGAATACTTGAACAGCTATACAGCAAGGAGTCATTGAAAGGTTTGCATCTTGGCAAGTGAAGGTATTTTAGGGACATATGCAAACTAGGTTAAGGGTTGGGGTGAGGAATTGAGGTTCAATTCTAGAGAAAAAGACACCACTTAACTAATAGAGGCAGAAGGTTATAAGAATTAAACTGAGGCATTGGTATTATATATTCTGTAGTAAGATGCTTTATACTTAGTACACATAAAATTTGTAATCTAAGGAAAAATAATAAAAGATCAATATAGAGGCTATTAAATGATCTGTCATCATGTAACTTAGTTAACTGTTTTGAACTCTTCTATATTTTGATTCACTGAAATTTTTATTTTAGATTTGAAGATTTTATGTTGTCATGAGTATAAATTGTGTGCTTTTTCAGTTAACACTTAGTTACAATAAAGTAAGCATTTAAAGCCTGATGACTGTTTACAGACTTTTACTATTCTCAAGTTTGCATTTCTCAAGGTGTTACATTTTCATTTCTAAGAGATTTATTTGTATTTCTACTTATAAAAATACTTTTTGATTTTATGTTTTTGTACAAAAATAGCAGTGGGACTATACCACAAAAATGACTATTAAAATAGCTTTTGTAACTATGGATATTTATAGAACATGCTCAGGCAATAGCACTTATTGTCTGCCTTGTGGTCCTGCCAAGGTGACTGTTCCTGGCCATGTTCTAGGCAGCTATAGTTGCAGGCTTCTGGGAGAACCAGACTGTGAAAGAGGGTTCTGTTACGGCAGGGAGGGAGGGAGAACTCAGAGTCTCCTGAGCCATCCAGGCTCCCCCAAGGAAGAAAAACAATTGGTAAGTGAATGTAAGAACAACGTGACTCTTCCTGTTAACTGACTTGCTGATGTCAAAGCTGGAAACCAGGATTGACTAGTTTTTGTTTTAATGACAAAATTCAGATCTCTAGTCTTAAAGTTATTGGAGTTTAAGGAAAGGACTAGAATAAATGATTGGAAAGAATGGTAAATGAAGAGCAGGGAGGGGCGGAGTCTGATCCTTTAACCCTTGTGTGTGTGTCCTCATGTAGAAAAAGAGGATCAGAATAGAAATGATGTTTTAATGATTTTTATCAAATTCTATAGTTACATTTTTTTAGTATTTGTACCAAACCATTTACAGGAATTTTGTTTTAATATACACTATGATAGTTCTGAAAATTGTTTTTTCTTTAAAAATAATAGGAAGCTGTGAGAAGACAGTGTGGATCTTCTGTTTTTTGTCTCACGTTTTCATAAATGTCCACCAAGAAAAACGAAAACAACTGAGATAATTAAATTTGTGCTGGACATTTTTAGCAAAAATGCTTTTAAAACTCCCCTCCAATCAACTGTCAAACTGTATATGTGTATATTCATACTGTAAATGCAGTGAGAAAAGACAATAGTTAATTGTTTTTGAGTTTACTTTTTGCAATTTTAAAATAAGAGTAATAATTTTCTTTTTTGTTCTTGGAAGGTGATATGGAAAGCCCTGTGTTTGCATTTCCCTTGCTCTTAAAAATAGAACCCCATATTGAAAAGCTCTTCACGTATTCTTTTTCTTGGGACTTTGAATGTTCACAGTGTGGGCACCGGTATCAAAACAGGTTAGTTTTTTTGTTTTTTTGGGTTTTTTCTTAAATCAGTTCATTCTATTGAAATGGTTCTAAGTAATATAATTTGAATAAAACTTGATGGGCCCCTAAACCAGCACTTGCTTCTCTATAGTTCTACCCTTGACAAAATTTCCCACCATATCTTAAGGTCTCTTTGCCACTAAAGTTAAAAGGACACATTTTATTATTGGAAACTGCAGTTTGCTTGCTGCTTTTTAAACTGGAAGGGCCAAAAATTTATAGGTGTTTCCTTTTCTTTTTTTTTTTTGTATAGGGAATTGAACCCAGGAGCATTTTACCACTGAACTATATCCCCAATTTTTAGTTTTTTGAGACAGGTCTAATTGAGTTGCTGGAGGTCTTGCTAAGTTGCTGAGGCTAGCCTCGAACTTGTGACCCTTCTGCCTCAACCTCCTGAGTTGCTAGGATTACAGGTGTGTGCCACTGTGCCCGGCTGATAGAAGTTTTCTCAAGAATTTATTTAGAAAGACGTAGGAAAAACTGAGAAGAGTAGCACTCCAGATTCCCAGCTATGAATACCACTCAGAATTCTTTGAAACTGTGCTTTGTTTACTTCTCTATTAGAGACTAGGGTTTTTGTTTATTAACTTTAGGCTTTTAATCATTCAAACAGATCCCAGGCTTTTAGAGTCTGGCAACAATTCTTAGAGGTAATCTACACTTCCTTGTTCCTTCTCTTAGTCCCATGAATGTTCTCCTGCACCTGAACTGTCTCAGCCATACTTTCTGCATCCCTCAGCCCTGTAGGTGAGGATTAGGGAGACTGAGTAAGTGACATTCTGGGCCCTAAGATTGGCACTTGGAAGGAAGCATGGAGAAGAAAAAAGCTGCAGATTTCTTCTGTTGTCATATGCTTGCCACATAAGGAAAAGAGTCAGAGAGGGTGATGTTCATCTGACATGGTGCTCTCGTTCCATTGATACCCGGATGAAGTATTGCAGTCTGGAAGTTAAAAAAGAAGACCAAACTGGCCCTGTTGGTCAGTTATCATATTATTACAATAGAGATCAATTCTTTTCCTCTTTTCTTTAACTCACTTAGAGTCTTAGAGTTATTAAATAAAGATGTGAGAGTTGAATATTACTTAGATATTCATTTATGTAAATATGAGGTTCTCTGTAGGTATTTGGGGAGCAATCCAAGAGTGTTGAGGCTGGGGGAGTGCTCTAGAGAGTGCAAGCAACAGAGAGTATTTTTTAAACAGTGAGTTAAAAACTAGTAGAACAGGGTGAAAATTAATGTGTTACTCATGTTAGGACTTGAATAATTTTGTATAAGCAAGTGATGATGAAGGCAAATAGCAGTTTCCAAGTTTTCTGGCATTGATTTGAATAAACCACTTGGTTTTTTCAAAAAACCTCAATGATTAAGATCATTGTATCTTCTTTAACAGTTATGGACACTCAAGCTTGAAACAAATTAGTTGGTACCCAAAGGGACACACTAGTAAAGTGGCATAACTGGGAGTCACATTGAGGGCTTTCTGGTCTGTAAGGATTTTTTGATTGCTGGGCTAAACTCCTGTAATCACTCCCTAGGTTTAAAATAATATATAAACAAGGTTAATGATTAGAATCAGCTTAATTATAGCTTTCCTAGAATCTGCATTTTAATAATATTTTGACAGTTTTTCATTATGTTCTGTGTGCTAGTGACTTACCTAGCCACTGAAAGTAATTTCTATCCTGGCTAAATTTAGACTACTAGTTAGTTAGTTAGGGAGATATAATATTTGTACACATAAGAAAAGGCCAGTGACTTGGGTAATTGGGTCTTTTTGCAACCTTAATATGATCTTTGCACACAACCTGACTGAACTTTAGATGTGTGTAGACAAAGCTTGAAGAACTCCAGGGGAAGAAGCCACCAGATACTTTGCAATTTGTTTGTTTTTTAAATAATCTTCCTTTGTTCTAAAAGTAAAAGTGTTATAGAAAAACTAAAGTGAAGTAAGGATTCATTAAATGTTTTAATGTTACAATTTAGAACTTACTTTCATGTAATTTGAAGGAAGACTCTCCAGTCCATTTTGTGCTGCTGGGTTTTGTGCCAGTTTAAGGGCTTTTAATTTAAAAAGTATATTGTAGAGGCAGTTAAAAAACTGGCCTTTGCAGTCATCTGCTGACTGCCTGGATTTGGAACTCCAGTCTCACGTTTATCGTCTGCAGTGCCGTCTGTACTGCAGTTTTCATGCTCTGTAAATGGGGTAAGAGTAGCATCAGCTGCTTAAAAAATTGTTTGGAAGAAGAGTATATAGTAGTATGCCTTGTCTTGCACATAGTGAGTGCTCAGAAATAGCAGCTGTCACATCAAGCATTTACACTTACTTGCTGAGACAAACTGTCTTTTACAAATTTAAAAATAGGAGCCTTTGGCCAAGCACAGTGGTGCATACCTCTAACCCTAGTGGCTTGGGAGGCTGAGGCAAGAGGATCACAAGTTCAAACCCAGCCTCAGCAATTTAGTGAGGCCTTAGGCAACTCAGCAAGGCCTTCTCTGTCAATAAAATACAAAAAAAAGGCTAGAGATGTGGCTCAGTGGTTAAATGCCTATGGATTCAATCCCCAGTACCAAAAAAGAAAAAGTGGGGGGAAAAAGGTAGTTTTGCTTAACAGTGCTTTTGAGAGTGAAGAATTTATCAGAACATGGTTGATGTATTTGCCAGTACTTTTCTGTTGCTTTGCATTTAAAATATTAGCTTCTCTGAGAATTTGTCTTTTGTTAACAGCCATTGCTTTTCTCACTTGGGATATTAAGAAATGTGTGCCTTTTTGGTAACATGTAACTGTTTTTTAATTAAAAATGCTTATTAAAGTGGATTCAAGCCAGTCTTAAAGGTGGAGTCCTACAATGCCAGCTACTCAGGATGCTGAGGCAGGAGGATCACAAGTTTGAGGCCAGCCTCAGCAATTTAGCAAGGCCCTAAGCAACTTAGCCAGACTGTCTCCTCAAAATAAAAAATTTTAAAAAGGGTTGGGAATATAGCTTAATGGTAGAGCACCCTTGGGTTCAATCTCCAGTAAAACACACACATACACAAAGAAAGAAAAGAAAAAATACCCTTTTTCCTGTTGGATTGTCAGTAACATATAGCCAGATTGAGTTGAATAAGGAACAACTTTAAATTCAACAACCTAAAAATGGTGGTTTTCAACAAGGGGCTGTATTGCTCACCCACCAGTAGGGCATTTTGTAATGTCTGGAGACATTGATTGCTGTAGCTGGGGCCTACATTGACATCTGGTGAGTAGAGAAGCCAGGGGTGTTGCTTAAACATTCTCTGGTATACAGGACAGTGTCTCACAACAAAGAATAGAGAGAGAAATTACCATACTAATATGTGATTCAGGAAAACAGGAAAGTATGACTAAGCAAATGGAGTTATTTTAGACATTGGTATAAATTAATATAAATGAATTTAACATAAATGAATTTAAGTTGTCTTTTTTTCCCCCCTCATAGGTGTATGAAGAGTTTGGTCACCTTTACAAATGTCATCTCTGAGTGGCACCCACTTAATGCTGCCCATTTTGGCCCATGTAATGCTTGCAACAGTAAATCACAAATAAGAAAAATGGTATTGGAAAAGTGAGTTAAAATTACCTCATTTTTAAAATAAGACAAAAGTAGATGTGCATTTTTTTGTGTAGAGTGCAAAGTGGCAACTAAACCTCTCTCTCAGAAGTTTGAGTGAATAGATCTTTATGAATTGCCAAATGCCTCTCTTTATAGGAACTTATTGATAAGCAACTGTTCCAGGTGAAATACCACTCTACTGCTGGCTTAGGGTGACCCCTCTCTCCTAGTTTCTTTCCTTCTCTTTGCCTTTTTTCTCCCTTTATAGATATTGAACTTTAGTTTTTTCCTCCTCTGCCAAGTTTCTGAAGTCACTAGAATACTGGGATTTTTAAAATATAATTTAAAGAACCAGGATGTTTCAAAAGTGAGCCACAGGCTCATCTGTCTAAATTCCTGTCTTCTCCCAGATTTTGGCCTGCTAATTCTTCATCATCTTGTAAGCTTTCTCCTGCCCTTTAGCAGATGTGCCTTCATTATATTGTGCCAACTTTTCAGTTTGTCCTGAGTGGGAAAGTTGGTCAGAGTTCTCTTTTCCTGTGTTACCAGAATCACTTTCTTTAAGCACACAGGTTAGTTTCATTTTAGGCAGTGTCTCTCTTTGTTAATCTGCTCACACAATGTACACATCCTCTTTAGTCTTCATTTTCAGTCTAACTGTATATTAGGAAAATGAGGTCAGATTTGATGTAATAATCAATGCCAGGCATGGTGATGCACACCTGTAATCCCAGTGGCTGGGGAGGCTGAGGCAGGAGGATCATGAGTTCAGTCAGCTGCAGCAACTTAGTGAGGCCCTAAGCAACTTAGGGAGACTGTCTCTAAATGAAATATGAAAAGGCAGGGAATGTGGCTCAGTGTTTAAATGCCCCCGAGTTCAATCCCTGGCACACACCCCCTGCCCCCAAAAAGAGAGGGAATCCGGGACAATAACCTTTGATGCCCTTGAATCTTCCAGAAACTCCTTAGAATTTTTTCTAAAAGTTTATTGCCACCAAATCAATCAGTTCTCAGTTAATAGTACTAAAAGGCTTAGAAGGAAAACAGGACAATCCCCTGCCTCACTCCCTCTTCAAGCTTCTATTTCAGATCTTCAAATTAAGATGGTAGTTACTTTAACATTTTAAAATGATGGCTGCTTCTGCTGCGATGGGATCTGTTCACCTTTTAAGTAGTTGAGAGCAAGAGTTCCTGCACCAGCACCTGGGCCCCATCTCTGTTTTGCCTCTCCTGGTTCTTCCAAGTGTTTGTATTTGGTTAAACCAGTATTCAGTGTTTGCATTATTATTGAAGTATATATTATTATTCCCTCTCCAGTCAAGTAGTATACATGATTATGTTTTATTTCTCTTGTAATTCTTTATTCAGTGTTTTCAAATGCTTTTTTGTATATTGTAGTCCCCCCTCCCCGCAATGCTTTAAGCAATACATTTCCAGCACTCAATGCTTTAAAATTTTTGAATCCTCCCTCTTTTTTCCCCTGGAAGCCTGTTCTCCTGCTGCCTTCCATTCTTTGCTCTGGTCTGCACTGGCTCCTCTCTGGGCCTTGTGCATAGGAATGCTCTTTGTACACATTTTTAGTCCCTGTTCCAGTTTTTAGCCTAGGTCTTGTTCCCATATTCTACAGTGTCTGTTGCTTGTGGATACTGATTGGGAGTTCAGCTGATGGATAAGCGCTTCTTATCAGCAAGCCTTCTCTGTAGTGCTTGTGTGATCGCTTTATCCATTCTGCTACATAAGGAGCCATTTCTTTGTATGCTGTCCCCTGAATATTTATTGGCTTGTTGGTTCAGTTCTCTTTCTCTTTCTTTGCCCTTTTGGATTATTACCTGTTTTTGCTCTTTGCTGTCATTTGAGAGCATCCGAGTGGGAGGCAAAGCAGGAACCAAGGAGCTGTCTTCAACCAGAAGTCAGTAAACCATTTTGCCTTTCTGGTGGCCAAGTTTTGAGATCTAAGTGTTCAGGGATCTTTTTGTAGACCTTTTGTTGATAAGTAAAAGGGCAGCAGGGCATGGCTGTCTGTTTTCTACCTTGGTTCATTGGGTTGCTTAATCCTTCTTGTTGTGTATAGTTTCTTCTGATATTTATATCTATTTTTTATTAAGCCTTAGGATTGAGGATAGACTCATTCTGTTCTTTGTTTAATCTGTTAATTGTTTACTTTGCAAGATACGTTTTTAAATTATACAGCTAAATTGCTTTACTTAAAGGTTCATATTCTTATCTGGAAATATATCCTTTAGGTAAAAACATATTCCAGTGGAAAATGTGTTTTGAGTTCCACTGAGCTGACTTATAAGCAAAATTTATAATGTGGACATTTCCTGTATTCTTCAAAAGTAAATTGAACTCATGTAAAATTTCACTTAAATTATAAATGACGAGCTTTATACAAATCCTTTGTAGTGTTTTTACTTTGTATAACTTGGTTTCTTGGTGTCTAATGGAATTTAGAAACAAATTTAATATAGTTGTTTGGGGTAACTTAAAAGTAATTAAGTCCATCATGATACCATGAGTAATTCAATCATACAGCATTCCAAAGACTAATAGTATTGTAAATTCCCCAAATACCTTGTCTTGGATAATCTACACCTTTGATGTGATGTCCCCATTAGGAAAAGAATCTATTGATAAATCAGGTGAATGATGCCTGTCTGATCCACATTTACTTTTTTCTAAGTAAATTACTTAGAACTATATTCAGAGCATAGTGACATGGAACACCAAGACCTTAGAATCAGATTTGATTTTACTTCTCAAGCTTTTGAATGAATCTCCTTTAAGAGTCCAGTTGTATACTCTCCTGGGTTGCCATTTGAAAAGCTTATTTACGTAAACTTTAGTCTTAACAGTTTTGTTTGTTTTTAGCAACTATTTGTAAAGGATAGTGGTAGGAAAAGAAGTAAGACATTTCTGTGCTTACTGAACTTATTCAGGTCTAATAAAATGATTTTGAGGCTTTCTTTTTATAATTAACTGCACCTTCCCCTACAAAATTTTGAATGGATTATATAAAATAGATTTCCTAAAGTCTTCATTGTTTGGAAGAAAATGTTTTATTTGTAAGATTCTTGATTACTGCCAAACTACAGTTCATAAACTTTGTTGAGCAGGGCTTTTTGTGTTGTTTTTTGGTATTGGGAATTGGACCCAGGGGCACTTTACCACTGATCTACATCCCCAGTTGTTTCTTTTTTGTTTTGAGACAGTCTCCCTAAGTTGTTGGCAGTCTCACTAAAGTTGCCAGGGCCCATCTCAAATTTGCAATCCTCCTGCCTCAGCTTCTCAAATTGCACCTTCACATGTGCCCCTCTGCGCCCAACACAGTTGACTTTTTCTGAAGATGTATTTACTTCCTGTAGTGAATATGATACAGTTCTAATTATTGGAATTGCAACTGACTTTATTAATATTTTAAAATTTCTTATCAGTCTAAAATAGTTGAAATGACATAGTAGACCTAAAATGCAATGAAATTTAAAAATTCCAATTGCATAGATTTTTAACTGAAAGCCTACATTATCGCAGTTAGATGTACAAATATACTCATGCTCAAGTGATTGTCTTGTCTCATCCTCCTGAAAAACTGGCTTTATAGGCATGTACTACCACACCTGACTTAAATTTGCATTTTCTAAAATATGAATTACTACATTAGCTGAGATGCAGATAAACTTACTCCAATCCGTTAGTGCAAGATTCTGTTCTTTGCAGAATGGACACTTGCAGTTCCTGGCTGTTTTGGAGTAGTAGTGGTTAACACAATCCTCTTGTGCTTTTTTTTCTTATAAGAAAAAAGATCCTTATAAGAGGAGTTCAGCACCATGTTAGGTGAAGGCAAATGGGTCTTAGCTTAAAATCTCTTCTTGACTCTTGGTTCCAGTTCTGTTAATCCACACCATTCAGTTTTCTTATGGTTCAGGTAGAACCTAACTTGCTCTCTAGAACTCTGAGTATCATCTCTAACTGATGCTGTAGCATTGAGTGTAAGAAGAAACTCAAGAACAAAACTTACGGGCAGAGTTCTGTCCTCGCCTGAGAGGCTGGAAATATGAAACAGGCTGGAGTTGTGTATAGGAGAGTATTGTGACTTTTGGGGAACCCACTGAGGAACATGAATAAGAGGAGGAGGAGGATGAAGCATATTACTGATTGATTCTAAGATATTAACATTTATAAATTATACCATCTTTTCATATGCCATTAAGGAAGACATACGCTGCATATTTGTGCCATCAATGATAAGATACATCCCCGTCTCAGACATTTTAAAATGCAGAGGAAAAATTGGAATTGATTTGGTATTTGGAGCTTACACAATTTTATAGTTAACAGAAAGTAGTTTGAAGGGTATGGGGGTATAGCTCAGTGGAAGATCCTATGCTTAGCATGTGTGAGGCCCTGCCTTTGATCCCCATCATCAAAAAAAAAAAAAAAAAAAAAACAGGCGCAGTGGTGCAACCCTGTAATCCCAGCACTTAGGGAAGCTGAGACAGGAGAATCGCGAGTTCAAAGCCAGCCTCAGCAATGGCGAGGCGCTAAGCAACTCAGTGAGACCCTGTCTCTACATAAAACACAAAATAGGGCTGAGGATGTGGCTCAGTGGTCGAGTGCCGTTGAGTTCAATCTCCAGTACCAAAAAAACCCCCCCAAAAACAAAACAAAACAAAAATAGGAAAGAAAGTAATACAGAGGATATTCTGAAGGGTTTGCCTTTGTTCAGTAAAATGGTAATAAAACTATGATTCTAGCCAAGCATGGTGGCATATGCTTGCAATCCCAGTGACAGGAGGATCACAAGTTCACAACCAGCCTCAGCAGCTTAACAATACCCTGTCTCAAAATAAGAAATAGAAGGACTGTGGGTGTAACTCAGTGGTAAAGCATCCCTAGGTTCAATCCCAGTACTGCCCGCCCCTCCAGAAAAGCGAGAAGAATATTTCTGCTTGGCATCATTGCAGTTCCCATTAGGCCCTGTATGACTTTGGTGCAGTAGTTATAGGAGAATAGTGTAATTAAGAGGATATTTTAAAATTTGTTTCATCACTCTGATCTTTTTTTTTTTTTCCTGGATAATAAAATCAAATTTCTACCTTGCAGAACTCTAAATCTCAAAGCATACTTGGGGCAATGTACCTCCTACATCTAAGGAAGTGTACTAAGAGTGGGTTTTTGTCTTTTTTCTTTCTTTCCTTAAGTGGTACTGGGGATTGAACCTAGGACTTTATGCATGCTAGGCAAGCACTATACCACAGAGCTACATCCTCATGCCTTTATACATTTTTTATTTTGAAGTAGAGTCTTGCTGAGTTGCTAATGCTGGCCTCAACTTGGAATCCTCCTGCCTTAGCCACTCATATTGCTGGGATTACAGGTGTGCACCATTGCACCTAGCTACAATTTATTTTTGTGTTGTATTGGAGATTGAACCCAAGGCCTCTTGCATGCTAGTCTTGGCAGTTTTTACTTTTACCATCTTACAAAAGTAGTTTAGAATGTTTAAAATGTATAAAAAGCATAAAAATCTGGCAAGTGGGAATGTCTGCATTATCTTAAACATTTTCCATGTGTAAATCACACAAAGGCAGGAAAATGGTGAGATTTCCTAGTCTAGGATTATAAAGAGATTGTTATAGTAACTAGCCTCAAGATATTTTGACAGGTATTGTATGAGTCCAAGGGAACCAAATATTAGTAATTTAAAAATTTTTTAATAGTAGTAAAAGAGGCAGGTGCTTCAATCCTGCATATGTAGCTGTGTGAACACATCTGTAGTTTTACTGTGAATTGTTGATTCAAAGACATGTACTTCACATTTTAACATATGAAATGAGTACATTTAAAGATTGATGGCATGTCCAGCAGCTTGGCAGGCTGAAGCACAGGATCGCAAGTTCAAAGCCAGCCTCAGCAATTTAGTGATGCCCTAAGCAACTTAGCAAGACCTTGTTTCAAGATTAAAAAGGGCTGGGATGTGGCTTACTGGTTAAGTGGCCCCTGGGTTCAGTCCCTGGTCCCCCTGCACCCCTCTCCCAGATTGGTCGCATGGTATAGTTTAGTGGTGTACTTTATAATCGTTGACATCTTGGATTCAATGAAAATAGTTATGATTAAAAAAACAGTGGGAAAGGGTTCAGTGTTACAGTTTTTAGGACTTTGTATTTCTAGGTTCTTAAATTTTGAGGACTTGATTATTCTATAACAAAATGACTGACAAGGGATAATTTACAAATGACTGACAAGGGATAATTTACAAATTATCCCTTGTCAGTCTGAATAATCTTGCGTTTTGGACATTGCTTCAAGTTCATTTCAGCTGAATAAATTTTGATAAGCTAAATAAGTCTTGACAGCTGTTTAAATATTAGGAAAAAGGATATTCAACATTTTTCTTAAATCCTGAGAGCTTTGTTAGATTTAGTTATTTGAGGTCCATCTGTGGGTTCTGTTTTCTAGTTTGAGATGTTGCAGTATAACAAAATGTATTTTTGAAAGTTTTGGATATCTTGAAGTTTACAATAAATCAACCAGTATGTTTTATTTTCTTTTAAGTTACAAATTAAATTTTTATAAGTAGAAATTTTAAGTTGACAAATTGCTCTGCTTCCTGAGATAACATAAAGAAATAGGCTAAATTAACATTTATTTGAGTTTCTGAAGCTGATTACCCTGTTTTCATGTGTTGCCTACCTACCTAACAAAAGTATGCCAAAGAAAATTCTAAAGGATGTGGGTTTTTCCTTTGAATTTTACAAAGTAGCTACCATGAGATTTTCTTTAAACCAAAGCATCATTGCTGCTCACAGAGCAATTTTTGTTCAATGATCTGTGTTGTTCTTATTGCATGATGGCTTCCAACTGTCGGTGATAGCATTCTGAAAAGGGTTTAGTGTTACATACTTCCTAGAGCAAGTTCTCCATTTCTAATTAAGGCACACATCTGGAGGTGCTCAAGAAAAATTAGTTTAGTTAGCCTTGAAAGTGTTATGTGTGACTAGTTCACTTCAGACTCTTGCATAAGCAGACACATGGCATTAAATTTGTTTGCCTTCTCTTGCCTTCTCCCCCACAGAGTGTCTCCCATATTCATGTTGCATTTCGTAGAAGGCTTACCACAGAATGACTTGCAGCACTATTCATTTCATTTTGAAGGCTGTCTTTATCAAGCAACATCTGTAATTCAGTACCAAGCAAATAATCATTTTATAACGTGGATTTTAGATGCTGATGGTAAGTATTGAAGTGTTTTCTTTCATGATAGTAGGCATGCAAACTAAACTCTAATGGTTTATTTATTTATTTATTTATTTATGAATTTTCTTTTTTAGTTGTTGATTGACCTTTATTTATTCATTTATTTATATGCAATGCTGAGGATTGAACCCAGTGCCTCACGCTTGCTAGGCAAGTGCTCTACCACTGAGCCACAATCCCAGCCCTATTTATTTTTTAAAGGCAACTTTTGCTTTGACTTTTTTTCTCTCTTTCCTTTGACTTTAATTTTTCTTCTTTTTTCCCTTCTATTAAAAGTTCAGTTTTAGTATCCTTCCTAACTCTTCTTTCACATACCTATAGGTATATACAGATGCACATCCTTATTTCTTTCTTAGATAGAGAATGAGATCATATATTACTGTTGGTTTGCAGTTTGCTTTTTCTGTTTAATATTCTTGCTTTTATTTTTAGATTTGTTTATTTTAATTTATTCTAATTAGGTATACATGACAGCAGAATGCATTTTGATTCATTGTATACAAATAGAGCACAACTTTTCCTTTCACTGGTGATACCTTGTACTTTTAAAAGAAAGTATGTCGTACTGAAGATTTTTAATTGATAATGTACAAATATGTTTTGCTTAGTTTGCAGTTGTTTGTATAAACAAAAGTAAATGTCTAAGACTATTAAACGTAATACTGTGTAGCCCTTCTATTGCTGAAATAGCCATCTGAAGTCCATAGTTGGCCAACAGCTACAGTCAAAGTGAAGCTTTTACTTAAATGACTAAACTTCTCAATGGAAAGTCAAATATAGTTCACGAGTTTTGGAAATTCACCCCCTTCCATTTGTCCAGTGTGTTTTAATACTGGGTGTTTTTTCCTCAAAATGTTTACTTTTTCTTAAACAAGATAATTCAATCCAGTAAAGTGTTGTATCAGGCCATTGAGGAGGAGTTACTTTGTTCTAGCCATTTTCTATTGTTTGGGCGCTTTTTTTATTTGATACTTTCTTCTTGGAGGTAGTTTGAAAGGATGATGCAAAATTGTATTACAAAAGCACTTTGCAAACTGAAACTCACATTATAAGTGTAATTATTCCCTTGAAGTTTTACCCTGCACCAGGCTTTGGATGGAAGTATTGTAACTTTTGATGCATTCCAGGAAATGAAAAGTCCACTTTTAGTACAGTGTGGTTTCCAACACTGATGGCATATAAGAATCATTTGGTTAATTTATAAAAATTTCCGTACTGTACCCTATATCAACAAATCAGTCTTGGGGATTGGATCCAAATATCAATGTTGTTTTAAAAGGTTCCCAGGTGAGTGCTTGCTTTGGCAGCATGTATACTAAAAAAGTTCCCCAGGGGATTTTGATGTGCATATGGTAGAAAATCATTGATGTAGGCAAACTGAAGAGTCTCAAAGTTTTAATTTTGTAGAGAATAAGAAATAGTAGATTCAGGTAGTTTATAGTGTATATCCACATAAACCACATACTTAGGTAAGTGGTTTTGTTTTTGTTTATTTGAGGGGTTAGCAGATCTGAGTATATTTTGCTTTCTTTTTTGTAATTTAACTATCAGAGAATTCATATTTTCATTGACTTGGCACTCATCTTACTTTGTATCAGATATTAAATTTTAATAAGTATTTTAATTTTGTCTTTAATTTTTCTCCTTTGGGGAATTTTTTAAATATGTTGAATATTAGACCTTGTTTGTTGTAGCCATTCAGTCACTAAGTGATATCTTAGAAATTGACCAGTCTATTAGGAACTAAATTGACTTAAAGCAGCAGTTGCTGAGAGATCTCTCTATCCTTTCTTAACTTTTCCTTTTCCTCAAAATTAGAAATCTTTGTTGCAAAAAGGGTAAATGCGTGTGTTTAGGAAACAGGGAAGGGAAACTGTGCACTTCTTGTGTTTGTTTCCAAACATATTTTTTTTATTTTTTTAAAATTCTACTGAAGTATACATGATAGCTGCATGTATTTTGATTCATTGTACACAGATGGAGCATAGCTTTTCATTTCTCTGGTTGTATGTGATGTAGAATCACAGCATACATGCAGTCATACATAAAGCTAGGGCTATCCAAACATATTTTTGCAGTGTAAGTACTGTGTTGTAATTTCTGCTGCTAAAACGGTATTTTCTAAAATAATGTGCTCCCTTGAGGAAACAGAGTGGTGGTTTGGGTGCTTACAATTGTATTCCAAGGAATAGAAATAGTTTTATACTACATATCATGGTGTTTTACATCATACTTATTAATTTAACACATTTGAGTTTGCAGAAATAGAGTAAGCTACGTATTTGGTATGCCAGAATTCCCACACCATTTTACTTTTTGTGTCTATTTTCATTTCGTAGATATGTGGATATTGGAATATATAGTGGAAAGTCAATAATAAAAGCATAAGTAATTGTTGATTATTGAAAAGCTGTTACTTATACAGACCTGTGTTTAGCTTTGAATGAATGAATAAATATACCGTCTTTAATCTCCATCACCTATCAGCATCTGGTCATATTCATTATTTCTTAGCCATGCTTTTAATTTGTTTATTGTGGTAAGATATAAAATTTATTTATTTTATAAATTTATTTTAAATTATATAAAAAAAATTCTTTTTTTTTAAGTTTATAGTTCATTGGCATTAAATACATTCATACTTTTGTACAGCTGTCATCACCATCCACTTTCAGAACTTCTTCCTCATCTAAACCAAAACTCTTAATTCATGAAACATTAACTCCCCATCCTCCCTGTATCCCTACCTATGGGTAGCTACTATTCCACTTTGTGTGTCTATGAATTTGACACTCAGAGTACCTCATATAAGTGGAATCATACAGTATTTGTCTTTTAATGTCTCGTTTGTTTCATTTAGCACATTTTCAAGGTTCATCATGTAGCATGTTTCCTTTGTAAGGCTGAATAATATTCTGTTATTTGTATTATCCATTAATCTATTGATGAACATTGAGTTTGTTCCTTCCTTTTAACTATTAAGAAATTGCTGCTATGACCATTGGTGAACAGGTATTTCAGTCCCTGTTTTCAGTTTTTTGGGTGTACACCTACCAGTGGTATTGCCAAGTCTTGTGATAATTCTGTATTTAACTTCTGGAAGAACGACTGGTTGTTTCCACAGCAGCTTCATCATTTTACATTCCCACCAGCAGTCCATAAAGGTTCCAGTTTCTCCAAGTCTCTGCCAACATTTGTTATTTTATTTATTTATTTGTTTGCAATAGCTATTCTAATGGTTGTCCTTTTTTCCCCTTTCTTTTCTAACGAGTAGTTTAAACAAGTTATTCCTTCCTTATTCCTCATTTAGGCTTTAGTCCACTACATAATGACTTCTCTTACTGTGGTATCACTAGTTGTGCTATGAATAGTGGACTTCTGACAGGTTTTGTGTTTGTTACTATAGACTACCCAGAGCCCTTAAACTCCTCCTTGTCATACATCATCTCATTCCCACTTGATAAATGAGAAGATAGGAAATCAGAAATAAGAAGTGAAGCAAATGTTGATACTGAAGGTAATACGCTTCACTTAATTTGAAAGTTCATATATATGAAACAGCTTCCTCTATTTTATGATGTTTGTGGGTATATTCTAAGCCCCAAAAGTTAAATATAATCTTGTCTTGGTTTTTATTTATTTATTTGGTATTTAGGAAAGTGTGTGAGCTATTCCCGAAAACTGTCTCAGTTCTCTGCTTATATTAGTTAATAACTTTTGTCATCCAAATAAGGACTTAAAAATTTGACCGAGAAGAATAGTAACAAGGATAAGGCAGTGTTTTAGAGTGTTCCCCTTTGGTGGATATTCAGTGACAATAGCTGTTTAAAAGGCCAGAAGAAAGTAAACCTCGGTTGGTGGTTTGTGAATATCTGACATCTTTGACTTTGTTTTTCCATTCCGCAGGAAGTTGGCTAGAATGTGATGACTTAAAAGGTCCATGTGCTGAAAGGCATGAGAAATTCGAAGTTCCTGCTTCAGAGATACATATTGTTATTTGGGAAAGAAAAGCATCCCATGTGACAGATAAGGAAGCTACCCGCCTTCACCTTCAGAAAACTAATGATGAGCATGCTTTTGGTGAGAAGAAACCAGCATCTCCATCATGGTGTTCTGTGGATGAGGCTGCCTCAGCAGAAACGTCCTCAGTGAATCACCCTACACATGTATCAGTTGTTTCTCATGCTCTTCCACAGGACAAAGCTGTAGCTCATGAAGATCATGAACTTTCAGATGCAAAAACTTTGATTAATGGTAGTATTTTACCTTTGACACTTAAAGGAACTATCCAGAAAACTGCCTCAGTTTTCCCGTTTAACTCCAAAGTTTTCCCATCAGAAAACAAACTTGTGACAGAAAGTATAGGACTTGCTAAAACAAATACTTTGCAATCTCAAGAATCACTAACGGCTTCTTCAGCACCTAGTCCACATAAAGAAAAGCTTATCCAAGTCCAGTGTGTGGATTTAAGCTTTCCATCACAAGTTGTAAATATCAACACACAGTCAGTGCAGCCAAATACAGGAGATCTGTCAGTTACTAAGTCTATGAACAGTATTCATTCTACTAGTCTTGTACAGGGAATGAAGTCAGTAGAAATTGAAAAGGAGACTCAGTTAAAACAGTTCCTTCCACCAAAAATTGAGAAATCAAAACCAGAACAATGTGCTACATCTCAGGTATCTAATTTGAAGAAAAAGGAAACGGCAGCAGATTTTCAAACCATGATAGCCAAGTCATCACAGAATCAGCCTCCGAAAGAAAATCAGAAGAAACCATTTGTGGGAAGTTGGGTTAAAGGCCTGTTGAGCAGAGGTGCTTCTTTTATGCCACCTTGTGTTTCAGCTCATAATAGAAACACTGTGACCGATTTGCAGCCTTCAGTTAAAGGGGCGAATAATTTTGGTGGTTTTAAAACTAAAGGTGTAAACCATAAGGCTAACCGGCTATCTAAGAAGGCTCGGAAGAGTGCAGAGAAATCTGCTCCAGTCTGCAATCCTTCACCAGGGCCTCTGCCGTCAGGTATCACAGCTGTTCATCCGCACGCTAGTGGGAACAGCACTTCAGAAGTTGTGAAGAAGTGTGAAAGTTCCTCTCAGGGAGTTCACCTCAGCCACGATTCTCATAGAAATGAAAATGGTGTTTCTTCAGCCAACCATGGAGACTCCGTTGAAGGTCAGATTCATAAACTTCGTCTAAAACTTCTTAAAAAGCTAAAAGCAAAAAAGAGGAAATTAGCTGCTCTTACGTCTTCCCTTCAAAGTGAAACACTTCCAAGTGAAAATTTAGAACCTGTGGCCCATTGTGGGTCTCCAAATGATTGTGACTCAATAGAAGACTTGTTAAATGAACTACAATATCAAATTGATATTGCAGATAATAAATCTGGATGTACCACTATACCTGTTTCCTCATATAGTAGCCAAACTCATGAAGAAATTTTAGCAGAATTATTGTCTCCTACAACTATTTCAACAGAGCTCTCAGAAAATGGGGAAGCTGACTTCAGGTATTTGGAAATGGGAGATAACCCTGTCCCAGTACCCAGTGAATTAAATGATGTTCCCCAGAACACACATCTGAAACAGGACCATAATTATTGTAGCCCCACCAAAGGAAATCAATGTGAAGTTCATCCAGACTCACTAACAAGTAATGCCTGCATAAGAACTTCAAATTTAGAGAGTCCCATAAAGACCGATATTTTTGATGAATTTTTTTCCACTTCAGCATTGAATTCTTTAGCAAGTGACACGTTAGACTTACCTCATTTTGATGAATATCTGTTTGAGAATTGATGAATGCTTGTTAAGTCTTTAGTTTAATATTTATTGCCTTAGAAACACATAAGTGTATTTTCAGGTAGTGTTTATACACTGACCTTGTGTTATAACCGTGAATAAAAATGTAAGCTGATAAAGGTTTTACCTTTGAATCTGCCCATGAGGCATATAATCAGTTTTATAAATAAAAATGATCGGGAAATGTGTGTTTCCCTTGTTGGTTTCGTTTTGTACTTACAGGAGAATGAGAATTTCAAAATACTAAAGATGAAAAGTATTGTTTAGTTCCTAAAGATTTATACAGTTGGATGCATTAAATTTCTAGATTTTAAGTTTTGGTTAGGTTCAGTACAAACACTACTCATACAGACTGAAGTTGTCATGTGGAGTGACTGAGGTCCTACCAAAGGGTCTGTGCCTGTCTCTTGGAAACTAATGCCACTCATCTCCCCTGCCTCTCCTTACAGTGGATGGCAGGAAACTTTCTTACTAGAACTGTGAGTAATGTTAATGTGATCAGTAAATGATCTGTAACAGGACAGAGGTAATCTTTGTGATGTGTGAAATGTTTACATGTTGTAAATATACCATCTTTATTCCCAAGACATTTATTTCTGTAACCAGAGTGGGATATCAGCTAACAGTTCTGTTTAGGGGAGAGTAATAACCAATAATTATGAGGCTTGCTGTGTGTTGGATTCTATAATATATGAAGTATCAATTCCATTAAAATTCAGCATTCCAGCCAGGCGCGGTGGCTCAAGCCTGTAATCCCAGCACTTAGGGAGGCTGAGACAGGAGAATCACAAGTTCAAAGCCAGCCTCAGCAATGGTGAGGCGCTAAGCGACTCAGTGAGACCCTGTCTCTACATAAAACACAAAATAGGGCTGGGGATGTGGCTCAGTGGTTGAGTACCCCTGAGTTCAATCCCCAGTACCAAAAAATAAAAATAAAAAATTCAGCATTCCTACGAATGAGACAACTTGTGTCACATTTTACAGAAAACAGTACATAGTTGTGGGGCAGGAATTGAGTGGTTATCACAGAGTTAGAAGTGTTGAGCTTGTCACTATGGGTTTCACCTCTCAGGTTTCATTTAAAGTTTGAATGTCTGAACAGTGTCCCTACTGTAGTGATTGGAGTTGAACTTGGGTTGAAGGTGGCAGTTAGTTTAAGGGTGGCAGTATTTTGCCAGAGATTCAGTGCTTAATAATTTATTTGCCAAATTTACTCCCTAAGCTTTCTCTCCTTTTTGTTTTTCTGATTATAAAAGTAATGCGTATTTTTTGTAAGGAAAAACTCATATTTAATACCTAGTGCTAATAATCATAATTTCATATTTTTATTCACATAAACAATAATTAGATCCTGTGGGCTGCAGATGTAGCTCCATGGTAGAGTGCTTGACTAACGTGCAAGGCCCTGGGTTCAATCCCCAGTACCGCTCCCCCAAAATCCTGTCAGACTTATATGATCTGTTTTTACTTAATGTTTAATGGACATTTTTTCATATCACAGTTTTGGACAGCTGTTTGAATAGCTACATATTACAATGAATGAAAGACTATTGTTCATCTTTTTTAGATTCTGAGGTGATTTATACTGTTTTGCTGCTGTTAATTTTGCCACATCAGTTACCCTTGTTGACAAATTTTTGCACAGATCCAAGTTTTATTTCTTGGGATTGCTGGATCAAAGATGTGCACATTTTAAAAGTCTTAATGATTGCTTAAAGGGGGGCAACCCTGGCTATTTTGTTTACATTTCCTTGATTACTATTGAGGTTGAATGTTTTCTATAACTGTTGGCCAGCTGAATTTCTTTCAGGAATTGCTCATTCATCTTTCACTTCTGTTACCCACTTTAAGTATTTTCAGATTACTGGTTAAATGCCATACACTGTTGTAAATAAGTGATAAAGCAGTAACTCAGGTGCTGTGTTCCAAGGGGAAATATAGAGTTTCCCTGGTCATGTTCCCCCCCACCCCCAACCAGTCAGTGATTATGTTTTTTTCTGTATGTTTCTGTTCAAAGATACCTTATTTAATCTTAGTACTGATTCATTAACATTGAGCTCAAGACCAATGGCATTGTAAGCCTGAGCAAAGTTACTTAATGTGGATTTTCTGTCAAGCATATCACAGCCACCTTGTGTTTAGGAGTACCAGACAGCACCTCAGCATTGTGCCAGGCAGGGACCATTTCAAACAGCGAAGTCACAAAAAGCACAAAAATGTGAAAACCATGGCACTAAGTAGACCTCAAAGAAAATGACTTGGGGGGCTAGAGTTGTGGCTTAGTGGTAGAGTGCTTGCCTAGCATGTGAGGCCCTGGGTTCGATCCTCAGCACCACGTAAAAATAATAATAACAGTATTGTGTCCATCTACAACTAAAAAAGAAATTTTTAAAAAATGACAGTCACAGTATGAAAGCTGAAACACGAAGGCACAGTGTTGAACTCAAGCTGGGAATGTGTGCATTCAGCAGCTGAGCATGTTTACAAATGGCTATGGGAAGCACCACAAGTATTGATTTTTAGGGTTTCAAATTTTAGCAAGTAGGTGGATTCACGAATATGGAATTTACAAATAATTAGAGTTGGTGGTCAGGTGGCACTGAATACTGTGGAGAAGAAAAACACAAGAGTTGGAGAACTATTTTGGACTGGGTGGACTAGGAAGGTTTGTTGAAGGTGACTTTGGAGCAGAGACCAGGGAGGTTGGGGAGTTAGTCATGTGACTTGAGCAAGTGTACGTGGCCAGACTATACAACAAAATGTCTTGGGCTGGGAAATGCATAAATAATAGAAATGTATTTCTCAGTTCTGGAGGGTGGGTGGCCCAAGTTCAAGGCACCAGTATATTGGTTGCCTGGTGAAGGTACACTTTCTGCTTCATAGATGGCACTTTTTGCAGTATCGTCATGTGGTTGAGGGGACCAGAGTGGGTAGGGGCAGTCATCCTATTTGACCTAATCACTTCCTGAAAGACCCCACTTCTTGATACTGTATTGGGAATTTCAAATTTCAACATGATTTGGGGGTGGGGGACACAGTAACAACATGGGAAAGAGGTGGTATGCAGAGTGCACAGAGGAAGGAGAAATAGAACATGAGATTAAAGGAGTTGGCAGGCACCAGATTTCCTAGGGCTTTATGGGCCATAAAGACTTTGTCTTCACCAATGTTAGGGACGACCCCCCCCCCCAAGGTTTCAGGAAAGAAAGTAACATGATCTGGTCTGAGTTTTAAAAGAATCACTAAAATGTGGAGAAATACTACAGTGGTCAGAATAGAAGTCCTAGTCAGTGTCAGGATTTCGAGTAGGGTGGTAACTGTGGAGGTGTTAAAAGTGGTCAGATATAGCTGGGGATGTGGATCAGTGGTAGAGCGCTTGCCTAGCATGCTTGAAGCCCTGGGTTCAGTCCCTATCCCTGGGGGAAAAGGAAACAAGTCATGATAGAACCAATAGAATGTGTTGATGGATAGGATGTGGGTTGGAAAGAGGAGTCAAAGAGGAATCTCCGGTTTTATTGCTGAGCTAGTGGCTGTGTCATTTACTGAGATGAGATAGACTTGGGAAGGAAAGAATTTAAAGGGGTTAAGTATAAGATTCCTAATTAGACTCCAAATGGAGATAATTTAGTAGGAAGTTGGCTGTAGAATGGTGGAGCTCAGGAGAGAGGCAGACGCTGGAAATGCTCACTTGGGAATTAATGCATGATCATATTCAATGCCATCATATAAGGGGGTCATTTAGGGAGTTAAACAGCTCTGGGGGACTTTTAAAAGGACAGTTGGAGGAAAATCTGATGAGTTTGTTACCTGAAGAATGCTTTTATTCTGTTTTTTTTGTTTGTTTTTTTTAAAGGAAGAGCTGGTTATCTATCAGATGCTGCTGAAAAGTAGAGTGGTGTGAGGGCTGAGACTTGGTTTTGGCCTTAGAGGAGTGCCTGAGAACTGAACGAGGGCAGTTCAGTGGAACCATGAGAACCAATGTGGTTGGGCTCACAAGAAAAGGGATGAGAAGATAGAGCTATAGATCTAATTTTTATGACATTTTCTAGTGCCTGGTGGGGGAATGTGAGGTCAAGGTTCTTATTGTCTGTAAGATGGAAGATACCAAAATATGCTTCTGTGTGGGCCTGCATATTCTCTGGAAAGAATTGTCGACCGATGTTACGGATTAAAACAAGCAGTCACAGCAGCAGAGTTCTCCAGGGATAGAATTCAGTGTAGGAAAGGAGAATGTGACCTTAAGAACCAGAAGAATTTGAATTCTATCATTTTAATACTAGGGAAGACAGGTATATGGAGAATTGGAGACTAGGACAAGAAAAGAACGAGACCGGGCTGGGGATGTGGCTCAATGGGAGTGCTCGCCTCGCATGTGGGAGGCACTGGGTTCGATCCTCGGCACCACATAAAAATAAATAAAGGTATCCATCTACAACTAAAAAAAAAAGAATGAGATGAGTCTCTCATTTTCTCAGGGAAATGATCAGTTGCTGGGGGTGTGAAGGGAGCAGTAGTTGAATATTGAAGAAGAGAGGTTTGAAACATTAAGTCTCTGGGAGAGGAGAGCTAATCCAATAAGTTCATGCAGTGGGCTTGCTGGGCTGCATGGAGAGCCCACTGGGGATTTTTGGTCTTAAGTTTAA
Organism: Xerus rutilus; assembly: GCA_028644305.1. Classification (NCBI taxonomy): domain Eukaryota; kingdom Metazoa; phylum Chordata; class Mammalia; order Rodentia; family Sciuridae; genus Xerus; species Xerus rutilus. The sequence continues at coordinate 119,451,818 of CM053404.1, read as the reverse complement.
CAGACCAGTTAAGATGATGGTGGGGGGCCTTTTGTCTTTGGGTTTTTGATTGTTTTCCCCTGATCATGTCTAGCTGCTCAGGTGTATGTCACAGTTGATGAGAAGTTGGATTTAGCCAAATGAGAGGAATTGTCAGGCAAAGGGAGCAGAGATGGAGGAATTAAGGTTTCATGCATGGGTAAAGCCACAGTTGGATCTGGAATGTCTCCAAAGGCACATGTGCTAAAGGCTTGGTCTCCAGCTTAGCCCTATTGGGAGGTGGTGGAACCTGTAAGGGGTAGGGCCTGGTGGGAGGGCTTTAGGTCACTGGAGTTGTGCCCTTGAAGGGGACGGTGGGATCATGGCCCCTTCTTCCTCTCTTTGCTCCCTGGCCATGAAGGAAACAACTTTGCCACATGCTTCCACCATGCTGTGCTGCCTCATCACAAGCCCAAGGAAATGGGGCCAGTCATCACAACTGAAACCTAAAGTTGTGAGCCAAAATAAACTTTTTTTTCTTTTTTTGAACTCGGGGTACTCGACCACTGAACCACATCCCCAGCCCTATTTTGCATTTTACTTAGTGACAAGGTCTCACTGAGTTGCTTAGTGCCTTGCTTTTGCTGAGGTTGGCTTTGAACTCACGATCCTCCTATCTCAGCCTCCTGAGCTGCTGAGCTTATAGGTGGGCGCCACCATGCCCAGTAACATTTTTCTCTCTGTAAGTTGATGATGCCAGTTATTATAGTAACAAAGCTGACTGACGTAGATAATGATTATTGCTGTGATAAGGAAGCAACAGTCAGGTTCAAAGAGTGGCAAATCTCTATGGATAGGAGCCTTCCAAGAATGCCAGAGCAGAACTAGTAGAGGAGGTATCTGGTTAGAAAGTGGTGGGTTTGACATTAAGCTTTTGGAGACAGCAGTCTAGTGATGAAGAGTATGAAGTATGAGGAAAAGTACCCAATCGAAGTTGGGTGAAAAGTCCACAAGAGGGGAGCTCAGGCCAGAACAGTATATGGGTCGTCTTTTTGGAAGATAATGTAAATGGCAGCAAGAGTGCTGGTGGAATCAAAGAAGCCAGGAGCTCCTATGTTCAAGGAAAGACAGTATACAGTCTGCTGTCCATGGATTTCAAATCTGCAAGTTCAACCAACTACAGATTAAAAATATTCTCCATATTCTCTGCGTCTGTACTAAACGTGTGCCAACCTTGTCATTATTCTCTAAATACTGTAGAACAGCTATTTACATAGCACTTGTGTTAGATATCATAAGTAATCTGGAGATGATTTAAAGTGTATGGGAGGGAGGATGTGAGTAGGTTCTATGCCAATACTACACCATTTTATAGAAGGTACTTGATCTGAAGGGGAGCCCTGGAACTAATCCTCCAAAGATACCAAAGGACCATGCAAATAACATGCAAATGACATGCAAATAACAGATGACAGCAAAAGGAACTGGAGTGGTGGTTCTGTGGAAAGAATTGCTTCAAAGGCGCTGGGGAGTTCTAAGGAGAATGGGGGAACAGTGGTTGAAATAGCAGCAGGAAAGAACCTGGCCCATCTCCAGTCCAATAGCATGTGGGAGACAAAACCACCACCACTGCAGAGGACTGTAGGAGTGGCCCTACTGGGGAGAGTGGGATTTCCCTTAGCACAGGGCAGGAAAGAGACTTGACAGAAGTTGAAGCCGTGGGAGGTCCTGTCAAGGACAGGCTATAAATTCTAGATGGCACTGTGGGAGGGTAAGGAGGCTGGGCAGTTGGGTGAGATTAGATCTGAACATTAATGCCCTGGGAGGCCTCTGTTAATAAGGTGACAGACATACACAAGAGTGTGAGTCATGATGGGAGCTTTTGGGAAGGGAATCAGGACAGGCAGTTCTCATTGTAGCATCCCTCTTGAATTGACCTCTCAGGCAGTTAGAGTGAGGCAAGAGGGGATCCTCTTTTTTTTTTTCTTCTCGTACTGGGGGGTGAAACCCAGGGACGTTTAACCACTGAGCCACATCTCTAGCCCTTTTTATATTTTTTATTTAGAGATAAGATCTCACTAAGTTGCTGAGGCTGGCTTTGCACTCAAAATCCTCCTGCCTCAGCCTCCCCAACGCTAGGATTACAGACATGTGTCACTACACCTGGTAAGAGGACAATCTCTTGAAGACTGTGCACTAGCATCTGAATGAGAGGCAGGAAGAACTCTGTGGACCTCCCCAGTCCTGTGGCAGTTGAATTGAGGATTATTGATATCAACTCTGTGTATAAAAGATACTAAACTTTTTCTGTTATTTGGCAGTTTGAGTTTCCAGACAGCCATCTTTTTTAATGTGGTTGTTTTTTGTTTTGTTTTGTTTTTTTGGTACTGGGGATTGAACTCAGGGGCACTCGACCACTGAGCCACATCCCCAGCCCTATTTTGTGTTTTATGTAGAGACAGGGTCTCACTGAGTCGCTTAGCGCCTCACCGTTGCTGAGTTTGGCTTTGAACTCGCGATTCTCCTGTCTCAGCCTCCCTAAGTGCTGGGATTACAGGCTTGCGCCACCGTGCCCAGCTCATTTTTAATGTTTTGAAGTATAGAAGTTTTTACATTATTTTAGAATCTTTTCCTTTTGGCATTTTAGCAAGGTTTCTATATTAAATTACAAGTATTTACATAGTTTTTCTAATGAAACTTGATGGGGTTTTTTGGTATATAAATCTTTAATTATTTGAAATGTATTTTGATGTTTAACATTCAGAGTTTTTGTGGTTTTCTCCAAATGGTAAAATTGTTTGGATACCATTTATTGAATAAATGATTTTTAATGATTTGGAACACACCATTTATGTATTGTTCTTACTACATTAATTAACAACATTTGATTCCCATTATATGTTGGGGTTATTGGGAAATTTTTTTGTGATCTTTATCAAATGCCAATTGAGAAGTGTAAATACAAGGACTTAATACCAATTCCCCAAAATAAAAAACATACAAGGAGGAAAGTATTAAATTTTAGCCATTTTTTTTAATCCACTTAAGATACCACAGTAACAGCCTCAGCAATGGCGAGGCACTAAGCAACTCGGTGAGACCCTGTCTCTACATAAAACACAAAATAGGGCTGGGGATGTGGCTCAGTGGTCGAGTGCCCCTGAGTTCAATCCCCAGTACCAAAAAAAAAAAAAAAAAAAAAAAAGATACCACAGTAATGTACTCTGCAAGCCTTCAAAAAAGGATGGAGAATAAAAGACAATGTTTGTCTGGATGCTTGGTGAAGCCAACACAGAATGGACTGGATTTTCCAACCATAAAGTCTGGAGTCCAAAAGGTGTGTGCTATGACAGGGGAGGGAAAAAAATGCTAGGAAGTTCATGGTGGCACAGATGGAATCAATCTGATGGATTAGAGAAAGCATCCCCCAGAAGTGACATTCAACTAATGGCTTCATTCTGAGCAGTTGCCAGAGGCACCCTTCATGCGGGCATTCCTGCCACAAGCAAAGAGCCACCACCTATGGTCTATGTTCATAGACCCCAACAGACCTGCTCAGTGAACTTATCTGTATCTCTGGCCCTCTTAATTTATTAAGTAAAATCTATGGTTGGCCATTGTTTTGGACTGAGTCCCTGCACTAGGCTTAATAGACCAGACCAAACCAGAATGGAGTCACTTATACTAGGTGCTACATAATCAAACAGCTTTAAAACTTTTGGTCAGTCTTCCAAAAGATCAAGAGATCACTGCAGCCCATCAGAAGGGGGTTTGGTCTACTTGAGCTCCATGCTAAGACAGCCCCTCCGCTTTAACCCTATGAGAAAAGTACCTGAAACAAATCTACTTTTGCTCTTGTTTCTGCTTGCCTTGTCTTTTTTCTACCTATAGTGCCCATCTGTACTCAGCTCATTTGAGCGTCCTTCTATTTCATAGATGGGATGCTGCTCCATTCATGAATCACTAAAAAGTGTATCACTAAACTAAATTTGTTGACCTTTTTTTTTTTTTTCAGTACTGAGGATTGAATTTAGGAGCACTTGACCACTGAACCACATCCCAGCCTTATTTTGTATTTTATTTAGAGACAAGGTCTCACTGAGTTGCTTAGTGCCTTGCTTTTGCTGAGGCTGGCTTTGAACTCGTGATCCTCCTGTCTCAGCCTCCCAAGCTGCTGGGATTGCAGGTGTGCACCACCATACCCGGCTGATGTTTTGTTTTTTGATGGCTTTTCACCACCAAGAGGCCTGTAATCTAAATCCCACAGTATTCCCTAAGAGAACCACAGAAGCAAGTGGGGCTAAAAGGCACATCCATGAGAAGGCACTTATTAGCATCTAAAAAACAGCCAAAGTACTAAGGTGACCATAAATCTGGTATTGGTGATATTTAAAGTAATCAGTAGGTTAACTACAGAAGAGAGAGGTTGTAAGGAAAAAGGAACCCAGTGAAATACCTCAGATCTCAAAATGAAAATGCATTTTCTGTTTAGTTATTGTAGGTACTTTGTAGCTGTTCTGCCAACCTTTCCACCAGGCTAGGAGACAGAGATTATCTGAATATGCTCAGGAATTTCCAGTGATTCTACAACTCACGTGATAGTTGAAGCCCCCAAAGCCCCATGGCAGTGTAAACCATGTCCATTCAGGAAGATGGCAAAAGGTTTGCAGTGGTCAACTGATGTCCCACTGGCTATGGAACTTGTGGTGGAAAGAATCCCTGTGCTTGGTAATTAATAGAGAAAACCTATATTTCAAATTTCTACATTGGGCCTATGCATCTTTTAACTGATAACATAACAGTGAATTCTAACCAGATGTATACTCCAGCGTAAGAGAACGTATTGCTCAATGGAGCATAAGGAAGCCTTCACTATGCTCACACGATAATCTCAGTTTTTTACAAAGGCAGTTGAGGATCTCCTTATTTTGAAGTGTGTATTTGATTCACTTGTTTGGGAATAACTAGTTTGAGTCATCTTTGGCAGACAATAATTTTGGCTGTTGTATTTTTACTAGAAAACAGCAGAAATGGCTCCGTTCCTAGGAAGGGTAACCAAAATATGGCAATTGGCTGGGTGTCATTTAAGTAACTCATGAGGAAAGAAATGCAAATTGGTATCTACTAATGGTGTAACTCTCCACAGAAGTTATCCTGAAAGGGTCACTCTGTTAAAACCCTTCACATCCACTCACCCCAGTTTATAACAATACAACACTGTGTGAAAACCTCAAGGCAGCCGTTTTTGTCTCAAGTCCTTTATAACTGATTTTGCATGTCTACTTAATTGCTCAATCCAAATAACCCAAAAGCTGATTTCTTTTTGTACTTGACTGTTCTGATTTTTTGTGCTATCTTCAGATCTTTAGTCATATTTCCATATGTAAACACTTTAGATTTGACATGCCTTATGGTGTTTATCAGTTATTAGAATTCAAATTCAGTATATAAAATAAAAGCCAGGGATTCAATATTTGGGGGCCAAGAACTCTGCTTCATAGGGAAGTTCGCCTTAAATAAGGGAAACTTAAGGTCAAGATGAAGTTTAAAGCTGCGCATAGTGATGCATTCCTATAATCCCAGTTAGTCAGTAGGCTAAGGCATGAGGGTCACAAGTTCAAGGTCAGCCTGGGCAACACAGCAAGATCCTTTCTCAAGGGAGAAGGAAAAGAAAAAGAAAAAGAAAACGATGAGGTTCAACTTTTAAAAAATGAAGTCTGTTTGTAGAATTAGGTTCTAGTTTCCAGTAGAACTCGTTGATTGGGAATCGGATAAGCTAACTTTTTCTTAAAGTTTCTAGGTTTCTTGAAGACCCCTCCACTCAGCTACTTCGGAAGCTGAAAAGGGAAGACTGCTTGAACCCAGGAGTTCAAAACCAACCTAGGCAACACAGCGAGGCCCTATCAAAAACAAAAACAAGCTAAACAAAGCCAAAAACAATTCCAGATTTTGAATATCTATTAAAAGGATCACCCAGGCTCTAATGTAGGTCTACCCTGGACTCTTCACTCCTGTTTCAATCTCTTAGTCTTACTCAGTCTTTTTTTTTTTTTTTTTTTTTTAAACTGGGGATTGAACCCAGAAGCACTGTACCACTGAGCTGTATCTCCAGCCCAGTTTTAATTCTTGAGACACGGTCTTGCTAAACTGCAGGGCGTCCTCATGATCTTTCTGCCTCAACTTCCTTAGTCAGTAGGATTACGAGCCTGCATCCCCATGGCCCATTCCCAGTCTTCCTTTGAATTGCACCCTGTCTTCTCTACGCCCATGTTAGCACCAAATCTCTTTGCTTCTCTCTTAAAATAGAATTGCCTCTTAACTGTCCTCTGATCTCTTATTTCCTCTGCATTATTGCCAGACTAACCATCCAAGGTCTATTTCATTCTGTCCTGAGGCAGAAACTTTCTAATAGTCGCTCTCTTACTTTACAGGGTGAAGTCTGGCTTCATCCCTAGCTCTCCAGGGCCCTTCCACAGCTACGAACACCTCCACTGCCCCCTCTTATACTGGTTATGCTCATTTTCCACCACCTGCCCACTACTATGTGGTTCTGAATTTTCCAGAGACTTACATGCCCCTCCCCTACTTCTGACCCATCTAGATCTTACAGGGTTTTCAAATCCTCCATGAAGACACTTACAGCTCCACCATTAGGTTGACCACCTCTTTAACTGCCTGGCAACATTTTTCTGTGGGTTTGGGACTAATGTTCCATTGTATGTGTTTGTATCTGATTGTCCATCTCTGTGCATCCCGAGAAGGCAGGGACTGCTTCTGTACTGAGGACATGCTGTGTGACAGGCCTGTGTTGGATGGGCAAGCATGGGAAGCCCTGGTGTGTACCCTCAGTGAGTTCAATTCTGGTGGCAGCAACAAGCAACCCACTGTTTTCAGGGTGGTGTGGTGGTTTACAGAAGAGAGGCATGAGAGAAAATTTCCTGAAGTGATTCCTCAGCTGATGATAAGTGGGGTGGATGTGGAAAGGATATCTTGGGGCTGTAAGGCAGTAGGACCATTCAAGGAACTCTGCATAAGTGCATATAACCATGGGAAGTTTCCACCGAGCAACATGGTAGAGACAAGGCTGTGGATCCTATAAGCTGTCTGTGAGTTCAAGAACTTGAACTGTACCCTAAAGGAAGCATCCTGGATCCTAAAATAATCATTAGTAACGGAAGATGGTCTCTGCTCTAAGGAGCTTGTAACCTCCAATAACTATATTCAGTTAAGTGGAAGATATGCTAAGTCCTCATCATTGTAGTGGTAGCAAATAATACACCCTTCATAGTGAAATCACGTAAGATTTGAACAGTGTATATACATGATCTTATGACCTAATTTAGCTTCATTTTCTTGTTCATTTCTTTTTCACTGAAAAAAATACCCTTAAATATAAGTGGGAAGCAAGAAATTTTGACAGACTTCAGGAAAGCCTTAACCTAAGAGCATTTGGGGGATTACCTGTTATTCTGCCTGGAATTCCACCATTAGCAGTGCTGTGTCTCCTTCTTTAAGGGTCCTAACTATGCAATAGAGGATATTTTATTGTGAACAGTTATTTGATTAAAAGTGACTAGTTACCATTTGCATAGGCATTCTTTAAGAGACATTCTATGATTCAGTTCCTTCATCTAGGTCTCTAAATTCTATTTTGATTCCAGAGACAAAGCACCTGCCACATGACCTCAAGCCTCACAGAAAATTGTTATTATAACAAAAAAAATCATGATATTCTCTTATTTTCATAGAAAGTTTTAAGTAAATCATTTACTTGAAAAATATGTGTCCTCCGTAAGAGTAGTTGAAAAGATGCCATTGGAAACTTTTTCATAGGAACCCATTCGGTCTCTTTTTTATTCTTTTCTTTTTTTCAGCACTGGGGATTGAACTCAGGGCTTAGCAAACACTAGGTAAGCACTCTACCACTAAGCTACACCCGCTATCATCAATCTAAGATAAACGTTCTAACGTCTTTTCCTAGATTCAGGTCCATTGTGCAAAAGCTGTGACCGAGCTTAACCGAATAGTTTCTTAAGATGGTACGCTACCACGCCTCTTCGTGATGACTCCTTTTCAGTTTCATCTGTAGGAACGCACGACAATATTGAATAACTTTGCTATTTGGTGGTGTCAGATTATCCTGGGAAACGACTAGCACGTATTCCTTTGCCTGCCCGAGGGCAACTGGGTAGCTGTTTTATCCTCGTAGTAACTCTCTGCTTGGGAGTCTTGTCGGGTAGGTCTCCTGATGCCCACGTGCACGGCCCTAGGGTTGAGGGTGGGGATTCCTTCGCCAAACCACGGAATTACCAGTCCAAATGCAGCATGGCACTTATTTAGGCCCAGCCGCGTTAGTCACCAAACACTAAGAGGATACGGTCCTCGGTCGTAGAAACGTGGTGGCAGGGTACTCTTCTTCGATTAAAAACCTCGGGGTTGCAGTTTTAAAATGAACTCACATAGAGATTGTCTCGGGAAAAGAAGCGCTGCCGTCCCTGGGTGGGCTCGAACCACCAACCTTTCGGTTAACAGCCGAACGCGCTAACCGATTGCGCCACAGAGACCCAGCTACCCAGGCCGCGGCGCGCTGGGTACACATTTCCGCGGCGGCGGCAGCGGCCCTCGCCACCCCGGGCGTCGCCACGCTGAGTGCGGGCGGAGGACTGCTGTGGGCCAAGGCGGCAGCGGAGCTGCGGACCAAGCTGCGCCGAGGGCAAGGCGGGGCCGCGGGGCCGTGGGAGGCTGGGCGGAGCCTCCGGGTTCTTGTGGGGACAAAGCCCTGCCCGCGGCTCGGCGGAGGCCTTGACGCGAGTGTGAGCGCGGGCGCCGCACTGCCAGCCCCGGCTGCGAGCTATGCGTGTGCTACCAGGGGGACGTGACCCGCCGCCAGCATCCCGGGGTCCCCCAAGGAGAGCGGGCGACCTGTATGAGGTCGCACAGACAAACTCCGGCACGTCGTGAGAGGGAAGAGCGCAGTGCCGCAGTGGGCATGCGGGGTAGAGCTGCGTCCGCCCAGGCCCCAACTGCGGCGCGCTGCTTTGCTTCTGGGTTGTTATTGCCGCTCCGCTTAGGCTTTGCCCCCTCGCCACTTCTATCAGAATTTAACGACACAGACATACTGTGTGTGTGCCGTATGCTATTCCTGTGCTTTGTACATAAACAAAGCAGTAAGCTTTTTGTCACTTCCTAAGAACCAGTTTGCACCCGTTTGGATGGATGAGGCCTCCCTTGAGAATGCACGGTTTAGGGGACATCAGAAAGGGCGATTGAAATGCCTTTAAGTTTAAATACCACTGAAGACTTCCACTTCCCGACTTTTGAATGGAACCTTTTGCAATTAGGCTGCCTGGGTGTCTGGAGGCGGGAGGTGGGGGCCTTAGCCTGGGGCCCCCTTAGAAGAGCCACAGGGGCGCTTCCCGGTGTTTTCTTCTGACAGCACAATCATGAGAACTCCTTTGGGACCTGCTCCTGGGGACAGTGACTGGTTCTCCACAGTCAAGCCTGGCGTGCGTGTCCCCTGTTACCAGTCTAACTCGGATCGTTCTCCTCCTGCTCTCCGCCCCCCTCTCCCTCCTTCTCCTCCTCCTCCTTCCCTCTCCCTCCTTTTCTCATCATTTTACCTACACCCCCCCCCCCTCGCCCTCTCGCCTCGGTACTGGGGATTGAACACCGTACCGCTTCGCTTCTAGGCTACATCCCCAGGCCCTCTTCTCCCTTTTTTTGAGATAAGGTCTTGCTAAATTGCAGAGGCTGTCTTCAATTTGGGTCCTTCTGCCTTAGCCTCCCGAGTAGCCAGATTACAGGCGGGCGCCATTACTCCTGCTCTTTTTTAACTTTTTTTTTTGGTACTGGGAATTGAACCCAAGGGCACTTTACCACTAATCTACACCCTCAGCCCTTTTTGTCTTTCTTATGTATTTGTTTGTTTGTTTGTTTGTTTTTAAGGCAGGTCTCACTGAATTGCTTAGGGCCTCACCAAACTGCCCAGCCTTGCCTAGAATTTGTGATCCTCCTGCCTCATCCTCCAGAGTCGCTGGGATTACAGACATGAGTCAACACACCCGTCAAGCCATTTTAAAAAGAATAATTCAGTGCCATTAGGTATCTTCAAATTGCTGTGCAACCGTCACCACCATTCATTTCGAGAACCTTTTCATCTTCTCAAGCTGACATGTCATACGTTTTAACCCATAACTCCCTATTTCCTCCTCTCTCTAACAACGTTCCTTCTACTTTGTTTCTACGAATTTCACTACTCTAGGTACCTCACAGAGGTAAAATCATACAATATTTGTACGTTTGTGACTGGCTCGTTTCACTTAGCATAATGTGCTCATGGCTCACTCATTGTAACATGAATCAGAATTTCCGTCCCTTTTAAGGCTGAACACTATTCCTTTGCATGTATATACCACATTTTTTTTATCCATTCATCATCTGTGAATCAAAGTTTGGGCCATTTCCACCTTTTAGCTATTGTAAACAATACTGCTATGGAAGTGGATGTAGAAATTCCAGTTTGAGTCTCTGTTTTCTGACCTTTGGGAACATACCTAAAAGTGGAATTGCTAGATCATGTGGTTGTCCACTGGGGCTGCACCATTTTACATTCTCAACAACAGTTCGCAGAGGCTCCAATTTCTTCACTTACTTTCTTTTTTAATGACAATCATTGTAATGGGTGTGAAATGTTCTCTCATTGTGGCTTGGCTTTCCATTTTCCTAATATTGGTGATGCCAAGCATATTTCTTATGCTTTCTTTTGATGTCATGTTCTATGAGCTTTGCTCTACTTACTTCCTCCCAGCAAGATCCAGCTCTGCTTCGGTGAGAAAAAAGCTGGGCTATGGAGGCTGGCCTCTGATAAGAGGAGGAGGGAAATGGTTAAGGGGGCTTATGGGTTGGGAGGGGAGAAGAGGAGGAATCTTCTAAATAGGACCATCTAGAGTTCCATTGTCAGGAGGTCCTGGCTGGTGTATGTTCTTGAGAGATATCTGTGCTTGTGGTACTTGTGATGGGCCAGCCAGCAAAAAAAGAATCAGACATACTGGAACAAATAATGTTTTTCAAACTGCACTTCAAGAAATTAACTTAAAATTATGCTAATTTAATGAAATTCTGGATGCACTTTCAGATTCTTCTTAAGGACTGTAGGAATTTCACGAGGCACAGTGGTGCATGCCTGTAAGTTCCAGCAGCTCAGGAGGTGGATCCCAAGTTGAAGGTCAGCCTGAGCAACTGAGCAAGACCCTCAGAAACTGAGTGAGATTCTGTCTCTAAATTAATTTTAAAAAGACTGGGCATGGGGCTGGGATTGTAGCTCAGCTGTAGAGCGCTTGCCTCGCATGCGTAAGGCCCTGGGTTCGATCCTCAACACCACATACAAAGCAATAAAATAAAGACATTGTGCCCATCTACAACTAAAAAATAAAAATAAAAATAAAAAAAGACTGGGCATGCAGCTCATTAGTGAAGCACCTCTGGGTTCAATTCTCAGTACCTATCCCTCATAAAAGAACTGTGGGGATTTCTCATGTAATTCCATGATGATCTCTTTTTTGGTGTTTCTTCTTAAAAAAACACAGTGAGATACTTCAAATGTGTAAGAAGTAGAACTTTATTTTTCTATAACTCCATTAAATTTGTTTTTACTCCCTTTTCTTACATTGCCAGAAACACAATCTCAATCAATTTTAGGTCCCCTCCATGTCCTTCCCTGAAGTGGTTTCTAGGAGCTGAGACTTTGGAGGGAGGGTAACCCATCTGGTCACAGGTGTACCCAGGTTGGTGTGAAGAGAATTTGGTTCCACTGAGGGGTCTGGTGGCTCTCCTGTGCCTCAGTGGAGGGAAAGGAATCTCTTAGGAAGTTGGCTTTGTTGCATCAGATATTTCTTAAAGCCATCACTGGAGTCAGTCTCCTCTGCTTATGGGACCCCATGCTTCTCTGTTCTTATCAAATCTACCTGCACACCTCTATTTTTCTAGTTGCAGACCATGAGATATACAAGTGGTTGTAAGATTTTAGGGATACCCATAAGGGTAGGTGGAAGGAAAAAGGAAACATATATAATAAACACACACACACATACACACATGCACATACCACAAAATTATATATAGTTTTTGTCAATTTAAAAAATACCCATGACTAATATAACCATAAAGGTTGAACTTCAGAAGTAATTAAAACAAAAAGAAATAAGAGACTTCTTTCCCCAAATGGCAAAGAAGAAAAGGAGATAATACTAAAATGCTCTTAAAGTGTTTGAGAGGGCCACTCTCACAGGACACTGATGAGGAAAGGCTGCTATGCTGTTCCTGGAGAGTAGTGTGGTAACACGGAACATAAAATGATGCTTATGCCTCCCACCCTGGGGAATTCTTAGTAATTCACACTTGGGAAATAACTGGGCATGTGATACAGTTTGAAGTCCATCATCACAGCACTTTTTATAGTGGTGATGCATAGCAGAAGACCTAAATGTTTAGTAATCATAGATAACAATAAATTGTGGCGTATTTAGAAAATAGAGTATTAATTGCATAAATATCAAAAATAATGTTTTCAAAGAATGTCTAAAAACATAAGATCGTGATTAAATGTTAAGTAAAAAGAATAGAGGGGCTGGGGTTGTTGCTCAGTGGTAGAGCGCTTGCCTAGCATGTGTGAGGCACTGGGTTCCATCCTCAGCCCGCATAAAAAGAAATAAAATAAAGGCATTGTGTTCGTCTACAACTAAAACAAAATTTAAAAAAGAATAGGCCATTGGGGCTGGGGTTATGGTGCAGTGGTAGCGTGCTCGCCTAGCACGCAGGAGGCACTGGGTTCGATCCTCAGCACCACATAAAAATAAAATAAAGATATTGTGTCCACCTACAACTAAAAAATAATATTTAGAAAAAAAAAAAAAGAATAGGACACAGAGCTGGGTGCAGTGGTGCATGCCTGAAATCGCAGCACTTTGGGAGACTGAGATGGGAGAATTGCGAGTTCAAAGTCAGCCTCAGCAACAGCGAGGCTCTAAGCAACTCAGTGAGACCCTGTCTCTACATAAAACACAAAATAGGGATGGGGATGTGGCTCAGTGGTCGAGTACCCCTGAGTTCAATCCCCGATACCGAAAAAAAAAAAGAATAGGATACAGGATCACATAGCCATAAAATAATATTTTCAAAGACTGTTTAATAACACGGTCAAGACAGAATTTTAAGTTAAAAGGTGAGTTGAGAGGGACTGAGGTGGAGCTCAGTGAAACACTTGATTTGCATGCTAGAGGCCCTGATTGGATAACAGGTGTGTGTGTGTGTGTGTGTGTGGCGCGCGCACACACACACACAGGTAAGTTGGAGAGCTGTGTAATCACCATCATTCCTAGTTAAATCGTTCTTGCTTTGTGCTGTCACTATTGGAAACACTTTACACATCACCTCACTGAAGCTCATCAAAACTCTGTGCAGTAGGTACCATTATTCTGATTTATAGCTAGGGGAACGTGTGCAGAGAGAACAATTTGTTCAAGGTCACGGAGCCAGTTTGTGGTGGGGCCAGATTCAGATCCCAGGGTCAGACTCCAGAAGCCTGACTTGTGACCTTGACCACACAGGTGCTCATGTTGCATATACAGTGTGAGCCCCAATTGTGCGTGTGTATATGCGTGTGTGTACTATGTGTGTAGAATTTAGAAAATTATACAAAATAGTGTTGGTGGTCATCTCTGAGTGGTGATTTGGATAGTCTCTGTTACCCTTCCCCACAATTTTCCCAAGCTTCAGAAGCAAGCAGTCCTATGGGCCAGTGTTGAAAGGCAGCAGCAGTTTCCCTAAATTACAGATAGAGGGTGGTAAGTGGTTATTCTCTGCACCATCTTCCCCATCTGGGGCAGAGGAGCGTCAGCCTGTGGGGTGGTGATCTCAGAAGGTCCCTGTGTACACCCCGGGGTCTCAGGGTCTCAGCCAAGCGCAGTATAACAGTCACACAGGTCTCTTCTCCAGCTGTTTCACCCTCCTCCCCTCCCCCTGGAAAAGGAGGCTGTGGCAAAGGCAAACCCAGCCACACCAGCAGGGACTTCTATGTGTGTGGCTCTTCAGCGAGAAGCACACTTTCCTTTAAAATGAGATTGGAGGTGAATTTTACTTTCAATTTCTTTAAATACTTCTTTATTTTCTCTCTCTCTTTTTGTTTTTACAGTGAGTTGTTTTTCACTTGGGCAGGCTAAACCAACCTAAGGGAGAATTTAAAATGAAGACTATTTTTTTAAAAACCTTTGCAAAAAAGGTTAAATATATACCATATATACATTGTGTGTCAAATAATGACTGAATTGGTGAGGACCTGGGCTAGTTGCTGCAGGGATCTCCTTCCCTTTAAGGCTCTCTGACGCTGTTTCTGCTAACCAGGTTACTTTCATCTACTGGGGGGCATAAAGTGGTGGGGAGAAGATAAAAAGTATCAAGACTTTTTTTTTATCAAGCAAGTGCCAGCTGTGTGGTGCTGATGGTAAATATTTAAGGAATCTGAGGCAGAAACAGTCATTGAGCTGTCAATACAGACCTCGTGGAGGAAGGGGTGCTGAGCTGATTCTTGAGAAGATACTATAATAGTGACAAGGAGGAGAACAGAGGCAGGGCTGGGTGACGGGAGTGGAGGAGCCCTGTTGAGGCAGAGGATTTATGTAGGGTGTTTCAAGACATGAAGAAAGCTAATAGGTGACAGAGTGTGAAGTCGTGGAATATTAAGCTGGAAAATTTGCATTATGCATAGAACAGTATTATTCGTAATTGAGGAAAATTTTACATGACTTAGATACTCAACAAAGGAACTATGTATTAGCAATGATGGTGTATTTGTCCAGTGTGCAGAGAGGATGCACTGAATCATTTTCTTTTTAATATGGCGTCCCACTATACTGCCCAGGCTGGTCTTGAACTTGTGGGCTTGAGTGATCCTCCTGACTCAGCCTCCTGAATAGCTGGGTATACAGGCAAGCTCCTGAGTGCCTGTCATCACGCTGACCATTTTGAATGGAAGAGAGACTTGATAACAGCAAGATTTGAGGGAGATTAATCAGGATGAAAAAATGCAAAATAAATGTATTCAACTAAGAGTTTATTGATAATAATTACTATCAAAATGCACCCAGGGGCTGGGGTTGTAGCTCAGTGGTAGAGTGCTTGCCTAGCATATGTGAGGCACTGGGTTCGATCTTCAGCACCACATAACATAAAGTAAAATAAAAGTATTGTGTCCATCTACAACTAAAACTATTTTTTTAAAAATGCACCCAGGAGTAGAGCTATTGGTTATATCCAGGGAGCTGGTGAAGGAAGCAGGGCAGGAGCATTTATCCCTCTGTATTCTGAGTCTCACTTCCAATGCCACTTGCAAAAAGCAGGGCCTTCCAGACCAGCAAACCAGAACCTGACATCCGTGCTAATTCCTGCCTTTCCACAATGAGTCAGAGTTATGATTTAAGTAATGGCTTTAAAAAATGAACCCTCAGAGGATGCTAACTTAGCAGAGGTTCTTTTAGACATTTTCTACTGAAATATACTGAGTTTCACCTGTTTATTTGTTATCCTAATCAGGATAAGTCCCCATAGGACTCAGAGCTTCACTCTCTTTCCTGGGGGGAAGTGGGTTCCACGAGGCTTTCTCTCTTGCACAGAAGCTGCTCATCGGTCCAGCAGAAGTTTACCATAGCAAATGAATAAAATTATGTGACTAACAAAGACCAAACTGTTTTGGTTTTATATATATGTATATATAAACAGTGTCTATATGTCTGGGACATGCAATAATTTTGACAACATCATGGTAATTAGAAGGCTACGCAATGAAAACACTCTCAGATTTAGATTCATTATTAGATAAGACATCATGGTCAACAGCTTGGTTCTACCATTTCCATTTAACAAATGCAAAAATGTCTGTAAAATTATCCCGTGGTGAGTAATGCAAGAATCTAGATCATCCCCTGCAGGAACTGAGTCGCCCTACCCTGTACACTGTTGTTTTGGGCTCTGTGATTTTTTTCCCTTTATAGAACTATCTGTGGCTGTACAGGACATCAGCAAACCTGGCCATTCCCACCCTCAACTCACCAAGTGAACCCCTACCTGCTTCAAAACACTCTTGAGAATAACTGTTCTCACAACGTGGTTCAGGGGCCCTGGGACTTTTCAAGGAATGTTCAAGTTTAAATTTAAATCATAATTGAGCTGGGGATGTAGCACAGTGGCAGTGTACTTAATATGTATAAGGCACAGGGTTCAATCTCCAGCACCACACACACACACACACACACACACACACACACACACACATACACGCAAAACCTACAAACAAAAACTTAATATTATAGTAATACTGAGATATTGTTTGACTATTTTTGTTCTTTTTTAAAAATACTTTTTAGTTGTCAATGGACCTTCATTGTATTTATTTATATGCGGTGCTGAGAATTGAACCCAGTGCCTCACACATGCTAGGCAAGCGCTCTACCACTGAGTCCCAGCCCCACTTTTTTCATTCTTATAGTGTACAGTAGTAGTTTTCAAAATATACATTGTGTGATCATGAAATTGATTGCAGAAGCAAATAGGGAAATCTTGTTTCTCTTCTATTAAATCAGGCATTAAAGAAATTTGCAGAAAGTATAGAACAATGCTGTTCTCCTATTTCTTGTTTTGGAAAATATAGTTTTTTTTTCATAGAAATATATAATTCAGATTTACAGTAATAAGCTTGTTATTGTAATTTGAAAATATACATAATTTTTTTAAAGTCCTCAGTTTTAATTGTGAATGTTGTAACTATTGATAGGTGTGCCTCTGTAAATAGAAGATCGTGGGGTCCTCAGTACTTTTAAAGGTAGTCAAGTGTTCTGGGACCAAAGCTTTTGCAGCAGAAGGACAGCTCCAGTCCAGGTTGGGAACAACTGGGGCAGAGTCTGCACTTGCTCCTAGGAGGTCAAAATATGGTAGGATTAACCTCCAAGGCTTTTACTGTTTGCAGGAGTCTAGGAGGAGCCATGATTTACACTGAGCATTGTTTTCTGGTAATGGGAAATGATAATGAAATATCTGACACAAGCTTACTTATGAAGAAGAGTTTTATTTAGTTCACTGGTTTGAAGGTTCAAAGTCCAAGCAGCTCTCCTCCCTTGGCTCTCTCTGCTCCTACTTCCAGATGTAATCCTTCCCTTGCTTCTGCACCCACTCCCACCATGTCACCCATGCCCTGAGGTCATGCAGACAACCTAACAGTGTTGAAAGGTGGTGGGGCCTTTAAGAGGCGTTTGGATCATGAGGGTCTACTGTCTTGAGTGGATTAATGCCACCTTACAGGGGTGAGCCCTCACTCTTTCAGGACTGGATTAGATGCCACAAGGGCAGGTTGTTGTCAATCAAGGCCAGCCCTCCTGTCCTCTTCTGCACATGCTCCCTTCCCCTTCTTTTGCCATGAGTTGAAGCTTGGCTCCATGGAGGCCTTCACTTGATGTGGCTGCTGATGTTGGATTTCCCAGCCTCCAAAAGATACCTCTTTCCTTCACCCGGTCTCAGGTGTTGTTATAGCAACGGAAAATATATTTAGACAGTGGTGTCACTTAGAGGTGAGAGAGTCAGGCCTCCCAGTCCAGCACTCTTATTCCTTGTGGATACATTGCTTCTCACGGTGTGGAATGAAGGAAGAATTAAGTTGTGTAAATCCTTGGGGTTCCCTGAATGGTCATGTCATAGATGGTATATACAGAGGACAGGGCAGGAGCTAGTATTTCTTGGGCAAACTAATATAGTAAGACAAAGTTAATGGCAATCATTTGAATTTAAATATAATTTCAGAATGAAAAACTTACCTCCTGCTAGTAGATAGCTCTGTGTGCGTGTGTGTGTGTGTGCACGCGTGTGTGTGCATGCTACACTCCCAACTCCTAGCCCAATATTTTCCAAGATAATATTTGGGGCACCAGCTTAGAGGCAACGTCACAGAGAGGTTAAGTTACTTTTATGAGCAGACTGACTATATTTAGATTCTATCCTCCACTTACTAGCCCTGTGAACTTTGGTATGCTTCTTTACATCTCTGCCTCAGTTTTTGCATCTGTAAAATGGGTTTGGTAATGCAAACACTCAAATCTTAGGATTTTTATGAAAATGAAAAAAGATGGGTAAATAAAATTCTCCAAAGCACGAGTAGCCACCATCTAGTAAGCGTCAATAAGCATTTGCTCTTATTACAATTACTGCAAGTGGTCCTGTCTTATAGCATCTTGTATACAGTTTAAAATCAGGTGATTTCTGTTGCTTAGTAACAGACCAATTCCATTGAGTCTTAACAAGCAGGCATTGATGCCTATAGTGAAACTACATCATCCTATTTGATTTTTCCCTTCTATTTCCTATTAAGGTAGGACACACTCTCAGCAGTACAGCAAAGAGCATCGAGCAAGTTATAAGGGGAAGGAGTGGCCGCCTAGCTTACCTTCTCTGAATCCACAACTTAGAGATGAGCTTTTTATTTTTTTTAAGTTTCTTTATCTAGCTTTTCTTGTCAGTCCTTCCTAACTCTAGACTCTATTTTGTTCCCTCTATTCATTTAGCAAACTTAGACATTATCTTTCAACTCCTCAATGTGAAAATTCAGTTTTCACACCCTCTGTCCACCAGCTTCTTCCCAGTACTTTCTGTTTTAATTGCCAGCAGCCTGAATTTTAAAACATATAAGCACTCTTTTGTGATTTTTTTTTAATAGCAACCCCTTCTTGTTGCATGGGTATGGGAGGCCTGGAGGGTCTCATGGTTCAGCCTGGGGGACTATCTCTTAACAGCTGTCTCTCAGTGTGACATCACTCTCTCCACTAGGCCTGGTCCCATAGGAGAGTCCCTCACTTGCCTGTCCACCCCAATAGTCTAAGACAGGAAGAGTTGGCAGCTGGTATGGGTCCTCACTGTTGTTTGTCTCAGGGACGTTGTCTCTATGAAGTAGGACTTTGGACTCTGGGCTCTAGATAAAGTGGGCAAGAATAGGGCCGATAGTCTTCAGGGGTCCTTATAGAAAGACATAGGGAAGATTGAACTTTGAGAAGTCAACCTGTAAACCAGAGTCTTAGCTCTCCTTGGATATTTTGTAAGTTCTCTTTGTGTTTGGCTTTGTTTTGCTTAAAAGGGAGCCAACTGCCTGCTGTCTGTGCAGAAGTGCAGAAGGTAGTGCCTCTAATCCTTGCCTCTAATCCAGCTGCTGACCCTGAGCAGCTCTTAGGTAGATCGGTTTCTACCTTCTCTGCAACAACCACAGAAAATTCTAGAATGCGCTTTCTCTTTGGACTTTACAGTCAACTTGCTTCATTTATATCTTCAAAAAATTTGTAAGTATTTCTCTGTTGGAGTGGCAGTAACTTTTAGTTGACCACCCAATATTCATTTTACTCTGCTTCCTTAGTAACAGAACCTCTTATTTTTTAGACCTGGCAGGTAAATAATATGCCCTGGCATTTAATTAATTAATTAATTTATTTATTCTAATTAGGTATACGTTACAGCAGAATGCATTTTGATTCATTTTATACAAATGGAGCACAACTTTTCATTTCTTTGGTTGTACACGATGTAGAGTCGCACCATATATGCAGCCATACATGTACCTAGGGCAATGATGTCCATCTCATTCCACCGTCTTTCCTGTCCCCATGCCCCCTCCCCTTCCCTTCCTCTCTTTGCCCAATCAAAGTTCCTCCATTCTTCCCATGCCTCTCCCACCACCCATGGATCAGCATCCACTTATCAGAGGGAACATTCAGTATTTGTTTTTTTGGGATTGGCTTACTTTGCCTAGCACAATATTCTCCAACTCCATCCATTTACCTGCAAATGCCATAATTTTATTATCTTTTAATGCTGAGTAATATTCCATTGTGTATATATACCACAGTTTCTTTACCCATTCATCTGCTGAAGGCCATCTAGGTTGGTTCCACAGTTTAGGTATTGTGAATTGAGCTGCTGTGAACATTGATGTGGCTGTGTCACTATAGTATGCTGATTTTAAGTCCTTTGGGAATAGACCGAGGAGTGGGATAGTAGGGTCAAATAGTGGTTCCATTCCATGTTTTCTAAGGAATCTCCATACTGCTTTCCAAATTGGTTGCACCAATTTCAGTCCCACCACCAATGTATGAGTGTGATGTATGAGTATCATACATTCCCTACATCCTCACCAACACTTATTGTTGTTTGTATTCTTTTTTTTTTTTTTTTTTTTTGGTACCAGGGATTGAACTCAGGTGTAATCGACCCCTGAACCACATCCCCAGCCCTTTTTTTGTGTTTTATTTAGAGACAAGTTCTCACTGAGTTGCGTAGCTCCTCACCATGGTTGAGGCTGGCTTTGAACCGTGATTCTCCTATCTCAGCCTCTGAAAATGCTGGGATTACAGGCGTGTGCTACCATGCCTGGCTGGTTGTTTATATTCTTGATAGCTGCCATTCTGACTGGCGTGAGATGAAATCTTAGAGTAGTTTTGATTTGCATTTCTCTAATTACTAGAGATGTTGAACATTTTTTCATATATTTGATTGGTTGTACATCTTCTGAGAAGTGTCTGTTCAGCTCCTTAGCCCATTTGTTGATTGGGTTGTTTGTTTTTTTGGTGTTAAGTTCTTTGAGTTCTTTATATATCCTGGAGATCAGTGCTCTATCTGATGTGCGTGTGGCAAAAATTTGCTCCCAAAATGTAGGCTCTCTGTTTACTTCATTGATTGTTTCTTTTGCTGAGAAGAAGCTTTTTAGTTTGAATCCATCCCATTTATTGATGCTTGATTTGTTTCTTGTGCTTTAGGAGTCTTGTTAAGGAAGTTGGGGTCTAATCCAATGTGACGAAGGTTTGGGCTTATTTTTTCTTCTATTGGGTGCAGGGTCTCTGGTGTAATTCCTGGGTCCTTGATCCACTTTGGGTGGAATTTTGTGCATGGTGAGAGATAGGGATTTAGTTTCATTTTGCTGCGTATGGATTTCCAGTTTTCCCAGCACCATTTGTTGAAAAAGTTTTGAATAGTAGTACTGGGGATTAAACCCAGGGCCTTGTGCATGCAAGGCTCACACTGTACCAACTGAGCTATATCTCTAGCCCCAACCATGACATTTCTTGCAGAGAGGGGTGAACAGTGACTTGTAAATGGAAGTCATTGGGAGAAACTGGCCTAAGAAAATTCTTAAAAGAGAAAGATTTGGTTAGCAGTTGTTTTTGTTTCTCTTTACTTTTTCCTTTGTGGAAAGGGTTATGGTGTCTGGAGCTGCAACAGCTGTTTTGACACAATGAAGGAAAGTTCTGGACTCTCTCAGATAACTTAGTTCTGGCATTCTTGTCTATTTACAAATATTTTCTCCCTAATAGGAGGAGGAGGAGATATTCTTGGCTTTTGCTTTGTGACTATGAGCAGACTATACTTCCCTGCCTCATTGTCAAGTTTGACTATGTGACTTTTGCCAATAAAATGTGAGTAGGAGAAACTTGAGAACCATTGCATATTTCCACAAGCTGTTTTGCTCTCTCTCTCCTTTGGTGTTAGAAAGGTTTGTCCAGAGTAGAACCGTTCTTCCAGCCCAGATCCTGTTGTGAGAAGCTATCTAAAGGAGGCGGGTAACAAGCTAGGTGAGTTAGAAATAAATGTTTGTTGTCATATGCCACAAATATGTCAGGTTAGGTTACCATTGTGTTATCTGGTGAAGTTAACTGATGCAGTGTGCAAAAGGGTCAACACGTGGGTGACAGGAGATTAAGTGTTGGTGCTTCAAAGGAAAAGGGGCTAAAAGTGCTCAAATGTTCTAAATGCTCACTAAACCTACAGAATTTAAACCT
>CM053404.1:119366030-119429506 GCA_028644305.1 Xerus rutilus | reverse complement strand
AAAAAACCCAAAGAACTAGGAATGACTGACTCTGAATAAAAGCATGGAAATCGGTGAATAGTCACCAGGTCTATAGATATGTATGGCCCACGTTCTTAAGCAAAGTGCTGATTGGTGGGGGCATTGATTAGACAGGTACATTAAAAGGATTAAAGCAACAAAAGCCAGCATTTATTAGGTGCTGAATGAGTGCTACAGAACTCAAGTGCTTGAAGGGGTTTCGTGCAGGGAGAGATCAAGACTAACACAGAGCATAAGAATGGATCAATTTATCACATTCATTGAAAAAACACACCCTTTGCAGAGCAGACTTGTCTTTGGGGCTGGGGAGTGGGAGTTCTCATTGGTAGCAGCTGCTTCTCAGTGAGACGGAAGCTGAGAGAGGAGGAGCAGAGAGCAAGGGGAGATGAATGGCAGGTCTGGGCTGCTGCGTGCCACTGGGTTCCTTAGGCAGAGTCTGCTACAAGTGTGTTCTGTCAGGGTCTTTTAAGGAGCCACTTTGGGAAGACGAGGAAGGGGAGGAGGTTTTCATGATCAAGACCCAAAGGGAAACATATTTCACATGCACAGCATTATTTCCCTCTTTCCATATGGAGTATGTCTTTAAAAAGCCCATTTCTCTGGCAATGGTTCTAAAAGGAGGAATATCCCTTGCAACGGAACCATTCATTCTCTCGCTCATCAACACTAATGTCGCACCAAGTTGCAGACCCCGTTCTCGGTGCTGCCTGGAGGGACACTTGCTTTTCTTTCTGCAACAAGTGTGGTTAACTCCTCCTTGGAGTCTTAAACATGATTTTTTTTTTTTTAAAAAAAGACTATTTCAGAAGCACAGCTCTGCTGGTCTTTTTCAGCAATTTCGCATTTCCTTTTGCAAGTCAGGCTAGGGTTAATGGTTCCTTCTTGCAGCCGCTGAGAAATCTGAGGGCTCTCAGCTCTGTGCTGAGCAGGCAGCCTGAGAGCCCCACTTCCTGTCTCTGTGGGGGTGAAGGCTCACTGGAAGCCACTGAGAGGAAGGAGGGAAATCTCAGAAATCCGCTCCAGAGTCCCAGCGGCCCGTGGATGAGCCTGGCTACTTCACCCTGTAAAGCCCGGGCAGAGGAGAAAAAAGGCGAAGTTTTAAAAAAGAATGCGTGAAAAGAGTGGGGGATGTGAAAAAGGGAAGGCATAGGGGTAGGGAAGGAAGGGATAGGAGAGAAGGGGGCTAGGCCAAGTTCAAAGAGGATACTAATGAGCATTTGGGGAAAGTGGTGGGAATTGGGAAATAATCCTATCTTATTGGAAAGGAAGGAATACTGAAGGAGAAAAGGAAAGAAGCAGAAAACAGCTAGCCTGTTGGAGCTGGCAGGACCAAGTGTCTCACTTCACAGATGAGGAAACTGAAGCTCAGATCCTGTACAGCAGAGCCTGGGGCACCCGTAGAACATAAGGGGGTGGGTGGTTTGTATTTTAATTCCAGACAGGGAAATGAGGGTTTTTAATATCTTCTCTGCTGTTTGATCATCTCCCTCAGAGCTATGGGTAGGGGTGCCCGGGGTGGTTGCTGTGTCTTTAGGCAAATATTGTAGGGTATGCAAGCTGGTGGTGTGACCTGGGACAGAGTGACACAGCATGGTTGGGTGCAGTGCTGAGGGCTCCAGCAGCTGCACAGGTAGGTGTTGAAATTCTCCACTACCCCTTCCTCCTTGACCTCAGCACCATGGAGACAGCCCTCTTCGAAGACAGGCTAGGGTGCTTTCCAAACTTTCTATTGAGCGTTCTCTAGTGAGTCTTCAGAGACTCTGCTCAGTTTCCACTTCCTCCAGGAAGCCTTCCTCGTTGGCAGATTGGCTCCTCTCCCTTCCTGCTCATCCACATTTTAAACTCTGTGCCTTTATAGTAGGCCTTAGCTACTGTCTGGATTCCAGTTATCTGGATCTGTTTCTCCTTGAATAGAAGTCATGTGAGGCCAGGAGTCTTCTTTACAGCTGCAAACTTAAATGCACCAGCCTGTCCAACGCCTTGGAGTGTGGATGCAGAAATGTTACACATTCACTGCCAGCTCTCCAAGGGTTCCGAAGGGTGGAAAGAAGAGGAATTTGGTGCCGGAAGGGAAGGTTATTCTAAGAATGGGTGTAGCAAGAAAGACAAAGATAGCTCAAGGAGTGGAACTCTCCAAAGAGTGGGAGGAGAGGAACTGAGAGAAAAAGCAGAGAGTGAGAGTGAGGGCAAGCACAGAGAAAGGGAAGGAAGAGTTGGGGCGTCCACCATGACTGACTGCGATGTGGCTTGTCAAAGTTTAGCCCCAAATGCATCTCTGCTTTGATTTTTTTGTGCACTGTTCTAAAGCAGGGTCATTGGAAAAGTTTTGTTTTCTTCCCACTGATACTCTCATTTCTGACATTTGCTAAAAAGAGGCCCTGACCCTGACATGCTGACTACTAAGATTAAAATTAAGATGTTAATTTAAACTATTATTTTAAAAATCATTTTAAAATAATATAAACATTTCCACCATTGTTCTGACTCTGATGTCACTTTTGACGCAGGATGAAGTTTGGAATTTAAGGTAAAATAGCCCAGATGTTTCTGAGCATGTCTGGTAAGGACTTTTTTTTTTTTTTTTTAATCATTGCATCTTTTCCTACTCCATGTTTCTGCCCTCATGTCTTTTTAATTTGCTGATGTTTGACAAGCACGTTATGGGGCTGGGTTCCCAGGAATTTCTTTGGAAGGAAGGAACTGTTAGTTGGCTCTTGCCTCTGTGACAGGGCCCTGGGCCAGCTGATTAGAAAAATGTTGCTGCAATCCCTGGGCTAGATGTGCCATTTTCTACTCTCCCCTCTGGTGGAGCCCAATCTAGAAACCTGGGTAAACATTTTAACTGATTTTCTATAAAGCACCACTGACTCCTCATTTTCTCAAACTGTATCCCAGGGGTATTTAATGGAAAGTGAAAGAAGTCCAGAGCCTTTTCTTCTCAGGGCCCACAGAAAGTACGTGGCCACCTCCGCAGACTAGTTTGCTGGTCTCCTCACCCTATCAGCAAGTTTTTCTAAAGAGGGCTCAGGTGGCCAGATGCCAGGGCATGCACACTTCTGTGCAGGTCTCTGGATATCAGCCAGGTGTATTAGTCTGTTTTGTGTTGCTATAATATCATACTAGAAGCTGGATACTTTATAAAGGAAGAAAAGGATTGTTCAGCTCACAGATCTAAAGGTCCAAGAGCATGGTACTGGCATTGCTAGACAATGGTGAGGCCCTCTTTGTGATGGCATCACAATGTCAGGAACATGTGTAAGAGGGAGAGATCCTATGATGAGATAAGAAACAGAGTGAGCAGAGACAACCAAACTTGCTTTATAACAATGTATTTCTGTGGGACCTAATGCAGTCTCATGAGAACTCCATTAATTCCTTGGCCAGGGTGAAGCCCCATGACCTCATCTTTCCATAAGGCCCACCTCTTAAAGAGCCCTTGCCTCTCAATACTACCACAGGGAGGACCAAGCCTCCAGCACATGATCTTCTAGGGAATACGCTCAAGCCACATCCAAACCATGGCACAGGGGAAGTCCCTTTTTCTCTGCCTATTCTAGCCAGTGATTCCTGTTTTCCAAAATCCTGTTTCAGATGAGAGCTCCCCTTCCCCACTGGGCTCTGCCTCCCTGTGGATAGATGTGTTTTCTGCATATCTAGAGAACCCCACATTCCAGAAGGCTGCATCTTGCCTCTGAGCCACGATCTGGCTCCTGCTGCCTGGCGATAACCAGGACATCATTTCTCCAAGCGATGGCTTCCAGCTAGTCCACAGTCACAAAGACATTCACATCCTCCCTCCAATCATTGGCATTGTGTCGTTGTGACCAAACACCCAAGAAAAGGTAAACAACTTCAGAGGAAGAAAGTTCACTGTGGCTCTCAGTTTCAGAGGTCTCACTCCATGGTTGGAGGCCCCATTGCTTTGGGACCTGCAGCAAAGCAGAACATCACGGTGAGAGCAGAGCTGCTCACCTCATGGAGGCCAGAGAGGGGCATGGGGCTGGGATGTCCTTCAAAGGAACATCTCCAGTAACCCAACTTCCTCTAGCCAGGCGCTACCTCCTGAGGGTCCCATCACCTTCAATGGTGCCATCTAACAAGCCTTCAACACAGGAGCCTTTGGGAACATTTAACATCTAAATCATAATAGGCGTGGAGGTTCAATGGGGTCGGATCATTGAGGAGACTCAGTAGCAAGTTCTTTTCACTATTCCCTATCTTGGTGTTTTAGTTAGATTTTTTAGTTGCTGTGATGAAAGGACCCGACCAGAACAACTGTGGAGGAGGAAAGGTTTATTTAGGGCTCACGGTTTCAAAAGTCTTAATCCACAGACAGCAGGCTCCATTCCTTGGGGCTCCAGGTGAGGCAGAACATCATGGCAGAAGAGTGTGGCAGATGGAAGCATGGTGATCAGAAAGCAGACAGAGATGTCTCCATATGCCAGATACAAATATATACCCCAACACCACGCCTCAGTCCCCACCTCCTCTAGCCACACCCACCACTTCCATTACCACTCTGTCAATCCCTATCAGGGGATTAATTCACTGATTGGATTAAGAGTCTCACAACCCAATCATTTCTCCTCTGAACCTTCTTGCATTGTCTCACATGGGAACTTCTGGGGGACATTGCACATCCAAACCATAACACTTGGTCACTCTAGTGACGGGGAGGAAAGAAGTCCAAAATCAGTGTCTTCGCTTTTGCAATCCATTGCCACCCTGGGGAGAGGCCTTGACACTTATTCCTGAGGTGCCATTGGTGGTTCCAGGAACTGATGTATTTGGCTTCTCCCCTTAAGGTGATTTTTGTAGAGAGGAATAAAGGGGATTACATCCTCTGAAATAAGTATTTATTATCAATTATTGAAAGGGAATATATGAAAGAGAAAATATGGAGAAACTGTAGATTGAAGTTTAAGTCTGGCTTTGGTGTGCTCCGGTGGACGTGGAGGTAGCATTGCCTTATTCTATGAGCCAATATACAAAAGTGAACAGGTCCCATTGCCAAAATTAATCTTCTGTTTTCATCCACCAGTGTGAATATGGAAATTCTCTTGTTCATTTGTCTTTATTACAGAACCAGGTCTGTCTGGCCTGCTGTGCAGTCCACCTATCACAGGAATGATGGGTTTTGCGAAAGAGAATGAGTTTATTCATGAGGTGGCCACCTGTGGAGACGGGAGACCAGATTTCAAATCTGCCAGTTTAGGGATGATTGTAGGCTGAGTCATGGGGGAAAGGTGATTGGATCAAAATTCATAAACTGCTACCATCGTTACCCACACACCAGAGGTGTTGCTTATCATCAATTAAAAGCAAGTGACTGAGCTGGTGACGTCTGGATGGTTTATTCAGAAACTAAGAACAGGTTAATTATTCTTGGTTTCACCTTGAGTGTTATGGTTTGGATATGAAGGTGTCCCACAAAGGCTCATGTGTGAAGGCTTGATCCCCAGGGCAGCAGTGTTCAGAGGCGGGGCTTTGGGGAAGTGACAGCATCCCAAGGGCTCTGATCTCATCAGGAGATTAACCCATTGATGGATTAATGATTTGACTACCATTAGCGGGAGGTGCTGGAAACTGTAGGAAGTAGGGTTTAGTTGGAGGAAGTAGTTCACTGGGGGCATGTCCTGAAAAAGCATATCTTGTCCTCAGCCCCATCCTGTCTATCTGCTTCCCAGCGGCCGTGAACTGAGCACCTTTCCTCTGCTATACCCTTCTGCCATGGTGTTCTGCCTTGGAGCCAGACAGCCAACAGCTGAAACCGTGAGCCAAAATATATCTTTCCTCCTTTAAGTTATATTTCTCAGGTGTTTTGTCCCAGTACTGCAAAGCTGACTAACACAGTGAAGGAAAGCTGGATATTCTTATCATGTGCAAAGGGAAGGGGGTGTGGGGAACTGAGGAGATGGAAGTTGGAGGGAATCTAAAGCTTCTGGATAACTTTTATGGCCTTTCAAGTTATTTAACATTGATCTCACCTTTTAATGGGAGATAGAGTATAGTAGTTAACAACTGCCTCAGGTTTTAGGTCCAGGACCTCCATCCGTGGCACCAGCGTGAATGGAAAGGAAGAACGTGTCACTGATGTGTCCACTCTTTTCTAAGTCCCTTTCCTCTGTTGGCCATAGACAGAGCCTGAAATAAGTATTGCCTTTGTCTGCATCCCCTGTCCCTCCTGGGATACATCCCCAGTCCCTGTCCCTCTCACTCAATCTCCCTGTCTTACTGCAGTCTGGTGCTCCACTCCTGGTCTCACTTGCAAACTCATCCTCCATGAAACCATGTGAATGGAGAAACTGGGTTTGAATTACAAAATGCATTGTATGGTCAATTTGTCCCAATATCTGTACAATGAAGGGCTTCTGTATAGTGCATTGATTAAAAGTGGGATTTGGAGTCCGATTGTCTTGGTTTCCATCCCAGTTCAACTACTTCTTACCCGTGATAAGTCCTTGGGCAAGCTTTTTAATCAATTGAGGCTTGCTTTTCCATTTGTAAAATGATAATAATGCTCAGAACTCATAAAGTTGTTGTGAAGATCCATCAGATAATATATGTGAAATGCCTGAAATAGTGCTGGGCCCAGGATAAGTACTTAGAAAATATTAAGTGTTCCTATTAATAACAAACTGACATGTATTTCTTGAGCAAGTGGTGGGTATATGGCTGTTCTTTATATTAAGCATTAAACTTAAGGCTTAGATCTTATAAATCCTTTTTATGTATATGATATATTTCACATACATGAAAACACATGCATTAAAAATAAATGAGCATTTATGAGGATTATTTTAGCAGTCAGATGTCCTAGCGTTCCAAGACAGCCAAGAAGTAAAATACTCCATCCCATTATTGAACCTAGGTGCCAAACAATGGGACTGCCTGTATGTTCTGATTCATGGTTTGAAAGAATACGGTCACTATAGGAATAATACTGATCTCCTGGGAATTAATATCTGAGCATGTTCTCATTTCCTCCCTTCTTAGAAGATCAATTAGCAGGCTCTAGATACAATGGGGTCACTAGGATTGAACCACCAGTATATCTGTGCTTCAGGATGGCCACTGGTCCAGAGTGGGGAAGGATAGCCCAAGGGCAATCTCAGATGAGGGCTGATTCACCTTCATATGATGAGCTCATACTGCCAAGATTTCTCACCCAGCAAACTTCATGCCCTGTTTCTTCTATATTCTTTCTTGATTTTCAGTTCCTTTCATGGAAAGTAGGAGATGTTGGCAAGGATGTTTAATTCTGGGGATCAGGAAATGGTGCCCAGATCTTCCTGGAAAAGAGGGACACAGCATTTGTTTGTTTATTATTTTAATTTTTTCTTTCTGATGTGGTTTGTGGTATTCACAGTTGCCTTCAAGTACTGCTACAGTAGAAGGAAGTGTGTTGCCTCTCATCCTGCTGGACCAGGAGGAGCTCCTCTGAATGATTGTTGGAATCTGTTGATATTATCCCTAGTTCCCTTCCAAGTGCTAGTTGTTTAATTTTAGTCATGTGAGTACCTGTCCTCCACTGGATTGCAAACAACTTATTTATCTGTGAATCTCCTCAGTGACTTGCTCAGTAAATGCTGAGTGTATGAATGGATAAGGTGAGTGAATGGATAAAAGAATGGGAGCTGTGGTAGTCAGTTTTTCATTACTGTGACAAAATACCTGAGAAAATCAATTTAGAGGAGAAAAGATCTATTTTGGCTCATAGTTCCAGAGGTTTCAGTCCATGGTCACTTGGATCTATTGATTCTGGGGCTGTGGTGAGGCGGAACATCATGGTGGAAAGTATGTGGTAGAACACAGCTACTCACCTTGTGGAGGCCAGTGAACACACACATGGAGGCAGGGAGGAGGGTAGGGACAAAAGACACCCTTTTGGACACACCCTCAATAACATACTTCCTCCAGCTCACCCCACCTCCTGTAGTTTCTACTACCTCCCATTAATCCAAGCAATTATGAACCCATCAGTGGATTAATTCACCAATTAATTCAGAGCTTTCATGATCCAGTTACTTCTGTGAAACCTCACCTCTGAACATTGCTGCATTGGAGACCAAGTGTTCCACATATGAGCCTTTGAGGGATATTCCAGATCCAAACCATAACAGGAACCATCTTGAAAAAATTGAGAAGAGGAAAGATTGAGCCATATAATCTTCTAGGTAAAATATTTTTTAAAATACTATCAGGATATTTTACCATACCAAGTTGACAAAACAGAAATTTTAAAAAATGATGTAATTTGTCCAGGCACTGTGAGGATTTGTACATGTTTCACTAGGTTGCAGTTTTCATGAATGCAAATGAATATGCTCATACCCAACAATGGGTACATAGTATGAATGCTACATGAAATAGTCTCTTCTCTTCTAAGAGTTAGTCCAATAAAGTATCCCTGATGGGAAGGAATGCACATTCAATTCAATTTAGTAAATTTCATGAAATGTCTTCTTCTCCAAGTAGTTTGCAAGGGACTGAGTGAAACTGTTAGTAAGTATTGGGTTCTCTCCTTTAGGAGTTTTCAATCTTTGGAGGCAGATACATTTGCACCCAATTATAATACAGGGCAGAGCGTGATACATGTGGTAATGGAAGTAAAAGTGCTAAGTGCACCAGGAGAGCAGGAACTCATTAAAACTTATAAGAGTTGGGAGGCCTTCATGGCAGAGTAAGCTCTAGCAAGAATGGTAGGATTTTAACAGCTAAAATTGGGAGAAGAATAATTTTGAATGGCTATGATGAGAATGTACAGGATGGGAAGGGGAGGGTCGAGGTGGATGCCACCATGATGGAACCCACAACACTTGCCTCTTGGTTGATATTCCTGCTCTTGTGACCTTCTCCCAAAATGGTATCAGAGTTGGTCTGTGTGGCTAACTGAATATGGTAGAAATGATGGTCTAGAACTTCTAAGACTAGGTCACAGAAGATGTAGCCACCTCCCTTTCCATCTTGGATTGTCTGCTCTGGGGGAAACTAGTCCTCTTGTAGCTAAGGAAGAGCCTGTCTGGAGATTAAGCTCTCCCACCAACCACCAACCAACCCATTTACTGTCCATGTGAGTGAGCCATCTTGGTGGTGGATCTTCTAACACTAGCCAAGTCTGAGGATGGCTGTGGCCTCAGTCAACATCTCAACCAAAACCCATGAGAGACTGTGAGGCAGGAAGCTTGGCTAACATCTTCCTGGATTTCTTACTTGAAGAAATGGAGAGATAATAAATGTTTTGTTATTGCTTTAAGCCACTGCCTTTTGGAGTAGCAATAGATAACTAATACAGAAATGTAGCTGGTGGACTAGTTGGAAAAGGCCTTGATCTTCAGGGGTTGCTCCTTATTTTGTGTGCCATGGTAGTGATTTTATTTTAAGCTAGAGTATTATAGTTATACATAGGGTTGGGTGCATTTTGGCAAAAACCATACATGCAGAAAATTTGAATTACTCCATTTCAGTCCCCATTTCCCGCTTTCTCTCCCATCCTCTCTCCCCCCATTCTTTTTCCTCTGTTCTACTGATCTTCCTTTCACTTATTTATTTGCTTTTGATTGATACTTTTTACATATACATAAAGGTGAAATTCCTTGTGGTATATTTATATATGCATATAATGTGATTTTGTTAAATTAATTCCATATTTCTTCCCCTTTCTTACCTCTCCTTCCCCTTTCTTGATCTAATACTCCACAAATCTTCCCTATATCTTTATATATTGGATTCCTAACCCCTTCTTTCCCTTATTTTACTCTAGTTTCCCAATATGAGAGAAAACATTCAACCCTTAGTTTCTGAGTCTGGCTTGTTTCACTCAGCATGATGTTCTCCAGTTCCATCTATTTACCAGCAAATACCATAATTTCATTCTTCTTTAGGGCTGAGTAAAACTCCATTGTATATTGATTTAGTCACTTTTTTTTTTTTTTTGCTGCTGCAACCAAAAGACCTGATAAGAACAATTAGAAGAGGAAAAGTTTATTTTGGGGCTCACTGTTTGAGAGGTCTCAGTCTATAGACAGCCAGCTCCATTCCTTGGGACCTGAGGTTAGGCAGATCATCATAATACCAGGTAGGAGAGAAAGAGGGAGAGAGAAAGAGAGAGAGAGAGAGAGAGAGAACTCTCCTCTTAACAAGGACAAAATATATACCCCAAAGGCACATCCCAGGAACCCACCTCCTCCAGCCACACCCTTCCTGCCTACTGTTACCACCCTAAATTAATCCCTATCAGGGGATTAATGCATGATCAGGTTAAGGTTCTCATAACTCAATCATTTCACCTCTAAACTTTCTAGCAGTGTTCAACACATGAGCTTTTGGGAGACATCTCATTTTTAAACCATAACATGTTATATATACCACATTTTCTTAATACATTCACCTATTGGTGGGAATCTGGGTTGATTCCATAATTTAGCTATTGTGAATCATGGTGCTATAAACATTGAAGTAGATGTGTTGCTAGAGTATGCTGATTTTAGCAATTTTGGATAAATACCAAGGAATAGGGTAGCTGGATCCTATGGTGGTTCTACTCCTAATTTTTTGAGGAATCTCCATATTGCTTTCCAGATTGGTTGTACTAATTTGTAGTCTCACCAACAATGCATGAGTGTGCCTTTTTCCTCCACATCTTTGTTAGCATTTATTATTATTTGAATTTTTGAAAATTGCCTTTCTAACTGGCACGAGATGAAATCTTAGTGTAGTTTTTTGCATTTCCCTGATTGATAGAGATGTTGAACATTTTTTTCATATATTTGTTGGCCATTTGTGTTTCTTATTTTGAAAAATGTCTGTTTAGTTCTTTTGCCCATTTATTGTTGGGTTATTTGGGTTTGTCTTTTTTTTTTGGTGTTAAGTTTTTCTGAATTCTTTATATATTCTGGATATTGATTCCCTATCAGAGGAGCAGCTGGCCAATATTTTCTCCCATTCTGCAGACTCTCCCTTCATGCTCTTAAAACTTTGCTGTGCAGAAGTTTTTTAGTTTGATGGCATCTCACTTACTGATTCTTAGTTTTATTTCTTGAACTTTAGGGGTCTTGCTTAGGAAGTTTGTGCACCAATATGATGGAGTATTGACCCTATGTTTCTCCTAGCTGTTGTAAAATTTCTGATATAATTCCTAAGTCTTTGATCCATTTTGATTTGACTTCTGTGCAGGGTGAGAGATAGGGACGTAGTCTCCTTTTTCTATATATGAATACCCAGTTTCCCCAGCGCCATTTGCTAAAGGCTGTCTTTTCTCCAACATATATACTTTTATCAAGTATCAGATGATGTAAGTATGTGGGTTTGTCTCTGCCTTCTTTTCTAATCCATTGTCTTCATGTCTGTTTTGATGCCAATACCAGGCTGTTTTGTTACTATAGTTCTGTAGTATAATTTGAGATCAGATTTTGTGATGTCTCCTGCATCACTCTTTTGGGAGCAATGTGCATTTAAAAGACACAAAGTTAAGTAAATTACTGGTGAGAATATACGGGTTGTCAAAAAGAATGACCAGAGGCAGGGGGATAATTTAAGAGTCTCCTGCAATTGTGTAGGCAAGAGGTCACAAGAGAGTCTGATTTAGTGGGAATGGAAGGAGGCTCCTTGGGGGGTGAGATGAGCAGGACAGTCCATGTGGGTAGTGAGCGTAGAGGAGCAGCGAAGGATGATTCCTTGTTTTTCAGCTCAGGAATGTGGGTGTCTTGGTCCATTTTCTGTTGCTATAACTGATTACTGGAGACTGAGTAATTCACAAAGGAACAAGCTTACTTTGGCTCATAGTTCTGGAGACTGGGGAGTCTAGGATTGGGTAGCCATGTCTTGTGAGGGCCACATTGTGCTTCCGTTCATGGTAGAAGGGGAAGTGAGTGCATGCAGAAGAGGCCAAATAGAAGGGATGGCCTTGCTTTCTAACAATTCCCTTCTGCAGTAACTCGTTCAGTCCCATGGAGTGAGACAGTGAGACTCACTGTCAGTAGAACTAGCTCAGTCCCATAAGAAAGGTATTCATCCAGCCATGAGGGCTCCCCCTCCAGGACCCCAACACTTCCTACGAGGCCCCACCTCCTAATACTGCCCCCCTGAGGAATTCCAGCATGTGAACTTGAGCCATAACAATGGCAGAACAAGATCTCATTTATCCAGAGAGGAAACTCAGAAGAGAGCCTGGGTTTGGAGGCCTGACAGTGGAAATGCCCATCTCCTGGTGCTGAGAGGCCTCTATTTTCACAGCTGAATGGAGGACAGGGCTCGAAGGTCATTCACAGACTGGCTGGTTAGGAAACACTTCCCTGAAGGATGGGGCCACTCCATTTCACAGCACATTTTCCTCACTTCCAAGTGCTCCTTGGGTGCCAATCTCTGCCATCAGTCTTTTTAGCATGTGGCCTTCTTGAGCCTGGGGTACAGAATCTCCCTCCTGGAACTGGTTCTCCAGCTGACAGCTGGTGATCTTACAGAAGAGGGAACTTCAGCTGGACCTGACAGGCAGCAGTCTGTTACAGTGCCAATCTGTTGGGGGAGATGAAGTCAGACTCCTCGTTTTATGGAAAGCTACTGTTTCCCTCCTTCTTATCTGGCTGCGGAGGCCTTACCACTAAGGTACAAATCAGAAGTGAACAGCAACCCGGTTCATAAATCCCAAGTGGAAGGAGGCCTCTCTTGTAATTGCCTTCTATGACAGTTACATAAAGCCTGAAGGGAATACCTGTCCAGGTAATGCTGGAAAAGAAAAGCACCAGGACATAAACATTGCTTTTATAGATCCTGCAGTAGGCCTAAGCCCAACTCCTTTGGGATTCATAACATGCTTTGTTGCACCAAATAGAGTCTGATTGGGGGAAAGCCAGAAAGCACTGAGGGAAAATTGAGAAAGGTAAACAGCTTCTCATCTGGCCAAGACTGGGGCTGGCCAAGGCTGGGGCTGGAAAAGATAGACTCGGCCATAGAGGCAGAGTTGTAAGAGTTCACTGTAAGAATTTTTAGTTTGTGTAATAATCCAAACAGATTGTGATCAACATATTCTTTGCTCTCCAGATGACCTTCTCCTGCAGGAACACTATCTTGCCATCTCAGGACCCATGTCTTCAAAGAGGTTTAAAGTGATCATGGACCCCGGAAAAGAGCTAAGAGAGGGATTTACTATATAATAAAGCATTTGTATCAATTGAATGCCAATTGGCATCTTAGTGTCCTATGTGAGTAAGGGAATAGCAGGCAGCTCAGAAAAAAATATTGTTGAAGCTGCCCAGGGACAGCCAGCTCTACTTCTGTGGTTTGAGAGGAATGGGGGTTCAGCAAAACACCATCCGTCACTCTGAAGCAATGTGGTTACCTGGAATTTTTTTTTTTTTAATTTTTGGGTTTTGAAGCTCTGTTTTTCATTTGCAGCTTACCACCTGGCAGAAGAGACTGGTGGAATTGACAGTTTGAAGAGAGGACTGGGAAGGGGTGGAGCTACACATGCTCAGTTCTCTTATGCTTCCCAACTGGCTAACTTAAGTCTTCCTAAAGATCCAGAGTGTTGCAAGGAAAGAAGCTGGAGTCTCCATCAGTGCTCTTCTGTTGGAGGATGAGTATCTCCCCTCTAGAAAACTCTGAAAACCGGGATAAAAATGACCTTCTACCTGGGCCATTTATTCCTTCCGCTCCCCAGAAAGAGGATGTTCACTGTTGCTGCTGAGCTGGAGCAGGATGAACTTGATTTCTTCTACTTTCTAA
This sequence comes from Xerus rutilus, assembly GCA_028644305.1. Taxonomy (NCBI): domain Eukaryota; kingdom Metazoa; phylum Chordata; class Mammalia; order Rodentia; family Sciuridae; genus Xerus; species Xerus rutilus. The sequence continues at coordinate 119,415,763 of CM053404.1, read as the reverse complement.
AACAAAGCCTTTTCAGGAGATCTGGGATTTCACACACACACACACACACACACACACACACACACACACACACACATGAGCTGCACTATGCACTATTTTGGGGTACAGTCATCACCATCAGCATCATCAGCAGCATCCCCATTGTCATCAAAAGCATGTACCTGTAGTCCGCCCAAAGAGCTGCAATAGGTAGTGTGTGTGTGTGTGTGTGTGTGTTGTGTGTGCATTTCCCCTAGAAGCCACATGCAATTCGGAGGATGTTTTGTTATTAGCACACAAAGTCAAGTTGCTAATGATGGGATGTCCCATCATGAGTGTCCCCTGGGTAGTATATAATTCTGATGGACAACTGTAGGATTTTGTTCTTGGAGACTCCAGGTGGCTAATTTGGAGGTATAGAAGAAGATTTTGGAAAACATCTCCCTTGAAGCCAGATGACAGCAATATGTCGGGTAGAATAATGGGTGAAGGAAGGGATCTTTCACAAGAGGGTCCTATGTTACTGCAAAAGCTGTTTTGATCTAAAACCACTCACCAAGGTACATAACCACTGCAAGGAGGATGGGGACAGATGGACCAATGGGACAGCAATGGAGTCAAAGCATCAGGCTCCTTCTCTGCTCTCAGCATGTCTAACTAGATGTGTTTGGGCCTCTCATGTGTCAAAGATTCAGGAACATTTGGTTCACATATCTGATTTCTATGTGTTTCTAAGGCCTTTACCATGCTGCTTAGAAATGCTTCCAGCCCCTTCCTGGCCCTGTCTCTCCCCTTGGAATAAGCGCGGGCAGACTCATTTCCATCCAACATGACTTGCCCCAAAGCTTTGTCTTTTCAGTAATTTTCCCACTCACCTGCACCAGAAAATTAAAATAAATGATGTGATTAATGTGATCAATATTATTATGCTTCTCAAGATTTAAGGACTCATGGAGGGAGAAGTCACATTGTATACCACACAACCCTCATTTCACTAAATTATCTTTTTCTTTTTTCTTTTGCTTTGGTATTGGGGATTGAACTCAAGGGTACTTGACCATCTCCAGTGCTATTTTATGTTTTATGTAGAGACAGGGTCTCACTGAGTTGCTTAGCGCCTCACTGTTGCTGAGGCTGGCTTTGAACTCGCGATTCTCCTGTCTCAGCCTCCCTAAGTGCTGGGATTACAGGCGTGTGTCACCACGCCGGGCTTTATCTTTATCTTTTGTTCCAGCACTTCTTCCCTGAATCAGTTAGGGATTACACTTGGTGACCTTAACAGAAACCTGACTGCTGAGGCTTAACTGATGGATATATATTTCTGGAAGTGTTGTTTACATGATGTAAATTACACAAATTTTAAGTGCACAGTTCAATGAATTTTGACAAATGTAATATAGTTATTTAAAACCATTCCATTTAACAATATTTTTGTCACCCTAGAGAATTACCTCACGTATCTTTCTTGTCAATAACAACCCTTCCCCCAGCCAACATTTGTTCTGATTTCCCTTGCTACAGCTTAGCTTTTGTCTTTTCCTAAAACTTTATATAAGTGGAATATTACACACGTAATCTTTTTGTTGACTTCTTTTTGCTCAATATAAGTTTTATGAGATTCAACCATGCTATAGTTTATATCTGGAATGTCCCCCCAAATCCCATGTATTAAAGGCTTAGTCCTCAGCTTTGTGCTATTTGAAGGTGGTGGAGACCTTTACAAGGTGGGGCCTAATGGGAATAAGTTAGGTCTTTGCGAGTTTGCCTTCAAAGGGAATTGTGGGATGCTGGTCTCTCCCCTCTCTCTTTTCTTCCTGGCCATCAGGTGAATGGACTTCTTCTGTGCACTCCTGACATGATATTCTGCCTTTTCACAAATGGAAAAGAGACAAGGGCAATTGGACTGAAACCTCAAAACTGAGCCAAAATAACCTTTTTCTCTTTATAAGCTGATTCCATCAAGTGTTTTGTTACATTAATGCAAAGCTGACTGACACAATTCATATTGTTGAGTCATCTACAGTTTTATTTTCCTTTTTATTTCTGTGTAGTATTACATTGAATAAATATACTATAATTTGTTTATTCATTTATCTATTGATAGCTATTTGGGTGGTGTGCAATTTTTACCTATTATGTATAAAGTTGTTAAAAATGCTTGCATGAATTTTTCATTTTATATGTTTTCATTTTCTAGGGTAAATAATCATCAATAGACTTGCTGGGTAATAAATAGGTACATATTTAATATTATAAAAACTGCATAACAGATTTTCAAAGTGGTTTCATTAATTTATACTGTAAATGGCAATGTACAAGAGTTCCAGTTTTTCCATATGTTGGTGTTTCCAGTTTAAAACTTTCGCTATTCCAGTGGATGTAAAATCTCATTATGGTTTCTCTGATGACTAATGGTATTGAGCATCTTTTCCTGAGTTTATGGACCATTTCTGTAGCTTCCTTGTGACATGCTTATTAATGTCTTTCACTCTTCTAAAAATATTGGGCTATATTTTGCATGCTTTATTTTTCATTTATGGTATATATTTTGTGGACACAACCTGTTCATCAGATAAATGTCTTATGAATATTTTCTTCCAGTTTGTAGTTTGCCTTTTCATGTTCTTGATGTCTTTTGATGAGTGGAAACTTTAAATTTTGATGAAGTTCAGTAGACAAGTTTTACTTGTATGGCCAGTGTAGATTCATTTCTGGGCTCTCTGTTCTGTTCTACTGATGTATTTGTCTACCCTTGTGCTGATTTTCTACACTGTTTAAAAATTTTTATTTTATTTTTATGTGATGCTGAGGATCAAACCCAGTGCCTCACACATGCGAGGCAAGTGCTCTACCACTGAGCTACAGCCCAGTCCCCAATTTTCTACACTTTTGATTCATATTTGGCAATTATTATTGTTATTGTTATTAATATTATTAGCTTTCGAGATGGATGGACCAGAGCTGGTGAATCTCTTCACAGGAGTCATCAGATCTAGGTTCCCTCCAACTCTCTGTTCCACCATGCTTAGCATAAGGATTTTGTTTTCCAGGTAGGAAGATGGCTGCTTCATGTTGGACATCACATTTTAGCCCCTGGTAAAAGAGAATAGGCTAATAATATGGTAGAGTCTAACTTGTTTTAATAGAAGGAAAGGAAAAACCCAAAACTGAAGCAAAAACACCATGAATCCTTCTCCTCGCAGCCTCAACCAGAATTCCATTTACCTCCCAGAACTGATCATTCAGTCACTTCCGAGTGACAGTGGAGACTGGGAGCTGGGTATTTTCAAGGTGGCACATTCCAGAGGAATGCTATTCACAGTTGCATTAATGAACAGCTTGCTGGGACAAAAAGGAGAGATCTTACCGTTATCTTGGGGAAATCAGAAACCACCCTTGAAACTACAGGTGGATCAATCTCACCTAAACCTGTGGATGCTACGAAATGGGAAAGGAGCAGACTGGTTCCATATCCCCCACCCCCACCCAATATATTCTTAGGATAGAAATAAAGAGCAAGGATAGAGAGAAACAACCAGAATATATTTGTCTTTTTCTTCAGTTGATTCTAGGTCAGTGCTTCTCAGCCTGGCAGGAGAATGCAGAAGGGCAAAAGTTTCCTCAGAGAGAAGTAGACAATCCCCATCCACATGCTACCCCGCCCCCGGGGGTCTTCTTGCGGTGCTGGAGATTGAGCCCAGGCCCTTGGGCACACTGAGGAAGCACTCTACCACTGAGCTACATCCCCAGCCCCCATGGGCCTTCTTTTAAAGTGAGACTTGCTATTGTAGATGGAATCAATAAAACCTTACAAAGGTTCATATGGAGTCATAGAGGTTGTATAGCACTTGTGTTCTATCTGGATGAAACATGGTTTTTGTGTATTGTGCCGCCACAACAGTGACTTTGGGGTCAGCGTGGATGTGACTGATTTCATGTCCTTTCCATTCTTCTGTCATGTCTGACGGTTACGCATTTTGTGTGCATGTGAAGTTGGGGACAATGTCCCTCCTCCCACCACTCTTTAGTTCACCACCTTGGTAAATCTAAACGCCCAACTCTCTCTATGAACGTGCGACATGTTGTAATGCAGCCTTACTGGGTCAGGCCTTCTCTTGGGCCATTTGAAACATATTTCTTCCAGTCGATGGCACCGTTAGAGGATTTCATTACAGCCCTCACATTCAATGACATCTCTAATGTGCAGCATTAAGACTGCAAGTGCAGCCTGCAGTTAGGGCTGGCAGGCCTAGCAAATAAAAATACACACAGTATTAAAGAAATCCTTATAATAAAAAAATTCATTGTCTAAAATTAAAATTTAATCAGGTGTCCTGCATTTTGCTGGGCAACTGTATTTGCAATTTAGCGATATCCTACTTAGACCATCGATGACATTTATAAATTTTGAATCTTGGAACAATAGTTATCTCCTGAATGCCTTAAATTAATCAATGTCTTAGAAACTCAAGTCCAAAGCAAGCATGGTAGCAGATGTTTGGGTCCCAGAGATGTCCAGGAGCACAACCTATAGCTCTGAGCCTGCCCTTTTCATTTACTTCAGGACAAAGCAGGGGACCTCTGTATATTGATTGATATAAAAGTCTTCCTGGGTCTCCAAGCATGTGTTTGCTCTTTCTGGTGCGGATGCTGCACTGTTTCTTGCCTGTCGTGTTTATCAATCCGTTTATACTGCCTGCTGTTGAGTGATTTGCTTTGCCTCTAATGGGATCCTGTCCTTCCTAGAAGACATTGAGTTGGGTGATAGTAACTGGGAAACTGCACAGCAGGCTTCACCCAAAACAATTTTCCATTTTGGTGGGATGGATTGAAACTCAAGTGCCCCTATCAGGGGGACACCTGGGGGTGGTAAAGAATCGGTTTGAACTAGTACCACTGCCACGGGCTGTTGTATTAGTTTCCTGGTGTCACCATAATCGAGCACCACAAACTGGGAGGATGTATACTACAGGAATTTATTCTCACACTTCGACTAAAATCGAAGTGTCAGGAAGAGAGGAAGGTGCTAGGCCCTTAGGCCCCATGCTCTCTTGGAAGGCCCCTGGGGAAAACGTGCCCCACGCTTTTCTCCTAGCTTCTGGTGTTGCCAGGGATCCCTGGCGTTCTGTGACTTGCAGAGTACCACTGCAGTGTCTGCCTGTTGTCACATGGCATTTTTCCAGTGTGTCTGCCTCTGTGTTTCTTCTTATAAGAACATGAGTCATACTGGATTAAGGCCCACTCTACTCCAGGATGACCTCATCCTAACTAACTGCATCCTCAATTACTGTTTGCAAACAAAGTCACATTCTGAGGTTCCAGGGTTAGAACTTGAACTTATCTTTCTAGGACACAATTCAACTGATAGCAGCCCCTAAAATATGTCTTGGGGTTTGTAAGATGAGCCAGACCTAAAATATTGGGATTCTTATTCTGTAAATTCCAGGAACAAAGTGTTATTATAAGAGAAACATGTTTTCTCCATGTTACACTGAACTGGGTACTTCCTTAGATGACAACTGAAGATGTCCCCTGCTGAGATGACTGTCAGCTGGGGAGTCTGAGCCAGCAGAAAATACCTTCCACTTCCATGAAGCTTACCTGAAAGCCTAGATCCAGGAGAGAAATAAGCCGACCCACAGAGCCAGAGTGGCAGGCAGGGAGTGTCCTGAGGGCATTTGGTCCCTGGTTCTGAACAAGCCTAAGGCTGACTTCTTCCAGCCATGGGTACCTGAGCTCACAAGTCTTCCTTTTGGCCTTCTGTTTTTTCTAATCCTAAATGGGTAAAGGCTGGGCAGAGGGGAGGCTTCATGAGTGTTTGAGCAGAACCTGAGATGCTGGATTTTCCAAGACAGAAGGGATGTCTTTGGGGGTGGGGGATGGGGGCACTAGTGGTGGTGAAGCAAGGGATTCATTTCCTAAAGAGGGGAAGATGCTAAGCCCCTAGGCTCCAGGGACTTAAAGGAGAGAGTTGTGGAAGAAGATAGGCCAAACGAAGTGACACAAAAGTTGGGAAAGAGGAAGTGTCCACACCGGGCGTGTGCCACAGCCCTGAGCCATCAGAGCTTCCTCCTGCATGGTACAAGGAAGTGAGCAAGTGAGGCGATGTTGCAATTTCTGGTCCTCCCTGATTGCAGCGCCGCCCACGTACAGGTAGAAAGCTGCGCCTACCTTGGTGCTGGTGTGGGTGAGTTTGGTCTGGGGAGGCTGATGACACGAGGCACTCAGGAAAGGAACAGCCATTGCTTCCCATCACCTGGGCACAAGAAAGGAGAGTGTCACTGCTCTCGTCAAGATCAGGCTGAAGGGGCCCTGGTTCCAGCCATGGGGTAGGTCTGTGTTTCCTGATCTCTTCACCCTCATTTCCCATTACAGAGCTCTGTGGAAGGAGGAGCCCTGACCCAACTAGATGATCCCACAAGAACTATGCAGAGAAGCCCGGTGCGGTGGCGCACGCCTGTATCCCAGCACTTTGGGAGGCTGAGACAGGAGGATCACAAGTTCAAAGCCAGCCTCAGCAACCACGAGGTGCTAAGCAACTCAGTGAGACCCTGTCTCTACATAAAACACAAAATAGGGCTGGGGATGTGGCTCAATGGTCGAGTGCCCCTGAGTTCAATCCCTGGTACCAAAAAAAAAAAAAAAAGAACCATGCAGAACTTGCTTCTCTGTGAACTAGGCATCTGACAGTGCTAGGAGGCCAACAGAAACAAGATGCTCACATCAGGAGAATCTACAAATTTCTGAATTGGGGAAATCTTTAGATATATTGGGGAGACTTGGGAACATATAACCTCTTGGTGCTGTTGTGCGTGTGCGGGTGTTGTGGGTGTTGGATGTGTGTGTTGGAGATGTGTGTGTGTTGGGGGTGGTGTGTGTCAAGGGTATGTGTGTTTGAGTGTTTGATGAGGGCGTGCTGTGTGTTAAGTGTGTGTACATGTGTGTGCACCTTCTACCATGCTTCATACAACTCTGACCTGGTTCCCGAGGCCTTGTGCAGTTGTTCTACAAGCCACGGTTCCCAGAAGCAGTGCTGGGCAGCTGGAGTAATCCCAGATCGACTCACCTTCTTCTGAACCAAGATTCTTCTTCAATTTTGTTCCACAAATTATAAAGTCAGACTCCTAGAAAACAGCTACAGGATTCTTTTTTGCCTTGCGTTAAATAACTGATCCCTGGAAGGTGCCCGGTGCCACTAACTCCCAGCCTTGGCTCTTCAAAACACACAGGCTAAATAAGCCTCGGGGAAGTGACAGATGTGCTGACCTTCAGGGAAAAGGCCCAGGTTCTCAGGGCATCTCTTTGTACCTTGGGAGGAAGAGCCAGTTGATCCTTTCTAATCTCTTCTGAGAAAGAAATGTGGGTAGGGAAGAGTGACCTCTCCCTCCTCACAGAGGAGATCCAGGAGTGAAGGGGGCAGGAACCAGGAGGAGTAAGTGTGGGGTGACGTCCACTTGGGTGGGAACCAGTAATTTCATCATTGCTTAGATCAAATGATCTATTTTTGGAGGTATCATCTATTCTTTCTGGCTCTCCCTGACTGCCTCTGGCTCCTGCTCAAGAGACACGGCCACCTGGCACAGAGCTTGGTGTGAGGGTTCCTGCCAGGCTGCTGGCTGTCCCTAAGCTAATGCAGCTCTCCCAGGACTCAGCACTGATTCCATTCTGCTGGTGGCTCTCATGGATGCTTCAAAGGGCAGGAGATCCTGAGTTTTGGAAATATTGATAGATGGTTCTCTTGGGGCTTTTGTGGCTTTTGAGAAAGACTGTTCATTTTCCCCAAGCTTGCCATTGAGACTTGGGATGTCCCTGCTTAGCTTATGATCGCTGGTTCCTGGTAAGAAACTCAGGGCTTGCTAAAGTGTTCATTGTACTTTGTGGGCAACTCCACTGCTAGCATCTATCTTATAACTCACTGGAGAATTGAGCTGAACTCTCCCCTGAGCTTATGTCAAGATCGTGAAGGATTAGTTAGACAGTTGTTTCTTATCTGGTCCTGGTGCAGTGCTACCTGTAGAAGGACTATCCTCTTCCTTGGGTTTGTCACCATGCTCCTGTTCCAGGTTGCCATGTGTCCCTAGACCCATTACCCAAGCCCCATGGCTATCCATAACATAAGTAGGATTCACTGGCTTTGGGGTCTGACATTTCTGGCTTTGAGTACCATGTTTTAACTTGCTGCGTGGCTGTGGCCAAGTTATGGGGCTCTTTGAGCTTCACTTTTCTTATCTATGAAAAGAGTGATAATAATAACACCTGTCCTACTGGGTTATTAGTGTATTAGATGAGACATTAGATACAAAGTACTCAATACACTGCCTGGTACATTTGCTGTGCTTGATATATATTAGTTTTATTATTATTCTAAAGGATATTCTGTGACTCTGTGAGTATAGTTCTGCCATATTGCACTGCCCAATGTGAAGGTAGAGAGTGTCTTTTGGGGCTTTCCTTGGGGGCCAAGGATATGTCCATGCCCACTCTTTCTCCCGGGTCTGGACACCTGTGTTGGGACCATGTCAGGGGAAAGTAATTGTAACCTCTGAAGCCTATAGGTTGGGCAGGGAAGCATGAATAGCATTGACCGTGTGGGAAGTGACCAGGCTACCAGCAGCTCCCCTGCCCTAGTGGCTCCTCCAAGGTCGAGCCCCTGTGGAGGCTACCCTTGTGTTGGGAAGGACCTTCCCACTAGGAGGTGTTCAGATGCTTAGAATATTTTGAAAAACCCTCTACTGAGTTTCCTTCTATCACATTAGCTTGCTCTTGGATTATTGGGACTTTTTAAGGAATTTATAATCAGGCAAATGGCCCATTGACCTCTAAGGTGATCCCTTTCTGGCCATTAAATCCAGTATCCAAAGTGATCAGAAAATGCACTTAAACACACACACACACACACACACACACACAAGAGTTAGTCATAATCAAATAAGAATGTCAGTTCTAAATAAGATGATAAGAAATCATGCGATCTGAGTTTTGGGCAACATCTGTCTACCCTGCCATTGAGGCTGGGCTCCCCTTTGGAACTGAAATATTCAAGGGGTTTGAGTAACTGGGGCATGGTAGAGGGTGATTGTGGATACCATGTGTTAAGAGACCCTCAAGGGTCAGGAGGATCTCACATAGAGATACCTGCTCCTTTGCACAGTTTTTCTTATTTCTCAACTTCTTTAACAGATAGGATTGAACCTATCCACCTGTGGTCGACTTGGGCCTTTAATCAAGAGCGCAGCCTGACCTTGGCCTGGCTGCAGCAAACACTCTTCTCCTCCCTATCGTCCCTGCACGCAGGCCTTGATTTACTCTTACTTGCTAATAATTGCAGACACCAAGGAACACTTAGTCCCACAACGCTAGTGCCAAATCTTTCTTTAGGGAACAAATGGATTCTGTGAGTCTCAAGTGTCCACAGACAGTGGTTCTCAAACTTGGCTGCACATTGGAATCACCTGAGTGATTTCAAAAATAAGGCTGCCTATATCCCACTCCTAGAAATGCTGATTTACTATATATGATGTGCACCTTGGGTGTGAGGAGTTTTAAAAGCTCCCGGGTGATTCCAATGTGCAACAAAGTTAGAGAACCATGGATTTTCAAAACCTATTCCAGCATGTGGGCTTCATGGAGCAGTAGCATCAGCTTATCAGAAATGCAGATCAGGTCCCCCTTAGGCTTTCTGAGTCACAATTTGCTTCTTATCAAGATTCCTATATTATTTTTTTAAAAGTATTTTACAATTTTTATTTCTTTTTTTAAAAAAGATTCCCATATTATTTGCATGAACATTAAGGCCTGAAAACTATTGCTTTAAAATACTAGGTTGGGGGGCTGGGATTGTAGCTCAGCGGTAGAGTGCTTGCCTCACATGCGTGAGGCCCTGGGTTCGATCCTCAGCACCACATACAAAACAATAAAATAAAGACATTGTGTCCATCAACAACTAAAAAAATATTTAAAATAAAATAAAATAAAATACTAGGTTGGTGGCAGGGGTGGTGGTGGTTGGGGCGAAACTGTTCAATCCACCGTTTTAGCATTCCTGTGTTCCTTAGTTATTGCCTAAAGTCTCAGCCCCCTGGTGAAATGTCTTCCTTTGTCAGTGACCACCATGAACATTTAGCAGACTGGATGTTAAAGGGAACACCATCCATGAAGGACCTCACTTCTGACACCAACTGCAAGTTCCAGGGTTCCCCAATCTACCCTCAGTTTTGATAATTCACTGGGAAGGCTCACAGAACTCACTGGAAGATGTTAGACTCATTGCCATAGTCTCTTAAAGGGAGAAAAACATGAAAACAAGCCAAAGGAAAAAGCAGAGGCCAGAGGCCAAGAAAGTACCAAAACCCAGAGTTTCCATGGTCTGCTACCCGTGAAGACATGGCAGTGCTACTTTCCCGCATCCATGCACACGCAAAGAGAACAGAATCTCCTCTCCCTAAGGTGAGTTTGCATCCTGCTGAACCCATCATAAGCTGAAGGTACATTTCATCTGTGTAACCTACCACACATCCTGGCTCCGCCACGCAGCACCTGTAGAACATTGCTTCTTTCCCCTGGTGATGGCGGGGCTCACTGGCAGCTGTGGTCGCTGCCGCTGCCTAACATTGTGATCCTGAACACATGGTGCTTAGCCTGAGAAAAGAATGCAAAATTCCAAGTACAATTCCTACTGAAGGCATATCACTTTTGCAATATTGTCAGTTTAGAAATTGTAAGTAGAACCATGGTAAGTTGGGGACCATGTGTATTGCTTACCGGGGAAGCACCCTCGAGCTTTCCATGTTCGGAGGCTTTCCTGGGGCTCCATCATGGGAACATGATTCACTACCCACATGGCTGATCTCAGTTTTTAGACACAGAACTGATGCACATGCTCCAAAGTCTCTACTCTAAGTCACAAACATTTAGACTGCCCAGTATGACCTAATGACCCAGGCAAAAAAGGCATCCTGCCAGACAGGACATTCCAAGAGTCTAGAGGTGGCTTTCTCTACACTCAGGACAAAAATAAGACTTCTTTGTTGCTCAGTCCTTCTCCCCGGTCTCTGACCAGCCTTCCCCCTTCCTCTACCTCCCTTCCTTCCCAAACCTTTCACTGTGTCCTCTGGAACATTCATCCTACGAACCACAAACTCTTATGTGCCTCAATCCTTTCTCAGAATAGTTTTTGCTGTTGCTGGAACCTTGCATCCCTGCACTCTTCTCTGCAAGGCCTTTTATTCTCTGCATCCCACAAACCTCAGGATCCAAAGATGGGGTCCATGCTAGGGGATCAGGTCACATCAGGATATGGGATGGGGAAGTCCTGCCTTCCCAATGTAGCTTGCATCTTCCATTCTGTTGGAAAACCCTTGACATCTGAGGCCATGACAGCCCTCTCCTGCTATGTTCACATTGTCCATTGACCATCTAGACTGTCCCTCCCCTGAGCTCATGGAACATGTGGGTTCATGCCTCACATTCCTCCCTGGGTCCAAACTCTTGCTCCCATCTTGAGGGACAGCAGCATCCTTTGGACATCTTGGCCTATGCAGCTTTATTTTTGTGCTCAGCCTATTTAAATTAAAAGAAATTTCTCTCTCCCCATCACATTGCCATTTCTTACTGCTGCCTTTGTTTCTGCTTTGGTTGTCCCTTCCTCTGTTGGCGCAGTGAGGGCGGTGGTGAAACCTTATAGGCTTAGGGATCACATAACCAGGGTCTGAGGCTTGTCTCCATTATTAGCTAGTTGTGCGATGGTGGGAAAAATACCTACACTTTTCAAGCTCCAAATCACTCATCCCCCTTTGCGGTGACAACAAGGGAGGTTGACTTAAAGACCTTTGTAAAAATTAAGAGTTATGATGGAGCTGAGGTGCTCAGGACAGTAGATAGTACACATAGAACACTAACTAATGTTGGTATTTATTGTTTTGGTTAGACCTTGACTTTATGCTGTGTGACCTCCTTCTGTATCTTATTCTGTAACATGGGACAATAATACCTCTTCATAAGGTTGTTGCAAAGATTAAATGAAGTAATGTGCATAAGATGGCTTGAATTTAGTTGCATTTAAAAAATGTTCCTATATCCTTGGTCTCTTTTCTCCTACTCTCTTGCTTATTATCTGCTGCAGGGATAGACTTCAGATCACTAGGCTTCTTAAAATCATTTATAAAATGACCAGGCTCTTTAGGGCATTTCCAAGAGTCAAATGCTGTTTAACAAATATTCTAAGCTAAATCTATTTTGATTGCTTGGGGTCATCTTTTGTGATGACACGGTTGTTTGTTCTAGATAAGTGGGGTTATGGACAAGTTCCAGAGGAGTGAGGTGACATCAGGGATGCTCAAAGATGCTCTGGTGATAAACTTGAGTCGGTTCTAATTTGTGAGTGTGATTCAAACGCAGCCGGAGAACAATAGAATTGAAGTTCAAATGCTTTGTTTTCCTTTCGTGTGAGGCTATTTTGAATGTGTGTGTTTGCATTTGGAAAATGTGATTGGATTTTATTTTCTAATTTTATAATCTTCTATACTCTTGGATGCTATAGATTAAACTCCCTGGCTACCTAAAAAAATATCTCTAAGTGGTTCTCAACAAGCTTCATATACAAGGTAAATTGTATTATCTTTCATGATATATAAGAACATCTGTTTTTCTTTTAATGCAGTAAACATATAAGGGTCTCTTGGGATATCTTTTAAATAGACTTAATACAACATTCAGGAAGGATAAGCAAAATATAATCACAGGCATAAGGGAATGTGAGCATTTCATATTAATAACATTGTAACCTTATGTTTAATGCAGTGCTAAAAGTTGACAATTAAACAAGTAGGAGTCAGGAAATTCAATTAAAATGATCACAGCAATATGAATTTAGCCACATCCTGTATTAGTTATGAAACCCATTTAACACAGCAAACAATAATGTCTTCAGCTAGTTTATCTGAAAGGAAAACAGGAACAAAAACACTTTAATGCTATATATACTCTGCTAATGTGGTTAGGCTAATTTGCTGGGGGAAGAACGTTAACTTTTGAATATTCGAGTGTACAGTCATTTAATATGAGTATTCTGTCTCCTTGCTGGTTGCATAATTTCTGTCAGTAAAGGAAAGAACTGGCAAAGTGGCTCCTCTTTCCCTTCCCACCCCTAAGAGAATGGCTCTTCTGTGCCCTGGAACGTCATCCTGGGAGCACGACAGCTCTTCTAATTTTTCTCTTCCCTTCTCTGTGGGCATAGATGTTCTTGTTGAGGCTCTTGGAATCCAGTCCCAAGATGGGATGTGGACACTGCACCCCTCATCTAGAGCTGTAAACTGCCCCCAACACATACACACAGTGGAGAGGGGGAGCCTAGTTTGTTATTTGGTTCACCAGTCATGACACAGGGTTCACAAATCTTCGTTGATTCCACCCGATGCACCTTCCTTCTGCTACCCCAACACACACCTTCTTCTTCCCCTATCAGGAGGTCACAGGAGATGGGCATTCATTTTTAAGTTCATACAGCTGCATCAAGTCCAATTTTGCCATGTTACAATAGCACTGCTGAATGGACTGGGAGGGGGGCCACGAGACTTATTCATTCAAGAATAGCCAACATTAACCAAGACTGAGAACTTCAACCACATTCCCAAATGCCCCCTGACTAAATGCTGTGAGAATCATGATAGCAAAAAGGTCCTGAAAGGGATTTCTCAGGGAGTGGCACTTATATTCATCCAGTTGTATAAGTCAGAAATCTGAGAGTCCACTATTTTGTAGACAGTCCTCATATCCACCAAATTTGATCTCACGTCACTGTCACCACCTACGTCTTCTCCACCATCTTTTCTCCCTGAGACTCTAGCATGGGACTCCAGCTACTCTCCCTGTTTCCTTCCAAAATGTGCTCCACACTGTAGCCAGAGCCATCTCATAAAATGCGAATTCAGTTGTGAGGCTGTGCCTTTTAAAGTCTTCAAATGGCTTCCTCTTGCCCCAGGATCATTTGGAAACTCCTAGATGGGACTGGCAAAGCCTTTGTGATATGGTTCCCTAAACCCCTTCCACACCACATTTTCGATCTCTTTTCTCACTAAATGGAAGAATTTTCAGTTCCTCAACTGCATCATGACTTTCTTTTTGTTCAAGATCTTTAAACATATTATTTCCTCTTTCCTCATGTCTTTGCCAAGATACCACATCCTTTGGGTAGATCTTCTTGTGATCCTGTGTGAGAAAGACAGTGATAACTGACTGTTCAATATGTTTTCCCCATTCATCTCAGACTCTATTTGCGCCAGTAATCTAACTGAAAGATTCTATTTCAGTTTCCTCTGCAGCTAGGAATGGCCATGCAACAACAATCTGGCCATTGAGAACTAAAAATTCAAGAATGACATTTCCAAGGAAGCTCTTTGAAGAAGTAATTCCTTCCCCCTCCTTAATCTTTCTCTTTCATGCTTCCTAAATGCAGAGCAGATGGCAGATACACCAGAAGCCATCTAAAACAATCAGATTATGTTAAAGCCATACCTTATAATGGCAGGAGAAGAAAGAAGTCGCCCAGTTTCTTGATGACCTTGGGGTTGCCACACCAACCCTGGTTTGCTCACCCCTGGAGTTCCTTTACATAAGAGAAAATAAACTTTCATTTAATGGCTTAAACGTCTAAGTGTTAAAGTCATTGCTATTTTGTGTTTTTTGCTTATAGGCAAAAAAACTGAAGTCTAATCAGTATTAACAATGACTGGGTTTATTGCTTAATATAAAACCAGTTCATATGATATATATCTTTGTTGAATAAATGAATAAATTAAAAAACACAGAAGATATAAAATTGTTAGTCCTCCTGCTTAATGTCTTCTGATCCTCTTTAGGGTCTGGGTTTATAGAATTGTATCTAATCCATGATTCTTTTAATAGATCAGTGGGAGACATTGGATCACTTCTAACTAATTATGTGGGACTCTTCTAATCATACATGTTTAAAAATAGTTGCCATGTTGAAGATTTTGTAAGATCATGAATTGTTTCAGATCCAATGACTCATTGCTAAGAGATAAAAGAAATAGCATATGTAGACAGAATAATGTCTGGTAAATTATTGTGAAGGGTATACAATCCATGTCTAGATTTTTTTATTTTATGTGGATATTTGGCTGTTCCAGCACCATTTGTTGAAAAGACTATTCTGGCATCTTTGTATTATTTTTGCTTCTTTGTCATTGATCTATTGACTATAATAATTTATGTTAGCTTATAGGATCTCTGTCCCACTAATCTATGTTCTTTTGTTGATATCAGATTGTCTTGATTTCTCTTGTTAGTAATTCCTGAAGAAGTATTGTTCCTCGTACTTTTTTCTCTCCTTCAATATTATTGGCTTGTCTAAGTCTTTAGCTTCTCCACATGTACTGTAAAATCAATTTGTTGACATTTACAAAATGACTTGCTTGAATTTGATTGGTATAGCATTGAATCTGGTGTTTAAGTTGGAAAGAACTGACATCTTGATAATATTGAATCTTCCTGTTGATGAACATGGGAAATCTCTTCTCTGATTTTTCTCATTAGAGTCTTTTAGTTTTCCTTATCTAGATCTTGTACATATTTTGTTAGATTTAGGACTAAGTATTTTTTGGGGGGGATGAAAATGTACATGGCACTGTGATTTTAATTTTAAAGCTCAGTTGCTCATTGTTGGTATATAGGAAAGTGATTGTTTTTTGTGTACTAAACCTATATCCTGCAACCTTGTTATAATTGCTTATTAATTCCAAGAGTTTTGTTTACCCTTTCCGATTTTCTATGTAGACAGTCATGTCACTTGTGAGAAAAGAGAATTTTATTCCTTCTTTCTCAATTTGTATATCTTTTATTTTCTCACCATGAACTATGATTAACTGTAGGTTTTTCTTTTTTTGAGGAAGTTTTCCTCAATTCTTAGTTTGCTGAGAATGTGTTGGTAATTGAAAATACCCATATTTCATATCATCAGACTGAGAGGGGAGCAGAGCCCATAAAAAGTGAAAGCTAGATCAGAAAAAAGACTCAATTACACCATTTGCTAGCTGCTAATTTTGGTCAAGTTACTTACTTATTCAGTCCACCTTGGCAAAGTGGACTGAATAAGATAAGGTATGTAGAGTGATTAACATGGTTCTAGGCAGACACTCAATAAATGTTAGCTACCGCTATTCATTCTTGGGTGGGATTCCTCTTCCAGTATATACTGTCCCAGTACTCTAGAATTCAGGTTTAAAATATGACCATTCCATTTGATTTGGAATAGTTGGTCCCTACAAATTTTGGTTGAGGTTAAATTACACAGAGACCCGATCTCATGAAGACTTTCATCCAAATTACTAACAGAATCAGGCAAATTCCTGTCTTTTAATTGATTGGCTCATTATTTCTTTTAAATGCTTCTGCCCTCCCTTGTCAATCCAACTTCATAATTGGTTGGCTTCTGGCCAAAGATAGAAGATGATCTGGGATGAGTGGCAACCATTTCAATTTTTCACTATATAGGTGAAATTTATTTATTGTTTGGACTAGTGCAGGACATCTGATTACCTTAGAATCACAGATAGGTGCTAATATTATGTAACAACTTAAAACAGAAATCAAGGTAAGCAGAAGAACAAGGGATGTACAGTAAGATATGAGTGTACCTGTTTTAACCCCATAGGCAGTATTGAGAAAGGCTAACAGAGCTTTTCCTCACTTGATTGATCTTCCTCTCTCCCTCCCTCCCTCCCTCCCTCCCTCCCTTCTTTCCTTCCTTCCTTCCTTCCTTCCTTCCTTCCTTCCTTCCTTCCTTCCTTCCTTCCTTCCCTCCCTCCCTCCCTTCCTCCTTCCCTCCCTCCTTCCCTCCCTCCTTTTCTCTCTCTCTCTTTCTCTCTCTATCCCAAAGATTGAACCCAGGAACACTTAATCACTCAGCTACATCCCCACCCCTTTTTATTTTTATTTTGAGACAAAGTCTTGCTAAGTTGCTTAGGACCTCCTTAAGTTGTTGAGGCTGATTTTGAACTTGCTGAGGCTCCTGCCTCAGCCTCCCAAGTCACTGGGATTACAGGAATATGCCACTACGCCTGGCCTCTTCTGATATTTCTAAACTAATGCAAAGCCCGGAGATCCTGTAGCCCATATATTACATAATGTAGTTAATATAAATTCCTTTGTTGAAACTTTAATAAAGTGATTTATACTGCTGTGCAATTTACTTTAACCTGTAAGTAAAAAATGCTTCTTTTTTATTTTTATTTTTTAAATATTTTTTTTAGTTGTAGATGGATACAATTATCTTTATTTTATTTATTTTTATGTGGTGCTGAGGATCAAACCCAGTGCCTCACGCATGCGAGGCAAGTGCTCTACCACTGAGCTACAATCCCAGCCCGTATTAAAAAATGCTTCTGAGCTGACTAAACATCAAAAAAAATTTTGAAATGCTCTTTAGAATAAGTTTTATTGAGATATAATTTATATACAATAAAATGTACCCATTTAAAGTATATGCTTTGAGGACTGGGGTTGTGGCTCAGTGACAGAGCGCTTACCTAGCATGCATAAGGCACTGGGTTTGATCTCCAGCACCACATAAAAAAACTAAATAAACAAAATAAAGGTATTGTGTCCATCTACAACTAACAATATTTTTAAAAAATAAAGTATATGGTTTGATCATTTTTAACAAGAGTTTACTTCCATATAATCATTAGCAGAGTAAGGATATAAAATATTTCTATCACTCCAAAGAAGCTTTTCTACTGCCTATAACCAGTCACAACCCAGCCCCAGGTTCAGGCAACTACTGATCTGTTTTCCGTCGCTATAGATTATACTTATCTTTTCTAGAGGTTCATGCAAATGGAATCATACAATATGCTCTCTTTTTTATCTATCATTTTTGGTTCAGCATGATGGCTGTGAGAGTCATCTATGTTGTAAGCATCAGTAGTTTGTTCCTTTTTATTTCTGAATAATTCTACTGTACCACAATTTGTTTATTCATTCACCTGCTGATGGACATTTGGGTCATTTCCATTTTGGGCTATTTTGAATAAACAGCTATAAACATTATAGTACAGGTCTTTGTGTGGACATGGGGTGGATTTGTATCTCTCTCTCTCTCATGGGTTCAGCAATCATAAGGTGAAAATGGGAGTGGCTTTTCTCACTATTGCCTCTGGTTCCAGCAGTGAAGATTTCCTACCCATCTCCGCAACTTTAAGCTCCGCTAGTATAGAAATCTTAGTTTCTATGGGGGATGGTTCCATCAGGGAACACAATGACAAGTCCATTTAATGAACCAACAGGCAAGGAAGGGAGTTCCTTTCCCAGCTGAAGTGATTGGTCCTATTTACTAAGGGGAGGTTGGACTGCCAATACACAATGGAGGTGAGGTTGGGTACTCCATGTCCTGGATTCATGTCAATGGACAACAATAACAACCTAATGCATGTAGGACTGACAACTATTCAGACCCTTCAGGAACAAAGATTGGGTCACCTCACCAAGTAAGGATCTTTGGCCACCTGAGGTGCCTGCTGTGGGCAAAGGACTGTAGAATGAGTAGAAGAAGAAGATGAACGTATTAGACAACAACCACATAGCCAGTTCTGGAAACGATGACCGTGATAGTGTTGAACATTTCTTTCTTTCTTTCTTTTTTGCTACAGGGATTGAACTCGGGTACTCGACCACTGAGCCACATCCCCAGCCCTATTTTGTGTTTTATTTAGAGACAGGGTCTCACTGAGTTGCTTAGCGCCTCGCTGTTACTGAGGCTGGCTTTGAACTTGCGATCCCTCCCAAAAGTGCTGGGATTACAGGTGTGCGCCACTGTGCCCAGCTTGTTGAACATTTCTTGTTATAATTATGTCTGTGGATATATTAACCATTTTTTTCAATTTCTCCATTCAATTTCCCTCCCGTGTAACATAATGTGTTAATTACTATTAGTTAAGGCTGTATCTCAGTATTTAAGTTACCAAGTCTCAAAAAGGGAAAGTGACTCAGTTATAAGCAGAATGAACATCACCCAAAGATGAGTGAGATTTGTATTCTCTTTTGGGGAGAAGGTAAATGTTTTTCTGTTGGATGAGGCGAAGTTTCATTATGTTAGATGGAACATGATTTTGCCATGGTCTTTTCTGTAAGTTAATTTTGGTGTGGCTGCAGCCGTGGACCTGGCTGGTCAGTTGCCAGGAGTGGACTGTGGCAGGTTTATTTTGTGCCAATTTACCTATGAGGGATTTATGTTTCCCCGAATTCACTTTTCGTCATAGTTCTGGGTCAGTGTGGGACACTAGTGACATTTTACATGAGCTTAGGAAGGTGGAAGTGAAGGGACAGCCACCTTCCTATGCTCAGGAAGTGCGGTGGGGCACACGGCTCTGCTGCACATGGTTGCTAACCTGCCAATTCACCAGGTTGGCTCAGGGAAGTGCCTGGCCCCTGTTCATCCAGCTTCTGCTGGAAATCCTTTAGTTTCTCTGACAGCTTTATGATAAGGGCACCAGATTCTCTGGCAGAAAGTGCCCAGCATCAACACTGGGGCTTCGAGTCGGTGAGTGACAGGTTGCAACCCATTCTCGTAGTTTCCCGCACATTTCCACAGCAGCTCAGTCTTGCAGACTTCCGTTCATTTTTGCTTCCCATTCTCCATGTCCCTCTTCCTTTCCTTACAGCCTGCCCTTTAGATTTTAGGGTTTAGCACCAGCCAGCAGAAACAGCAGCCTCACTGTTAGAGATCAAATTCTGTCCCCCAGCAAGATCAGTTGAATTCCTAACCCCCAGTCCTTCAGAATCTGGCCTTCTTTGGAGATAAGGTCATTGTAAAGGTAATTAATGAAGACTAGGCCGTACAGAAGTAGGGTGGGCCCCTAACAGAATGTAACTGGTGTCCATGTGAAGATAGAGATCAGAGGGGAGAGTGCCACCTGACCGAACCCTGGAGACAGAGACTGGAGCTGAGGACCAGCAAGGATTGTCCCCAGAAGCTAGGGAGGGGTGAGGGAGCTCCCTCCTGCATGGACTGCAGTGGGAGCCAGCCCCGCCCACACTTTGACTTTAGACTTCTAGTCTCCAGAATTGTAAGAGAATAAATTTCTATTGTTTTAAACCGCTCAACTTGTGGTACTTTGGTACAGTAACCCCCCTGGAGACAAAATACAAAAATTGTTTAACTAGTTCCCTTAGTCACATAGGTCGAATTCTTATAACAAATCCCTTAAAAGTATGTGTATATATAAATATAGATATCTAACTATATATATTAAAAATATATAATATCTCTGAGTGGTTCTGCTTCTTTGGTCAAACCCTGGCTGATACAAGATAGGTGTTTTCATTTGAAGAAATTCCAGAGTGGAATTGCTAGGTTATATTAATAAGTGGAACTTTTGGGGAAACTGGCCAACTTTTTCCAAAGTGTTTATATTTACATGTTGCCATTTTTACATTTACCATTTTACATTCTTTTTTTTTTTTGGTACTGGAGATTGAACTCAGGGGCACTTGACCACTGAACCACATCCCCAGCCCAATTTTTGTGTTTTATATAGAGACAGGGTCTCACTGAGTTGCTTAGCGCCTCGCCATTGCTGAGGCTGGCTTTGAACTCGCGATTCTCCTATCTCAGCCTCCCTGTAATGCTGGGATTACAGGCATTTTAGATTCTTACCAGCAATGGAAGAGATTTCCAGTTCCTCTGCACCCTTGTTCACCATCCTAATGGAGCACAGTGTTATCTTATTGTGGGTTTAATTTGCATTTCCTTGGCCGTTACTGATGGTCAATGTTTTTAGGCACTTATCCGTCATCTGTACATCTTCTTTTGTGAAAAGTCTTTTCAAGTCATTTACCAATTTATTTTATTTTTTGATTGTGGAGGGTGGCCCCAGAGTTGAGTGTACGAAACACACACTATACTGTGAGCTATACCCCCACCCCCAATTAAGCAATTTTAAAAATGGGATTGTTTATCTTGTTATCATTTACCAGAAGTAAGTTATTTATATATTCTGGAAATAAGTTTGTTGTCAGATTTATATATTGCAAATATTTCTCCCTGCCTGTGGTTTGCCTTTTATTTTCTCGATGGTATCTTAAGAAGAGCCTTAAATTTATTGAATTTAAGGCTGATTTATTGAATTTTTTGTAACATAGCTTATGCTTTTTGTGTTATCTAAGAAATATTTACTTTCTTTGCAGTCACAAAGACTTTCTCCTATGTTTTCTTCTAGCAGCTTTATATTTTTAGCTTTTAGGTTTAGATTTAAGACTCATATCTAGTTTCATTTTGTGTGTTTACTGGGAAGGGTCAAGGTTCGCTTTTTTCCCATATGAATATCTGCTTGTTCTAGTGCTTTTTGTTGAAAAGACTTGCCTTCTCCCATTGAATTACTTTGTCAAAGTCAACTGAGCAGATATGAACATCACAACTTTTTTCCCCCGGTGCTGGCGAATGAACTCAGGAGCTCGTTCATGCCAAGCATGTGCTCTACTATGGAGCCATATCTCCAGCCCAAGCCCCACTCCTTTATTTTTAAAATGTTTTTACTAATGCATTATAGTCATATGTAATAGTGGGGGGCTCATTTTGACAATCACACATGCATGGAAATTTAATTTGCTCCATTTCAGTCCCCAGTGCTGCTTCTTTCCCTCCCTTCATTCCTCCCCCACTCCCCTTTCTCTATTCTCTACTGGTCTTCCTTCTACTTATTTATTTATTGGCTAAACACACAATTTTTAATCCTACCTGAACTGGATGTTCCCAAGTCAGGTCATGCCCATTACTGATTTCTTCCCTAGAGAGCCTGTAAGACAGATGAAGCTGAGGTACATGAATGAATGCATGGTTAAACTTCGTTTTTGTACACAACACACTGCACAAGTTATTTTCCACACTTATGGGTCACTTGTTTAATTTTTCTACAAACTTATGAACATGTTGTGTGCGTGCGATGGGAGAGGGAAAGGGTTTTATGGATACTCCTTTGTTCCTTGCTGTCTGCCCGAATGTCCGTGGACTTGTATCAGCTTGCTTTGCACTGCTGTGATCAGCTTATAACTTGGGACACTAGAGAAGGGAGTTCACACCTGTAAATACCACTTTGATTTGTAAAGCACCCACCTCAGTGCCCTGAGCATGCGTGCCATTTAGTCAACAGCATTTCAGGTTGTAGCAAATTGACTCTCTCTCGGTTTCCTCATCTATAGAATGACGTGATGATTCATCTCAATTTGATTCAATCCCATTCAGAACCACAGACTGCTCTTGGAAGGAAAGGCTCTCTGATTGTGGTCAGGGAAAGAAAAATGACACTTAAGGCTGATTTGGTTCTCCCAAAGAGTAGGGGCCAGCGACATCTGCAACAACTGGTTTCTTTGTTCATATCGCTTCTCTTTCAGATCAATATTAATTTGAATATTGTTCAGATCAATCGAAAGGAAAAGAAATGGTTTTGTAACTATGGATAGTTTGTGCCTGGAGACCAGGGCTGCATCTCTATGCCTCACCTAGGGTTGACTCCACTTCATGTGTCCTCTCCGTCACTACTTGTGTGCGGGTATGTCCTTGTTCTAAGGAACACGGAGAGCACCTTGAATGGGAAGTGAAAGGAAGAGATCTCATGAGATGGCAGCACCCACCCTGAGGTGAGGATGAAGCATGCATGAATGTGGTCTGACAGGCAGGCGGAGTGGCCGCATGTTGCCATGGTGACGGATGTGTGTTAACTCTAAGGGTCTGAGCCGCCTCCATGTTTTTAAATAGCAGCTGGTCAGTGCCACTGCCGTTCCTGGGTTGCTGCCCCCCCTGAGTCGTTGCTTGCCTCAGCTGTACTGACTCTGTTGACAAATGGTTGTCCTTCACAGTCAAACTACAAACAGTACTCTAATTAATGAATGTGCTAATTATCCTTCCCTACTCCCAGCACATTTGTCTAACTAAGCTGTCAAACACAGACAAGTGCAGCAGATGCCTAAGCACTGAGGGTCTGGGAGCAGGGGCTGGGCAGGAGAGGGGCAGGCCCACAGCCTTGGAGCTGTGGGATATTTCTTGTCAAATTATCTCAGCTAACAGCCAGGTGTCTTGGGGATACGTTACTTCCTGTGATGAGTGTGTGTTTTCCATTCCTTCCTCTTCAAAAAAATCTCTCTTCAAGAGTGGAGAGGCCACTGCTTAATTTGCTAGCCTAGGACAGGATTGCTAAGCACAGATGCGGATGAGCAGAGGGTACCAACTTCTGAAAATGATTCTTCAGCAGCAGGTAGGGTGGTTGAAACATCAGCCATTGAGGCTAGATAGGTCTGTGTTTGGATCCCAGTTCTGCTCCTTCCTACATGTCTGTCCTTAACCATGTTTTGGCAATGGTGTGGGGGTGGGGTGGGGGATAAATTATCCACTGTGAAGCTCTTGGTGCAGTGCCCAGCACAAGCCAGGTCTCTGGACACAGCTGCCCAGTGCTGCAGGATGCGGGGGTTGCTCTGGACTGTTCCTGGCTGGCCATCGGTGCGGGTGCAGTGCAGGCTTCGTCCTGTCTTGAGAGGGAATCAGAGCCAGGGAAAGGCGAGTGGCGCCCCTCCCCCGTTCCCCCCAAGCGCCCCTGCCTTTTTGTTCTGTCTCAGCAGCTCTCTATTGAGATGAATGGCATTTCCAGAGGCTTCACCTCTGATAAGTGCTCCTCTGTAGCCGCAGCCGGAATCTTAATGTGCACACTGTAATTTAATGGCCATCTCGGGTGACTACGAGCACACTCTTACCGGGTGAAGAGGACTCGCGCCACCAGCGCGTAGGGAGCTCAGAGGGGGGTGTCATTGAACCTCCAACCAGGTGCCTTCAGAAGTGGACATATTCTCCCCAGTTTGTGGGGCTTCAAAAGGCTTGGGGAAAATACCTTCCTAGTCCCCTGCCTTCTGCAAGGATGGCAGAGTCACAGTAGCATCGTAGTCTGCTTCCTTAGGTCCTGTGGATGCCATTTCCTGGGTGCAGGCAGGTGGGGCCCATATTTGTACAACATAAACCCCCAAACAGAATGAGATGTGGATGAGCTTTAGAGACACCAAAGTGTAACATAGAGAAACTTTTCAAACACTGGAAAATTTAATCTTGGGTTTGTAAGCAGCAAGCAAGGCACCTTGATAGATTGACCCAGCACTCTCTCTCCATCTTTTTAATTTAGGAACATTCCCCTCAACCATGACTGTGGGAATTACTAGACTCTTGTTTTCCTACCATCTGGTTGACCTCCCAGGATTGGATACCTGGCCAGCTTGGGCCGATGAGGTTGTTCTAAGAGCTTAGATGAGAGAAGTCTGCTCTTGACAGTTGGCAGAAGATCAAAGATGTAAAACTCCAGAGATGTAGGTGGACATATTTTCTGCTGTGTGGAGAACAACGTTCTGTAGAGAGATCTAAGTCTGACATGCTAAGAGAAGCTGCAGGGGTGGGGGTGGGGAGGAAGAATGAGAAAGAGGAAGAGAGATGGAGGGAGAAAGTGCAGGGACAGAGAGAGGGAGGGGGTCAGAGGGAGAGAGAGGGAACTCCCTAGCTCCAAGGTCCAACTCATCTTTGCTCTTTTCAGCTTTTGTTTTCTCAGTTCTTCAGATTCTCTGGGATAATGAATTTCCCTTCTTGCTCAAGCAAGCTTGAACTCTTCCTATTATTTGCTACTGGACTACCTTTTAAGGGTACTGACTTTCATCACTGAGATGGGCAATTATTAGAAGGGCTAACTCTGGATGGGAGTTTAAACTTCTAGCTTCTGAAACCTGCATATTTCCTGAAGCTTACCAAATTGCATGTGCGAATGAAGTCTTACTAAGGTGAATACACAAATGTTACTAGTGTAGTGTCCCTAACTTAATCTTGTAATAACTCTATGATGGTTAGTTTTATGTCAACTTTACTTGGTTATGGGCTGCCCAGATAGTTGGTAAGACATTATTTCTGGATAAGTCTTGAGGGTATATCTGGAAGAGATTAATATTTGAATCACTGAACTGAGTAAAGAAGATCTGTCCTGATTAATTTGGGTAGGCATCATTCAATCTGTTGAGGGCCCAGATAGAATCAAATGTGGGAGAAGTGTGAATTCTCTCCTCCCCTTGAGCTGGAACATCTGCCTTCTCCTACCTATGAACATCAGACTCTTGGGTTTTGCTCTCAGACCTGGTGGGGTACCAATGACGTCCCCGACTATCAGGCCTTTGGACTGAGACTGATCTATACCATCACCATAAGCTTTCCTGGTTCTCCAGGTGGAAGACTGAAGGATATCTTGGCATCTGTAACTGTGAGAACCAATTCCTGTAATAAGTCGATCGCCTTCTCATGCCTGTCTGTCAATCTGTCTATCTATCTATCTATCTATCTATCTATCTATCTATCTATCCATCCATCCACCCATCCATCCATCCATCTATCATCTATTTGTCTATCTGCATTTATTCTGTCTTTCTGGAGAACCCTAACTATACTCTACAAAATGACCCAGACACTCAGCACCCAAGACAGTCAGGACCAGCTTGACAAGGCTACTGGTTTGTACACATCCAAATTCTGCACACTGCCTCCACCAATCTTTTTTTCTTGAAGCTGAATTTAGGACCATCCAGCTGGCCTCTGCTGCTGGAGGTATGGGGGCATGATTTCCTCCCCCACCTGGCCTTTCCCACACTGAGAGCTTCCTGCTACCACCCGCAACAGTGGCCAATATTTCTTTCAAAGTAAGATTTTGAAAAAGATGCCTCATTATTAATACCAAATAGTTGAGTCTGGGACAAAGATTGTAGGAATCTTGCGTTTTCTGTGTAATCCCTGAGGGATTGCTGAGAAAGATGTTCTGTCAAGCACCAGGAGACCCCCGAACCACCCAGTGGTATACTGTTGCACATTCTGTGACAGTGGAGTCTACTTTTACTATTAAGTTGGAAAGAATTCAGGGAAGGTGTTTGTATAGTTACCTCAGAAGAGCCAGTTGCAGTGTTCAACAATCTTTGTCTGGAAGTTTTCCTTAGGGGTTCTCTTTTTTCTTTCAGGTTTTTTTTGGGAGTGGAGCACTCGGGTTTGAACCCGGGGGTGCATAACCAGTGACCCATATTCCTGGCCCTTTTTATATTTTTATTTTGAGACAAAGTCTTGCTAAATTGCTGAGGCTGGCTTTGAACTTGTGATCCTCCTGTATCAGCCTCCCAAGCTGCTGGGATTATAGGCGTGTGCCACTGCGTTCAGCTGGTAACTCCATTTCTGACCCTTACTAGGGTTCAGTTTTAATCTTTGGCTTAATTCTTTAATTCTTTTTATCACCATAATCATCACCATCATGATCATCATCAACATCAACATTTTGCAAGAATGGAGACCTCAGCTATTTCAAATTCATCACCATTCATTCATTGATTTATCCAAGTCTATGTGGCTGCTTCTCTGAGTCCTAATGTATTGTCACTTGGTCCCCCAACATCCCTAGGAATTCAAGGAACAAAGGCAGTACTCAGGACACAGGTCTTCCTGGTGCTGTATACATAGAAGTTTTTTTCCTTCCATAGAAGTAATTTTCCATTACCTTCTCTTCTTTCTTGTAGCCAATATCAGAGATGACAGTGTCTTGTAGATTCTCTGGTTGCTGTATGGGGCTCACGCTGGTCAGGGGCTTGGTTCCTGGGTTGATTCTGGAGACTCTCAGGGACACCTTCCATGACAAGGCAGTGCAGGCAAGTGTGCTAGCCCTGTCTGCCACTCCTCCAAGCCCTGCTTCTCCTGGCAGGCAGGTCACACTGACTCAGAGCCTGGATGTTTTAGAGGCTAATTTAAAAAAAGAAGAAGAAGAAGAAAGAAGAAGGCATTATGTTGGGGACCTTCAGAAATTCTAATGAGGAAAGACAGAGCACAGGCCCACACTTCCCCTTCCTGCTCAGAGCAGGCTACAGTGTTGGAGCCAAACCAGTTCCCTCTGCACAGCCTGAAGCAAGCATGGATCAAGAAACTGTGGGCAATATTGTCCTGCTGGCCATCGTCACTCTGATCAGTGTGATCCAGAATGGTAAGGGAAGCCCCTCACTTGGGGAGGAACAGAGGGCAAATCAGGCTTTGTGTGTGTGTGTGTGTGTGTGTGTGTGTGTGTGTGTGTGTATGCAGACAAACACTCTTTACCTTATCTCTAATTTCTTTGAATTTGTTTGAATGTATATAAGGGTGTGTATTTTTGTGTGAATTTGAGATTTTCCTCCTCCTGGTCTTTCTCTCACTTTACTGGTGATGACTAATCATGGTTTCAGAGCAAAGGCAGCAAACTGAGGGGCTCATGCACAAGCCTTCACCCAGAATCTGAATTCAGCCTTTTAGCTATTAATTAATGTGACCAGGGAAGAGGTAGAAGGCAAGCAGCCTAGAAAGGGACCTGAGATACATGGGGCTTCATTAACGTACCTGCAGTGCAACTGAAGTTACATGTCACCCGTAGGCTAAAAAGGAAAAAAAAAAAAAGAGGAAAAAAGAAAAAAAAGTGAGATTAGGAAGTGTAGAGGGGAAATCACCATATTATTTTACCTCTGAATTTTTTTCTTTCTTTTGAAGAAACATTTTTTTTTGGTAGCACTTTCTTTTTGTCTAGCAATGTATAATTTTTGAAGTATTTTTCATATTTATATACTGGGAGAGAGAAAGAGGAAAAGTTTTTTTATTTGGAGTTTGCATTTTCATGAACCTTACTATCAGTTTAAAAAAACCAAGCAGGTGTCAAATCTCATAAAGGCAGGACTCTGTAGAGCGGCCTTCTTAGAGTTTTCACTTAGGACGGCCACTGAGTATTTCTATAAGGTTCTTCAGTGGCTTTGTGTTTTACAGTTTATTAAGACGAGAGAAAACAAGAGAGTAATTACTAAGGGCATCTGTTATAGCTTAACAGCAATTATAGACTGTTTATGCACTGTCACACTTTGGAACTTGGCGTACTGAACTGCTTTGAGATATTTTCATCTTTGTCCCTATCTTGAATGTGGAGAAATACTGGTGATTTTGCTTTCGGGGTACAGAACAAGGCTTCCCCTCAGCTTCCCACATTAGAGGGGCTCAACTCTGCACACTCTAAGTATGTTTCATTTTGTTGCTTTTGGACCCCCAAATTTTCATACTAAATTATACATAATCAAGTTGTAGCTCAGAGAGGGAACAAGTGGTTTATTTAGGCTGCCACTTCCTCAGGCCATTTCTGTTTTCTCGAGGGTTTCCTTGGCCCTCTAAATTGATGATGGATTGAGTAAATATTCAGCCTGCACACACTGTCAGAGACCCTGCCTTGCACCCGGCTGTAGACTGGATACCTGGGATACGGCGGTGCGCAAGATGGCTATGGCTCCTGCCTTCGAGGAAAGGAGAGGAAAAGACAACAAGCAGGAAGCCTGCAGTAGCCCCTCCAGTCTCTGCAAAGGTTTCCTGGTTGGGTGGGCAGCACTTATTCAGCTCTGGGAAGGGTCTCTTCTATGGTTCTTCCCCCTACACCCATCAGTAGACAGGGGATGCCAAACCCTTTCACCTGCCTATGCAGTTGGGGCTGGACTCAGCTGGGAAGTTCAAATTCACTCTCACCTGCTCTGTCTCAGTTCACAGCTGAGTCAGAGGAAGCTGCAAGGCTCCCTGTTGTAAGAACAATGTCTTCACCCCTCCTAACCGAGAAGTTCGGGAACCTGGCCCTGCTCTGTCCAGTGGGTCCTGGGCTTTCCCATAGTAACCTCACAAACCCCAGACAGATTTGAGGTGGATGGTAAGATTTTGAATTATTTTTTGGCAGATGGGATCAAGTCTTCTTTTGTAGCACAACTAGGGAGAGTCTTCACAACCACATTCTAAAGACTTTGGCTGTTCCCAGACTGTGTAGGATAGATAAGAACAGAATACAGTGGCCTCAGGAAGGAGTGGTGGTGGAGGTTTCCTGATCAGGGAGATACAGATATGGACTGGCAGGGACTTATGTTTTGGGACTGAAGACGTTCACGTTGGGCAAGCACATGACTGGAGTCTGGCATGGCCGGCACATCACTGCCCTGCCCCTCCCCAGCCCCCTGGGAACCAGCTTTTACCCAAGGGTAGGGAGTTTCTGTTGCCCTGGTAAAGCCCCAGAAGGTCCTCCAGGCACCTCTCAGTGGCTTAGGATAAGCCATGCTCTTCTTTTAGGGAGGGACCTGAACTCCCTAGAAGAAATCATCTGTGAGAACTTTTTGTAACTGCTGACTATGTCTGTTCAGGGGTAACAAGGAAAATTCAGTGCTAGGGACTGAAATACAGCCAATCATATTACATGCATATGTAATTATGCCAAAATGAACCCCACTATTATGTGTAACTATAAAGTACTAATGCAAACATTTTAAGAAGAAAGATTCAAATAAGCTGGAAGATAACACCTCTACTTGTTTTTAAGTGAATTTTCCAGGTAAACGTGAAGGTTCAGATGCATATCCAAGCCTCTCTTTGCAATTCTAATTAACCTCAATGCTGGAACCATAAACCTATCTCAGAGACATATGCAAAAGCTCTGCTCCCTTCATCCCCAAATGCCATTCTGAACCCTTCCTGTTAGTTTTGCAAAATATTTCCATGTTGTTACCAGGCACTGCACACTGTGTCCCAGGACTAGGAGGCACCATAGCGCATGCGTCCATGAAGGCATTGGCTCCATATTCTCAGTACACCCTGTGAGCCTGATTATCTGAGGGTGGGCAGAGCCCCTCCCGCCTGGTGCAACTTCCTGCTCTGCCTTCAAACATTCTTTAGTCATCAAGATCATTGAACTTGTGGCCGTCTTCCAGTTTTGATCTGCAGAAAGCAGATTTGGCAGAACAAAGCAAGTTTAAAATACATCTAGACCAGAATTATCAAAACTTGGTTCCCAGGGAATATAGGAGTATAGATAGGTGCATTTGCTATGAATAGTGGGCAAAGAGTTTCCACTTTCTCTGGCCCTGGTGCCAGTGACATTGACAGCAGGCAAACCTGGGGAAAACAGACAGAGTTCCTAACTTAAGGGTGGTTCCACTTACAAATTTTTAACTGATACAAAAGTATATCCATTCAATCATTCTATTTTTTCACTTACAGTATTCAATAAAGTATGGGAAATACTCAACAGTATTATAAAATAGGCTTTGGGTGAAGCCTCACTGAGCTACTGAGCATGTTTAAGATGGGCTAAGCTAAGCTGTGATGTTCAACAGGTTTAATGGATTCAATGCTTTTTTTTGATACCAGGGATTGAACTCAGGAGCACTCGACCACTGAGCCACATCCCCAGCCCTATTTTGTGTTTTATGTAGAGACAGGGTCTCACTGAGTTGCTTAGTACCTCGCTGTTGCTGAGGCTGGCTTCGAACTCAGGATTCTCCTGTCTCAGCCTCCCAAAGTGCTGGGATTACAGGTGTGTGCCACCACACCTGGCTTCTAATGCATTTTTGACATCAATTATTTTCATCCAATGATGAATTTATTGGGAAGTAACCTGTATCTGGACAAAATCATTTTCACAGGAATCCACACTAATGAGATTGGGAGGAGGAGGCGAGCTGAAGGGAGAGGCTCCAGGAGGGCACTGAGCTAGGCAGGGTGATGGCAGGACAAAGAGGAAGGATGACCTCCAGTAGTAGCAAAACCGTTTCCTCAGCCCTTCTGGCTGCAGGAGAAGGTGGGAAGAGTTAGCCGCCTCCTCTCTCCTCCAAAAGAGGCAGCCTCCTTCAGGTTTCTTCTTGCTCTGAAGCCAAGAAGGGTGATCCAGTGGCCCTGCAGCAAGAGGTCTGTGAGCATTGAGGTAGGGAGGGAAGTTGAGCTGCCATGGTCCCTGATATTCCCACCCCAGCACATAATCACAAGGGACCTCATGGACGCCATATTGGAAGGCTTGGCAATCTATCCTGGGGTTTGATGGGATCTAGAAACAGAGGCAGAGATCCTGAGTTTCCTCAATGCAAGAATCTTCACATCACCCCCATCTGCTTCTTCCTGAACATTCCAGCAATGGGCAACTCAACCCACTGAGCTTGCCCTTCCTATTATTAGGCCTACTGAGAGCTTACTTTGTGTCAAGTGCAGTGCTTTATGCTGTGCATAGTATTATCTCATTCTATCCTTGCATCTTATGAGATATGTTCTATAATTTATTCCCATTTTACAGGTAAATAAAATGAGGCATGGAGATGTTAGCTCATTGGTTGAGAGTCCCAGAGCTGCAGGGATCAAACAAGGATTCAAAGTTAAAACATCTAGTGAGCAGACCCTTGCACCATATATGTTGCCTCAAGTCCATTCATTCACATACTCACTACTCAGGAAGTTCTTTCTTATGTTGAGCCAAAACCTGCTGCCCTGTGTCTTCTGTCCAGTTGTCCTGGTACTGCTGTCTGGAAAACCTTAGACTCTGACTGCAGCTTCTATGTTGCAATGTGAGCTGTAATGTTCCTTCTGTAATGTATTATTTCTCATATGGCTTGGTTTTCAGAGTTCCTTACCATTGGCTTACCTCTTGCTTCCTGTATTCTTTCTAAAATGCAGGTAGTCTTCTGAGCAAGGAAACTGAGACACTTGAGATTGAGAGACCAATTCCATTAAAATAATCTACATTTAAACGATTCTTTTGAGAACTCGCATCAACCACCCTGCTGACTCCAGTCCATTTGGTAGTTAGCTAAAATTTCAAGATCTTTTTATGTGTTTTTGAGAAACTTATTTAACTTCTCTGACTCTCAGTTTCCTCATCTGAGAAGTGGAGTTATTAATACCTTCCACGCATGGATGTGGATGTATCCTGGGAGACGAGATGATGTAGGTAGGGAGTTAGCGGTGCCCGGTGTGCTATCTGCAGCTAACGGTGCATGTGCCAGTCTCTCTCTTGCGGGTTTTGGTTTAATGTTAGCAGCTAACCAAGATCAGCATGTTACTGGCCTTTGAGTGCCTGGTTTCTGGAACATACTGGAGGATTACAAGGAGTCAGGGGGGCAAATGGGTAGTGAGGCAGCCAGTGCAGCTTAGAGGAAGCAGAGATAGACCCTCATAGACTATTGGAGGGAGATGTGTTTTGTGTTATGGGTAGGAAAGATCTGTGGATGTCTGTAGGGTAAAGAGAAGAAGAAACAAACAAACAAACAAAAAAACCCCAAAAAACTCAAGGTCAAGGAGTGGGGAAACCAGTGGCAAAACAAAGCCCCGAAGAGAGTGGTAGGACTGGGGTCAAGGTCACAGGTGGAGGGAGAAAACTTGGAAGAAAGGGAGGCATTGTTTTTTTCTGAGGAAGTAGGGGAAGAAGAAAGGCAGGGCAGACAAGTATAGCCAAATTGTGAGGCTGGCTGAAGAAATAGCCTCTGGATGTCTTAATACCTGCCCTGTTTACATGTTCTGGTAAAAGAACACCATCTTGAATTCTAGAAAGAAAGTGACAGAATGTTCTTTTGCACTGTATGCTAAATGGGGACATTCAGAATGCACAGGTTTATCACACCCTGTGCAGCTAATAAAACCCTGCAGGGCGCTTGCATGGGACAGGAAAAGGACAGAGATGTCCTTCCTCGTATGCTCAGCTGGACTCCAATTCCCAGCCTCCCCGACCTCCCTGAGCACTGGCATCTGTGTCTACAGAGTGGGGACACTACTACCTACTTCATCAGTTGGTGTGAGGCTCAGTAAGGGAACATATGTCAGGTGCCTCTCAGGATACCTGGAGTGTGGAAGATCCCCCCAGGATGCACCGCAACCCTACGGGTAGCTCAAATTGGGCATGCTCCTATAGAAAGGTTGTATTTTCAGCCAAAAAGAAACCCACTACAGACCTTTGTTTACCTACACAGCTGATGAGATGCCCCCTTCATGTCTTTTTGAGGACGCTGACGTGAAGGTGGTGAAAGGTATCCGGTTGCATATTTCTCTTGTTCACTCTTGAGATAGTACAGATGTAGAAGAGGGAGGGGGAGAGAACTCCATCCCCCACCATCCAACCCATGCATGCTTTCCTGATTCTGTCTGTACCCTCAGCATTTCCTACACATCCATAGACATCACCCTGGTCAGATCCTATCTTGTCCCCCCCTTCCATCCTGGGTCTGACCCCTCAAAAAGAACCTGCCCCACGAAAGAGAGAGTAGCTTTCTTTAAAAAAAGAAATATATATATATTAGTTGTAGGTGGACACAATATCTTTATTTTATTTATTTGTTTTTATGTGCTAGGGATCGAACCAGTGCCTCAGGCATGCTAGGTGAGCACTCTATGGCTGAGCCACACCCCAGCCCAGAGAGTGGCTTTCTG
The DNA here is from genome assembly GCA_028644305.1 of Xerus rutilus. NCBI lineage: Eukaryota > Metazoa > Chordata > Mammalia > Rodentia > Sciuridae > Xerus > Xerus rutilus. Next base: position 119,382,504 of record CM053404.1, on the reverse strand, counting down.
ATTACACCATTCCTCCACTCCATAGCTCCTTGCTGCTCTCAAAGGGAGCTGATTTCCAAGTCAAGCTCAGTCAAGGCCAAGGCCATTCTGCTAAACCCAAAGGACACTTCTTGATGATGGCCTTGTCAAGCCCTGGCTCAGTCCCTGCTTTCTCATTGAGCCTGCTCTCTGCATCCTGTCAGGCACCTCTGTGGCCCTTTAGCAGGCTCTCCTTCCTCTTCAGTCCATAGCTCGATACACTATGATTTTCGTTTGTGTGTCTTGTGGGGTGTGTATGTATCTGTTTCCTCCTCCACTGTCCTTGCCAGAGCATCAGCTCTTTGGGCCAAGACTGTTTGTCTGCTTTGTTCTTGTATGCAAATGTCTGACTCATGACAAATGATAATAGATTTATGTCAATGGAAGAAGAATTTGCTATCTGCCCCTTTGGTCCCGTTCTACTGTGTCCTGCTCCCCAGACCCCTCTCCTCCCCTGTCTTAAACTGGACATATGGAACCACAAACAGTGCTTTTGTCTGGACCTTTGCACATGCTATTCTGCTGGAGCAGAGTGATCATCTCTCTCGACCCCTGCTCCCTGCATCTGCTTGGTTAATTCCTACTTGTTCTTCAGATTTCATCTTAGGCATCATTGCTTCTAGGAATCCTTCTGTGACCCAAATGATGAATTAAGCTGCCTCCTTTGATGTGTGATAACACTGTGTTCCCACTCAATCTCATCTTGACATGAATCACTCTTTAGTTTTATTTCTGCTTTGTCTATTTCTTTAGAATGTTAGATCCCTTAAGTGGGTCTGTGTCTTGCTATCACATCCTCCAAACCAAATGCAGTGTGTAGGAGAGATCAGCCACTGAACACATTTTTCGCAAATGACATTTGCTGGAGGACATTTAGGGCTGTTTGGAGATCAACTCAAAGAAGCACTTTGATGTTCTTGTAAAACAGCGAAATAACATATTCCTGAACATGACCAGTATGAACCCAGTCCAAACCTTTCCCTCTGGCAGGATTCTTCGCCCACAAGGTGGAGCATGAAAGCAAGATGCAGAATGGGCGGAGCTTCCAGAGGACGGGAACACTTGCCTTTGAGCGGGTCTACACTGCCAAGTGAGTCAAAACTCTGATGCTGTTGACTAACAGAGTGAGGACATGGGCATGGGGGCTTCCTTACGGGAGTGAAGACCATCCTCGAGACCACATATCTTCCTGTGCCAACCTGGGCTAGTATTAGAAGAAAGGAAGTGGAGACAAGAGGAGCTGGGGGAGGTGTGATCTCTGCAGCTCCAGAAACATCTGTGGTAGTCATTCAGTCAGGGGAGTTGACCAATTTCCTGTGGGTTGGTCTGGAGGCGCCCTGGTGAAAACCAGCCTTGACTCATCAGCCAGCTCCAGAGCAACAGGCCATGCATACTGGCAGCAGCTGCCACTCACCCACGGTGGCTGTCCTGGGTGGCAGTCTGGAGGTGACGCCAGTAAGTTTCATAACACCGGGTCCCCTTGAGCCACCAGCACAAAGACCAAAAGAATGGGCCATTATGCAGTTGTGTGACTGGCTCTCAGTCTTTACTCATGAATTAAAAAAACTGAAACCACCGAACAGCTAAAGGAAGAGGGTATGATCTATTTGGGATGCAAATCCAAAAGGACATTAGTTATTCAAAGGTGGCTTTTCCTTCATGCTGAACATATTTAAATAGAGGATCAGCCCGGGGTGCCCTGGCCTGCCTCTCCAGGCTTCTGACTAGAGGCCTGTCAGAAAGAAAGGCTCCATGCTGTGGAGCCAACCAGAAGACAGGCCTTCAGTTCCAGCCTAGAGGTGACTTCCATGTCCCCAGAGCTCCTTCCAAAGGGGAGTCATAACCACCCGAATACAGTATGTTTAGAATGACAACAGTAGTCCAAGCAAACTCAGGGACTTACATTCACCGGGAAGGTGCAGGAGGCTCTGGGCTCCCTGCTGGCTCTGTGGAAGCAGCTGGAGGGAGAGTTCCACTCAGGGCCACGGTCAGCTTCCTGTGGGTTAAAGTGACTTCAAGGGGTTTTGATGGTACTACGTCATTCTCCTCTTTACTTCTCTTCAGTCCTTTATGTCATCTAGATTTTGTTTATTCTTCCTGTGAGGTATAGCTGTGGGGGAAGGACTAGGAGGGAGTCTTTCTCTTGGCAAACTTTTTATCATTGGCTTCACTTTTCCCTTAACTTGTGGATTGTTGTGTATCTTGGCTGGACCACTCCTAGATGTATGGCAGGGTGGTCATGGGCTGATTTCCTGGCCCCTCATCCTCTCTGGACCCTTAGCCTTTTCAGACTAACCCGGACTCTTTCCTCTCCCTCCCACTCCCTCATAGTAAGCACCCTTGCTCAGGTCATTCCATCAGTGATCTCAAGGAAATCCTTTGCTGAAGTACCTACAAGGAGATTTCTACTTTAGCATCTGGACCTTGAGTGCATTAATTCTCAGAATCCATTTAAGAAGATTAAAGGTGTAATTTAAATGACATTGTAGACCCATTTGAAGGAGGGCAGGGAGAATACAGAGTTGCTTTTGGCACCATTTGCTGTGGGCGTGTGTGGGGAGCGCAAGGGCCGTTCTCAGAACATCATGCACAAGAGGTGCAAAGAAGGTGTCTGATCAGGCATGGGCTCAAAACATCTTGAGTTCCAAGAAAATTAAACCACTCTTCCACACAGTGTGGAAAGAGCAGCTTCCTTGTGTCCAGAAGACTACATTCCTATCAGGTAAATTGGGTTCATTGGAATATTTAGCTCCTCCATTTGGGAGAAGTTATGGTGGAATCTCACGGTGCCTTCTTAGAAGTTAAGTTTCCATTTTGCTGGCAATGTTCAAGAAGTGGAGAGGGCTGGGCCATCTTGTGTCTGCCACTCCCTCCTCACCCCAGGAGTGAAATAGCTCTGTTTTTAAGAAGCCAGTGTGCTTACACCTGGACTTGTTGGTTGCCAGTCTCCAAATTGCAGAAGTGCTGTTTGGCTGGGTTGTGCTGTGTTGCCTGAGAGCGTGGTTTAGAGGTTCTGCAATTGCTTAGGTTCCAGGGGGAATAAGGTGCAAGAAGACAGTGTGGGTAATTACTGCTGCTTGGGATTCTCACTCTGTGGGTGCTGCAGCCCAGCTCTCAAAAGCCCTGTGTTTTTACCAGTTAGTCTTCATGAGAAGGGGGAAAATAAAGGGAGAGGAGAGATTGCATGGAAATGGAGAGGTAGGAAGTCAGGGGGTGGGGAAGAGAACTTTCTATAAGATAAAGATTGCTCAGACACAGCTGTGGTTCTTCTACAAAGACCACTTCCTCCCTGGCCCAACAGCAGTGCATGTGTGCCCGTGTGGATGGTAAAAAGGGACCAGAGATCCATGCAGTAGATTCGGGCTGTTCATGCACAACAGAGGCACCTCTGCTATTGGCTTGCACCTGAGAATCCTGGGAAGGAGATTATGTGTGGTTCTAATAGGAAGTCATTCCTAGCAATTGCTTCTCCAGAGGGTCTCTGAAAGCACCAAAATGGGGTGCACAATGATCCATGGGGGTGCAGGAAGAGAAGAGCACTATTTAATCTTGCTATCTAAAACATAAGAAATGAAGTTTTACCCATTTTTCATATGCAGATTGATAGTGGCACCTGTGCTGTATATAATTTATACATAAATGTACCTGTCATAGGGTTGCATGATCAGAACTTTTGGTTGATGGTGTACAGAATCATAAATGTTTAGAGGCCCTGGCTATGAAGGGGAAGTAGCACAAAGGATAAATAATATGGGTGGACTGAAACCCTGATGCATGTTTTTCAGCATAAAATATGACTGTTGACGGATACAGATTGCTCAATATTCTGAGTTGGTGCATTAACAGACATCCCAGGTGGTGTAGTGTATCAGCACAGACTTGGCCTTGATTAATGACCTGTCCTCCACCCGTCTCCCACTAGGGCAGTGCTGAGTCAGGGTTTGAGAACTAAAAGGAGGTGAACCTTGACTCTGTTCACACAGTCGAAATGTAGTTCTATGTTCTGTTCCCAGAGGATGAGCACAGCTCGTACAGCCTTGGTCAAGGTTTGGGTTTTGGAGACAGATCCTAGCTAGCTAAACAAAACTTAGCGTTTCTCCCTGTGACTGCAAGTGAATACAGGGGTTGGGTTTTTGGAGATGTGTAATTTCTTGAAATATGTTCTGTGGATTTCAAGTTCATAAGTCATTAATATATGTTATAGGGTAAATTTCTTTGTAGCCAGATGTCGTAGTCGGCTTTTTCACCACTGCAAAAGACCCAACCAGCACAACCGTAGAGGAGGAAAGGTTTATTTGAGGGTTTACGGTTTCGGAAGTCTTAGTCCATAGGAGGCTGGCTGCATTCTTTAGGGCTTACGGTGAGGCAGAACATCATGGCGGAAGAATACGGTAGAGGGAAACAGCTCATATGATAATCAGAAGCAGAAAGAGAGAATCTCCACTTGTCAGATACAAATACATACTCCAAAGCCACGTCCAGTTCCCACCTCCTCCAGCCATACCCTACTGCTTTAGTTACCACTTAGCTGATCCCTATCAGGGGATCAATTCCCTGATTGGGTTAAGACTCTCACAACCCAATCACTTCTCCTCTGAACCTTCTTGCATTGTCTCACACGTGAGCTTTTGGGGACAACTCACATCCAAACCATAACACCAGACTTCTGTAATGTACTAAGCAGTACTCCAATTCTTGGTTCTCCACAAATGCTCCCTCCTCTCCCAGATTTTTTTGCAGATCATTTTGGGAAGTGCCACCCTAATGTCACTTATTCCGTCCATCTCTGGGCATCCACTATAGACTCACTTTCAATTAGGGGAAACTAGAACACTTATTTGAAGGTGAGACATTTATAATAATTTCATTAATTATTATTCATATTATTGTTAACTATTTTTCAGATCTTTCCTTCTTTTATTTATTTATTTGGTACTGGAGATTGAACTCAGGGACACTGGACCACTGAGCCACATCATCAGCCCTGTTTTGTATTTTATTTAGAGACAGGGTCTTTTTTGCTTACTGCTTTGCTTTTGCTGAGGCTGGCTTTGAACTCAGATCCTCCCAAGCTACTGGGATTACAGGCGTGTGCCACAGTGCCCTGCATCTTTCCTTATTTTAAATCAACCCAAACCAACTAATGAAACATTAAAGTTTGTCTCTATTATATTCTCAGAGGTGGAGAAAAATAAAGGAAAAATAGCACAAGTCCTTTTCTCTGTAGATGCAGCGAGAGTGCAGGGCGCCAAATTGAATGTAGCTCAGTGAATTATTGCAAGAACTGCCCAGAAGCTCCTATTTAGATATCTAAAAATGGAAAGCAAAATGGGTTTGTCAGTTCTGTTTTTCAGAACAAAATGGCACAAAACCCCTCACAAGAAATCCAGAATAATAATCAAGTGTCAGTAGGAAAAGACCTCCCCACTGGGTGAAGAAGGAAGACAGTAGAGTAGTGATAGCCACCACTTCCTGAACACTTCCTGTGAGCATGCAGAGCTTTATCTCATTTTATTCTCAACTGTTTAGGGGATAATTGCTAATGTCTTTCTTCACCTCTTATATGAAGAAATTGAGGCTCCGTGAGGCTAGGAAATGCACCCACATCCACACGTCCAGTAAGTGGCAGCTCTGAAATTGGACCTAGGTCGTGTGAACCTCACAAGCAGCCATGAGCCTCCAGGGCAAGGTTCACATGTGTCTCTGACCAACAGTCCTTGAGTTCTGCCCAGCAGCAGCTCCTTGCACAGAGGAGTATATGTGCTTGGCGCTTTGGATGGAAGATAGGCTGGAAATTCTGGATGGGGAGAGGGACTGGCTTGAGCTAGAGCAAGGGGCAAGACTGAGAATATTCTGGAAATGCCAAGAAAGAGACTATTCTCTGACAATTCAAAGAGCTTCATTCAATTCCAGACAGACTGTTTTATTAGGAACCAAGGTAATATAAAATAATAGGCAGGAGCAATTGAAAGACTGATTCATGTTGAATCAGTCGTCAGTTTTCTCTAATCAGAAGATTCCTGGATAGCTGGGCGCGGTGGCGCACACCTGTAATCCCAGCACTTTGGGAGGCTGAGACAGGAGAATCATGAGTTCAAAGCCAGTCTCAGCAATGGCGAGGTGCCAAGCAACTCAGTGAGGCCCTGTCTCTACATAAAACACAAAATAGGGCTGGAGTTGGTCGAGTACCCCTGAGTTCAATCCTCAGTACCAAAACAAATAAACAAACAAAAACAAAAAAAGAAGATTCCTGGACAATGAAAGATATTTTTCTTTTGGCAGCACCGGACAAAACTACTTAAACAGAAACAAAAACCCAAGAGACATGGGAATGAAGAGGAAGCAGGAGGAAATCTTTGGCATTAGTAAATTTTTAAACTATAAGACCAATAGATATTATAGCTCATCTGACATAGCATTTTTCAACCGACTGAAAAAGGAATTTTTTTCCCTCTAGTTCTCTTGAGCTTGGAAATGAATCACATTTTCTCAGTCCCCAGGCTGTAATTTTGTGCCTCTAAAAATGTATAAGAATAGAAGTGAGGTTGGTATCCAGTAGCTGCTGCATTTGTAATGTTGGACCTGTTTATTTGCTGAGTATGTCATCCTCAATGACAATTTGTAAGCGCCTTCTGCCCTCTGAAGTAACTATGCCACTAGATCTATGGAAATTCTGGGGGTCCAAAGCAGCTAGCAAGGGCAACACTTTCTACCCTTTGCCTGGTTTTTGGTTGTGTTTGTCTCTCAGGACAGGATACATGGGTTTCTCACCTATTACATTTACTGACTTGTCCAGAGAAGGCTCTTTTTACCATCAGAGGGGCCTGAAATTTCCTGTGGCCAGGCAGACAACCTGATCTCTCCTGGGTCTTTGCAGTGCTGGATCAAGGAATGTCCATTTCAGACGTATTAGTCAGCTTTGCATCACTACAATAAAATACCAGACACAGGATACTTACAAAGTAAAGAGTGGTTTATTTTGGCTCATGGTTCTGGAGGTTCAAGTTCAAGATTGGGTGGCTCCTTGGTTTGGGCCTCTCAAGGGCCGTATATCTTGGTGGGAATGAGTGTCAGTGAGTGTTCACATCTCAAGCCAGGAAGTAGAGAGAGGACAGGGGCATCTCATAGTCCCTTTCCAGGGCACACTTCAATAACCTAAGGACCTACCACCAGGCCCTATCTCCTAAATGTCCATAGCACTTTCTGATAGTGTCATTCTAGAGACCAAGCCTTTAACATACTGTTATGGTTTGGATATGAAGTGTGTTAATGCAAGAGGTGAAATGGTTAGATTGTGAGAGCTGTAACCTTATCAATGGACTGAATGGACTACAGTACTGGGTGGTTAACTATAAGATGGTAGGGTGTAGCTAGGGGAAGTAGGTCACCAAGGGCATGCATTTGGGGTCCATATTTTGCCTGGCACCTTGCTTGCTCTCTCTGCTTCCTGGTTGTCATGAGCAGAGCAGTGCTTCTCTGCCATGCCCTTCTACCATGATGTCCTGCCTCACCTTGGGCCCAGAGCCGTGAAGTCAGCTGACCATGGACTGAAACCTCTGAGCCCCAAATAAACTTTTCCTCCTCTAAGTTATACTTATTGGGTATCTTGGTCACAGTGATGAAAAGATGACAGACATATGAACCTTTGGAGGATACTACCCACATTCTAACCTTAGCACCAGAGTTATCAGTGTGCCACTGAGGTGTGGGATCCTAGCAGTAAGAATAGTTGTTTAGAAACTACATCTTTGCTTGTGCCTGTATATTTTGCATTCCATTCACCCATGGTTCTCAAACTTGAGCATGCATCAGAATCACCTAGAAGGCTTGTTAAAACAGGTTGCTGGGTCCTTTCCTCTGAGTTTTAAATTCTGTGAGTCTGAGGTGGGCACAAATATTTGTATTTCTAACAAGCTCTTGGGTTATGCTGATGCTGCTGGTCCAGGGACTTTGATTCCAGAATGTCAGTGGGTCTGAAAGCTTTTTCCTCTCTTAGTTTTACAGATAAGGAAACTAAGCCTGGAGAGATTGCTTTGCTAATGGTGAAGAGCTGGTTTAAGTCAGGATGAGGACCGTGTCCTAGTCAAGTGCCCTTTCATTGTACTTCATTGCCCTTCCCTGATTTATGACTCTCTTGTCTTGCTTTGTTGTTTTTCCCTTTCCATTCCTTATATATTGTCTTGGTCTAGATCTGCAGACTCCTCATAAGGACACCTACTGTTTAATTTACTATAGTCCAGTTGGTAACAGACCTGGCTTTGGAGACAGAATGATGAGGTGTGAACCCTGGCTTTACTCCCTGCCCCAGGCTGGGAGACTCTGGGCTCAGAGCTTTAGTTTCTCATCTGAAACATGAGTACAGTGATGGCAGGCAGAATAACGTCCATGATCTAGTCCCAGAAACCTGTAAATATGTTATTGCATGCTAAGCAGTTGATCCTGAAATAAAGAGATTATTTGAATATCTAAGTAGGACTCTGTGTCGTCACAAGGGTCCTTTAAATGAGGAAGGAGGCAGAAGTGAGTTTATATCAGAAAGACTTGGACTAGGGGGTGCAGCTCAATGGCAGAGCACATTGTCTGGTTTGCTTCAAGCCCTGGGGTTGATTCCTAGCACTGCAAAGAACAACCACATGATAAAAACCCTCCCTGGCTCTGTATACCTCCCCGGAAAACATCAGAAAGACTCCATCAGCCATCACTGGCTTTGAGGCTGAAAGGAGCCATGAGCCAGGGAATGCCAGATATCCAAGGCAATAAATGGACTCTTCCCTGGAGCTCCAGAGAGAACACAGCCTTGCTGAACCCCTGCCTTTAGCCCAAGGAGATCCATTTCAGACTTGTGACCTCCAGACCTGAGAAAAAATGACTTTGCTGTTTTAAGCCACCAAGTTTGTGGACACTTGTTACAGGAGCCAAGGGGAACTCATACAGCGGTCCTGTGTACTCACAGGAGTATGGTGAGTTTAAAGATGAAGGCCATAAAATATCAGCACTGTGTCAGGAGTACAGTGATGTCCCTCACCCCAGGGCAGCCAGGACTGTGCCCAGCACATTATGACCAAGCCATCAGCAAGCTAGCTTTCTTGAATTGGCTTTTGTGAATGGACCTCAGTTTCTTTACTGATTGAAGATCACCTTTCCTACTCAGCCTGGGCTGCAGACCGAGGCTGATTTGGGAGTCTGATATGAAGGTTTACTTAGTTGGGCTTTCCTCCGCTGGTACCCCCACCTGCTTGTGACCACACCCTGCTATCTGCATTGCTCACTTTTCAATTCCAAGAAGCACATGGAACCGGAACCCTGCCAAAGCGAATACATCAAGAAACCAAATCTCAGCCGGGCGCGGTGGCTCAAGCCTGTAATCCCAGCACTTAGGGAGGCTGAGACAGGAGGATCGCGAGTTCAAAGCCAGCCTCAGCAAAGGTGAGGTGCTAAGCAACTCAGTGAGACCCTGTCTCTACATAAAACACAAAATAGGGCTGGGGATGTGGCTCAGTGGTCCAGTGCCCCTGAGTTCAATCCCCAGTACCAAAAAAAAAAAAAAAAAAGAAACCAAATCTCCAATCGCCTTCGCTGTAGGAACGGAGTTAATGGATTCTGAATGTGTGTTCGCTTCACACCGCTGTCCCGTGCCGACGTGGTGGCTGGTTGCCATGTCTCGCAGGGTAGATGTAAGTGTAATTAGAGGGGTTTGCGCTCCTTGCGCGGTGGTGATTATTAGCTTGAGGTTTCAGGTAATTTTCAGACCACATTGCAGTAACGTGTTTCCTGATTTCTTTCTTCCTTGTTTATTCCACAGCCAGAACTGCGTAGATGCGTACCCCACTTTCCTGGTGGTGCTCTGGAGTGCAGGGCTACTTTGCAGCCAAGGTAACTCAGGCTTCCTTTGTGTGTTCTTTCTAAAATGTGCATCTCACGGAGGTTGAAGGAGGGCGGCATTTTGTTGAGAGGACTTTGCCTGACCTCCAGCTCCAACCCTCCTCGAAGCCCTGGAGAGGTGAGAGCCCTTGGGAGGTTGTGTTCCGGGCATGCTCGGCGCCTGCACGGCACGTGTGATAATGCATTGCTAATGCTAGCTCCCTGGCGGCTGCTTGAGAGCCGCTGCGCTGACAAGGGTGGTTTAAGGCTAAATGTGACTCAGAATCCTTAAACAGCGTTAGCTCAGATACAAGGGCATTATAAATGAGAGCGCCTGAGGGATCTATTCTGGGACTGCTGTTACTTGGCTCTTCTGCTAATAAGCTCCCTGCATAGTGGGCCTCCTCTGGGCATGTGTCCACAGAGCCCTGGGCTGGATTCCAGGTCCCCAGCCTACCTCCGGTTATCAACAGCCCACAGTCTTGACTTCAGCAAGTTGAAAAAACAGATCAACTCCCAGAGTTGATTTAAAATTAAATTGGAAACCTGTCATATTTTTTTTGGATCCTCTTTGGAGTTTTAGCACCAGACAGACTTGGCCATGACTGGCATAGGTCTGGTGGTAGCTAGGCATGAATGGGTTGGCTTTTGTGGCTCAGCAGGGCTCATGCAGAAAGGCCACAAGCAATCCTTTAGTGAACTATTTAATCCTTATCACATTCTCCTCAATTTATAAAGTATATAGAGTATATATATATATATATATTAGTTTCCCTATTACCTTTGGGGGACACTTTGGTGCAGGAGATAAGTCACTTGTTTGAGGTTATTCAACTGAAGAGCCTCACAGAGAGAATCAGAGCTCAGGTTTTTCAGTTCTAAATTCTGGGTTTTTCACAAGTGTCTTCTTCCTTTATTCATTTATATAATAAGTATACACTGAATTTACACTATACCCCCTGAATGTATAGGGATAAATAAAACAGGGATGGTGGTGAAGCACATTACTGATTGTCAAGATGGACACAGAAAAGTAGGTGAATGGATGCATTATTGACAAGAGTGAGACACGCCATGCAGGACGAGGGCGGGAGGGATGGGCAGCAGAAGCCACTTAAGGGACCCCGTGTACCCTCTGTGCCTGGAAGGCTGTCAGTAAGCTCAACACATATTATTTTCACTTTCTATTCAGAGTGAAGTAAGAAACATGTCTGGCGTTACTTGAAAAATCAAGTCAAACTTCACTCATACTAGAAGTTACAATTCCTTTCATGTCCTAAATAATACTTGATCTAGATGAATCTACAGTGGTGCTAGCTAGGTAAATACTATAGGAGTTTCAAGACATTTCAGAGCCCTGGAAATATGCATCTCCCATCAAAACAAACATTGGCAATTCCAGGACTTGAAAGCATCAGTCATCCCTGGTGGATAATTGTCATTTCTTATGAATATAGTACAGTGTGGAATTTTTTAGCTGAAAGGAACTCCAGAGATTATTCTAACCCAACGCCCTCACTTTCCAGAGCAAGAGTCCAAGACCCAGAGAGACAAGTGACTTGCTTACATCTCAGAATTTTAGATCCCAGATTTGTCCCCTCTTTGTGGTTCAGGTGGCCTAGTTTCCCATAGGTGGCCCCTGCCACTCCTTATACCAGAGCAGTGGGTATGGACCCTTTCCACTCCTGATTTCTATTGGCTCGTGTTCAATTGAGTTCCCATCAAAAGAGAAATGGGTCAATAAGTGAGAACAGAGCTGTCCAGATGTGAAAACTTTGTCCAAAGCAAATCGTGGATGGTGGCAATCTTATGACTTCAAGAGAATAAGACAAACCTCACAGTTTCTTTTGTGTTTCTGTTTTATTTTCTGCCTTCCAAAACATAACAATTATATTTCGGAAGGCAGGTAGAGCTGTGGAGAAAATTGAGTGTTGGAGAGTGACAGATTGGAGGCAAATCCAAGGATGTTCATTGCTGGTGTGCGACCCAGGCTATTACTCTGCTTCTTTATGCCTCAGATTCCTCATTGTCAAACAGGACCATTGATGAAGAAAGGAAATGATGTCATACGGCACCTGACACAGTGCTTGGCATATGCCAGAATGGGCCTTATAACTGCCGATACCTGGCTTTTTATGACGCACAGAGATGGCACGTTTGTATGCTTCACCTTAACAATGGAAGCTCAGTTTATGTTTTATTATTATTATTTATTATTTTTTGTACTGAGGATAGAACCCAGGGGCACTTTATCACTGTGCTACATCTCCAGTGCTTTTCGAAATTTTGAGACAAGGTCTCCCTAAGTTGCTGAGGCTGTCCTTAAACTTGTGATCCTCTTGCTCAGCTTCCCTAGTGGCTGGGCTTACAGGTGTGCATCACTGTATCCAGCTATAGTAGATGTTATTATCAGTGGTGCTGGTGGTTGTGATAAACTTTTGAAATTAGAAGGATCTGGTTTGAAATTCCATCTCTGTGATTACTTGCCTGACATTTTTTTGCATTTATTTGAAAAATATATTTGGAATGCCTATTATATGTGCCAGTCACTATTCTAGGCACAGAGGTGATCTAGCAAAAGGCAGTTGTCCTCACAGATCTTTTGGTCTTATCCTAAATTTCCTTTTCTGTCCTATGATGACAGTGGAGTGCTCCTTACCAGCAGGTGGCTGAGCTGGGTTGGAATACAAGTTTCCAGAGTGCTTGGAAGTGCTTGGCATGCAAAACGTGCTCACCAATGGCAGTTAATTTGGTATTTGAATAGTGCTTGGAGTTTTCAAATCGCTTTTATATCAATGGCCCTATTTCAATCTCACACTAATTCCTCAGAGGTGGGAAAGCTGTAATCAGCTCTTTGTCCACATGTAGAACAAGTTCAACGCCTGTTCCAGATAACATTAGTTGTCGTGGATCTTGGTTTCCAGCTCCCCACCCCAAGTTCAGGACTCTGTGGTGTTATTGGGGATACTTATGGCTGTTTCTCAAGAGGCTAGAATGCAAAGGGAATCTCCTTTCTTAGAGATCATCGGAGCAATTGTCCAGAAGTTAAGCACTGTGCTGCTGCGAACCCTGGGGGTGAGGTAGGGAAGAGAGCAGCGGGGGAGTACGTGTACTTTCAAGAGAAGCAGCCTCAGATCTGGGCTTGGGAGTCAAGTCCTTCTTCTCTCTCTTCATCAGCTTCCAGCCTTACACAACCCCCTTTGACTACCTGAGCCCAATTTTCCACATCTAGAAATAGGTATGTTGATCCCAGTTTTGTCCAAAGGATTCACATTAAATGATGGATAGGCAAACACTTGGTAAAACATCCACATGGTCCCCTATGGTGGCTGGTGTGAGATGATACTGCTGTTGTTCAAGTTCTCAGATTTCTCCCAGCCCTTTGGTATTTATCTGAAGTCCATACCAGCCTCCACCATCGGAACTTGTGGCCTCCACTGGATTTTGTGACCAGCATTGCTGGTTAATGTCTGACTTGCTGTTGTGTTAACAATGGGTGTTTGGATGACTGTGAAACTGACACAGGCATCTCCCCTCTTCTCCACTCAGTTCCTGCTGCCTTCGCTGGACTAATGTACCTGTTTGTGAGGCAGAAGTACTTTGTCGGCTACCTGGGGGAGAGAACTCAGAGGTAGGTCACTGGGACTGTTGAAGAACCATGGAGTGATTCACGCTTTTCAAACATGCTTTTTAAAGCACTGACTAAGATCTCACATCTTGGTCTCCCTGAATTTTGAGGGCTCTGAGGGCACAGACTTGTCTAGTTTTCCCATTGAAATTCCTCTGCTTGGCGTTGCATTGACATAGGATGCTTCGTGTGCTTCCTGGCAACCCCACACCTGTTTTCCTACCCTTCTGGGTCTGGGGCTGGGGTGAATTTTTATGTCTGGCTTTCCAGGTCTCCTTTGTGTGAAACAGTTCATTGCTGGTCTAGAGAAATGAGATCTAAAGTTTCCCCCCTGTGGTAAGTTCCCCACATCTTTTGGAGACCAGCACAAAGAATGCTAAGACCATAAGATGCAGTGAAACACAGTGATGAGATTGTGGGTAGAGGCACCATTGCATTGTTTACAGAAGCTTCCAGAAAGGAAGCCCCAAAGCTGCCCTATACTTCCAGGTCACCTGGATTGGGAAATCTGGATATAATAAACTCTGATAGTTCTGACAAGACATTTTGGGTTACAGTTTGACACCAGTTCCTTAGAGGCAGGAATTCCTGATGGACTGAAGGGCTCCCAGAGCCAGGACACATTCTAGGAGGCTGCCCCCTGTATGCCACTCTCAGTCTTCCCTGTCATTCTCTGTCCTTGTCTACTTTATTTTCTGCCTGTTACAATAGCACCCTTCTCTAGTGGTTGGTTTGTGGGCTCTGCCTTTAGACACCATCCTTCAAGGGTGACAAAGGGACTTTGGCAGCTAAAAGTGCTACATAGAGGGAAGCTGGGCACCTGGGAAGCTTGATGGCTTGAGGGGGGTTGATAGTGAGTTGGGCTGTAGCCAGGAAGGTGTATCCACTGTTCCTATGGCAGTTCTCCTCCCCTCTGTCTCAATTCCTCTGGAGTGGTGGTCTTATTCCCCATCTCAACCCCAGCTCCATTATCTTTCTTTCTCTTATCAACACTGTCCTAAATGATACCTTTCATTCTCTTTCACTCTGGAAAGCATCTCTCAGGCCTTTCCCCAGGTGATTACCTGCTGTTATGAGTGGACAGAACAGGGTGTCCAGCAAGGACGTGAAGGGCTCTTCTCTCCTGGGCTGGGTCCCTGTGCAGCCTGATCCTCCCACTCCTTCAGCTGCTACTCTTCCGACACTGCTTGCTTGAAATACTATGGCCGCTTTAATTTTGAGGCAGTCTATGGGCCATGACATCTGTTCAGCTACTCACAGGCCCTTTTAATTTTAAAGGTGGTGTTCACTGATGACTCTTAGGGAATGTATAGATATTGGTGAAGATAAATGATAGGGTATGGAATCACAGTCCATCTTAAAAATACTTGGTTTCTCTGGATTTCATTGAAATACAAATGTCCAGGCTGGGATTGTGGCTCAGTGATGAAGCGCTCATCTCAGATGTGTGAGGCACTGGGTTCAATTCTCAGCACCACATAAAGATAAATAAATAAAATAAGGGTATTGTGTCCATCTACAAAAAAAAAAAAAAGAAAGAGAGAGAGAGAAATACAAATGTCCCGCCCTTCAAGTCTCCCTGGGGTGTCTCTCAACATATGGGGGTAAAATAACCCCATTTCAATACCCTCACAGTGGGTGCACATTCTAAACCATCCTCACTTCCTCGTAGCCATGGTAAGCATTGCTGATATGTGATGGTGTTCTTTCCTTTGTGGTACTGAGGATTGAACCAAGGGGCACTTTCCTATTGAGCTACATATATTCACAGTCCTTTTTTTTTAATATCAAGACAGGGTCTCCTTAAATTGCTTAGAGCCTTGCTAAGTTGCTGAGGCTGGCATTGAACTTGTGATTATCCTCCTGCCTCAGCCTCCCAAGTCTCAGGAATTATGGGCAATAGCTACCACATCTCTTCTTCCTTCCTTCCTTCCTTCCTTCCTTCCTTCCTTCCTTCCTTCCTTCCTTCCTTCCTTCCTTTTTTTCTTCTTCTTCTTTTAAAATATTTTTATTTTTAACAGATGCATACTAATTGTGCATATTTATTGAGTACAGTGTGATTTGTAATACATGTATACAAAGTATAATGATCATTGGGTAATTGGTATATCCATCACCTCAAACATCTATCATTTCTTTGTGTTGGAAACATTCAAAATCCTCTCTACTTTGTCTTGGAAACATTCAAAATCCTCTCTATTATTTTGAGATGTTTAATTAATTTTTGTAAACCATAATTATCCCACTGTGCTGTAGAACATTAAAACATTTATTTATTTATTTATTTATTTATTTATTTATTTATTCTACTTAGGTATACATGATAGCAGAGTGCATTTTGATTCATTGTACACAGATGGAGCATAGCTTCATTTCTCTGGTTGTACGTGATGTAGAATCATGTCATATATGCAGTCATACATGAAGCTAGGGCTATGATGTCCATCTCATTTTACCATCTTTACAGTCACCATGTCCCCTAACCCCTTTCCTCCCCTTTGACCAAAGTTCCTCCATTCTTCCTGTGTCCTATCCTCCATTAAGAACATTAGAACTTACTACTCCTTTCCAATGGCTCTCCTGTACCTATTAACCATCCTCTCTCTACGCCCCCTCTCCCAAATACTTCCCAGGATCTAGTAACTGCTTATTCTACTCTCAACTTCTTTGAGGTTGTTTTAACTTTCACATGAAGTGAGAACATGTGATATTCATCTTTCTGTGCCTGCATTTCACTTAACACCATGCTCTCCATTTGCACATATGTTACTGCAAATGAAAAAGTTTCATTCTCTTTTGTGGTTGAATAATACTCCATGTGCACACATACCACCTTTCCTTTATCCATTCGTCCATTGATGGACCTTTAGGTTGATTCTTTATCTTGGTAGTTTTGAATCGTGCTGCCATAAACATGAGTACAGATGTGTCTTTGTCACACCGGTGTCAATTCTTTTTTTTTTTTTT
>CM053404.1:119304423-119365530 GCA_028644305.1 Xerus rutilus | reverse complement strand
GGTTCACAGCTCAGTGGAAGGGCAAAGGCTGGGGACTCCCTTCAACCTCTTTATAGGTCACTAATCCTATTCATGACAATACTACCCCTGTGACTTAGTCACCTCCTAGAGGTCCCCTCTTTTAATATTATCACACTGGTGATTGTCAGCATATGAATTTTGGAAGATACCTTCAGACTGGTCATTGGTGACTTTTGGTGTCAATGAATTCAGAGTACCCAACTCCACCTTCTCTTTGGTTGTTTGCCCACTGCTCACCTGACAGCTATTCAGTAAGTATTTATAGACACCTGCTGTATGCCAGGTACCTGTCCTTGTTGAGGGATAGCAATGAACACCACAAAGCTAAGCTATGCTAGAGTCAGGGGCACACTGTAAGACCAAAAATATTCTGCTTACAGAAATAACAATGGACCTAGTTTTCAAAAGGCCAAAGAATGGACCCCTTGCAGTGATTTCTCCCCCCACCCCCATCAATAATTTAGAGTTTCAACACCTCTCCAAATGTGGACCATGGTATTACTCCCAGAGTTCAAGGACAAGCATGCTTCTTTTGGAAGCCCTGAATGCATATATAGGTATCAAGACTGGAGTTTCTAAAAGTGAAATCTGCCAACACCCATATCAAAATCCTCTGGGGTACAAAACACAGATTCCTGGGTCCCCTCCTGGATTTATAGAATGAGAACTCTGCCAGGGAGGCCCAGAAATCTGCATTTCTACCTGTTCTTCTGGTGTTTCTTATATATGCTGGAGCTTGGGAATCATGGAAGGCTATTTATGCCTCCCTGTAAGAATGGTTTACTCATTTGATAATTATGGATGGGGATACACAGGGGGATGAACAAGACAACATCCAGCTCTTATGGAGCCTACCATATTTATTTTCTCTAGGAGTCACCATATTTAAAGGGACATTGCCTTTAAGAACAGAATTTGATTCTTATTTTTATTTTTTTGCAGTGCTGGGGATAAAACCCAGGGCCTCCAGCAAGCTAGGCAAGCAGAGTACCACTGAGCTACACCCCCAGGCCCAAGAACAGAGCTTGAAAACCAGAAGGGGCTGTAACATTTTCTGCCCCCTCTCACATCACGTGCATGCCAAAACATGGCATGGGAAGTGGTGCTGGTGAGGTGGGGGAGGGTGGTGACTGCCAGGGGCCACGTAGCCTCAGGCTTCTGGCTGCTCTGGGCTCACTATCTCCGGCAAGACCTCACCTCATCCTAAAGATTGCTAGCATAGCTCAGATGGAAATTGTTTAGCATAATACCTCTTTTATATTTTCATGTAAGCTTTATGCTGCTTGAAGAAGTCCCATTTGTTTCAAAACTGATAACCAAATCCCAGTCTCCAAAGTCTGAAGAAGTCTCAGAAAGTCACTATGGTACAAAAAGCAGGACTCTAGCCTCATCCAGGCAGGTTTCAGCTCCTACTCTACCTTTTCCTGGCTGTGTGACCCGAGGCAAATCACTCAACCTCTCTGCTGTTGGTTTCTCCAGTTGGAAAATAGGGTAATAATAGATTCTCTCAGAGTGGTCGTGAGAATTAAATGACATGGATATAAAACACCTGGCCCCAAGAGATGCTTAATAATTTAATTCTCACCTTCTCCATCCATTTAGAGAGAATTATGTATCAACGTTTAGAAACAATGAGAAATCTGGGTTCTTCAAGGGCTAATGGTCCCGTGTGTGCACTGCCTAGGCCCCCAGCGGTTACTTTTGCCTGCTGCGTCCTTTTAGACTCTCTCTGGTAGTCTGCCTAAGCTCCTGTGTGCACACCATGCCCCACCTCCCAGGGCTGCAGTCCCTCCCATCTCTACCTTCAGGGACTTAGAGATGCATCTGATGAAGCACCCAGCCTGGGCCCATCTTCTACTGAGCTCTGCAGGTGATGGAGTCCAGGACTGAACTGTTGCCTTCCACACCCTGCCTGGGACTAGTTATGGTACCCTAATCCTGGCTCCCACAGGAGCTTGTGTCTTGAGAACTTTGAAATATTTTCCCTAAATTCAAGAACATCACTATTTCATCTTTCATCACGTTTTTTTAGCTTGAGCACAAAATGATTTTGCAAATCACTTTTTCTTGTTTCTGGAATGAGCATATGGTGGCCTCATTCCTGTACTAGATCTGAGCCAGCACAGTAGTTGACTTGTCACACTTTAATTTCTCTGAACCCTTTATTCTTTAGTTAAAAATATCCCTTGCGTGGACTCCTTTATTTTCTGCTTCCTTTACCCGCACAAGCAGGTGTATTCATTCCCTAGAGCTGCCGTGACAAAGCACTGCGGACCAGGTGGCTTAAATAACAGAAATGTACTGTCTCACAGTCTTAGAGGCTGGAGGTCCAAGATCAAGGTGTGGGCAGCTTTTCTTTCTCTAAAGCTTCTCTCCCTGGCTTGTAGACGACCATCTTCTCCCCATGTACACATTCCTTTTGGACCTGTGTGCTACTCTCCTCTTCTTATAGGGACACCAGTCTGTGCAGATTAGGGCTCACCCATACGACCTCATTCTATCTTAATTACCTCTTTAAAGATGCTGTCTCCGGGAGGGGTGGGGAAAGGCGAGTTGTTGATCAAAGGGTGCGAAATTTCAGTTAGACTGGAGGAATAAGTTTTTACTGGTCTATGCATTGCACAGTTAATAATAATGTATTATGTTTTTCCAAATTACTAAGAATAGATTCTTAACAACCTCACCCCCCCACACACACACACAAGTAAGTTGGTGAGGTGGTGGATATATTAATTAGCTTGAGTGGATCTTTCTACCAGGTATACATAGAGCAAAGCATCACACTGTATCCCAGAAGTAGACAAAATTATTATTTTTCCATTAAAATAATAGTAAAGAAAGACCCTGCTACTAAACAGAGTCAGATTCTGAGGTACTGGAGGTTAAGACTTCAATACATGAATTCAGTGGTGATAAATTCGGCCATAACACTTTCATTTGGGACCAATTTTGCTCACCATAGGGAGACTGAATGCACAACTTCCTGAGCAGGATTGTGAACAGGCTCCTATGGAGACAAGAACAAAGCTAGCCAGGAGCAAGGGTGGCACCAGCTAGTGGTGCTTTTCAAATCCTTATGTGTCCATGAGTCATATAGGGAGCTTGTGGAAGTGCAGCTTTGGATTCTCTAAGTCTGAGAGAGACCTGTCATTTTCCATTTCTGACAGGCTCCTGGCAGCAGTTGCCACTGCCCATCCACGGACCACACTTTGAGTAGCGAGGAGGTGGATGCTTAACTGCTGAGTCACTTCCAAACTTTTGCTGTAGGAAAGTTCTGAGTTATACTATGAACCTTTGGGGTAGCCAAATTCTGCTTTCTTTCTCTGATCCCAGCAAGAAACAGGGTGCAGGGACATTAACTCACCCGTTCAGCTGAGCAGGCTGTTCTCAGTGAGTGTTCCTGATTACCAGAGAATGCCCTTGCCAGCACCTTTGCTAACAACCACTTGACTAGACTTTCCAGAGATGCTAGCTCCACGCAGATAGGCCCAGATATGGCAGTCAGGAGAGAGGCCCCAAGGGCAGCCTCTGCCTGCAATTAGGTGGTCACATCTCACTAAGGAAATGCCTCTTGACCCAGCTGATGATCTGCCTAAGCATCTTAGGATTTTGAGCCTTTGAGAGAAAGATATGAATGTATTAAAAAGTCCCTCTCCTTCCACTCAAAAACGTAAGATCCTGTTTCCCATGAGTGGGTGCTCAGCTCTCATTAATGCAAACATGAGTTATTCCCAGGTAGCTTTGGGAGAATAGATTGAACTCTGAGATGCCGAAGCACCTTTTAGATTCCACTGGCTTTGCTGGCTCATTTAAAACATCACTTCTAACACAGTCTGGCATTAGACACACAGCCACCAGCCCCAGCGTGGGTCTTACAGACCCTTGAGAGGGGTCATTGGTTGTAGAGAGGGTTTTAATGAGGTGATGGTGTTCCTAATCCTTGGTGGGACTGCCTGACAACCGGCAGGACCCGCCACCCTCCCATTGTCAAGGACCTGGCATTAAGGACATTGGGAGAGCACAGAGAAGCTGGCACCATTGAGCCCTAATGATGATGAGTTTTGAGGTCTGGCCTCCTTCACCTTGGCTTTGAAATGCGTTCAGTGACTAATAATATCCAAGATGCTTCCACCCTTTGTATAAAGTAAATGGGTAAATGCGAGCATTGTGGAGTTAAAGGAGCTGTAATTCAAACCCCACGAATCTGAAAGCGATGACGTGTTTCTGTGAAATGGCTGTCATTTGTGCTGCGTCTATAGTTTTCTCCCCTCTTGTTTTCCAGCACTCCTGGCTACATATTTGGGAAGCGCATCATCCTGTTCCTGTTCTTCATGTCTCTTGCTGGTATACTCAACTATTACCTCATCTTGTTCTTCGGAAGTGACTTTGAAAACTACATAAAGACCATAACCACCACCATCTCCCCTTTGCTTCTCATTCCCTAACTCTGCTGAATGCGGGCTGTTGCTCTCATCTAATCAATACCTAGAAGGCATCATAACTCAACCCGTTAAAGGATTCTGCTCTCCTCTACGTAACTGTAAATCGAATGGCCATCTGGGCTTCACAGCTTCAGTTAACCTTGCTTTTCCGGGAAGAAAAGAATTTCGAGTCAGCTCTGCCCCTTGAATGTGTCGTGGCCCCCAGATTGCTATTCCCTTCCATGACTTATCCTGCTCTCCGAACAGGTCTGGTGACCTGATATATGTTTTCCTAGAATAAAATCCACAGACAAGTTTTAGGCTGATGGCTCATTTTGGGGGTATATCTTTATAGAGGAACTATTAGTTTGTTTTCTTCAACGTAAGTGATGATAATAAAAGAGACACTGCCCATCTTACAGCAAGACAGGCCTCCTTAAGAGTCTTCTCCTGATCTAGTACCCCGCCCCCGCAAACACCCTACGTGGATTAGGTTGGCATCTTTATATGGTAGCATTGTGCCCAATACTTACCATATCATGCAGTTCAAAATGTGTTATAATTCCCTGTGAGAACCTAAGATAATGCCAAGTGCCTCCAAATAGTGGCTGGGCAAAACAATAATGGGTGGCGAGTCCATGAATTGCTGGTTGTATTTAATAAAAGAAGCGTATTGAACTGTTTCCCATATTGTGGGTAGATATTTATTTATTTATTTACTTTAAAAAATATTTATTTTAGTTGTCAATGGGCTTTATTGATATATGGTGCTGAGAATCATACCTAGTGCCTCACACATGATAGGCAAGCACTCTAAACTGAGCTACAACCCCAACCCACTAGATATTTATTTTTTATTTTTTGGTACTGAGGATTGATCTCAGGGGTGCTTAATGACTGAGCCATATCCCTAGCCCTTTTTATATTTTATTTAGAGACAGGGTCTCACTAAGTTGCTTAGAATCTCACTAAATGGCTGATATTGGACTTTGAACTTGTGATCCTCCTTCCACAGTCTCCCAAGCTGCTGGGATTATGGGCATGTGCTGCCATGCCTGGGCTGTGGGTAGATTTGTAGTGATCCAACCACTGTCACACTTGATGCCTCTTGACATCATGAGCACAGCTAGAAAATGGGGGGATGTTATGCTTTGGATGTGGGGTGTCTCCAAAAGTTCCTGTGTTAATACAGGAATGTTCAAAGGAGAAATGATTGGGTTGTGAGAGCTATAACTCATCAGTTCGTCCTAGCTTGAATGCACTGATTGGGTGGTAATGGTAGGCAGGTGGGGCATGGCTGGAGGAGGTGAGTCACTGGGGGCACGCTCTGGACAGGTCCATCTTCCCTGCAGCCTCTTCCCCTCTCTGCTTGCTGGCTGCCTTGAAAGGAGCAGCCACACTCTTCTCCTATGATTTTCTGCCTCACCTTGGGCCCAGAGCAATGGAGTTGGCCCATTCTGGACTAAATCTCTGAAACTGTGAGCCGAAATAAACTTTTCCTTCTCTAAGTTATTCTTGTCAGGTATTTTGGTCACAGTAACGGAAAGCTGACTAACACATGGGGTGCAGTCAAACATGTAGGACACTCAACAGAGACAAACCAGCTCTTAGAGGGGAGTTAAACTTAAGATTGGGCTTCCATTGAGGCAACCAGCAATAGGATGGGTCCTCTCCCTTCCCTAGGTGAGTATCATGATGATCACAATCTTAAGAAGGCCCTGAACCTCCCCCAACTCTCCCTGAGTTGTCCACAAGGGGAGTGGGGCTGGTTGAACATGGAAACGGGGTGCAGTCTGAGGTCTGGATCACTGGGCCTCCTGTGTAACCCTCAGGACAAGAAGATCTCTCAGTTCAAGGGAGAGGCTCTGTCTTAGTCTGTTTTGTGTTACTATAACAGAATACCAGAGACTGGGTACTTTATAAAGAACAAATTTCTTATAGTTCGAAAGGCTAGGAAGTCCAGTGTTAAGGGGCTGGCACTTGGTGAGGGCCTTCTTGCTGCATCACCCCAAGAAAGCACATGTCAGAGGAAACGAGAGGAATGACCTTATTTACAAGAAACCCATTCCCTCTGCAATGAGCCCATTCCTGTGACAGCAATATTAATCACTTCTTAAAGGTCCCACCTCTAAATCTTACATTGGAGATTAAGTTTCCAACACAACAGCTCTGGCGGACACATTCAAGTCATAGCAGGCCCCCACAGACCTGGCTCCCCAGGTCAGGCTGGCCGGCCAGGCTGAAGTTCTTCCTGACGCTGGGCCTGCACTGGCAAACTCCATCCAGCGGGATTGTTAGCACTGACTGCTTTAGGACAGCTGCTTCTGCTCTTAGCTCTCCAAAGGCAGGATCCTAATATCCAAGCCAGGCATTCCCTTTCTTGGTGACAGAAAAGGCAAGGCAGATTGTAGAGTGGGGTGGACACTTGGCCTTTGCCTGACTGAACTTGGTTTGGAGGATGATAAAGTGATCATTCATCCCAGTTTGCCCTGGACTGAGGGATTTCCTGGGATGTGGGGTCTTCTCCCTCTCCCCTGTCTTCCTCCTCCTCCTTCTCTTCCTCTTCTTCTTCTTCTTCCTCTTCCTCTTCCTCTTCTTCTTCCTCTTTTTTTTCTTCTTCACCAGGGATTGAACCCAGGGGCGCTTAAGCACTGAGCCACATACCCAGCTTTTTTTGTTTTGAGACAGGGTCTCGCTAACTTGCTGACGCTGGCTTTGAAGTTGCAAATCTCCTGCCTCAGTCTTCGGAGTTGCTGAGATTACAAATATGATTTGGTGTTTTCAATGTTAAAACCAAGATGGTCCTGGGAAAACCAAGACGAGTCGGTTTTCCTAAAAGTGGGCTGGGCCACAATAAGCTTAAAGAAACCTGGTAACACCTGAGCTGTCGGATGCTGTGCCATTCAAACTGACCATGGCACCTCTAAAGGGCTAGGAAATGATGTGTGGTGCCTTAGAGGCTGTGCTTGGTGTGGCTGGGGGCAAAGTAGTGGCTGAGGATACTAGGGGGTTAAGATGGAGGTGAGTTGCTTCATAATTAGGAAAGAGGAGGGTCTCAGGCACAGAGCTCCTAAATTGGAGACCTCTTCCCTAAGTGGAGGCAGCACCACATGGTCTTGTCTTCAGAGTTCCAGGTATGGGGTGGAATCCCCGCTCCCTCTGACCCTCATTCTGTGACTTCTCTTCCCAAGCCTCAGTTCTGCATGTTTGCTTTAGGATACACACTGTAGCTACTGGTCCACTTGGCTCCTTAGCCCATGAAAGTTGGTTCCTATAAACAGAGGCATAAAATGCACTCTGGATTTTGAAGACAATATGGAAAAAAATGAATGCAAAATATTGCATTAGAATGTTTTTGTGTTGATGACACAATACAAAATGGTATTCTTTTAGATATACACTGTTAAGTAAAATGTATTATCAGAATTAATTTCATGAGTTCGTTTGTATTTCTTAATGTGGCTATTAGAAAACCTTAAACAACACATGCAGCTTGCTTTATGGTCTTGTTGAAGGTGCTGATCTATAAGTTCCCTGGAGTTGGCAAGACCTCATGGCTGCAACAAAGGCTGGGCCTTTCTCTAAACACTCATCTTTAGGCATGATTTCTTGCAGACAAACAGAAAAATTGGTCTATGAAAGCTACCACAAACAACATACCGGTCCTACCTAAATCTGGAAAATAGTTCTTTGAAGCTTGTTACCATATGATGAGGAGAGTGTTTCATTAAGTATTTCTGATCACAGATGTGGCACATTATTAAAATATCATTTTTACAGTCACCCTAGAGGCTAGGGTTATCTGAATATGGAGAGAGAAACAGCTTGTGGAGCGGTTGTATAAATGAAATTACTAGAAAGCAATGCATTCAATTGCGTATTGGCTCGGGGGGTTATTCTTATTAAAATGTTTAGAGAGGAGTTTCTGTTCATTTCTGCAGAATTGCTCTCCAAATTAAAAATTTGGCTTGGCACGTCAATAGACCAGAGTCTCAGGAGACGTGTAGCTTCCTTTTTTCTTGTTAGCCTCGTGAAGCCCTTGGATGTGGTGCTGATAGGTAGCACATGTTGTCTGCATGGAGCCTACGTATTAAAATTGACTGCAGTCCTGCAAATGCACACTCTTACTTGGCCTAAAAGAAATCAGGACAGGTTTCCTAGAATCAGGTGGATCACCTAAATGAAAATATCAACTCCTTCTGATAATGTTTGGAAACAAGGTTTAATAAAAATTGGCTTAAATAGTTGAGAAGTGACTGCAAAAAACAGATTTGTTATTAGCAGACTGGAACCCACTGATAAACACAATAAAATATTAAGTCTCCTTAGAATTCAAACTACTAAAGAGCTGCTCAGTCAATAAGCCCAGGGGCAAAACAAAGAACCTTTGGTGCATATACCAGGGTACTTAGTGATGGTGCTGTGGCAGCCAGAATGTGGCCACAGTGACTGGAAAAGTCTACCTGGAGACAGGGGAACATATGCCAATCCTGTGATCTTCCTCTGTCTTTACTATGATCTGAATGTTTGTGTCCTTCCAAAATTCTTATGTTGAAATCCTAATACCTGAGGTGATGACATTAGGAGTTAAGGCCTCTGAGGAATAATTAGGTATTGAGGGTGGAGTCCTCATGTCTGGGACAGATGCCTTACAAAATAGGCCTAAGGGGGCCTCTTTGATCCTTCTTCTGCTTTGTGAGGACACTGGAAGGGCCTTCATCTATCTACCAATGAACAGGACCTCACCAGATACCAAATCTGTTAGTACTTTGATCTTGGACTTCCAGCCTCAAGAATTGTGAGACATAAATTTCTGCCACTTATAAGCCATCCAGTCTATGATAGTTTATTATAGCAGCCCAAATGGACTCAAATACTCCCAAATTATATTTAAATTTAGTGCACTGACCAATTAAAATGGCGCAGGCTGTGTGATTGACACTGTTAAGTTTGGATGGTTCTTGAAATTTTCAGCCTCAGAAAAAGGCTGGAGGGAGGGGCTGGAGGAAAGTGTGTGTGTGTGTGTGTGTGTGTGTGTGTGTGTGTAGCGGGTGTCTATGGAGAGGAAAAGAGCCACAATAGCACTTTGGCTTTGGCTGACACATCCATTCTATCTCCCCTTTCAATCACCTGGGTTAATGGGGACCATGGAAATCACAGCTAATGCCTGACCCTCACCTCATTTTAACCTTTAGTCTATAGCCCTTCCTTTTATGAGTTTCCTGCCTTTACTCTTTCTATGTGGTAGGGCTATACTGAGACATTAACTGGGAGAGGCCAGGCAGAGAAAGAAAGGAAGTAGGTCATTGGGAAGTTGAGAATTGCTTATGTACTTTTCTAGAATGTTCCACATAACCTCAGTGAGGGATTCCCAGCGGGTGTGTTATGAAACAAGGCAAATAAAGCGCTGAGCACAAGTCCTGACCTTGATGAAATGCTACAAAAAAGTAGCATTATTTATGACTCTTATTACTCGAATTACTCTTTTGTTTGAAGCCTTTTAAAGCATAACATCAGCAAAGCTCCTATCATGGAGAGATAACTCGGTGTTTGGTTCACTTAGACTTGAGAAAGGAGAAGGTCGTGCTATTAAAGAGGGGTAAGAAATAAAGAGGAGAAAAGGAAGAAAGGTCAATAAAAAAGGAAATGTGAAAAGGGCACTTTAAAGCATATGAGGACTAGAGAATACATTGTTGAGAGTTGCTTATGTCCAAAGCTCGGTGCTACACCAGAGGGAATAAATGCAGGTGTGACAGAGGGTCCTTGTCTCAAGGAGGCTACCTTTTATTTAGGGGAACAGCATTGTGTTTGAGAAGATTGTCAGCAGTTCAGGCTGCAGTGGTGTCAGGGGGTGAACAGCATGGACCTAGAGAAGCCAGTGACTGCTGCCAAGAACAGTTAGGAATAGGGAGGAAGAGATACACATGAGGCCCAGGAGAAAAGACTACAGGTGGGTGTGGCCGGGGCAATGCGGGAAGAGCAGAGCTCAGGAGAGGGAATCATAGACGATCCACAAAGCCACGGGCTTAATCCTGCACATCTTCCTGATGCTGGAGATTGGACCCTTCCAACATTGCAGGATGGCTATAATTTAAAATGTTTATATATTAAAACAAACATGGATAGATTATGTGGTAGAACTGGAAAATTCCTATGGGCTCTTAATAGTAAGCACAAGACCTGAAAGCTTTAAGCAGCATCTCCTGCTGGGTACTACTGTCAATCCTCCTCTGCTATTTAGGGAGAATTTAGTGGAAAGGTTTCAGAGATGCCAGATTGTGAACCAAGGTTGGGAATGCAGGAATGGTTGGAAATAAGGAGGAAACCATTCTGCCTGGAGGGAAGGATTTCCTGAAAAGAAGGTCCCTGAGGGAGGTTGTGGAGACTTTAGTTGCCAGTCTATGGGATTTGGATGCTCTCAGTAGACAGTTGTTAAACATATGTTGTGGTGTGCACACACACACACACACACACACACACAAAGCAGGGCTTTAATAGAAAGAATTTGGCAGTTTTGTAAAGGACACTTTGAAGACAGAAGCCAACTAGACTAGAGACAGGGAACCAGCTGGAGATAGTTGGTAAGTGACAATTTCAATGGTATAAATACAAGATGGCACCCAAACTAAGGTGGTGACTGAGGGTGGAATTAGGATAGAAGATGTAACAATAAGGAAGGAACAACAAGCAGTAAGCCTATTTTGTTGGAGGGGAACAAAGAAAAGAGGCTGAGCATGAGGCAGAATGCCCAGCATTGAGGCTGGGTGATGGGGAGAATCACAGCACAAAGAAATCTTAATTGTGTCCCTACCATTTACCAGGCATAGGGCTGGGTGCTGGGCATCAACAGTGACTAAAGAGACAAGGTTTCTGATCTCAGAGAACTTTCCTTGCAATGAAGGACACTAAGCAGAAGATACACCAGAGCCAAGTAGGTCGCAGAAGCCTGAGAGTATACAGTTTCAGTTTATACTTCTAGGTCTTCATGGAAAATAAGTCAAAGAACACAGGAAAGCCATTTGTAATAAGAAGAAAGAAGAATTTCTAAATTCCTTGATAATTATCATGGCCATAGATTTTTTTTTTTTTTACTCTTTTGTTGTGTGCTAGGTACTGTACTATGTGCTTTACCTGAGTTCTCTAGAGAAACAGAACCGATAGGATCAGTTAACTGATTGATTGTTGATTGATTGATGTGAGAATTAGCTCACACGATTATGGAGGCCAAGAAAACTCAACTCATCTGTCTGGAAGCTGGTAGTATAATTCAGTCTGAGTCTGAAAGCCTGAGAAGTTGGGGTGGGAGAGGGTAGTGGCAAGGTGTACATGCTACATAGAGTCCGAAGGCCCAGAACCAAGAGCACTGATGTATGAGAACAGGAGAAGATGGATGTCTCAGCTCAAGGAGAGGAAGGAACTTGTCCTTTCCTTTCTTGTTCTATTTAGCTTAGTGGACTGGATGATGCCCACCCACCTTGGTGAGGGCAGATCTTTTTTATTCAGTCTAGTGATTCTTACGTTAATCTCTTCTGGAAATGCACTCACAAACACACCTGGAAATATTTTACTAGCTGTCTGGGCATCCCTTAGCCGAGTCAGATTGATACATACAATTAACCATCACATATGCATTATCTCATTTAATTCTTTGATAACCCAATGAAGTGGATAATATTAATTTCCTCATTTTATGGGTAAGCAGATCTGTCTAAGGTCAAAGAGCCAGGGAGTAAGACATCTGGAATCTGCATTTGCCTGTCTTATCTCAAGGCTGTTGTGAATTGACTTTAGAAGATCAATCCATGCACAACGCCTGCATTTGTTTGGGTCTATGACAACACCGAGATTTTTCAGGTGAGTGAGGGTCAACTGTGTCCTCAGACCTCATTATCATAATAGTAAGAAAGTAATTCTCAGAGCAAATTCTACCCCAAACACAGATTTTTTTTTTTTTTTTTTTTTTTTGTGGAAACATTCTTTCAGAATGCAGTGGAGGACAGTTCATACAACTGTGAGCTTGAGGAATTCCACCCCTTGATAAAATTCCCTGGAGGCAGGTGCAAGATAACCAGAAATCCTCTGAACTAGTGGCTGGTCATGGAACTGTTTAAGAGTGGAACCACAGTGCTCTCCCCATGGGCATGGTCACAGGTCTTACTGGATTTCTTTAGCCTATTGTGCACTGGTGAGGAACACCTTGACAGTATTTTAGGCGTGTACCTTGAATTTCACCAATAAGAGTCTCTGGTAACCATGATGCTGACTAATAAAGTCTCTGATTTCACCCATCAAAACTCATTTCTTTTTTTAATATATATTTCTTATTCTAATTAGGTTTACATGACAGCAGAATGCATTTTGATTTATTGTACACAAATGGAACACGACTTTTCATTTCTCTGATTGTACACAATATAGAGTTACACCATATGTGCAGTCATACATGAACCTAGGGCATTGTTGTCCATCTCATTCCACCATCTTTCCTGCCCCCATGTCCCTTCCCTTCCCTCTTCTCCCCTTTGACCAAGGTTCCTCCATTCTTCCCATGCCCCCTCCCACATTATGGATCAGCATCCACTTATCAGAAAGAACATTCAGCTTTTGGTTTTTGGGATTGGTTTACTTCACTTAGCATGATGTTCTCCAACTCCATCCATTTACCTGCAAATGCCATAATTTTATTATCTTTTAATGCTGTGTAATATTCCATTGTGTATATATATGACAGTTTCTTTATCCATTCATCTATTGAAGGACATGGAGGTTGGTTCCCCAGTTAAGCTATTGTGAATTGTGCTGCTATAAACATTGAAGTGGCTGCATTACTGTAGTATGCTGATCAAAACCCATTTCTGACCCTCATGATGCTAATTTTCAAAGCCTTGGGTGATGACTGAGCTCTAAAGAGCTGATGCCCTTCTGATAGTCAAGTTTCTATTAGAGCAACTAAATGTCCCTAGAGGTGAGATTTCAACAAATACAAACTCATGATTCCATTCTCAATGTCCAATACTTCTAAAGTAAATTATGTATGTACAAAGTAAATCTATACTTTTAACTGCTATTCCATAAAACCCATAATAGAGATTGTTCCTTTGGATTGATACAATAAATTTAAAAATACTCAATTATTCTTTTTGACCAGGGAATCTTAAACTCATCACCCAAGTGGGAAAATAACCAATGCCCTAAGAATGGCTAGCTTTTATGATGGGCAAGAAATTGTACCAAGTGCATAAACACATCTGTTTCTTTAATCTTTAAAACAAATTTAGAAGCCAGCATTTTAGTTCATTTGTGTTACTATAGCAAAATACCCGAGGCTGGATACTTTATAAAGAAAAGAGGGGTTTTTGGTTCACAGATCTGGAGGTGAGATCTGTGGCTACATCTGGTAAGAGTCTTATGCTATATATCATGATGATGGTGAATGGTATCACATAAAAGGAGCATGTTGTTGAGAATAGCAAACACGTGAAGAGACCAAAGATATGGAGTGGCCTTGCTTTATAACAACCTCCTCTCACACCAACTAATCCAGTCCTGCAAGATATAACCCATTTTCTGAGACAGGCATTCGTCCCTTAGGGAAGTGGTACCTCATGACCTAATCACCTCTTCCTAGGCCCCACCTCTTAAAGGTTCCACCACCTCTCAGCACTGTTACATTAGAGACCAAGCTTCCAGCCCATCAAACTTTTAGGGACATACCATATCCAAACGGATGCAGCCAGGTGCCATTATTACACACCTATTTTTCAGAGGAGGAAGTTAAGCTGCTGAGAGAGAACAAATGATTTGTCCCATATCATACAGCCAAGAGCTGAGAGAAAGAGCATCAGGGTCTGGACCTCAGAGACAGAGATGTGAAAACCCTGAAATTACCCTCAGAATTGTGTGTTGGGGGGGGCATCAGTATTGTTCATGTTTCTTCAGCCAGGGGACGGGAGGGTCGTGGTTGGGTTCTGAGACTTCTATCAGATTCCAAAGGTTTTTGGCACCATTGTCTAAACCAGCAACCTCGGAATCCAGAAGCCTCACCTGACAGCTGCCTGTCCTAAGTCATCCTCCTAATGGGGCCCCAAGCAGAATGCTTCATTTCCTCTTCTGCAGACAGACATATTGAGCTGGTCTATTCATTTAAAAACAGAGCAGCATTGCTCTAATTTATGGAAAATGTGTCAGGTAAGAAAAATCACAGCCACGAGCAATCAATTGATCCTGTGGATTTGTCATTTATTTTTCCAAATTTTCCAATTTGGAACTGGACCCAAAGAAAACAGGATGGTTTCACACTGTGAAAAATAAAAACAGGTCTTTCTGTTCATTTGTTAAACAACATCAACGACAACAACAAGACTTTAAGGAATTTTCCTGATAACACACCTGCAAGCCTTTAGGATTTGTGTGTAATTTCTAACTGTGGAGTCCTTTGCTGTTCGAACAAACAACTTACTCCCATATGATTTACACCAAAGCAAAATGATCGTGTTTCCTTTGACTCTGGCATAGTGTTGACAGAAAAGAGAATTGAAATATCTTACTGGTGCTAAAGCAAACTGACTTGAAAAAGGAGGAGAGGTGACACAGAGGAGGAGGACATTTTCTTATAATACTTTGCCTTCTATCTTCCTTCTGGAGTATGTTGTGTTTTAACAGAATAATATTTCAAGAATTAGTACAAAAAGAAAATGTATGGCTTCTCTTCTCCCTTTCCTACTCATTTGCGTTTACTTAAAAGCTGCTAGAAATTTCTAGAGAAAAAGGTGTGTGTATACTGTAAGTACTACCCAGCCCATACTTTAGAAACTAGGCTAAAATGAACAAATAAATGCCTGATTACCTTTCGAGGGTCATTCGGCTTTTTAAAAAGAGTTCCTGTGAGTACCGAGGCTTTGAGTGTAATGTGAGGATTTGCTTATATTATGCAGAAATTCATGAACTGGCCACTAGAATGCTCGCGTATGCAGAATTGAGAAGTATTTGAGGTTACTGTATCAGAACTGAGGAAGAAATTGGTGTGGAAATTGATTTTTCCAAAGCCTCAACATTTCAAATGCAAAACCGCTTTTATCTGGTTACTTCTGGGGCAGTAACAGTTGGAAGCTAATGAATGGGAAGAGATACCAAGACATATTAGCTTCATGTTGGCCCTAATTCCACTTCCACCTCCAGTCCTGGTGGAAGCTTAATCATGAAGCTGAGCATCTCAGAAAAGCCTTCTTTTACTGCCAGCAGGTTGTCGGGGTGCTCTGGGGTCCCTTTCTTGGAGGTCGTCTTGGTCTTATGCTAATATATTCACATCCTTTTGCAAGATTCCCAACCTCGTTGGAAGTTCCATTTGCCCCTATGCATGTGTGAACCACAGCAAAAGGTAGCATTTCAGGCTAGAGATCAGTAAGAGGAGCTTTCAACATGAATGATTCCCTTTTCTGTAAATACCTGGTGCATTTACACTCTGCACAGTAACTGTGCCTTTATTCCTACTCTAAATATTTTTTTTTGAGTTGACTCCAGTCTCCCCAGCTAGATTGAAAATCCATGAGAGGAAACAGCTTGTCTGACATTTTTATTTTTTCAGCAACAAGTGGAGTGCTATGAATATAGTAGACAGTGAGTCTTGATGGATTAATTTCTTCTTTTGAGGTTGTGGAAGCTTTTGTGGATGGGGTGTTTTCTCTGGTAGAGAGGAAGCTTCATGAGGACAGGAGCCATGTGTTAATCACTTTTGCATCTTGTACAACATCTGGTTCAATTTATTGCTTAGAAATGCCTAAAAATTACCCCTGACTGAATCACCCCATTTTAGTCACCTTTTTCACCGCTGGTACTAAAAGACCTAACAAGAACAACTGTAGAGGAGACTCATGGTTTCAGAGGTCTCAGTCCGTAGACAGCCAGCTCCATTCCTTGGGGCTGCAGGTAGAACATCATGACAGAAGAATGTGCCAGAGGGAAGCAGCTCACATAATGATAAGAAAGCAGAGAGATTCCACTCATGAGACACAAAATATATACCCCAAAGGCACACCCTCCATGGCCCACCTAAGCCACACCCTACTTGCCTACAGTTACCTCCCAATTAATCTCTATCAGCAAATTAATGCACTGATGAGGTTAAAGCTCTCATAACCCAATCCTTTCTCCTCTGAACTTTCTAGCATTGTCTGACATGTGAGTTTTGGGGGGACATCTCACATCCAAACCATAACATACCCCTAAGATAGGCTGACAATCCCTAGAGAGGTAGTGATAAGTGCACCACATGTGCCAATACCACCCTGGAGAAACTTGTAATGTGAGCAAACAAGGATGGGATGGTATTTGGAGTTTCTTCCTGGCATGGAGGAATTTACCTGGCCTGGGCTAATCATTCTCTCCTCTGAGAAACATGGCCTTCATTTGGCTTCCTGCTTTAATTTTTTGGGGGGAGAGGTATACTGAAGATTGAACCCAGGGGCACTCAACCACTGAGCCACATCCCCAGCCCTATTTTGTATTTTACTTAGAGACAGGATCTCACTGAATTGCTTAGTGCTTCAGTTTTGCTGAGGCTGGCTTTGAACTCACCATCCTCCTACCTCAGGCTCCCTAGTCATTGGGATTACAGGTGTGTGCCACCACGCCTGGCTTGGCCTTCTGCTTTCTTCCTGTGCTATCCTCTCGCTAGTTGGTCTCTAGCCTCCTCAGGCTTACTGCATGCATGTCTTCTACATCTGCAGAGCCCCCAAGTAATCTTCTTCACCCTTGACAATTTCTAAAGTGTTGTCTCTTATAAAAGAGACATTTTTCTTGACCTCCAGATTAAAATATCCAATTGCCCTCATTTCCATTTATTCCATCCAAAACAAAACCCCTGATTCTCCATCCCCACCATCCCTTTCTCCCCTGGAGGTCCCATCTCAGTGTGTGATAACTCTGTTCTAATTGTTTGAAGCGAAGCCCTGGGGTTGACTGACTCCGCTCCTACTACAGTACTGTTCTCAGCAAATCCTGGCAGTTGACCTTCAAATGACATTTAAAAAATCTGATTATTCTCACTACTCCTGCATCTTTTCCCTCTTTCCCATCACTGCCACACAGAGCTCTGTGAGGGTTCCCTCTGCCTGTTTTACTTGTTGCCGTACCCTCAGTTCTGGAAATGGTGCCTGGTACTGCATAAGTGCCCAGAAGC
Organism: Xerus rutilus; assembly: GCA_028644305.1. NCBI lineage: Eukaryota > Metazoa > Chordata > Mammalia > Rodentia > Sciuridae > Xerus > Xerus rutilus. The sequence goes on along the minus strand of CM053404.1, from coordinate 119,347,911 downwards.
TATATAACGAGGGACTCTTGCCTCCAAGAGTGCAGTGATCCCTAATTCTGGATTTCTCAGCCTTGGCATTATTTGTATGTTGGGCCCATAATTCCTGGTGGCAAGAGTTGTCCTCTGCACTGTAGGATGGTTAACAGCATCCCTGGTGCCCTGGTTTGAGGTGTCCCCAAAAGTTCATTTGTTGGGACCTTAATTCTTCAGTGGGCAGTGTTGGGAGGCGGGACCTAGTGGCGATGTTTGGGTTGTGGGGTGGACTCTTCATGAATGCCTTTCTCAGATTAGTAATCTCTTATTCTTGTGGAACTGGGTTTACTACTGAGAAATGAGGTTGTCATAAAGTGAGTCTGCCTCCATGTTCTGCCTTGGTGCATCCTCTTTCCTTTCCATTATGAAGGACAGCAGGATGAAGGCACCACTAGATACAGCTGTCTGATCTTGAACTTTGCAGCTTCCAAAACCTTGGGCCCAAATGATTGTCTTTTCTTCATAAATTACAGAATCCTGAGCATTCAGTTATAGCAATGCCCATGAACTAAGACATCTGCTTCTACCCACTAGATGCCAATGGCACCCACCACTTCCCCCATTTGGGACAACTAAAATCTTCTCTAGAAATTTCCAAATGTCCACTAAGTAGCAGAACCACTTTCATAGCTGGTTTACTCTTCACGCTTTTGTCCCCATAGTCCAGCGGCCTGAGTAACACTCTGCACATATAAAACAAGCCATGACTTCCCATCAACCTAGAGTAAAATCTAAGCACCTAATAGTACCTGTAAGACATTCTCCCTCCTCCTCTGGCCTTAGCCCTGTGCACTGTGCTGTCACAGGCCAGCTCCTTGCTCATCCTTGGCATTCCCCTGCACCTGCCTGCCTCGGGCTTCCGCTCCCCTCTGCCTGGAGCATCCGGTTCCCGGACACCACGTGGAACTTCTGGCCAATCTTCACCCTCCCCCTCCTGTGGAGCAACACCCTCCTCCTCCCCTCACATCCATCCCCTCCCTGCCTCTGTCTCTCCACAGTACTCACCACCTCTTGGCAGACTAGTGTATCTAGAGCAGTGGCCAGCTGGGCATTAGTGCTTGCAGATGTCTGTGGAGTGACTGATAGGTGGATAGTGGGTGTCTATGGAAGACAGTGGGTCTGCAGAGGGCTTCACTCACCTCCTTCATCCTCTGTTCTTGGTTTTCTCTTGATTCTAGTCAAATCACAGGCGGTCCTATCCTAACACTGAACATATGAGTGGAAATCAACAAATGGTATAAAACAAAGCAACATAAACAACCAAAAGCCTCACGGGGTATAGCTTCCAGAAAACAGTTTGGACCCAGGCCTTGCATGCCACGATTTGGGCTCTGGTTGGGGTTAGTAACACAACACACCCATCAGTTGGAGTTGAATTACCTGGGTGCAGACCCTGACTTCATTGCTTACCCCATGTGATTAAGGGAGAGTTACTTTTCCCATCTGGGTTTCATTCCCTTATCTGTAAAATGGAACAATATGAAGACACAATTTGCAGGGCTAATTACATGTGAATTATACATGTAAAGTGCTTGGACATGTAGTAAGCCCTAGGTCAATGTTTGCTATTATTATCAGCAGCTGTTTATGCACTGTTTTCACGAGGATTTGGTGCCTGGTGATATGCTGAAGCTTTGAAAGTTTCTGCATCATATTTGTTCATTAATTCCTCATGTATTGACTGCCTACTGTGTACTTTTCTAGGGACTGAGAATATGTATCAAATCTGATAAATAGATTTTAAAAAATACATTTTGATAAAGATAGTATCCAAGAAAGAAAAAAACAATCAGGTAGTGACGTGTACTATGATAAATGGATGATAATTTGGGGAGGGTGGGGAATGGGGGCCGCTTTGGGTTTCATGATTAAAAGTTGTTCCGAATAGAGAGGGGACGGGAATGGGAAAGACAGTAGAATGAATTGGACATAACTTTCCTGTGTTCATATATGAATACACCACCAGTGTAACTCCACATCATGTATAGCCACAAGAATGGGAAGTTATACTCCATGTGTATATGGTATGTCAAAATACATTCTACTGTCATGTATAACTAAAAAGAATAACAACCAAAAAAGAAAAGTGGCTTTGAGGCTGTTACCTGAATGACAGAAGGCAGCAGCCAGGCAAACACCTGGAGCCTGAATTTTTCAGGCCCAGTGACCAGCTAATGCAGAGGCCTAAGTGCCCATGGAGGAGCAGAAAGGAGGCAGTGTGTGGATTGGGAAAGGGCAGGCAGAGGGCTGGACTGTGCCCTGGAGGCTGTGGGAAAGGGTTGGGCATTGTTTCAGGTGCTGAAGCATCACTGGAAGGTTAAACTAGGGGAATGGCCTTTACAAAGACCTTTCTGGCTGCTGGTGGAGCATGGCCTACAGAGACACAAGCATATAAAGAAGGACACTGGCAGAGAGTGGTGACTAGTGACATGTGTGAGAAGTGGAGGTGACTGTGATGGGGTGCTGCTATGATGCTGGGAAACAGTTCTCAGTTCTGTTATCGACACTTGTATCACACATCCACCAGCATGGTGGTGGGTAACAGGTCTGTCCTTCACCTGCCCTGGGAAGGTGGGTGGCTAATCCCCTTAGCCCTTTTGTCCTTTCTTTTTTTCCTCTCTCTGTGGAGGTTTTAATGTCAACTTGTGATTAGTGTAGGAGGAAAGAGGGAGGCAACATTTCCTTTACTTCCACAATATTCTCCAATGGCTCCTGGAAATATGAAGAAAATAAGCTAAAGTGGTGTTAAATTTGAAGAGAGAGAGCAATGGCATCTGTGCAAAGGCTGACCAAGACTCCCATAATGACAACTGTCAGATTCTCCACAGCAACAGTTAAAGGCATGTGAACTATGTTTGTTTTAAGAATCTTGGAGAAAACACATAGAGACTTTCTCCAAAGGTTCAAAGTGGAAAGGCCCTCTGTGCTCCTATTCTGCAAATCCCATTACAAATGAAACTTTACGTTTCACATTTAATAGTCGCCAGGTTGCATGGTTTCCCTTTTGGATTCAGTGACTGAAGGCCAAAGGCTGTTTGTGTGTGGTTTTACCACTCTAATTTACACCACTCTTTATAGACGTGCCATATTAGGCACCCAGAATCCTTTCTATAATGTAGGAAAGAGGCAAAAGCAGTTGCTAGAAGTTTCTTTCTTTCTGGTCCTTAAGACCTACTCCTGACAATAAGACTCAAATCCTTGAAACACTGATTTTTTGCATACCAAGGTTCCCCCCATTAGTTTATACCAGGTCATTCCTGGGTAGCCTGGTTTGGAATTGCCAGATGGAACTCATCCTGCTCAGTGAACTTAAATTTTAGGTGCAAAATGAATAATTTTTTAGTATAAGAATGTCCCCAATATCACATGCGCAGATATTCATTGTACACCTAAAATTCAAAATTAACTGGGCATCTGTATTTTCATCTGCTGAGGTGGCAACCCTAGCTCTGGTTGAGGAGGGGTGGGAAGCTCTCCCAGAAGCAAGGGCCACTTAGACCACACGTATGTCCTGGGACTGCCCATTTCTGGTCTCCTACTCTTTTGTACAAAACTGAACTTGTCAATGTATAGCAAGAGGGTATTGTCACTGGAGTGACTAACTCTCTCTCCTTTCCTATTTCATGAACATCTCTATTATATTCCCATGGCTTTGTTTAGGACAGTTTATCCTTCCCTAACTCTGTAGTAGGAGCAATTATTCATCTATCTACCCACTGACCAGCCTATGCATGCATGCGTGCATGCATCCATCCATCCATCCATCCACCCACCTATTCATCCATCCATTTATCCATATACCCATCCATCTGTTTGGACAAGTATTTATAGAATACCTTTTAAGTTCAGACGCCATGTAGCTAATCTATAATCTTCCTAAAAACACATCATGTAGATGATTCATATTCTGTCTTGGGGCCAAATTTTGGGGAATATCTCCAGATCCCAGGAAGCAGCTGTGGTGATGAACAGTATACCTCTAATTCCAGCATTGCTGGACATGTCCACTTCTACCTTATATAACTCATATGCCACCTGTTGCCCTGGAACCAATGTCAATCTCTGAGATGTGGCATAGGGAAACCAAAAGCTAGATAGGACTGTCCTCATGTACCAGTTAGGGAACGTTACTATGGTAACAAATGGACCTCGGTAATGTGTATAATCCCACTAGTAGTTTATTTCCTGCTTAGGTTAAAGTTCTGAACAGGGGAAGAGGTAGGCAGAGTGGCCCTCCTCAGCATGGTCACCCAGGTATACAGAGTGGCAAAGACTCTACCATCTTTACAAGGTCATTCCAAAGTCCCCAGGGGTTATGGCCATTTCAGCCTGCCAGAAAATGAGAGCATAGCCGAATATGTGGGTAATTAAGACCAGCCTGGAAGTGGCTTGCATAGTTTCCTCTCACTGGACAGCTCACAGGTAGCTTGCTATCTACCTGAGGAAAAAGATACCATCCACGGGTGTGTTGGTCAGTTTTTTCACTGAAGTGACCAAAAGACATGACAAGAACAATTTAGAGGAGATAAAGCTTATTTGGGGCTCATAGTTTCAGAGGTTTCAGTTCACAGACGTGCAACTCTGTTGCTCTGGGCCTGAGGTGAGGCAGCACATCATGGTGAAAGGGTGTGGCAGAAGAAAGCAGCTGAGGACATGGCACCAGGAAGCAGAGAGAGACAGACCGCCCCCCGTCACATGGACAAAATACATACCCCAAAGTCATGCCTCCAATTACCCACCTCTCCAGCCATACACTTCCTGCCTACAGTAACCACCCAGTTAATTCCTATCAGCAAATTAGTGCACCGATTAGGTTAAGGCTCTCATAACTCAATCATTTCACCTTTAACTTTCTTGTATGTCTCACATGTGAGCTTTTGGAGGATACCACATACCTGAACCCTAACAATGGGGCTAGCCACGGGGCAACTCTTGGTTGCCAGGGAGACCTGGCTTTGTACTCCCATGAAGAAGTCAAGAATGTGGATTTGAGAAACTGGATCTCAGTTTCCTCACTTGTGAAATATTCTATTGATTGCCTCTCAAAGCCTATTGGGAAAATTCTGAGTCCTCCTCATCTCCCTTCCTGCTCATGTCTTCCTTGTAAGGTGGGATGGAAACCCCTGCATCCTAGATGAATATTTAGCTGATTCTCTAGGCTAGGAGCCCTGCCAGTCAAAGGCCAGTAACTGTATCTTTTTTCCAGGGTCCCAGCACCCACCACAGTGTTTGGCTTGCAAATGCTCAAGACGTGTTAGTTTCCCGGAAATGGAAACAGTACAATTTAGGGCATGTCAGTGCTTGAAATATCCCATCTTGAAAGATGTTCTGCTCCAGGCTGCAGACACAGACAGTTCCAGACTTCCAAACACTGAGCTTCCTGACAGCTTCTAGCCTTGGCTACTGAGTTCCTGGCTGCTGTGGAGGTGCCCTGTGGTTGCCATGGGAACTGGCTACTCACAAAGCGCCCTTCTCTGGGGCCCCTGAACTCTGCCCCTCCTCCCTGCTGCCAGTGCCTTGTCAGATGCTGCCATGGGAACTGCCCAGGTGCCAGCACCTCCCTCCAGCCCACCCGGCAGAGTGCCTAGGGCCACAAGGTGGGGGCTGGGCTGCTGGGGCATCGGAGCCTCCTTACTTATGGCTGCTTCTATGGAGAAATGCATTCAAGCTCCAAAATGACCAGCCAGGAAATGTACTACAGGAGAACATCCCAGCTAGTTAGAGAATAGTGAGAGCCCAGAAAGCAGGCAGAACAGAAAAATGAAAGAGGGATCCATTCTCCTCCATCCTCAGAGTGGCTTTTTGGGTGGTGGGGGTGGTCTGGTCAAATGCTTAGACTCCATTACTGGCATGGTATGTGGTTGGCAGGGTGATCACCATAAGGACCCCAGACTATGTCCTGGTCCCTGAAGCATTCTCAGAGGGAAGCATCTGCAGAAGATGAGTCCACCTGTGAATATTTTCAAACAATTAACTAGTTTTAGATTTCTTGGATTCATATAAAGAGATGAAAACGCAGGGATGTTTCTCTGATGTTTGACGGAAAACCATCAATCCCAGCACAGAGAGGAAAGACTTGGCCAGATTGACAGGCAGGTGCTGGCTTGGAGCCAGGCCTGGCCAATCAAGACTTTTCTTTCCTTTCTTTTTTTTTTTTTTTTTTGTGGTGCTAGGGATTGAACCCAGGTCCTTGTGCATGTGAGGCAAGCACTCTACCAACTGAGCTACATCAAGACTTGATGTCTTGCCACTCGGCTGTGGGATGTTAAAGTTAACATCTTTCAAGTCTTTTTTCTCTCATCTCTTGCAGAGAGAAAGGAATACCTATCTTCTGGGACTGGAAAGAATGTGAGTTAAGCTCTTTCACACGGGAATTGCTCAATCAATGACAGTTACTTTCTGGGGGCAGGCATTTCAACAGTCATGATGTAATTGGTAAAAGCTGTATTGTACTTCTAGATGAAATGCTGGGGGCCCCAAGGAGGGGCATGTAATCACCTAGGGTGGCCAGGGAAATCTTAGAATTGTTCCCAGTTGCTTGTAGAACTCTCAGATGGGGCTCTTCTGCCTCTCACATCCACTGGGGGTGTGAGGACGTGAGGGTGCTGTGGAGTGAGACTGTGCTGAGGAGCAAGAGAATATGAGCAGTGACTGTCATAGAGACAGTGCACACCCTACCTCTGAACTCCAGCCCAGTTCATGTGGGAAGAACCTGGAGACGGAGGCTGTGAAGCCTACTAGTGCACTGAAGCAGAGAGCTGGGCTGCCTAATAGGAAGGTATAGGAACTTCTGGAATATTCTAGTCTATTCTGGAGTGCATTCCCTGTGAGTGAAGCCAGAGGGCAGGGAGAAGTGCACAGGATTCTGCTTGTGAGCAAAATTGGGGCTGCTGATGCATCTGCCTGTAAGGTGTCCCTCTGAGGAGGCCACAGTCATCCTAACTGCATCTGGACAGACTGACACCTCCAGAGAGGCCAGGACTACAGGCAGAAGCAAACCCTCTCCCAGGAAGGAGCCAGGCCTACTCTCTACTGTGATTTCTTCCCTGGAAAGTCTGAAGAATGTGAAATGTGGAAAATCAGAACTTTCCTCCCTTCCCCCTCCACAGTTGCCATGTCCTCTTGGAGGTTATCTTTTATGCTGAAGCTGTGGGAAGGCTTTTCTTTCTTGTTCATGAAGCACAATTCCTTGACTCCTGAGTTGTGTCAAGGCCCCAGAGAAGCAAGCCCTGTGCTGAGAGCATTCACATCACCAGCAATAATACTCCACTAGAGTAGTGATGAGCAGGTCCTGACCATTCAAGAGTGCTCCGTCCCACAGAACCAATGGCTCTTATTACAGTGCTGGGGAAGACAGGACTGCAAAATACAATAGTGCTTTCAGGGATCAGCTGGATCTAGTGCCACTGCCTCACCTACCATATAAAACGGTGGAGAATTAAATACTAGTCACTTCCTAGAGCCGCGTGAGGAGGTGACTTATTAACAAGGGCAGTTCTGGGTCTATTGTTCTGTGGGGACCAGAGCAGATATTCTGCCTCCACTTCTCCATTGAATCCTTTTTCTACCACTCACCTTGGTGGGGGACTGAATGTTGTCACTTGGGCCTTATGCATCCTCTTTAATTGTTGCTTTCCACTTTGGGAACACTGACAAGTGATGATGACCCAGTGGCATTTATCTGAGTCCTTGAAGACTGAAACTTCCTTAGCAGCTGCATCTCGCCAGAGTTTCATCTCACCAAATGTGGCCACTTGGCAGGAGGTGGACAGTGGCTTTGTATATTTTGCATATTTTAATGCACACTTTTAAGTGCTTAATAAATATGGTAAATTCCTAAATAAGAAACAAAAATTCAATCCCTGCCCCCCCCCCAATGGGCTTTTATTATAATGGGGTAGATGCAATGATCAAGTGAATCTGCTGTAGAGGGCAGGAATCAATACCTCATTTTATATCCAGCTGTGCATTATCACAGAGCTTCATTATGTATAGAAAAAGGATATCATTTCCATTAAATATAAAGTCAACTTTATCTGCATTTTGCAAATGTGGATAGTGTGGTAATGAAAAAGAAGGAGACTTGGACATAGATAGGTCATGGTTTGAGCTGGGATAGAGGTCCTGGGACAAGCTTAGGTGTTCAGATACTGTGACCCATGTTCTACTGTCCTTTTTCTGTCATCCAAGCAATGCTTATGGACGGGGATCAGACTGACTCTGGTGCACACCTGCAGAGCCCTAGGGTCAGGCAGTGGGGTGCTGGGGCAGGGAGCCCCTCAGAACAGTGCTTGCCTCCACTCTCCAGGGGCCTGCTGGGGCTTCTGGATCTCATTAGGTCACAGCTGCTCTGCAGCCTGGACCCCAGAGTGTGTGCCTGGTTTCCATCACTTGACTGTTGATTTGGCCTGTAATCATCATCAGAGGGCACATTCCAGGTTCGTGGTTTAAGAGAAAAGCATACTTGAGCCTACAATTGGGGAGGCGTTCTGCTTTGAGCATTTAATGATCCTCTGAGGCTCAGCAGCGCCCCTCCTTCTGTCTGCATCTGACTGTGCCTGTAGCTCTCATTTCAGAGGCAGGCAGGCAGGATTCCTGGAGGGCATGTGCCTCGCACGCCCCCTTCCCCCCCACCCCAATCTGGATCCACCTAAGAGCTAAAAAGTGCAAACCATGGCCAGATGAATGTGTGCTGTGTTGTTTGTGATGGAGATCCCCAGGGAGTCCTTGGGCTCTACATCTTTATTGGAAACACCCAATAAACCGCTGGCCTGAAGGCTCCCCGTTGTTTTAGTGTAGGGGAGCCTCCTTTAGGAGGTTTCAATGCAGCCTCCTTTAGGCTGTCACCGTTCTTTGACCACACTGCTGTTTGTAATCCCCCACTACATGTGGCTTCCAACCCCCAGCCTGTACCCACAGAGCCAGCTGGAGTCAGAGAAGGCTCTGGTTTGCTCCCTGTATGCAGGGGTGACTACCCCACTCTCTTCTGTCCACAAAGATGACACCATCATTAGGGACGGGGGATCAGCTGTGCCCAGCTAGGTCTGCAATCCCCCATAAGAAACTTTGAGCTGGCTAAAGCTCAAGGGGTACCCACAGCAAAAGGGCAGCTTGTCTTTGAGTGAAGCAAGAGCCCTCCACATCTCTCTACATTGTGAGCAGCCTATGCAGGAACAACTAGCTATCTGATAATCATGAAGCGGTAGGATTTCTATTGGCCAGATAACCAGAAAATTAAGGTTTCTGAGTTAAACAGCTTTATAAGAGAAAATATACATTTTAGCTACAGGGAGGCCTAGTTATTGCTGAAGTCCAGAGGAGGCTGCTGCTGACTCACAGGGGGTGACTTTGTGGCTGAGCTCTGCGGAACACAGACGAACTCGGTGGACACATGCAGAGGACCAGCATGGGCTGTGGGGGCCAGCGATAAACAGGGCTGGCTCCCGACATTTAGGAATCTGGGGTCAATTAGAGATCAGTGGTGCCAGAGGATTTAAAACAATTGCAAGCAACAGGATGAGATCTGGTTGCAGGGTGCACAGATTCAACTGTAATGTCCCTGAATTAAATCAGTGTTCCACCCTTGGCAAAGCCTTTTCCTCAACCAGCAGGATTGCCCATAGCCAAGGCTTAACCACTGCAGATGGTGATGGCCAATGGCCTTGGCTTTGGATGTCAAAACCAAAGTATTTGGTGGGGGCTGTATGTTTGAACTTCTGATGAACAATGGAATCTAATGTAATCTGATTTCACCCACACCTCCCATTTTCAACCTGCAGGTTTCCTTAATTCTTGAACGGACAAGAGAGTTAGGTCTTTAGCTATTCTCTCATCATTTCTCATTGTTGTGTCCGCCCGGCACAATGTTCACTTGATGCAAAGGCTGAGTTTTGAACTGCAGGCATCAGTGATGTAGCAGAGAGGGGAGCTGAGAAGGGAGGAGAAGAGGGGGTGGAAATTGACTTAAGGAAGTGGAAGGGATAAGTGGGGACTCTTAGGCAGAAGGAATCAGAGGAAGCCAGGGGCAGGGACCAAGAAACCCAGGCAGGGGCACCCGTGAGAGTGACAGAGCCCTGGAAGGCCTCATTCCACCGCAAGCTGGCATGCATGCCCTTCAGTTGGTTTGCTGGCTCAGAGTGAGTCCTCAGAGTTCTTCTACCTCACCTCCTCCTTGGGTAGAAGTGCCTTTGGTCCCCCAACTCCAGTCATGTGATTCAAATGGGGACTGTCATCTCTTTCCCAATCTTCATGTCACTGGCCACAGTCTAGTAAATGGAGGAAACTTGACCCAGTTACGCTGACCAGGGTCCTCCCCTAAGATTTGTCTGACCTGCAGCTGACGGGAATAGGGTGTTCTTTCTCAGGGAAGGAGAGGAACCTAGAAGCTGTTGATGGTTGTGTTGGCCAGTTTTCTGTGACTATAACAAATGCCCAAGATGATCAATTTATAAAGAGAAAAGGTTTGTTTTGGCTGACAGTCTTGGGGCTTTCAGTCCACAATCTCTTGACCTTGTTGCTTTTGGCCTATGATGGCATATCATGGCGGGAGTAAAGTAGAGGAGCGAGACTGCTCACCTCCTGGCCAGGAGAAAAAGAGAGGGGGAGAGGCTGAGGTCCCACTACCTCTTTAAGGACACCACCTTAATGACTTGAAGACTTTACATTAGGCCCTGCCTCTTAAAGTTTCCACTACCTGCCACTTGGGCCGGCCCCTTACACGCGGGCCTTTGGGGGATATTTAAGATCCAACAATAGTAATGGTCATGATTCCTGCATCTTGGGAAAAAGAATCCACCACTCTTGGTAAAAATAAAGCCAAAATGCAGAGGGAAACTTATGGTAAGAGCAGCTGGAATGTTCTGTAGGAATCTGAACCCTTACACCACAGTTCCTGAGGCCAGGACACCCTTGCCATCATGTGACTGATGCGCCCTCTTTTTAAGCTAACAGTCTTGATATTATGCTGTTTCTTAGCAATCTACATTAGAATGTCATTACTGGGGCACAACTTTTGGCACTTGTTCAGTTTAGCAGCTCTGAACACGTAGGGGTGGACTTGGAAAGAAAACTTTGAAGACTATGACTATCAATAGTCATGGACTTAGCAAGCTTCTAAGACCGTGCTAAGGCTCAGACAAGTCTTTGCTTCATACCATTACCCATTCAGAAAACAGGCACAAAGAAGTGTTAGTTCCATTTGCACTTATTGAAACATTTACCAGGAAAAGCTAAAGGCATCAAAGAAAGATCAACTCGAGATGATCTCATAGCCTTTGTGAAGGCTGGGTTTATGGGGTTGGCAACCAGTAACCCCATCTCCAGTGAGAAGTAATCATGAGTGGTTCAGACCAGATCAGATTTCCCTGTTCTTTCCATCCATCTTACCAGTTTAAATTCCATTCAACGACAATGACTGAACACACTGGCCATCTGAAGGTAAGTCCCAATCTTATAGACACTAGCATTCTTAACACATGGACTGCATCCTATTGTTCAAAAGCCCTTCAGCAGACTCCCCCTCCCACAGAGGCCCTCTGACTTAGTCCAGTTTTGTGTTGCTTTAACAGAATACCACAGACTGGGTAATGTATAAAGAGAAGAAATTGATTTCTCATGACTCAGGTGGAGGACTGGCATGTGGTGAGGGACTTCTTGTTGCATCATCTCATGATGGAAGGCAGAAGGGCAAGAGAGGGCTGAACTTGCTTGTGTAATGTGCCCGCTCTTGTGACATTAATCCTTCATGAGGGCAGAACCCTCATGATCTAATCATGTCTCGTTGGGTCCCACCTCCCAACACTCTTACATTGAGGATTAAGTTTCCAACACACGAACTTTGGAGGACACACATAGATCATAGCATTTTCAGAAGAAATCTTAATCTGAAGCAGCTTTTAAAGCCCTGTGTGACCTCTAGCACCTAGCCTGTTCACCGTGACCTCTAGCACCTAGCCTGTTCACCGTCACTTTCACTGACACCCAGAAGGAAATCTGTGCTCCACTCACCCACATTGAGAGGGTCCTACCACTGGTTCCAGCCCAACTACACCCAACTCACCTGTTAAATCCACACTCAGGTCCCTTCTCCTTAAAACTTCTCCTCATCCAACTCCACTGTATCTTTTTATAGTATTTGTTTTTAAACTTTCTGGAATAGGAACTTCCATGGTTGTTTTAAACTACAGCCCCATTGTATATCTGGTTGTCCCTACAAAGACTATACTTCTTGTGTCTGCCAGCAACTATGTCAAGAGTGGAGTGTCCCCAGAGCAGCAGGAAGGGCGAGGAGTGTGTCTTGGTTATGAGCTCTCAGCAAGCTGCTCCAACCCCTGCTGTGGAGGCCACTTTTGGGTACTGCTCCTGTCTCCTCTTGTCTGCCTGATGGCCTCTGCTGTCTGCATTCCTTAGCTCAAAGCTGGCCTCACCAGAGTGACCTCAACTCACCTCTACTCCCCAGCAGTCTTCCTCTGAACTCCCCTCCAATCCTGGGCATGCCTCTTGTCACCTGGGCTGTCACCTGTTCTTGCTGAGATGTCTGCTCCCCCACCTGCCAGGAGCTCCTAAGGTCAGGTGGGCCACTGAATTCCTCTTGGGCTCCCATGATCTTGGTAAATAGAACTTTACACTCCTTCACATAACCAATATAGAGATGAAGTGGACGTGCGTATACCCCAGGACAGGATCTCCACAGCAAATCCCAATAGAAATAGAATTCTGCGGTAATAGTAGTATTGACGGACAGCCTAACCAGGTGCCTGGGCCTGTTCTGAGCTCTTTGTGAATTCACTCATCAACAGCACCACACTTGAGGTAAGGTTGTTTATCATTTCCATCTCCAGAGTCCAGCGTACCAGCCATGGCACTCTGGAACCTCTTGCTATCATCTCCATTTTCAAGATGAATTAGCTTACTATTGTGGCTGTGGTAAGTTATGGCAAATTAGTGGCTAGAAAGAACACAAACTCTTTATCTCACAGTTCTGAAAAGCCTCAAATCTGGCCGTTAGCGGGGCTGCATTTCTTCTAGGGGCTCCAAGTTCATGGTGGATCAAGGATCTCTATGGCCTTTTGCAGCCTTTAAAAGCCCCTTGCTCTTCTTGGCTTAATACCACCACTTCCTTCATTGCATCCTTTATGACCATGTAACCCTCCAGCCTCTCTCTGTTAGGCCCCTTATGTTTACACTGTGTCTGCCTGGAAAATCCAGAATGATACTATCCTATCTCCAGGCCTCTGGCTTAATCACATCTACCAAGTCCCTTTTACCACGTAAGGTGACCTACTCCCTGGCTCCTGGAATTAGGACATGGACGTCTTTGGGAACCATTGTTCTATTATAATAAGTAAAACAAGAAATACAGAAGCAGTTCATGTGGAAATGTGCTGAGAAATACAGATCACTTTATATTTAGAAGATGCTAATAATTTTCCCCACAGTATCTAGCCCTTGGTTGCTGCTCAATAAATACTTTTGAGTTATTGAAGAGTTATGAAAAGTAAGATGAATTGTCCCAGCTACCAGTTAAAATAATCTTCTTGGAGATTTAAAAATGCAGTTGTTTATTATCTCCAAATTCTGGGAGTCCTCTTATTCTTATTTGTTTATGATTTTGTGAATATTGGAGTATCATGGAGTCATTAGTTATTCCTCAGTTGATCTCTGTGAGGCAGTATAACCATATTTACTATCTGCAGAAACAAAGTCATATCGACTATCTTTGAGAAAATATTGTATTAAGTCTGCAGTAAAAACAATGATTGGATGCTTCCTGTCACAAAATAGGAATTGGAAATTTGAAGTTTCCACTCCCTGGCCAGACTCCCTCTGTTCAGTTACCCAGCTGGCATTTATAGAGTGTATTCCATGGATTATGTCCTGGGCACATACTGGAGGAACATAGCTGAACAGAAGATTTATCTTCTGATGAGCCAGTAGTTCACAGGGGAACAGACAGATAAGCTGACAATTGACACTACACAAAAAGAGTGGACACGGTGGAAACAAGCAGGTCATTCTTGTTTTAGTGAGTTTTTGTGTCACCAAAATAACTAACAAGAACAACTTAGAGGAGGGAAAGTTTATTTGGGGCTCCCGGTTTCCAAGGTCTCAGTCTATAGATGACCGACTCCATTGCTCTGTGTCCAAGATCAGCCAGCACAACATGGGAGAAGGGCCCAGAGGAAAGAAAGCTGCTCAGTTCATGATGGGGTCAGGAATAAGAGGAGTCGGGGAAGGGGTCACAGGCCCCCAGTGACCCACCTCCTCCAGCTACACCCTGCCTGCCTACAGTTACCACCCAGTCAGTCCATTCAAACTAGGATGGACAGATTAAGTTATAGCTCTCACAGTGCAATACCTTTAGCTCTGTATATTCCTGCATCAGCACAGGAGCTTTTGGGGGGACACCTCATATCCAAACCCGAACACTACCGATGGCCTGGTGGTGTGTAGGGAGGGGAGGTGCCCTGAAGCTGCAGGGCTCTGAACAGACCTTTTAACCTCCAGAGGAGACTGAGGGACATAGCTGCAGAGTGGTCAGGGGAGCAGCATGCTGCACTGGTAAGCCCCGAGGCCACACAGGGAGCAGAAGAGAATGCCGGGAAGGATGGGCCAGGAGATGAAGGCCGAGTGGCCTCATCTCTGCTGTAAATGGCTTCCTGGGTCCTATTCACTGCAGGCAGCATCACTTTATCCTGGGTCACTGTTTTCTTTCTCCTCTCATGTCTTCCCATCCCCTTGGGTCTTAATAAATATAGAATGTGAAATAAGACAGGATGTCTTTCACCAGTGGGCATCAGGCATTTCACCAGACCAAGGCTTTGCATCTGCCCTAGTATTGGAACCCGGAGGTATTCCCTGTGAACACGAGCCTTCTCCTCAGGCTTATGGCACTCAGTCTCTGAGTGACGTTGCCGACGGGGCCCTGAGCATGGAGTCCCTTTTTCCATAGATACATTCCCCAACCTTGGCTTCATCCCTAGTGCTGACACTGAGTAGCTATAGAATTCAGAGCAGATCATTTAACCTCTCTGAGCCTCTCTTTCTTGGTGACAATAACAGTCCCTTCTCTGGCTGTTGTAAGGATCAATAGATTCAATGTATGTAAAGTTCTCAGCCCAGCTCCCGGAGCTTAACGGGCACACAAGCAACAGTGCCAAATGCCTTCACTGGAAATTCTGCCCAAGGGAAGCTTTAATTACAGTTGCTTTCTTTCTCTCAACTCAAGGATTTGCTTTCCAAGACAATTAACAGACCAGAGAATTCTGCTACCTATCAGCCACTGGTAGCCAACAGACTCCCGACGTTGGCACAAACATCGTCTCTCAGAGCCGGGACACTTAGGCAGGTGCCAGCTTGTGGCTCTGTGGCTCCTGGTGCATCCAGATCTGTGACAGTTACACAAGATGTGTGCTTAAATATTTACCATGCTCAGAGCCACCCCAGCATGGTGGGGCTCAGAAGAAAATCTGAGAAGCAAGACGGTTTTGGCACAGGCCACTCCTAGCTTGGTGGAGCATATGCCTGGAGGGGAGGTATCCTCAACAGATGGGGCAACCTGTTGCTTTAAAAAATTAACAATAACGGTTTCCACTCGACCCAAGAATGAATTAGGCAAGTCTGATTCCTTGTCAAACTCAGGCATTTAGAATGGTTCCCCGGTACCATTTCCCCCAATTGTTCAAGTGTATACCTACATTCCCAGTTGGACACACCTGTGAAATGCTAGAAGGGACAGGAAGGAGCAGACATGTTTTAGTCCTAGTTAAACATCTGACACGAGCTTTTTATTAATCTAACAAATGCTGCGGGAACATTATACCATCATTCTTCTTCTTATTTATATATATTCTTTGGTACTGGGGATTGAACTCAGGGATGCTTAACCACTGAGCCATATCCCCAGCCCCCGCTTTTAAAAATTTTTTTTTTTTTTTTTTTTTTTAATTAGAGACAGGGTCTTGCTGAGTTGCTTAGTGCCTCGCTACGTTGCTGAGGCTGGCTTTGAACTCATGATCCTCCTGCCTCAGCCACTGGGATTACAGGTGTGTGTCACCACACTTGGCTACTTCTTATTATTTTACAGATAAGGCAAACTGGCTCAGAGAAGGTAAGCAACATTTCTAATGTCACACGGCTACAAAAAGCAGGGCCAAGATTTAACTCTTGTCTCCTTACATCTAACAGCAAGGGATAGTGGGACCACTAATTCAAAAATGTCCCAGTATCCTTTCAAAAGTCTTTCCGAGGAGATGGGCCCTGAAGGGGTCCCCCAGTGGCCAAGACACCCTGGCTTCATTTGATCATCAAAGGTTGGGCATTCCTTCCAATAAAGGAAGCCCCAATCCCTGTGCCTCCCTGTCAGTTTCTTCCACTGAAGATGGTTCAGGGTGGTGCCTGGCTAAGGATATAAATAGGACAGGATCAGATCCCAAATACCAACCAGGCAGGCAGGGGAGGCTAAGGCCCTCTCCAGGATGACTGTGGCCTTCACAGAGAGATTCTACTCTCTTGCTTGGACCTTTGCCAAGAGCAAAGTAAGAATAGTGGCCACTTACACAAGATTTCCAGAACTGGAGCTGATGGGAACAGCCTGCACCATGGGGAGGGGGTCCCTGAAGGTCCCCTGTGGCCTCAGGTTAGCCGATCCTGTGGAATCCAAGATCTTCACACCTGCAGTGAAAGGCTTCATCTCAGCGGGGCAGAGACAGGCAAAGGATCCCTTTTAGGTGTCTTTCCGGAATGAAGACCCACCTCCCCTGCTACAATTAAAAATTCTGATTTCGTAGTGTTGGTGCTGGTGCTTGAGGTAGCATTTTAAACAGGTTTTCTCTGCCTGAGGATTTTGGTGCAGGAGGTATGGGGCTGCATTTTGAAAACTGCTTTCTCTGACTACGCAGCTTCCCTGGCATCTCCTTCTGGCCACAGCAGTACTTCTTACAGCCCTTTGGAGGTCTCAGGGCATGTGCTGGAACACATGTCCACTCCGAAGTCAACAAGCATTTTGTCTTTGCCCACAATCACACTATGGAGGGCACCATTGCCTCAGGGAAAAGGTGCTTCCTGGACACTGTCCAGAGAACATGCCTCAACATGTCTCCTGCCCCCAGAGTCCAGAGAGGTGGCTTGTAAAGAGATGGATGGGGGTGCTCAGAACAGGATGGCTCCCTGCAGTTCTCTGTCCCCCAAAGGGTTAAGAGTCTCCCTGGAAATCTGGAATCCAAGGAGTTAGTTTGAGCTCTTGAGAAACAGGGTCTCTTAGGTCAGGACTGCATCTCCTGAGCACCCTAGGACTGTGTGTCGGGCCCTGGGCACTGCAACCCTTGTGCTGTCTCTCCCTACAGTGACACCTGCCCTGGGAGTGAGTAGTCTCAATTGCTAGGACAAAGAACACTATTCCCCTGAGAGATACACAGGAGGAGGGAGAGGGGTGGGAAAGGGGAAAGGGGAGAAGAGGGGAGGGGGATTGAGAGGGAAAGGGGGAGGGGGAGAGGAGGGGAATAAAACCTTAGTGAGTCTATACATTTCTGAATGTTCTGAAAAGGAAAAAAAAAATAGTAATACACAAATGCATAAGGGAGTGATTCAAAGTATTTCCCTTAAAACAGGAGAAACCGGACAGCTAAAAAGGAGCAATGACTGCCATCTCCCTCACTGCTCTCATTTCCATTTAGATTCCGTATTTCTCTCTTGGTCTTTCAGGGTTATAACTGTGATCTCACTGACTAATACGAAACTCCATTAGGCCCCTTCTTTATGAAGGGAATTAATGACTTTGTAAATTTAGTACTTTGTAAACATAGGGAAAGCATTTGCCCAGGCTTGGTGATTCCTTGGCAGGGCAGGAGGATGGATGGGGAAGGCAGAGTTTCCACTTGACCTGCTGGAGATGTCCCTACTTCCCCAGCTGGCTGCTGCCTTTTGTACAGCCAGGTCCCTCAGTGTCCAAAAATCCCCAAGAAGTTGAAGAGAAAGCAGGAGGGGGATAAGAGCCAGGGAGAATGACCTGCATCTGCTGAGTTGAAAAAAAAATACCATCTGGTGAAATTTTCAATTATAAAGGCATATTTCAATTGAAAAGGTGTACATCATTGGAGGGTCCAGCTTTAGTCCTGTGTTTGAGAAATGGGTTGTTTATACAATGTGAGCTCCCAGACTAGTGACTTTCTTTGTTTTTTAAAGCTTTTTAGGCCTGGCCAATGATATAAAATGCTTGAAAGTAAAAAAAAAAAAAAAAAAAACTAAGAGGAGAAGCATTCAGGAGGAAGCATGGGAAGGGGGGGTCCCAGAGTCAGGATGGTGGGTTTCGTTGCTGGTGTAACTAAGGAAAGTTACTCCTGCGTAGCAAAGTGAAGCTGGTGGAAAGAGCTCTTTAATAAAAACATGGCATTTCCAGAGGATTTGGAGACCAGGTGGTGTCTTCCCACTTCTTTTCTCTTTGAGAAAACCACGGCATCAGTTTAGTTTCACATCTTTGAAAGTTGATCAGCTCCACCTGGGGACTTGGGCTATGGAACTGTCATGGACTAACCCAGTGAATCCATTCATCCCTCCCCAGCATCTTGGTTTTCATGTTTGTATTCAACAAATAATATCAAGATCTCACTGTGTCTTAATTTGGGGGCAAATATTTGAAATTCAGAAATTGAGGGCTTCAGAAAGTTTCTCAATGCTAGTAATAACTGCAGCCCAAATATGTTGTGTTGGGAATAAATGAGCTTTTAAATCATCATGCTGTGGCTTTCTGATTGTTTATTGGCATATGTTTGAAAGCATTTGCCAGATTAGTGAAGTGGTATTGCTGTTTTGTGTTTGTCAAATTTTTGTTACTGTGACAAAATACCTGAGAAAATCAATTTACAAGAGGAAAGGTTTATTTTAGCTCATGGTTCCTGAAAAGGAAGGGGCTGAAATCCCAATATTCCCTTCAAGGGCATGATCCCAACAACCCAACTTCCTTTCACTAGGCCCCATCCCTAAAGGTTCTACCATCTCCCAATAGTGTCAAGGGCTGGACACTGAGTCTTTCACATGTAGGATTTCGGGAGACATTCAAGATCCAAACCACAACAGTGATACTTATGCCCCTGGACCAAAAATGTTCAAATTTGGAAACCTCCCCACCCCAGTAATCCATTTAAGTCCTCTGAGTAATTAGGATGAATTTTCTGAAATTAGAAAATCAGGAAAATAAAGCTTTGTGTACAACATGCAGAAGTGAAAAGTCTAGAAGGCACTAGTTTTGGGGTGTGTAAGCCAAAATTAAGAGACAGAATAGAAAATGTCACCACTTGGGAAGCCTGGCAGAGACTTTGAAAATTCCCTTTTGCAAAAGATTGCAGGTAACAAGTACTCATGAACACTTTAACGTAATGTAAGGCCACAGAGAAGATGTCTCTGATGTCTGCTTTATTTTATTTGTTCCACTCTATTCCAGAAAGAACTTAAGGTAGTTTCCAAAGGAGGAAATACACAATATAAGTTAATATATACTAAAAACAGTAGCAAGAGAAAATGGAAAAGCAAGCATAGTCACATAATAACACGGGGCCAGAGTGATGTAAAGAAAAATGAAAGATCTATCATGCAGCTTTACGTACTTCCTTCCAATGGGTCATGAGTTTGACTCTGCAAGTTAACAGAGTAAGGGAAACGGATGTGTGTTTAGCATAAAAGCAGATCAATTGCTCCAGAGACCACTATTTTTGGAACCCAGGAAAGAGAGATATTTCTCCTGCGGGACCCTCCCCACTATCTGTGTAATGTACGAAGCCACAACCCTAATAGCATCCTGTATCTGATGTGGCCTCCCGTGGTTCAGAGTTTAGAACTGCGGGTCCTACTTAGGATTTTAATTTTCTTTTCTCGGTGCATAGTCATAATAGAACACCCCAATTCCTGTACAGATTCTGATTGAATTCTGGTCTGCTTTGGTTCAGGTCTTTCAGGACAGAGCCCCTTTGCTGCAGAGGCCTGCCTGCTGCAGATCTCAAGCAGACTGTATAGAAAACATCAATAGGACCAGAGGTTTCAGTCTGCACATTGAAACTTGCACCTTGACAAGTACAAATATTCATCTAAGATCAGTAACACCTGCAGTGACTGAGTATCTGGGCACCGCACCCTCTTCCAGCGCTGGGGATGGAACCCAGTGCCTCCTGCATGCCAGGCAAGTGGACTACCCCTGAGCTACACCTCAGCCCGGGACACTAAACATTTGGAAGCCCGTCACCCTCAGCCTGTCCTGGGCAAGGGTCAACTCTGCTGCATCTTTGCACACTTAAGACCTGTCCCAGGTCTACTCACACAGAATGGGCATTTTATTTGTAAATTGCAACCACTCTATATTCTATCCTAGATGTTTTCTCACTCTGGCTAGACACACTCAATGTTTGATGCTATGTGGACAATTTTTCATGTTAAAGAATAAATAAGCCTTTCCCTTTGATAGGAGGCAAGTGTTTCCCCCGCCATGAGGGCATATTGGCAGCAACCTTCTCATTCAAGGACAATTAAAAACCTGGTCCCCTCACGTGGTGCTCCCGCGCGGTGCTCCTGAGTAGGCAGGGCGGACGCGCCATCTAGTGGCTGCTCTCGGAACGTCCACACGCGTCGCTCCTGTGGGCTACTGTGGGCTGGGGGTGGTCAGCACAGGCAAGAGGTTAACCAAGCAGCCGCTGGGACTCTCGTTCCTACCTTACACCCTGGGAGAATCTTTCCGTGAATGTGGTTGCAAAGGTGCCTGGGCTGATGGGGGCGTCGAGCCTAGGTAAGAAACCCTTCTAGTTAGGAGGTGACATAACCTTCTGGACAGAGCCCCTTTGCTGTGGGGGCCTCTCCACAGCAGACACTTTGTCCTTGAAATCTGCCAGTGATATGTGTCTCTACTCCTAAGCCCCAGAAGCCCTGGGACACCCTTTGCAGCCTGGCTCCTCACTTAGGTACTGGTAAGTTTCACTTGTCTCCTGCCATCCAGCTTCTGCTCTGGCAGAATTCCCGGGGCAAATAGGAGGAGCTCTGGGGATGCCCCTCTCCAAGTCCTCAGGAAGATTTGCCCTACTACTTCAACATCACTGTGAATTTAGTAGGTTTTTTTAAGAAAGTTGGCGACTTACCCTCCTGTTTATAATTGGATTTTCATGATAAAACAAATTCCGCTTTCCCAACAAAGATCAATATATATACAATCCATTCCTAAGGTAAAGATTTCCCTTGTTTACAACTTCTCTGTCCAGTGTGACCCCGTAGTCTTCTTCCCTGGGTCAAGGTCGGGACCTGGCAGCTGGGGAAAAGGGCATAGTTTCTAAGTTGGTGATGGGAGACTCCTGGCTTGACTTAGCCTGGGCCTCTAGTAGTATTCAGATCTGCCTGGGCAGGCAGGATAGGTGGGCTATGTTGCAGGCCCAGAGACTCTCTTCTAGAAAGGACTTGAGGCCCAGCTATAAGGAACTGGGCTGGATAACAGCCTTCTGATGTAGGCTCCTCAGACTAAGCCTCAGTTTTCAAATAGGCTGCTCTACTGAGGATGGCCCAGGCCGGCGTCAGGGCAGGGTAGGTGCACACAAACCTGCCGTGTCTGCCCAGCACAGACCTCCTCTGCTGTTGCTCTGTGCTCCTGAGCTCCCTGCTGGGCTACTGGCTTCTCCCCTTTCCCTTCCATAGGAGTTACTCAGTTATACACCCTCTGCACCTCTAACTTCTTTTCTGGTCCTTTCCTTGAGGAGTTTCCCCAATGGGCTGACTCAATCTATGGAGGTCAGGATGGAGAACTAAGGGTTCTTCCCAGGATTTGTACCCAGGAAGCTTTGCGTTAGGTTTAGAGTCTCTGATGTGAGCAAGGGGAAGAGAATGGGGCCTGCGATGAGAAATAGGGGTGCTAGGGATGAGAGGATAGTAACAGAGCTTCAGGCTTCCAGAGAGAAGGGCTAATTCTAATTTCTACTTCAGATCTGACCCATAGCCCAGCCTCCCAGCAGCTCGTGGATTCAGTGAAAACAACCTGGAAGTACACCGAGGCCCTACAGGCCAGCTGCCTGGACACGGTAAGGTCTTCAGAAGACACAGCAACTGCTTTGGCAATGCAGGTGGCCTTGGCCACAGAGGTAGTACCATCACAGAGGCTGAGTCGGCACCACGCTATCTAGAGACGGTCACAGTGCCCTCCAAGCACTGGATGCAAGGCCTTCCTGCATCTTTGCAGGCTGTGGATACCACTTAACACTGTCCAGCTAGAGAGAAAAGAGACAGCAGCAAGGAGGTGGCCTCTTCTTGGGCCAGGATGCAACTCAGTGGTAGAGCACTCGCCTAGTATGCACGAGGCACACACAGGCCTGCCATGTCTGCCCAGCACAGACCTCTGGGTTTGTGAACCCTTAGTTCTCGATCCTGACCTCCATAGATTGAGTCAGCCCTTTGGGGAGGGTCCTCAAGGCTCTGGTTTTATTCTCAGTACTGAAAAAAAGAAAAGTGGCCCTCTCTCCAGTGGAAACCCCCCTCCCTCTTGCCAAAATAATTGGCACAGGTTTTCAGGGAGTTGATGTTTTCCATTAGAAGGTGGAAACAGGAGCCAGAAAAAGAAGATTATGCAGGAATGAGAGGTAGACATAGAGCACTTCGTATATCCAGGTGCTGTTTTACTAACTCATTTCTTCTGTATACAACCCTTGGCTTAAGGTCTCAACATTATTCTCATTTTATATTCAAAGAAAGTGATGCACAGAGAGGTTTAGTAATCTGTTGAAGACACATAGTTTAAAAGGAGAAGAGCTGGGCTTGGAGTCCAGCTAAGGAGGCACAAAGGATTGAGTTCTCTATTTCCACGGGGCTGACTGGACTTGCTAATGCCCAGGAACTCAGACTCTGGGGTCTGAGAGCTCTGGGTTTATTCCCAGACCTCATTCTTACTAGTTGTATGATTTCAGGTAGGTTTCATTCCTCTCTTTGACTCAGTTTCCTACACTGAGTGTAAAATGCTCATAAGCCTATACTATGCGATGTACCAGGTTTCCACGAGCTAATGACGTCAACAGTTTTTTGGGCATACAGAAAATGCTCACTGCAACATTGAATTATATATGAAATCTCTGGATGGGTGCCACCCACAGAACTCCAAGTGGCTTCTTTATAGAACTTTCTGCCTCAAACTCCCCAGACCAGTCTGCACCAGCCCAACCACACCAGGCCTTGAGACAGGAGAGATGTGTCCAGTACTGGGGAAGCCCGGCAGGAGCTGTTTTCTGGTGGGATCTTGCTGGACCTGGGCCCAAGGCTTTCCAGCGCTCCTGGTTGCCCTGTATTCTGTTTTCAAGGGGTTTACATGCTGGCAGCCTGCCCAGGCCCCTGCACATTCCTAGCAGTGCTCGAATCAATAATGCCCTTGTTTTCCTCCGAGGCAGCAGGCAGGCTGTGTGGGAGAAGGTTGACGGCCTGCTGTCATCCTGCCAAGCAGTCTGGAAAGCCAGAGGGAGCATGAGCAAGCCAGGTCTGCCAGGGAGGACATGCCTGGTGTAGGGCTGCCTGCTTGACATCAGCTGCACCCTGGCACTCAGCACAGACCGATGAGGAGGAGCAGTGCCCGCCTTGTGGAAGGATCCCTGCCAGTAGGTTAAAGCATGTGATTAATACAGATCCAACCAACAGGAAACGTCTCTGCTCCACGTTCTTAGTGTAAAACAAAAGGCACTCACATTCACAAATACTGAGCATCCATGATAGAAAAATATTCTTCCAGGCAGAAAGAACAGAGGATCCGTTCTCAACACAGGGAAGAGAATAAGGATTGTGAGGGCAGGCAGGTCCTATGGTGATGGTAGAAAATAGGTGTACCTGTCTTAAAAACACAATATGGGATAATTAGAATCACAGTGTAATTTCACTTATACTTGGAGTTCTGTTATGGTTGAGATATACACCCCCGCAAAAGCTCCTGTGATTGGATTATGAAAGCTGTGACCTGATCAGTCCATCCCAGTCTGAATGGATGGACTGGGTGGGAACTCAAGGCAGGTGGGGCATGGCTGGAGGAGGTGGGTCACTGGCACTGTGCCCTGAGGTGCATCTTCCCTGAAACCCCTTCCCCTCTCTCTGCTTCCTTCCTGGCCATTAGGACTGGAGTAGCACTCCTCCGCCATGTTCTTACACCATGATGTTCTGCCTCACCCTGGGCCCAGAGCAATGAAGTCCGCAGACCATGGACTGAACTTCTGAAATTGAGCCCAAATAAGCTTTTCCTCCTCTAAGTTGTTCTTATTGGGCATTTTGGTCACTGTGCACAGTGGTGTAAACCTAACTAACACATGTTTCATCTCATAGGATCAACAAATACTCAAAGGCCTTGGATGGAAACTTTTCTTTAATAAACCTAGGGCAGTAGGGAGGCTGAGACAGGAGAATTGTGAGTTCAAAGCCAGCCTCAGCAACGACGAGGTGCTAAGCAACTCAGTGAGACCCTGTCTCTACCTAAACCCCCAAATAGGGCTGGGGAGGTGGCTCAGTGGTCAAGTACCCCTAAGTTCAATCCCTGGTACCAAAAAAAACCCAACAACCTAGGGCAAAATATACATGTGTGCACGTGCACACACATGTATGTGTATGTATAATAAGTATATAATATCTATATATGCACATGTATGCATATCCAGATATATGTATATGTGTATATGTATTTATTGTTAATATTATATATATTATTATTCTGTAATACTGGGCACCAAGCACAGTGTCATATGCATGCTAGGCAAGACATTTACTGCTGAATCACATCCCCAATCCAGGTTTCGACATCTTAATGAACTTTATAAGCCATGATTTCCTCCATTCATGCCTGAGCTGGAGGCATGAGCCACTGAAGACTAAAAATAGTCACACAGCCCTGACTTTCTATTTGCAGAATCAGAACTCAGATCACTTACACAGTCTTTCCCAGAAACATGTGCCTTACTGTACAAGTTTCTTTTTCTCAAAAATGAATTTGTGTAATTTTTCTTAAATGCCATTATAAATGCACTAGAGAAGTTTGTTTTTAAAAACCTCCCTCAAGCTCATATTCTAAATTTTATTCTTGTTTTACTCAATATACATTAAGTGTTTATTATATGCCAGGCATCTGTCTAGCCGTGGAGTTAGAACATCAAATGAAATTGGCAAGGTTTCTGCTTTTCTGGAGCTTTGATTTTAAATCAATCTCCTCCTCCTCCTCTTCCTCCCCTTCCTCCTCCTCCTCATTATCATTATTATTATTAGTGCTGGGGATGGAATGCTGGGCTTTGCATGTGCTAAACAAGAACAACAGTGAGCTCTATCCTCAGCCAGTTGAGCATATTTTTAGAAGGAGTCAACTAATTTCATAGTGTGAATGTGGAAAGTGCCTGACTGAGGTCAGTGCAACAACCAGAGATGGACTTGCTGAGGATCCCTTTTGGGAGGACATTAGAGTTGAGTTGTGATTGCCAAAGTAGAGCCAGCCACCTAAAATATAGGACAGTAAATAGCCTCAGCAGCAGGTGAAGGCCTTGTGGCAGGGATGTGCTCCGTCCAAAGAGCAGAAGGGCAGCCATGGCAGGAGCAGAGGGTAGGAACACTCCGGAGAGGCTGGCGAGGGCTAGTCAGGCAGGGCTGTGCATGTCAGGGTGAGGGCTTGGGTTTCATTGCAGATGCCTCATGGAGCTGTTGGAGGTTTGTAAGACCAGACGTGACTCCATCTGTCAAGGATTTGCTGCAAAGTAGTGTGGAGAGAGGGGAGACGTAGGTAGAGGTTTAGGTCAAACTAGCCTGGTCCTGAGTCAATGGAGCCGGGCACTATACTCTCTTTTGTTTGGTGTGTGCTTGAAAATGTCTATAATAAAAGTTTAGAGCCCAGCATGGTGGTACATTCCTGTAATCCCAGTGGCTCAGGAGGCTGAGGCAGGAGAATCACAAGTTCAAAGCCAGCCTCAGCAACTTAGCAAGGCCCTAAGCAACTTAGCAGGACCCTGTCTCTAAATAAAAAATTTAAAAGGCCGGGCATGTGGTTCAGTGGTTAAGTGCCCCTGAGTTCAATCCCTGGTGCAAAAAAAAAAAAAAAAAAAAAAAAAAAAATTTAGAAAAGAACTCTTTAAACAGCAAAAGATGCAAAATGGACAAAGAACCGCGTGTACAGTAAACAAAATAATAGCAGATACCTCCTTTGGCTGCTCCATGGACAGCAGCTTACGGAAGGACAGATGGAAGCAGGACGTGGTTAGAAGGGTTTCTCTGTAGCTCAGGCAACACAAGGCAGGGGTGTGGGCCGGGAGTAGCAGAGGACAGGAAGCAGGTCTGGGATCATTGGAAGATGAAGCCAACTGATGGCCTGGATGTGGGGGTGATGGAGAGGAGGGGCCTGTGCCAATGACTGTGAGGAGAGTCACCATCTCCAAACGTGCCTTTTGCCACTAGATGGGACTGTCATCTATTGAACCGCAGCAACTGGCTTGATTACTTGGCAAGAAATGTCATAATTGTGTTTTTAATTTTCTGATGTTTTGGCATCATGGATGCTAAAGATGGAAGTGTCCCATGAAGGAGGGACCCTTGAGTCACCCTGGGAAGAGAACTGCATGACCCAGAACATTCATATTGGTGTGAGTGAGAAAGACACTTTTATTGAGTCAGTGTAAGCTTCTGAGACCCAGGGGTTTTCTGTTCCGGCAGTTGTCCTATTCTAACTGTGACAACTGCCTGCTCTGAGAGGACAGAAGTCTCATGGATAATTGAAATAATAAATGACCCCTGCATGACAGTTTAGCCAGTGATTAGAACCCTGGCCAGATCAGGTCCCGTGTGGGATTAGCTAACGAGAAGCAAATTACTCCTCCTGCCCACTCTATGGTAAGAGTTGTTAACAAGCACCAAAATGACCCAAGACAGAACAAAAAGAAAGAGAAGGAGAAATGAAGGGTGTTGAAAAATGAATATATCCCATAACCAATCCTGAGAACATCATTTACCTAATACATCCAGGAAGCTGAGGATAAGAAATAAAATTTAACATAAGAAGTAAAATTTAACATGGTAACCCCCTGAATGGAGTATGCATTAATTGAATAAACGTTTAGTGAGCACCTACTATGTGTTAGATAATTCAGTAGATGTTGGGGATAGTGTGGAAAATAAATTATACAAGATGCTTCTGCTGAAGGAAATTATAATCTAGTTGTGGGAGATAGAGACGAAAATGAATGAATAAACCATGTGCAATGGCACCCGCCCACAATCCAGGCAACTTGGGAGGCTGAGGCAAGAGAATTCCAAGTGTGAGGATAGCCTTGGTGACTTAGCAAAACCCTGTTTCAAAATTAAATGAAAAGGACTGGGGGTGTAGCTTAGTGGTAGAAGGCCTCTGGGTTCAGTTCCCAGTACCATACATGCAGCATGTGTGTGCACACACACGAACGAATAAAGCAGTAAATGAAACAGCTATAGGTTGGATCAGGGCTGTGTTAATCAGCTTTCCATCGCTGTGACAAAATACCTGAGATAAACAACTTATAAGGAGGAAAAGTTTATTTTTGCTCACAATTTCAGTCCATGGTTGCTTGGTCCTGTTCCTTTGAGACCATATCAATGCAGAGCATCATGGCAGGTACCACGTGGTGGAGTGAAGCTGTGACCTCATGGCAGTCAGGAACTAAAGAGAGTGAGAGGAAGGGGCTGAGGACCAAATATCTCCCTCAAGGGCACACCCCCAATGACCTTTCACCTACTAGGCTCCACCTCTTAAAGGTTCCACCACTTCCCAATAGTTCCACAGGCTGATGACCAAAACTTTAGCATATGGGCCTTTAGTAGATATTTAAGATCCAAATCATAATAAGGGGCTCTAACAGGGGCTATCCCTACTGCTGATGGATTCAGGCTTCAATGGGAAACAGAGATAAGAAGCCCTCTCCCAGGGCCCCAGAGAAGGGGGAGGGGAGCAGCAGTAGGGGCAGGGTGGCAATCAGGCCTGGGAGAGTGAGTGGAAGGTGAGATAGGAGGCCTGCAACATTCCAGGCAGCTGGCACAGCGTGTGTAAAGGCCCTGAGGCTGTAGGGTTATAGGTGTCTGAGTAGCTGAAGAGAGATAAGAGCAAAGAGAAGGACGGTGGCCAGAGGGGAGGCACAAAGGAAGACAGAGTCCAGCTCATGCATGGCAGTAAGAATTTTAGCTTTGTTCTGATTTTGATCTCACTACTACCTGGACTTTCCAGTACGAAGGACCCACTCCACCTTCACCAATCCCTCTGGAAGTTTTTAGACAGCTTCTTTCCAGCCTTGCCTGAATGAATGGCCATCTGCCTGAGGCTGAGGGAAGCCCAGCGGGAGATTTTTTCCCTCCACCTTCTCCAACACCTTCTGGAGGCAGGCAGGCCCAGACATAGCTGCCTGACACTCAAGACAGGAGGCAGACGTGCTGGGTGGCTGGACTTTGTTGGGATTGCTGGAGTTTTCCATCCTTTTTGCCCAAGGAGCCAAGCCAGCAAGTCACTGCCAGGAACATTCACACCCTGTGCTTTTGGGATCTGAGGGGACCCTAGTGCACACAGCAGCAGCAACCCCCCAAACCCCTGGAATGAAGCCAGCATCTCTGGAAAGTCACCTTTCCAGGAAAACAATTGAAAACTCCCCAAGCACATGGGGCGGGTGAGTATGAAACCTGCCTTGGGCGTGGTGCCAGGTATTAGGCCCTGCCAGGGGGTGACAGAGTGGAGACCGCGGCATGACTGGAGCCTGCCTTGGGACACCAGCTGGCAGCAGCTGCACCCCACTACGCTTAGGAGCCTTCACAGAAGCCCAAACCTTTTGCTGGCACACAAGCCACATTGCTTTCAACAGGTCACCACAGCTAGGCAAGGCTTGCCATTGGGCAGGTGCAGAGGACACCATCCTGTGGCTCTTTTCTGAAGGCACAGCGTTTTCCTTCCCCACCCAATTAACTTCCCAGAGACCCATCCCGAGGGACTGGATTTGCCTTGAGAACAGGAAAGATGAGAATTTGCAGGCTGGCCACCACGTCACACCACTGTTTCCTGGTGGGTCATTTGCATAGTCTGCCTGACTTCAGCAGAAATCCGCAGTGGGTGACCCAGAGCAGTGTGAGCACCTGCAGTGGGAGAATTCCGAATCACAAGGCGTGGGTCTGAACTGGCAGGTCTGCGCGGAGGTCCCACCAATCTTCAGCATGTAGCTGCCATGGGTCACGGAACATGTTTGTAGCTTTAATATACAGCTTCATTTGCTTGAATATGAGCTTGGGTGCAGACAATCAAAGAAATGGCTGGAGGTGGAGAATTTAATATGAGAATCCAGCCAGGGCTGCCAACCCATATATGTGCTAATGTTGCAATTTCAACCTTGAACTTAAGGTCAAGATTAATTTAGTGAAAAATATTATTTTGCAATGTAATAGACACCTTCGGAGCTGGAGATCAAGGAAAATTCAGGAGGATGGTGAGGTGTGAGGAAAGGGCAGTTCAAAGCGAGGCCTGTTTTAAGGCAGGGTACAATGAGAAGCAGTACTTTTTCTCTCAAAGAAAAAGTTAGAAAAAATATCTTTGTTGGTGGCCTGTGTGCTCCCCTCAAATGTTAGTTCATATTTGGGCACTTTTGAGAAATAGCCACACAAGCTTTAAAAAAACACCTTTTTGTTATGAAAAACGTCAGATACAATGGTTCAAGTTCTGAGTTTTTGACTTTCCAATGCTGCACAAATGATATGTGTTCAGTAGAAACTGTCCTCAGAGCTTTGAATTTGGATCTCTTCCCTAGGCTCCTATGTGTGACGCTGGGCAGGGGCAGTGAGGCAGCTCCTAGTCAGCCCCGAGTTCATGAGGGGTGACAGCTGACACTCTACAGTGTGCTGTCTTGCTTAGCTGGGATGTTTGGTGAGTTAGATGGATTATATGAATTTTCCACTGGACAATATTTTCAACTTTGGTGGGTTTTTTGCGCCCCATTGTAAGTCGAGGAACAATCGTATTAAATTAGGGAGAATAGAATAGCAGCTGGAACATTTCATTTGTAGAGAGCCAGTTAGTAAATATTTTCAGTTTCTCAGGCCAGATGGTCTCTGCTTCAGCTATTCAACTTCGCCGTTGTGGCACAAAAGCATTTACAGATAGTACCTAATGAATTTTATTTGTGGACACTGACATTTGAATTCCATATAATTTTTACATGGTGTATACTATTACTCCTTTGAGTTTTCCACCATGTAAAAATTTTTTTAAAAATGCTTAGCTGTCAAGTCATGCAAAAAGTAGATGGTCCATGGTTTGCTCTGAAATCGGACAAGGAATCCTATCCCCATCAGTGAGTTTCGATTAAAAAAAATTAACTCATGGATAATCTTGTTTCATCTATTTCTCCATCCCTTCCCCTTTTTTCTGGATTCTCTGAAACAAACCCTAATCAACAAATTATTTTATCTGTATTCATATTTAGTACTTATCTCTAAAAAAGGGGACTGATTTTTAAATATAAACTACAATATTATTATCACATCTAAAAATGTCTTTAATAACATCAAATATCCAATTAGTATTCACTTTTTCCAACTGTTTCATAAGTATTTATTATAATATATTTTGTTTCTTTTCACCTTTAGTTTTTTTGAATCAGAACCTAAATAAGACCCATATACTACAATTGCTTAATAGGTTTCCTAAGTCTTGTTTAATTGACGGGTTCCCTTTCTGTCTCTCGCTCTCTCTTTTCCATGTACCTTATTTATTGAAGAGGTCATGTGGCTTGTCCTCGGGGTTTGCTGTGACTGCATTCGGCTGCTCATATCCTGCACTCTGGTTGGACTTGTTGCTTGTCCTCTGTAGTTTCAGAATGCTTTCAGCCAATTAGAAGTTAGAACTAAATCTGATTTTAAATATAAATTTCAATATCATTATCACATCTAAAAATGTGGCAACTAGTCTTTAATAACATCAAATGTTCAATTAGTATTCACTTTTCCATCAAAAGGCACATGATGTGGTACTGCTTCTCTTTGTGAGGCTAGCAGCTATGCATAATTATTGCCTAGAGTCATTGGTTTTGATAAAACCAATAGATTTCATTTTTATAGCAATTTCAGATTTACAAAAAAATTAAACAGATAGTATATAGTTCCTTTTCTACAGGGATTTCTGTATAATGAACATAGAAGAGCTATTGCTACTGAGGATACAATATTGATACATTCTCTTAACTGAAGCCCATAGTTTACATAAGGATTGACTATTTTGAACAGGTCTGTGGGGGTTTTTTTGGTAGCGGGGATTGAACCCAGGGCACTTAACCACTGAGCCACATCCCCAACCCCCACTTTTAAGGAGACAGAGTCTACACTGAGTTGCTTAGGGCTTTGCTAAGTTGCTGAGGCTGGCTTTGAGCTCACAATCCTCCTTCCTCAGCCTCCTGAGCTGCTGAGATTACAGTAGTCTGTGTTGATGCATGTATAATGTCAGGCATCTACTCCTTGAGTATCACCTGGAATAGTTTCACTGCTCTCTGAACCTCGTGCCGCACCAGTTCGTCCATTCTTGAATCTCCCAACCTCTGCAGACCACTGAGCTTCCTACATTCTCCATATCTTCTCCTTTTTCAGAATGTCATATGGCAGGAATCATGGAGCAACAGCCTTGGAGGGACTTCTTTCCCTTAGCATCGCGCATTTGAGATTCTTCCATGTCCTTTTGGGGCTTGAGAGTCCCATTCCTTTCTGCTGTA
This sequence comes from Xerus rutilus, assembly GCA_028644305.1. Lineage (NCBI taxonomy): Eukaryota > Metazoa > Chordata > Mammalia > Rodentia > Sciuridae > Xerus > Xerus rutilus. The sequence goes on along the minus strand of CM053404.1, from coordinate 119,316,172 downwards.
TGGATGTACTAGTCTTTATCCATTCACCTAATGAATGATACCTTAGTTTCAGGTTTGGGGAACTCTGAATTGAACTGCTACACATATTCATATGCATACTTTTGTGTGGGCATGTTTTCAGCTCAATTGGGTAAATATGAAAGAGCTCAATTGTTAGATTATATGGTAAGAATATGTTTAGCTTCTCAGGAAATGCCAAACTATCTTACTAAGTGGCTGTGCCAGTGTACATTCCCACCAGCTGTGAATAAGAGTGCCTGCTGCCTACATCCTGGCTGGCATTTGCTATTGCTAGTATTTTTGGATTCTGGCCATTCTGATAGATGTGTAGTTTGTTGTGGTATCTCACTATTGTTTCATTTCGCATTTCCTTAATGACATAGGATGTGGAACATCTTTTTGTGTATTTTTTTGTTATCTGTCTGACTTTGGTGAGACATCTATTCTGATCTTTCCTCCCATTTTGAATTTTTTTGGGGGGTACCAGGGATTGAACCTGGGGCCATTCGACCACTAAGCCACATCCCTAGCCCTATTTTGTATTTTATTTAGAGACAGAGTCTCATTGAGTTGCGTAATGCCTCACTTTTGCTGAGGCTGGCTTTGAACTTGCAATCCTCCTGCCTCGGCCTCCTGAGCTGCTGGGATTACAGGCATGTGCCACTGTGCCTGGCTTTTAATTAAATTTTAAGAGTTCTTAGTATATTTTCAGTGTAAGTCCCTTATTGGATGGATGTTCTGAAAATATTTTCTCAGTCTGTGGCTTGTCTTTCACTCTTTTGATGGTGTCTTTCACAGAGAAGTTTTTCATTTTAATGAAGTCAAATGTATCAATTTTTTTTCGTGGATCTTTCATATTTAGTTCATTTGGTGTTGTATCTAAAAAGTCACCCCCAATGCAATGTTGCCTATATCTTGCCTATGTCATCTTCTAGGAGTTTTGTAGTTTTGCATTTTACATTTAGCTTTCTGATTTATGTTGAGTTTATGTGAAATGTATAAAGCCCCTATCTATATTCTCCTTTTACAAGTGGAAGTCCAGTTGTTCTAGCATCTGTTGTTGAAAACACTGTCCTTTCTCCTTTGATCCGTTGTCAAAGATCAGTCGACAGTATTTGTGTGGATCTGTTTCTGGGCTCTGTGTGCAGTTGATCTGTTTGTCTGTTCTTTCATTAGCACCACACTGTGTTTTCACAGTGGCTTTTGCTGTGGCTTTATAGTGAGTACTAAAGTTGGGTAGTGTCTGTATTCTGTCTATGATCTTCCTCAGTACTTTGTTGGCTACTCTGGGTTTTGCCTTTCCATAAAAAATTTAGAATAAGTTTCTTATATCCACAAAACAACTTGCTGGAGTTTTAGTTGGTATTGAATTGAATCTGTAGATGAAGTTAGGAAGAATTCACATTCTAAAAATATTGAGTAGTCCACGAACATGGAATATCTATCTATCTCTCTGTTTATTTAGATCTCTAAATTATTTCATTAGAGTTTTATAGTTTTCTTCACATAGATTCCGTATACCTTTTATTAGATTTATATCTAAATATTTCATTTTTTGATGGTATTGTAAGTGGCATTTTATTTCTGATTTCAAACTTCAATTGTTCATTGCTAGTATATCTCTATTAACTTTTTAGGACTTGCAGAACAGAGATAATGTATCATTCCTTCTCCACTTATTAAGTGATACACATCTATAAAAATTCTTCCCATTAACCCTTCAGTTATCCATAGATATGTATCATTTAGGGAAGAAATGCAAAAAGCTTTATTCTTCACCTTGATTCACCATTTTTTCAAAACTTTTTTTTTGGGGGGGTACCAGGTATTGAACTCTGGGGCACTCAATCGCTGAGCCACATCCCCAGCCCTTTTTGTATTTTATTTAGAGACAGAGTCTCACTGAGTTGCTTAACTCCTCACTTTTTTTCTGAGGCTGGCTTTGAACTTGCAATCCTTCTGCCTCAGCCTCCCAAGCTGCTGGGATTACAGGCATGCACAACCACACCCGGCTTTTCAAAACTATTGAATTGGTTCTTTAACACCTCTAAAGTTGACCAATGAATTTGTTATTTTTTTAAAGTATCACTATGAAAGAATATTAGATATGGTTCAGTGTACTGACTCAGTATCCTTTTTAGTGCACATATTATCTCTTTGGCAGTGGAGGCCTTTTCAATTGATATTATGGATTCTTTGTTTCCTAATGTGACAAGCTAGTCCAAGCTGGTCTCACAGAGATTCTTCCCCAGACTTGACACTAGCCAGGAATCCAGGAAATAGCATTTAGAGGCCACTAAGGTATACATTTATGTGTTTCCCATGGTCAGAGGTAGGAATTAAAATCCATTTTATTTATTTAAGATAAAATGTATGATGAGTTTCTATTCATTCATACATTCAATTTACTATAGGATTTTCACTTAATCATATCAGCTTTGTTATAGTTTTTCCATTCTTCCATGCTGAAATTGCTTTATCCAACAATACACATGCAAACCAGGATTACCACAAACAATGTGTTCCCTGAAAAGTTTAATATCCCCCTCCTCATCCTTGTCCTTAGAGTATTCCCTAAGAGAGAAGCAATCAAATAATTATGGCTTAAAAGTACTTGATATGGTTTGATCTGTGTGGTTATGCCAACTAGAAGATATGGAAATAAATTTATTTGTTTCAATTTGGTCTTGATTTTAGGGATTGCTTTTCTAAAATTTGGACTTTTAAAAATAGTTACACACATTTGTCTTTTTATGGATATTCCCATATTTTTGGTACTTTGTTTTTGGTGTGAATTCTTAAGAAGCGCAATTGATGCTCCAAAGGGCAAATCTGTATGGGATTTTCCTAGATGCTGTCAAAAGTCCCTCTGCAGGGCTGGGGTTGTGTCTCAGTGGTAGAGCGCTTGTCTAGCAAGTGTGAGGCGCTGGGTTCGATTCTCAGCACCACATATAAATAAATAAAATAAAGATCCATCAACAATTAAAAAAATTTTTTTTGAAAAGTCCCTCTGCAGGGATTACACCATTTTGCATTTGCAAACAGTGTCAGATGCCCCTCTGTGAAGGGTTTGTCCCTTTCATTTGAAAACTTATTAGGGCTCATTAAGTGTTTTTCTGAAAACATGTCTCATTTTATCCTGACAACAGCCCTAATACTTCGGTAAATAGTCTTACCCTGACTTTCTAGATAGTTCTGTGGTTTGAATATGGTTCATCCACACCAAAGGCTTCGTCCCCATTGTAATAGTGTTGAGAGATGGGGGTTCTTGCAGAGGCACTTGGGGTCATGAGGGATCCAACCATGTGAATGGACCAATACTTTGCTTGGGGTAGTAAGTTCTTGCTGTCTTGGATGAGCTTGCATGGGGGTGAGTTGCTCTAAAGTAAGTTCATTTCCCTGGCTTTTCCTTGCTTCCTCTCTTGTGTTTGCTCCACCTCTTTACTGCTCTCCTCTCTTCCTCCCCACCCTCAGGTGAGGCAGTACCAGGCCCTCACTAGAAGCTGAGCAGAAACTGGTGCCATGCTCTTGAATTTCCCCACCTCCAAAACCACAAACAAAAATAATCTCTTATAAAGCATTCAGCCTCAGGTATCATCACAGCCACACTCAGCAAACTCAGACAGAGAGGGAAACTGAGGCCTGGAAGAGCTGAAGTGTCCTGTACACGACAGGACGCAATCTGGCTCCAGCCAAAAAGGCCCCTTGCATTCGACAGAGTGTCCCTCTGGTACCTCTTGCGTGGATGTCTGCTTTCTGGCCTTTTTTTTTTTTCCCCAGCTGGATTCGCCCCTCCCACACACAGTCTGAGAGCGAGGACATGGACATGGCAGAGTCCCTTGGCTATTTAATTCTTTCATTCATTTATTGAACGCATGGCACTAGGCCAGAGGTAAATGACAGTGAAGATGATGTCGGCGCAGCCCTGCGCGAGCTGATCAAGAGCTTCTGCAGGGGGGAAAGACACTTCAGTGAGTCGACATTTACAGTAGAGTCTAAGTGCCAGGGTAGGGCGGTGGGAGGTGCTGGGGAAACACAGAGGAGGGGCTTCCAAGAGGAAGAGAGGTCATAGAGGTTTCCTGGAAGGAGTGATTGCTAAGCTGAGACCTGAAGAATGAGGTTGAGATGCCCAGGGGAAAAAGAGGGTCCTGGATAGAAATAGGTTCAAGAATCAGAGGCAAAAGAGATAGCTGGGGCTCTGAGGAAATTGACAGTTTCTGAAAGACTGTAGATGGTAGTGCGTGCCGTTGTGGTGAACAGAATTACGGGTATGTTCTTTAGAAGCACAGTCTCTGGGGTAACAACTTTTAGAACTTCAAATCTGTAACATGATGATAAATACTTTGGTCTGCTGCTTTGGGCATGGTGCTGTACTCCAGAATACTTCTGACATTAGGCAGAAATGCCTGTCTCTCTGTGATCTTTTTTTTATACATCTTTTCTTCTCCAAGTCTGGTGTTAGCCACTGTGGACAAGTACTCTGAATGATAAGCCCATCAGTTAAAGGCAATCTCAAAATATGCAGAATATTAAAAAATTAAAACTATGATATGATGATTAGGAACTAAACTTTGGATCTGTCTCTGGGAAGAGAGAGGAAGAAATGTTCCTTAAGAGTGTTTAAGAATCTGAACTGGCATTTGTAGAACTAGAACAAAAAAAAACCTGATACATTAATGGACTGATAATTATACTGTACCTCCATCGATACATTCTCAGGGGCATGAGAAATAAAAATACAGATCTTTGCCTCAAGATTAAATGTACCTTGGACTTTCCTGATAGCAGCCAATAAAATTGGTGATTAAGATAAATGAGTAGAGATTGAAGCAAACAGCTTTGAATTTGTATAGGAGAGCCATGAAAATAAAACTTCTGGGGGCCTTTCCATTTTAATCACATCCGTAATCAAGTCTGCCTCCTACTTCACAGTGTCTGCCTGGTCTCTCTGACTGATTCAGAAATAGTTGGACACATGGAAGCATATTTAACTGCAACTTGGTGATAAATGAGTTAAAAAGATTGGAACTCAGTGTTATTGGTAGCAAGGCCATCTGTAGAACCAAGGACTGGGTTTAGATATGAAATTTTGCAGCTTGATTTGAAATTCCATGACTCATATCAACTCCACATTGCAGAATCATTTTCCAGAAACTCAAGGATCATTCTGTTCTCCTCCTGGGCTCACTCATCCATGCCTGTGACATCAAGGACTGTGAAGACAATAATGAATTTAAGTTTGTATCTTGTCCAGGTCTCCCCTGAATATCCCTACAAGGCTGCTCAACATCACCACTGGGATGCCTCACCGCTACCCACCCCTCAAACCTGGCTCGCTACTCTACTGTCCTAACCCATGCAAGTCAGAGATGTAGGTGCTTTCATGGACACACCCTCTCCTCATTTCCAGAAAATCCTACTCCTGGTTCCTGTTCCTTTTACTTCCTGTTTCCTTCTGGTTTCTATTCCTTCTTTCCCAGCTGCCCCTCTGCCCTCTCTCCTGGTCTCAGACATCACTCCTCCCCTTCCCTATGCTGACTTCCTAATAGGTCTTCCTCTGCATCTGTACCTCAACAATCTATTGTCCACATTGCCATCTGAACATTTTTTCTATGCGTAAATCTCATTATGTCATCCTACTTTCAAACTTTTGAAAGGGTCCTGCCACTTTTTGAATACAGATTGTTTTTTATTTTGTACCAGGGATTGAATCTAGAGGTACTTAATCACTGAGTCACATCCCCAGCCCTTTTAAAAATTTTTAAATTTGAGAAAGGGCCTTGCTCAGTTGCTGAAGTTGGTATCAAACTTTTGATCCTCCTGTCTCAGCCTCCTGGGGTTATAGAGACGCAAAACCAGGCCTGGCACACACTGGGTTCTTGAAGGGGGCTCTCAAGGCTCTGCCACGTCAGCTCCCCATCTGCACGTCTCCTGGCTCATTCTGCTCTGGCCACTGTCTTCTCTGCACAAAGCAGCACAGCACTGGGTCCCCATTTACCAGTTCTTGGTCTCTGCCACTCCTTGTGGCTTCTCGGCTCTCCCCGCTCAGCTCAGGCACATCTACCTCAGTCATATCTTCCCTGTCCTCAGCAGAGGCAGGGTATCTGGCCATCTGCTCTTAGGGAGTGGCTCCTTCTGTGCTAACATTCAGCCCCAGCTTGTGATTATACATTCACTGGTGTCATTACTCGATCCCCTTGTGTCCCTCTCAACAGTCCAGGCCTTCATGTGGCCAGGGATTGTGTCTGCTTTTGCTAGCAGGGAGCCCTCAGCCTCATGCCTGGTGCCTGGTACAATGTGCACGTACAATATAGACTTGGTGAGTGAATGAATCAACTGACTCGCCTACAGAAAAGACCTTTGATGTCTCCGCCAACTCATCAGAATCATCTAAAATAGGCAGCTCTGGGGGAAAAGAGTTTTTGACGCCACAAAGCACTCTAACAGAAAAGAATGCTCTGAATCTTCTAAGGCTCACATAATAGGGAGACAGGGTCTGGAATGAATAGCTCGTCAGTTTAATGATTAGTTCGGTGTTTCTTTTCCTGTAGGATTATGACTAATGTGACATGACTGTAGATATAATTAGCTCAGTGTTCATGCCTTACCTTTAACACCGATCAGTTTTCATGGGAGCAAATCTTGAATCCTAAAGCCGTCGTTGAAATGCTTGCTGAAATTGGCAATGACATCATGGCGATAATGATGTGGAATATTCACGTCTAGCTTTTTGGTGTGCGCACTAGTAATGCCTCCGCTGTTCAGTGTTAACAGAACTCCATGATAATCATGGGGATGGTTATTTGTTAAAACAATTTAGACACAAATTTTAGAAGAGAATTAGGTGCCATTAAATGATAACCTACTCTAAGCAGAGAACAATGAATATATTGAGATTTGTTCCCAGCAATTCAGAACTAATCCCAAACAAATAATAAACTAGGTCATCAGTTCAGCCTACAGAGAATAAGAATGTCCTCTGAGCCACTGCGACCTCTGAAGCCAGTACTATTTCAGAAGGGAAGAAACTGTTAATCTCCACGTATTGTGATTATCTCCAGGGAGCCTCAGTCAGATTTTAGACATGTCACAAATAAATTTTTTTGGGGGGGTTACCAGGGTTGAATTCAGGGGCACTCGACCACTGAGCCACATCCCCAGCCCTATTTTGTGTTTTATGTAGAGACAGGGTCTCACTGAGTTGCTTAGCGCCTCGCCCTTGCTGAGGCTGGCTTTGAACTTGTGATTCTCCTGTCTCAGCCTCCCAAAGTGCTGGGATTACAGGTGTGTGCCACCGCGCCCAGCTATGTCACAAATAAATTGAACCCTGGTTCTCAGGTTAAACAAGAGTCAATGTCACAGTGAGAAGAGGAAGGATGTTTATGCGTGTGCATGCACATGCATGTGTGCACATGTATGTTTGGGTATGTATATGTGCATGAGTGCATGCATATGTATATGTGTATGCATGTGATATGTATCTGTGCATGCATGCCCATAGGCACATGCACACAGCATGCACGTATACATGTGCATACACACACGTGTGCATGCCTTGTGTATTTGTGCCTGTGCATACCCATGTGTTCATATATGCATTATATGTATTTGTATGTGGCATGCATGGGTGTGTATGCGTGTGTGAATATGTATGAATGCTTGTGTGTTTGTTAGCCAAGGAAAAATTTGCAGGTGTGGTTTAAGCCTTCAATCTGAGCATATATCTTCCCACCCAGGCAAAGAGGGAATGCAAACCCATTCCCAGCGCAGAGGATAGATTAGCTATGCAAGAGAAAATGGAACCAGGCATTTGCTAGGCAAGTCTAAGAGGAGGAAAATATCTTGAAACATTAATAAGCCTTGCCCATTAAAAAGAGGAGGGAACTGAGGAATGGAACCTGGTGCAACCCTCTCCGTGCTGATGGATGTACTGTTGCTCTCCAAGCAGTGCATGCAACCAAAGAAATATGCTTCTCCTCATTTTTATGCATAGAACATCTTACATCCAAATGGACCTTTTTTCCTGGAATTGGGGACACAAAGTGACCCAGCTAAATAAGGGAAGGAAAATTACCCTTCGTGGCAGCAATTATTTATTATCTTCAAGTACATTTATCTAGTTGAGCTCCAATTCACTACCATCTCAGCATTTCTAATATTTGAAACAAGAAGAAAACCTCTTCTATCATTTTCATTTATCGGGCTGTGCTGATGCCATAAAAGCAAATTCTAATTAATTTGGTCAAATCTTGACTATTTTGACTCGTTTAGGAGGTCAAGGAACCTGAGTGTGTTAGATTGATTTCTTTCTCCTGCAAATTCTCCAGGTTGTCTGTTATGGGGGGTTATAGATAAAAAGTCATGTCTATTTCTTGGCTTCCTACATGCCTATATCTTTTATCCTAATCTTAGAAAAGGAATGTCTCTGAAATAAATCTAATAGCTGCCAAACCAAGTTGATAAGCAGGACCACTTGGGGAGCTTTTAAAATACGCAAATTCCCAGATCCTCCCCCACACCTACTGATTCAGAGACTCTGGTGCCAGGAGAAAAGGTCCCCAGTTTCTGATACCTCCCCTGTGGACCAGCAATTGGAAGAAGCCTCCAGCTTCTTTCCCAAGACAGTGAGCTAAAGGCAGTAATTGCAAGCTTATGTTTTACCACGTAAGAGAGGAAAATTAGCCTCCATGGCAGCAATTACGTACTATTTCCAAGTCTAGTTCAAACTCTTCTAAGTCATAGAGTGTTTCAAGTTCTTTGCTTGCAAGCAATACTGGCCAGTGTGTAACTGGCCATGTAAGCCTTCAGTTTTCCTTGAGTGGCTCTGGGTAACCACCTCCCTCTAGGAACATTCCACTCTGACCATTCTACTCTGCTTTCCCAAATCCAGAGCATCCCTCCAGCCATGTTCTTCCATGCACATGGCAATGACTACATTAGCTGCTTCTCCCTCTGAGAATCCCCTGGGCTAGGCAGAGGAGTATAATTTAACATTTAATTGTTTTCTAATTGCTTCCGATCTGTTCGGTTCCCTCACCCTATTATAAGCAGCTCAAGGGTGGAGACCATGGCTTCCTCACAGTGTCTTTAATAACGCTGATTGTTTGCCTGATTCACCATTGTGGCCCCAGAGGCCCAGACCAGAACGGAATTGGCTCTCCATGAAGATTTGTTGAATTAATGAATTTGTTGACAGAATGATCATTGGAACATTTAGTCAGAAAACCATGGCTAGGAAACAAATGACCCTTTAACATGCTCCATTCTATTCCATCGACATTTAATAAACATGTACCAAGAGCTTCCTCTGTGCCAGGCACTGTCCCCAGTGCTAGTGACACAGCACTGAATGTCCTTTATTGATGCACTAAGTACGCATTTCCAAAGGAGGGTACCTCAGATGCTATTGAGGATGGAGTTGTTCTTTCAGTTCTTGGAGATGATGAAAAACAGGACCGAGGTCATTTTGATAATAATCATAACTCAGAGAAATATCCAATGACAGTCCAGTGTCTGTGATTGGGTTTTGCAATAATGCCATGCAAAACAGCCCAATGTATGAGACACAGCTACAAGGACTGGCTTCCTTCCTGTCTGGATCCTTCCTCATCAACATTTAGAGCCTTTACTAACTGGGTGTTATTGCTTATTCCAATTTTGGGTTTATTTTATGTTAAAAGCTTAACTCTTTGGCAGTGGGAAACAGACGAGGCCAAGCCTTGCCTGTTGGCATTTGACCTTCTTTGATGAATTCTCCCTTCATACCCAAAAAGTCAAGACCCCTCTTCTAGGCACCTGAACTGATATCACCTAACACTTAGTGACTCAGTCTATAGAAATAATAGTATCTGTTCTGCAGAAAGGAATCCTCCTTTTCTATTCATTGATATTTTGGCTTTTAACATATGGTGGGGCTCTCTGTCCTGCTGTATGTTCCACCTGGGAGCATTTACCATTCTTTGTGCACAGTGAAGTCGGCAGTCGACGTCTCAGCCTAACCCAGGGCCACGCTCCCCTCGGCACACACTTCAGCTGCTCTGGCTGTGGTAATTACCTAGTGAACTGATTGGAGGAGAAGCAGCCCACAGAGCTTTCTACTGCCAAGTAATTAGGGACCGAGAAGTTCGGCCGACCATTAGTGTCGCTTTGGGCAACAGGATTTCACAAACATGACAGCGGACACTTGATTTCAAGTCCTGTGTCTTTTCAAGTAGGAATGGCTATCAGAAAAAGACAGAAAGGCGCTGAGACATGAATGAGAAATCAAAGGGAGAGAAATTCATCCAAATAGGGACGTAGAAAAGAGAGAGCAACAGAAGGCACCTTAAGTTTAGGTTGCTTTCTTTTAATAAAGGAGAAAACTGCTGTGTTCATTTAAAGGATCCACGACTTGTTTGACCCCATAGTTGTCCTTGAATAAAGAAGTGGCTGCCACATGGGAAGGTAAAATTTGCTAGGCAAGTTGCTATGCAAATGACACGGCTAAGCTCTTTCACGGTGGCTTCCCTAGACTGGGAGCTGTCTACTCTCATGCTGTCCCATAGGACTCCTCCTGGTGCTTCATCTAAGTCACCTTCTTCAGAGGTCTAAGTCATTCTTCCCTCCAAATGATCTCATGCCCAAGTTTCAGTAATTATTCCAAAGAATTAGCAAATGGCTTCAGTTTCAATAAATGGTATGGGGTGAGACAGGATTGGGAAAGGCAGGAAAATGACTTGTTTTCCTAACATGCTCAACATATATTTGAATATATTGATTTTCCGGTCTCCTTGAATAGAGGTGCCAATGCATTGTCCCAGGGCAAAATTATGAGCTGTCTCAGGGTGAAGTCCTGCACGGACTTCTGACTGCCTGCATGTCAGGATTTCTTGATGTGATGTTGTTAAATGTGTTCAGTAAGTGCAATGATTCTATTTCAAACTAAATAAGAGTTCATTCTTATGCCTTTTAAAGATCCAACAATGAAACAAATCAGAAAAATAAAATGATGACAGTCTGTGCTGGGACTTTTGACTCAGAAACTGGGACATTCTGAGATTCCTGAAATCTTGGGTCAGGTATCCCTAACTTGACTAGCTATCTATCATCTGTTAATCTACCTACTTATCCACCTACCTACCCACCATCATCTATCATTAATCTACCCCTCATCTCCAGTAATCCCCCATGTCCACAAGGGATATAGTCCAAGATATTCTGCAGATGCCTGGAACTACAAATAGTACCAAAATCTATACATTCCAGTTTTGTCCTATACATACACACCTATAAAAAAGTTTGATTTATAAATTAAGCACAGTGAGAGATTAACAACAACTAATAATGAAATAGGACAACTATAATAATATACTATGATAAAACTTTTGAAGTTTTTATTTCTGGAATTTTTCATTTAATATGTTCAGACTGTGTTTGACTCTGGATAACTTTTTATGGAACTGGGACCTTCCAAGAAACTGGGGCAGTGTGAAGACCCCCCTTTTTTTGATGAGGTAAAAGGAAAGATGAGTTTATTATATTTTTTGGGGGGGATCAAATGTTTATTTTATTTTTTTTCCAAATTTTAAAATTTTATTATTATTATTATTATTATTATTATTTTTAAAGGACAACATTTCATTTTTCTGGTTGTAAGTAATATAGAATCACAACATACATGCAGTCATACATAAAGTTAGGGCTATGATGACCATTGTATTCCACCACCTTTACTGTCCCCATGCCCCCTCCCCCCTTACACCCCTGTTTA
>CM053404.1:119249112-119303923 GCA_028644305.1 Xerus rutilus | reverse complement strand
ATTAGTTTTTTTTTTTTTTTGGTACTGGAGATTGAACTCAGGGGCACTCGACCACTGAGCCACATCCCCAGCCCTATTTTGTGTTTTTTATGTAGAGACAGGGTCTCACTGAGTTGCTTAGTGCCTCGCCGTTGCTGAGGCTGGCTTTGAACTCGCGATTCTCCTGTCTCAGCCTCCCTAAGTGCTGGGATTACAAGCGTGAGCCACCGCACCTGGCTTAGAATTAGTTTTAATTTGAAAAAAACTTGTTCCTGGGAGAGTTTTGTTGCTATCTCTAGGACTTGGCTACCCCTGAGAGAGGATGTACTCCTAGAGTGAGCAAGTCTCCAGATGTCAAAGCATCAGAATACAGAAAATAAAAGTTCCATAAGGAACCGCCACCCTGTATAACAGATTCCCATACCGTGCATCTCCAAATGGTCCAACACCCAACAGTGCTTAAAGGAAGTGTGTTTAATGAGATTTTTAGAAGCATTTGTTGTTGAGAGCTGCCTCAACACACCACCCAATGCATTTGTTAGTCATCAGCTCCAAGAGCCACATATAACGACAGAGGATAGAGATCCCTCCTCGAAACAGGTGACTTTCTTGACCTCAGTGACTCTGTAAATGAAGTCAACTTAAGCTAAACACATGAGAATGCTAGAAAAGCCTTGATTTTATATTTAATTTAATTTTTCTCTTCTGAGGAGTGTTTTTTCAGAAGCGAGATGATGTGTTGCTTGGGAGACGAGGTTATCAGGACAGATTTTTAGTTGTGAAATAACATGGATGTTTTATATATACATATATATATATGTTTTATATATATATATATATATATATAAAGGTCTCATAGGATGGCATGATTAGAGAAGAGACCACATGATGGGTGAAGATATTGGTAAGGCAAGTGTGTGGACACTGAGCATCCCTGCCCATTTTTGCTGTGGGTGCTGCACTGCAGAGTTCACCTATCTGATGCTGAGCAGCGTCTGAGCTAGTCACACAGATGTCTAAGTAGGTCAAGGTGCCCACAGTGTGACTCCTCTGGGGAGGAGGCAGAACAGGTCGTTTGCTGTTTTGTACAATGTTTGCTGCTTACTGGAAAGTGCTGGCCCTTAACCTTGAGTCCCTCAGCTATTGTGAAGTCCCATCTGGGTCTGTGTATGCAGTACCCTTGTAGGCCTGTCATGTCCTACCATGCTGTGGGATTTGTGGCCAGACACTGGCACAAATATGCTGACTCTCTGTGATATGAGAGTGCCGTGTAGAAGTCCTTTATCTCAGATCCAGGAGTCTCATGTCTTCTGCCAGCATCGTGAAACTTGTTAGCTCAGAGATGGGGAAAATCTCAGACCCTCTGTAGGTCTTGACACAATAATTCAGCAATTACATTCTAATATAAATATTATAGCTTACAAAGCAGTCATCTCTCCAACAGGGGGACCTCATGCCTAGCTGAGAAAGGCACTTGGTAATGGACACCAGTGTTGTAACAAGAGACCAGCTTGTATTCAATTTGGTTCTTGGCTGTCAGACATGTACATACAATGATGGAGAAAGAATGAACCAAAATGTTGTTAGAACACTCCACTTTTTAGCATTTCTTATGATGACAATGTTCCCAGAAAATTAATAATGATTTGCTTGAGAAATGAAAATCCATATGGCAAGAAGTGGTTACCAGAAAGGGAAAACCTAAAATTAGCAAAGATGTGTGGAGTGACTTTCCTGAGGAAACCCTACTCTGCATTAGTGGCTGTTTTCCCAGCAAATTCATTTTGAAGCCCGAGTGGCCAATTCCCTAAGGTCCTCCATCCCGGGCATGTCTGTCCCCATTCACCTGGGCAGGTATTGGAGGGACCAGTGGTGATGGGCTGGGGGGATGGGGTAGCCTAGAGCAGAGAGTTCTTCCTGCACCCTTCCTGCCTGACATCTCTATCCTGCAACAGTGACACTGTCTTACCATTAGCAGGGAGGACAGGTGGCTCTCTGTTCACTCTGGTGGGCAGAGCATGGCCCACTCCTCATTTCCTTGTCTTCTGAGCACAGCTCCAATGCACCTGTGTTCAATTTTAGCCTCAACATCTGTCCTGAGCCACACGCGTCTTGCATTTCTGTGGGAAATTCATGACTGTGAGAGGGAGACTCTCGTGTGAAGGGATGATTCACCTTTTCCCTCTAGAATCTCAGTCTCAAACATGCCAGTAAATGGGTCTTGATGTGACTAAAGTAAGGGATTGAATATTTGTGAAAGCAATCATTTAAAGTATCTTGGTTGGGGGTGAAAAAATAAAAAAAACCCCAAACTCCACAAACCAAACAAAACACCAAAGCCTTGTCAAGCTGCTCAATAGCCCGTCTTTACCTAGCTGCTGGGAGGACCAGGGTTGCAAAATGCAAAGAGGACATGCATTGAGGTTCCATGAGAACTTCTGGGATATGACAGAAGCCACAGCCAATGGCAAAGGCCTTGTCAAGCCTGGGGATGCGAGCACATTTCGCTGGGAGTTGCTTGCTCTACTGGCTCTGTCATCCCGCTACTTATCTTCCTGGCTGGCTGTGTTCCTGTGTCCTGTATATCCTCTTGCTCAGAGGCCACCTTCTCTTCTTCTTTGTCACCTTTTCAATTTGTATAGCTGTTTCTGTCCTTTTTTCCTTTCTTTCTCTTTCTTTTAATTTGGTTTGAGTTCTTTGTGAACACATGTATATGTATCTGTGTGAGGGCGTAAACTTTTTAAAAAACACAATACAGTAAGCCAAAAGCTCCAAAGTGGCTTGGAAATAGATGAACAGCATCGGCCCATTATTTGAGATTTGCTACCTTAATCATGTTGCAATCCTGCAAAGTATTAATAGACCCATTTTGTGGATGAGAAGCTAAGCTCCCAGAAGATAAGTAAGTTGCCCAAGGACACACTGGAGACATACCATGAAGTGGGTCCAGCTCTAAGTCTCATGCTCTTCATCCCTCCAGCTCAGCACCTGGATAAGGGTGGCTGCAGGGGATGTGAGCTACGGGGCAACTTGGTCTTTGGAGGCAGCACCCTCGGGCTTGCGACTTGGCCCTGGGAGTATCAATAGTGGGTCTCAGAGGGTCTTTGCAAGGATGAGAAGCAGTAATGGAAGTCCAGGCACAGTGGCTGGCACACAGCAAATGCTTGGTAACTGCAGCTAGGCCTGAAACCCTGGGGTCATCCTCAGGACTTCTCTTCATCTCACACACGCACACAATCCATCAGCAGGTCCTGTCAACCTTACCTTCAAACATAGCCAAACTTCATCGCTTCTTGCCACCTCCTCTAAACCTAGGTTGCCATCTTTTGCCAGGTGACACATTTCTGACCAGCTCCCAGCTCCCACTCTTATTCCCTCATATTTCAGCTTATTCTCTTCACACCAGCTGACAGGAATCCTCAGGCCATGTTCCTCCAGTGCTGAGGTCTCCATTGGTATCCCACCTCGCTGCTCCAAGTCAGTAGCAGGCACCTCACTGTGCGTGGGCCTCTCCAGCCTTCCATCAGCACTTGGTGAACTTCCAACCGCCCATGAACCACTGAAGATCTTGGAAAGATGCAGTTCTGCCTTGGTGCCTCTGAGGTGGAACCTAAGATTCTGCATTTCAAGCTCTCAAATGATGCTGATGTTGCCAGTCCAAGACCCGCATGGACGACCCAGTACCCATGTGATCAGCACACCACATCCCTCCTTGTCTCTTTCCCCTTACTAAAACCATTCACCTTCATCGGCCTTCTTGCACCTCAAGACACCAGGGCCTTTATACATCCTGTTTCTTGCTCTCTGGGACATTCTTTCTCCAGATACTCAATTGGCTCACTTTGCTTAGGTACTGGCTCTAGTGTCACCCTCTCTGCAAAGGGTTGCCTAACTTCTGTTCTTAAAATCGCACCCCACCACCCGTTAGTGACACTCCCCATTTCCATTAACTGTTTTATTTTATCAGAACATACCACTTTCTAACATCATATGTCTTACAACTTTATTTTATTTTGTCAGTCTTTCCCAGCTAGAAAGTAAACTTCAAGAGGTCACACAATCTTTTTTTGTTCACTGCTGTATCGTCTGCTCCTAGAAGAGTGCCTGGTACATCACAGACACTTAATAAATATTCATCAAATACACTAGTATTTGAATTTTGTTCTCGCTGTTTAGAAAGTGCTTGGCCAAGGTCACTCAAAATATAAAAGAAGCAAAAAAGCAAAAATCACCTCAAAACAACAACAAAAATCTTGTGGCTAGATATGTCACATGTGATTCAGCAATTTCTTTGTAAATGGAATTTTCATTCTTTTACGTTCTTCTCTCTGACCCATGTCTATGGTAGGTGCTGGGTCTGCTGTTCAGGGTCCTAGAGCTGTCTTGAAGCAGAACATGGCAATCTGGAGCACAGACTGGGTGTGGGGTGCAGATGACAAGCCACAGCTGAGTCACAGGCTCAGCGCCTGCTCTTGGACACTCTCATGTGGTCCTTGGTTTTGCTTTGTTCTACCTTTGGGTTTACTCTTCAGGCTGAGCCTGAGTCCCTGAGTGTGCAAGAAGCCCTTAGTCCTGTCTGGTTTCTCCAGATCCTGGTCCTGAATAGGGATCAGTCAGTCATCAGGGCTACACTTTGACCTCCTGAGGGAAGACATTCCCCGGTCTCCCCCTCAAAGGCATATCCGCAAGTTAATGCCCAGTGTCTTTCTATTTTCTTGGTAGAGAGTGTGGCTTCCTAGTGTCCGTAACTGCCAGTTCTGAATATTTCTAGTTTAATTATGTGGCCTCCCTAGCCGCATCACGATCATGTTTATTTTTGATCATCTCACTTTGGAGAATTGGCTTCCTCTTCCTTTTTAGTTCACGCCTCATTTGAAGTACACACACACATCCGTGCGTGCACACACACACACACACACACACACACACACACACACAAACACACTCAGGCAGTATCTTGGCATAAAGTTTCCCAAGAGAACATACCTTGAGATTTTTCTGGGTTGAGCCATAATCTGAAATCCTAAACACCGTAATTCTGAATTTTGAAATCCTGAAAGACCAAAATCTCAAAATATATACTATCTGGAAAGAATAATTTAAAAAATATTTAAAAGACATTTATTTAGAATTTTAAGAGGGAATTTATTTGAGAAACCTATAAAAACCCAAAAAAGCACTTTATAGGCCACTGCACATAATAAAATAGGCAATAATAATAATAATGTATTTTTGCAAGCACAGGTATTCTAACAATAGTCACATGGGTATATATAGGTATGGGAAGATGAAATGTATTCATAAATAAATAAGTCAAAAACTGAAGTGTACAAACACATTATCACTAGGATGGTAATTGTGTGTCTCCAGCTTTATAACTGTAGTCATATAAAACCTGTGTTAAGCAACCTGAGATTTTTGATGAGATTGGTCCCCAGCCAGGACGGGTCACCACTATATATGGAGTCATCCAAAGAGCCGAGACTTCCAGAATTTAATCTTTACAAATACATGTGTATGAAAAGGACAACTCCTCCTTCACTGAGGATAGTTCAACATTTTTACATGCATGCACCATGCTTACTCATAAAGTTGACATTGTGGTAATGCGCTTTCACAAAAATGCACAAAACAAATTAGAACTCTCTAAAAGTCTTTATGCAACTTATACCTCCAGTATTTGAAATGATGCAAAGATGAAATAAATAACATAGTGAATTGTAAAAAAAAAAAAAAAGATGATATTAACAACTTAAAATTCATGGAAAAAAAACTAAAAAAGAAGAAAGAGTAAAAGGGACAAAACAGAATATTCTCCCTCAAAACAAAAAAAGAAAATTTGACATATGAAAAGTGTATTGAGGGATAGAAGGAGAGGGTCTGTGCAGGAGGCCAGAGGCTGGCTTCTGAAGTCATTCACTGTATTTTGAAGTCTTGCATTACTTTTTTTTTTTAGGGAATAGTTCTCTTCAGAGAACACATTCACATTCCTTTTCCATGTGGCAGACCTTGCCCACCTGGTCTGCTTAGACTTCCAAACTAATCTCCCTCTGGAAACACCCTTGCAAACAACCTCAAAATAATGCTTTCTGGGTTGCTAGGTATTTGTTCAACTTCAAGAGGCAACTGTCCTGTGTCCAACTGAAGGTGCACTAATCCCTCCTCCAAAATTCAGCTCTCCACCCCTCTTCTCGCCCCAGGGGGAACTGATTTGCAGGATTTCGATATTTGGGATTTTCAGGATTTTAGATGTTAGTGACCTTAATCTTTAGGGATTTTGATCTTTCAGGATTTCAACATTTGGAATTATTCCAGTTTGGATTGTGTCTTTTGGGTTTATGACCAGGTTTGACTGGACACTTAGTCTAAGTGTTTATTGGTCTGTCTTTCCCCATTTCTGTCCTGAGGGCAGGGCCATGTGCTGATCTCACTCACCAGTGAATTCCAAGCTCACAGCTCAGTGCTTGGCACATGATCCCCTTCATGAACCTGTGTGAAAGGAAGTCATGAATGGCAGTTGTGAATGTTTCCCCTTTGCAGGGTGATTAGAGCTTGTTTCCCTCCTCTGTGGCTTAGGGGACGTTGAACAGGGATGAACAGCCCTGCAACCTCCAGCCATTGTAGATCTTCAGTTTAGATCTCAACTGTTGGATTAGCTGCCAGCGAATGAATGAGTAGCCTGCTACCCCATACCGGTGAAGTCCCTGGTGTCTTCTAGAAAGGCACAGCCAGAGAACCTTGCTGCTGCTTCTGGGTGGTCTCCATGCAGGAAATCCGTGCTCACTCCATGCTTCTTGGAGCACGCTGTCAGAATCAATAAACTAGAGATGGATTTGCAAAGACCTGTCATTTCACGTATTATGAGAGCAAACCTTCAGAAAATGAAGATTTCTTTAGACTCAGTAAACATCTGCAGGACAGGCAGAAACTAGCATTTAGAAAAAAGCCAGCAGAGACAGAAAGGGGTGGGGAGAGAGAGCTGGGTGTCTGTCACGTGAATATCAGGCTGTCACTCCCAGACAGCTGAGGAGTTCTCAGATTTGAGTGATCTAGTGTAACTTGGAAGATCATGACAGATAAAAAGAATCCTGGATTAGGAGTTTGATTATCTGGGCAAGTGCTGGAACTTTCCAGGCTTTCATTTCATAATCAGGGTCCTTGGGGACCTCCTTGGATTTTTTTTTTTTTTTTTTTTTTTTTTTTTTAAATATTTTTTTAGTTGTAGATGGATGCAATATCTTTATTTATTTATTTTTATGTGGTGCTGAGGATCGAACCCAGTGACTCACGCATGCAAGGCAAGCGCTCTACCACTGAACCACCGCTCCAGCCCCACCTCCTTGGATTTTAAAATAGGATTGCCTCAAATCTCCAGTTCCACAGCTTGGATGTCTAAACTCCTTGCAGAGTTTATGGAAACCCAGGAAGCTTCTCTCTCAGTTCCCCCTCTCCCTTCCCATGGATGCTGGCTCCCTTTCCCTATGCAGCAAATTGGACCCCAAACTCAGCATCTTCGGTTGTCTTTCCCCTCCTGGACCCCCATGGAACTCTTCCATTCTCGCAAAGATCTATGGATCATGGGAACCAGCTTCATCTTTTCATGGAGAGCATGTGAGGTCCACGGTCAGCCTCCAGGCGTGGCTGAGATGTCTATGAACCCCATAACCTCCAATGCTGCCTCCCATTACCCATCGCCAGTGCTGCTCCTGAGACCCTGGAACTCCTGGGGTGCCAAGGCTGCCCAGACCTTTCACTCTACAACAGGGGAAGTTCCTCGCTGCTTTTTGACCTCATCCACTCTGTGTGCACACGTCTTTCAGGCCTCTGACATGCTGGCTCAGGAGACAAGTCTGCTGTCCACCAGGAAGTCCTGTGGGAGAGTTCACTTCCCTCTGGTCACACAAGCAGAGCCCCTATTTCTTCCTCTTCTCCCAGGACAGGTTCATCTCAGAGGTTCTTCAAGGCTGAGAGGCCTTGATAAACATGGTGTGGATGGTTTTGATCTCTGTCACCGTAGGTTGAAACATGGGATGGATGTAGCTCAAGGTCAAACTGGGGCCTCCATTGCAAAAGAACAAGCAAACACCTGGCTTAGCTGTCAGGATCTTGATTCCAGTGTGAATTCCAGAATAAACCAGCCACATGATCTTAGGCAGGCCACTCATGTTGCTGAGCCTCAGTTTCCATTTAAAGTGGCCATGAAGTCATGTATTCTATTCCTCACAGGTTGTGTGAGGCTCAAATAGTTAATAGGGTGAAGAAAATACTTCATTTTACAAAACACAAAGTGTTAGGAAAACACAAAGCATGCAGAAGGAGATCGTGTCCTAGTTTTCAGATTTGGGACTCTCCCTAGAGTCTTCCTGGAATGGAGATGTACTGGGGATGAGCTAAAATTTTGCCATTTTTATTGAAGGATCCCTGGTGTGAATTCCAGAATCGCTCACCTAAGCAGGGGGCTGGAAGCATTGCTTAATCTTGAGAGTGTTCAATTGCATTCGCATCAAAGAAGTGTTTATAAACAGGTGACTGTGAGGTGGTTTATTTTTTCAAAGATTGAAATGTGCACCTGGTGCTGTTTCTGTGACTCTCTGTCATGGAGGCCAGGTCCTTCCTTTCTCAGCTCAGGTTCTCTGCACACCCAGTGGACAGCATCTGTGCAGGAAGCCTCACAGTTACCCGCTGTAACCAAGCCACATCATGCAGCCAAATAATCGGCAGAAGGTTTGACCAAGATTTCCCCTGAGTTGGGGTGCCTCAAATGGCACCTGGGCCAGATATTGTTTTCCGAATTCCACCATGAGCTATTTTCTCCTCTGAGATTTGCCACCAGGTGGGTCTGCAGAAGCCCTGTATTTCTCTCAGCACACTATCTGTAGCACAGTGATTCCACTTGTGTCTGTGTCTCTTTTCTTTATGCCCTCTGATCATAGGACAGGAAATGGCGATTTGGTTTAGCAGTGTTAAATATGAGGTGTCCTTTAGCCATCCATGTAGAGCAGGCAGTCGGATGTAGCACCAGTGACCTATCGCTGTGTAATAAATTACCCATAAATGTAGTGGCTTAAAACAGCATACATTTAGTATCCCACAGTCTGACAGGTTAGGAGTCTAGGTGAAGCCTGGTTGGGTCTTACCGCAGGTCCCTTCCTCCGAGCAAGCCTGACCATCATCTCATAGCTTATCTGCTCAGGAAGCAGCTTGACCGATCCAGCTCAGGGTCCCTCAGCAGAGTGTCCTTTGGAGCCATGGTCTTAGCTGAAGGTTCTACTGGAAAGAGGTGTTTCCAAACTCCTGTGTGCAGCTGTGGGCAGATAGGGGGTTGGCCTGAAGGCCTCAAGTCCTCGCTAGCTGTTGATTGGATACTGTCCTCAGTTCCCTGCCATGTGGGCCTCTCCATGGGGGCGGCTCACAACACTGGCCTCCATCAGAGTGAAAAAGCAAGAGAGAGAAGTTCATCCCTGAAGGAATCCAGCTCCCACTGGAGAAGCTGCATGAATACCTGAGCACCAAGCAGGACCACCTGGGAGATCTTTTTGTTTTTTGGTTTGATCCCAGGGTCGCTTAACCACTGAGCAACATACCCACCACTATTCTGTATTTTATTTAGTGACAGGATCTCCCTGAGTTGCTTAGGGCCTTGCTAACTTGCTGAGGCTGGTTTTGAACTCACTGCGATCCTCCTGCCCCAGCCTCCTGTGCTGCTGGGATTATAGGCGTGCGCCACTACACCCAGCTCGGGGCTCATTTTAGAAGCTGCTTAGTGCAATATGCCAGGATGGTGTCCTGGGGAGGGGCTGGGCTGCACACAGACCGTGGGCTGCCTAGGTCAGGCCACCTACAGAAGGGATCACAAGGATTGAGTGTTCGGAGAGAAGTGTTCTGAGCCCCGAGTGTAGGCCCTCAACCTGTAGGAAACAGAATCCAGGAAGGAACACAAGGGCGAGAAAAGGAAGTCCACAAGTTCAGACAGGTGGTACAGGCTGGCAGGAATGCTGGGAAAGGGACATGGAAGGGAAGGTATTAGAACAAAGAAACAGGGCTGGGGTTACGGCGCAGTGGTAGCATGCTTGCCTGGCACGCGTGAGGCACTGGGTTCGATCCTCAGCACCATATAAAAAAATAAAATAAAGATATTCTGTCCGCCTACAACTAAAAAATAAACGTTTTAAAAAAAAAAAACAGAACAAAGAAACACAACCATCCTCTCTCCATTTTTGGTTTTAAAGAGGTTGTTTCCTAAGAAGAGGAGTTCTCTGATTTCAACAGGTCTTCTCCACCCCAAAATTGCATTAAAAAATCCATTAGATGGCCATCATGTCCTCCTGGGTCTCGTCTCACTTCTGGCTGGTGGGGGAGTCCCAAACTCCTGGAGAAAAGGAACAACTCAGGCAGAAGGTGTCCTGTACAAACCAGACAGCCTCCGCTGGAGGGAAAAGAGGTTGGCTGCTTCTGCGCATGGCCTCCTGGGACTTTGCTCCGTGTGGCGTGTTGGAGCTGCTGAGTCAGCGCCAGCACTGCAGGAGTAAACAGTCTGACTGCGATGCTCGGTCCCCCGGAGCTGAATTCCCAGACAGGCAGCCAAATGAGAAAAGGTGCAATTAAGCAAATAGAAGCAAAGAAGTGGGAACAACAACAGCCAGGCAGGGAATTAGCTGTAGTGTGTTTTGTTTCCTGTCTTCCGGGGCATTCCCTTAATTTAGTGTATAGGGTGTTCCTTCATTCGTTTAGTCAATAAATATTTATTGAATACTTTTGAAGCATCAAGTCCAGTGTAGGTGCTGGGATGTCCTGGGGTCCTAATTCATTTTTTGTTGTTGTTGTTGTTGCTATAAGAAAATAACTGAAACTGGTAACTTATAAAGAAAATAGGTTTATTTAGATTATAGTTTTGGAAGCTGATAGTTCAAGGTCCAGCAACCATATCTGGTGAAGACTTTGTGATGCATCATAACATAAAGGATAGCATCACATGGTGGAAACGTGCAAGAGTGACAGGTCACATGTGAGAGAGGAAGTAAAAGAGCAAGAAGAGAAAGCCAATGTGTAACCATCCATTCTTGTGGTACCCAGTCCATTTCCTAGAGATCTAACCTACTCCTGCAAAACAAGCATTTATCCAGCTGAGGTGGTGTCTCCCATGATGCAATTACCTTCTAGTAGGCCCCAGCTCTTACAGGCTCTGTCATCTTTTAACATCCCATACTGGTATCCCATAACATACCAAGCTTCCAGCACATGAAACCATATCCAAATCATAGCACATAATAAGCAGAGCAAAAGAACCTTTGATCAAGGAGCTCATGGTGTAGAAATGCAGACAGAATCACACGGTCACGCAAATACATAAAAATGAGAGCAGCAGTCACTGACAAAAACTCTTTGACTGAATTTTAGGGTCCTCTGACTTCTCTTCTCAGCAAGATCTTGAACTTAGATTATGAGCTTTGCTCCTGTTTTGCCCTTACTGGGCTTGCATCACCCACTCTTTGCTAAAAATCCTGCTAGTGTGGTAAGAATTCCTCCTCCCTTGATGTATTATCACCCTTTATAACCGATCAAATTCATCCCCAGCTCTCAATCTCTGATTGCCCTAGTCTGCCATGAGCAAGAATCTTGTTAAATTGGTTTAGCAAGAGTCCTCCCATTCTCCATGTCTCTTCTTAGTCATTTTCAATCAGTTTTCCCCTTAGCCCTGCTCATTGGCCGGAAATCTCCACTTCTCTTTGTTGTTTCTGGAGGGGGCTCACTCTAGCCTATCGTGATAATCTTGACTCCTCTTGCAATAATCCTGACTAAAGCTTTCCTTAATATTTCCACAGGTGTCAGAATAGACTGATATAATTGCTATGAAGGTAAAATTCTGTGGAATCAAATGAATGGAACAAATCTTTCAGGGAGGCCAAAAGAAGCTGGTGCTGTAGTGTGGATGTGGTTTGTTACTCCCAAAACTCATGTTGAAATTTGGTCGTCAATGTAGTAGTGGTGGGAGGTATGGCCTTTAAGAAGGACTGATGCCTTTCTCCTCAGACTGGACTGATTCTTATGAGAATTAGCTTGTTAAAATGTGTTTGGCCTACTTTGTACTTCCTCTCTTCCACATGTGCTGTGTTAGTCAGTTTTGCATTACTGTAACAAAATATGTGAGATAATCAAATTATAAAGTGGAAAGGTTTACTTTGGCTTGAATTGAGATCTAACCTCTTAGAGCAGGATGGAGAAGTTAGAAATTAACTGCAACTTAGAAATAAAGCAAAAGGTTGACTGCGTGGCTTTTCAGTATCCTAATGGAACATTGTCTAAGAGGCCCATGCAAGATGGCCTAGCTCTCTAGGGGACTGTGCCTGGTTTGGCCTACAGTTGTTGATTAGGGACCAAACAGGGTAGCGTTAGACATTAATTTGTAGAAGATTGTTAAGCTGCAAATGATTTTTTGCCCATTAGAGATGCAAACATTTCTGCCCAATGGAAAAATAGCCTAAAAGGGTACAGTTTTATAGCCTTGTAGGATATTAACTCTTTTTTTCTATCTAGCTTAGCAAACTTATTTCAACATTCCTTTCCCAAGAGAGCATACAAGTCCCCATTCCACAGTGTTGTCTGAGCTGGGTTTTCCATCCTGATGGCCCCTTGTCACTCAGTGAACCAAGTCTGTGTCAGGTGTTCAGTATATATTTGCATGAGAGTTATTTTTTTCCCTTTTTTATTTGTTCTTTTTAGATATACATGACAGTAGAGTATATTTTGACATATTATACATGCATGGAATATAACTTATTCTAATTAGGATCCCATCCTTGTGGTTGTACATTGTGTGAAGTTATACTGGTCATATATTCATATATAAGGATAGGACATTTATGTTGGATTCATTCTTTCTTTCTTTCTTATTCCCATTCCCCCTTCCTTCCCTTCATTCCCAGTTGTTTAATCCAATGAACTTCTATTCTTACCCTCCCTAGCCCTCCCTTATTGTGGATCAGCATCCACATATCAAAGAGAACATTTGGCCTTTGGTTTTTGGGGGATTGGCTTATTTCACTTAGCACAATAGTCTCCAGTTCCATCCATTTACTGAAAATGCCACAATTTCATTCTTCTTTATGGCTGAGTAACATTCACTCCTTGGTTTATACCTGAAGGACTTAAAATCAGCATACTATAGTGACACAGCCACATCAATGTTTATAACAGTTCCATTCACAAGAGCCAAGCTATAGAACCAACCCAGGTGCCCTTCAACAGAGGAATGGATAGAGAGTTATGTTTTTTACCCTTTAAGGCTCACACTTGGACAGAGGTGGGTCTCGTGGCCACAGCCAGTGTTTTCTACTCAGCAAGGGTTGAGGGCTGTTGGCGTCCGTCACCTGATATGATTTAGATGTCTAAACTGAATACCCTGGTGTCTGTCCCCTTCCCATGCTTTGCTGTTTCTGTCAGGGAGGCCCCTTCCTTTCCATCCTCAGGCTTACAACCTCAATATTGTCCTTGGGTTGTCCCTCCTCCTTGGTCGGTCAGTTACTAATCCCTGTCAATGCTCACTTAGGCCCGGCCCTGGGAACGACCCCTTCTTCTCCAATCCATGGCCACCATTCACTCCAGGTGCCAGGACCATGAGGACCTATTATCAGATCCTGGTGAGCCTTCCAGTTTCTAGGATCTTCCTCTCCAAGGCATCCCCCAAATCATTACTAGGTTAATCTATATAAAAATGTTATTTTCGGATATCACCACCCTGTTTAGAATCACATCTATGGTTGTAACCCAGACTCATTTCCTGGCTTGCATAAACTTTTTGTGGGAAAAGCCACGTGAAGTGCTGGCGGGTTGTATTTTCTCCTTCTTGGAATCCTTGGAAGGGTCTCCCCAGCCAGACCTCCCCCACCAGGGGGCTCTGAGCATGACTTGCCAAGCCCTGAGACACACTGTTAAACTGATTAGACCACGAGGGGGCATTTGATTCATAGGCAGCCAGTATGAGGGCGTGACATAAAGAGCTGCCCAAGAGGAACAGTCAGTGCTGGATGAAGGCCACCAAATCACTCTGATCCTCTCCTGGGAGTCTAATTCCAGATGGGAGCAGCAGAGGAGATTCAGCAAAGGGCTTAACAAGATGACTGTGTCCTGAATGATCTCCATGGTATTGACCATGTCTTCTTATTTTCTGTATTCTGATGCTTTGAGATCTGGGGCCTTGCTGACCTGAGAGTAACTGCCTGTCCCAAGGGTAGTCTCTTAGAGATAGCAAATGGCTTGCCTTCCCCATGCCCACCTAAGCATGCCTTTCAGATGCAAACCAAGAGATCCAGAGTCCCTACTCCTACCACACTCAATACCACTGTGGACTTGCCCTAATTATCCCCAGGCCCCATCCAAACTAGGCACAGCCGCTGCACTCCAGCTCCCATGGAAAGTATTCAACCTACAAATCCTAGGCCTGCTTCACCTGCTGTATCCCTTCCCACATATGCCACAGGCTCATGCCCTCAGTTCCCCACCTTTCCTCTCACTCTGGTGCTTTCCTGTGTGGTCCCCATGGCATAGCATCCCCTCTCCTCTTGGGAACTGTGAGTAATAAACTGTAATTTCAATGGCAGTTTCCTCCTGATCTGTTGGCTTTACTAGACCTTAACATCTCCATCAGTACACTATATTTTAAAACACTCAGTTCTCACACACTGCATGCCTGTCTCTAGAGCTTGGTGATATGCCTATCACAGCCTTTCTTAAAGGCAGGGCTGTGTTCTCTTGCCACCTTACCCCTCATTGTCTTAGATTCAACCCCGTTTACTTAAGGTAAGTCAAACATCTCTATTGCTTGCAACCAAAAAAAAAAAAGTCAACTCCAGGGATGCCAGAGCAGATCTGTATCTATTCTCCCTTTTCCTCTAAACCCTTTTCTCAGACCCTTCAACTTCAACCAGGTGGACTGTGTATTCCCATATGTTCTGGGTCTCCTCCCAGGCCTGCCCTCCATCAGTCTCACTATGGGTTCAATCTCCTTTTCTCAGGTCTGACCTGAGCTTCACCTCTCCTGTGATGACTTTCATGACGTCGCCTTCATGGGCAATAGCCCCCTTCTTGGAACACCTGCATTATCTACCACCATTATTCAATATTAACTTCTCAATATTCAGAAACTTTCTCCCAAAGATTTTATGTTCTTTCAGTTCAAGAGCCAAGTGTTTGATATTTTGTGTGATGACAGGATGCGCTTGAAACCAAATAAACCCTCCCTTCTCATTGAGTTGGAGTATAAAATCCCCAGAGGCTACAATAGTGGCTAACTTTTGAGCCAGGCCTGTCCAGGTGGGGAGGCCAGGACTCTTACTTATTTCTAGTCTAAGTGGAACCCATCTGGGAGGTGGGGTGGGCCTGTTCCTAGTTTTCCTGAATGGAGAGCCTAAGTCATTTTCTGTTATTCCATGATACTTGGGAAGATTTTTCTTTCTTTCGTTCACTGTCAGGCCTAGAAGGAGAGGTGAAGTACAACGGAAAAAATGAGGGGAGAAGCCCAAGAGAGGAGAGCGCCACCAGTGGACTATTTTCCTGTGCAGAGATTGGGACTGGGCAGGAGCCTTGGCAATTAAATGTGTTCTTCACAGTTTGGTCCTGGGCTGCCCTGTTTATAATAAAAACATTTGGCTTGACTTCCACAGTCTCCAACTCCTGTTGTAAATGTTGAAGCGTTTCAGGCCACATTCCCTTTCGTCCCTTGAGAAATTTTTTACAAAAAAAAACACAAGAGGTGAACCAAATAGTTCCTGGGATCAGCTCCAATCTGAAGCATCACATTTAGAGTTCTGAACTATGCACACAATTCAGATACTAAAAATCAAGCCCCGGATATACCTTTTAAACAGCAAACTAATTATCTACATCCAAATCGACGGACTGTGTCTCTTTAAATGTTCTTTCCATTCCTAGCACATGCTGTAATCAGCAGATGGCCTACCTTCCCCCACACCCCCCTTAAAACAGACCCTCCTAATAGCTAATATCCTGCAGTGACCAAAGCCATTAGAAGGATTAGCCATTACCATCCTGTCCAGCAAACACATAATACTCATGGGGATTGCCTTTTTCCCCTCTGCTTGTTGTTTTTATGGATGAATCAGGGCCCAATGGTGGGTTGAAAAATCAAAACGAGGAGGGCAGAGGGTTATGTCCATTCTTTTCCAGGGCACCTCCCAAACAGCCTTCAGATTTGTGATTCCTTTGTTAAAATGATGGCAGATGTCAGCTTTGTGGATAGAGCAACCTCTAAAAGGACACAGTACGCAGACCTCTGTCCCTAGTTACCATAATATCTAATACTCATCCTTTCCCAAGTGCGACAGCAAATCTGTGCTCTGCCTGGTCACACAGTCCTATTTGTGTGGTAAAAGATGAGCAGTCAGCCGCCCAGCCCAAAAGCCACGTTGCAGGGCCCGGGAATGCTCTGAAACACTGCCACCCAGTGGCGTTCGGCGGCACAGCGAGTGAGCAGGGAACCCAGCTTTACAGCCTGAGGAAGAAGCAGGAGCAGCAGAGAGGCGGTAAAACTGGCCTCGGATCATGAGGCGGAGCTGCAGAAAAGCACACTGTGTGGCACAAAGACACGAGCCAGTTTGGAGATGGCCAAATAGGGCAGGTGACAGAAACATGGAAAAAGACAGCTGGCATAGAGAGGGAGGAATTAAGATTGGTAATGTAATGAGATGGTACATCTGATGAGTCTCTTTTCTAAAGGGAAGAAACACATGCTTTCTCTAAGGGAGAGCTGGAGAGAGATGGGAAGATGAGTCAGTGGAACTCCTTTGGGAGTCTGCCTTAATTTGAATGATTCAGTCTTGCACGTCTGGGTTCTTAAGGATCCTTGGTCTCTTCTGACTGTGGGAAAGTCACGGTACCTTGGTTTCCCCACCTGAAGAAGCTGAATTAGACCTTGAAATGAAGTCCTAACATTGTATGAATAGGTTATCTGAGACACCAAGTGGACAAGAAATGCAGAGATACAGAAAATGCAAGCTGGGCGACACTTGCATCATTTGTGTGACTCAACTACTGTAAGGGAGAACCTAAAAAATATGTCATCCATTTTCTCCTCTCTGTAGTTCAGGACTTGCTGGGACCAGGCACAGAATAAGTCCTTGTCGGGTGTAGGTGATTCTCAGAAAGAACTTGCCATCCAACCTTTCAGCATCAACAGATGAGGGCCAGTTAGCTCCTGGAGATCTGGAAGCTTCCAGCATTTTCAGTGCATGTGGGAGAAGGGTTGAGAGGGAACTGGCGTTGGAAAGGAGGCTTTTTACTTCATTAAAATTGAAGCTAAACCAGAAGCTAGTGGGTTAGTAATTTAATACATCACTCTTTTCCGTAATATTTTTATTTTAAAAAGAAAATTTCTGTTCAAGGGCAAAGCAATTCCAAAGAAATTAGATTCTGCTGGTTTGAAATGTAAGAATCCAGGCAGGCGGTAAGGAAAATGCACTTCCCGGTTCCTTCATTCTTATCTGATAGTCCCTGCCCTGCCTCAGGAGTGCATATTTCTTGGGGAAAAGCATATGTGATCACTATTTTAAAGACTGTTAGAATCACTTTCGTATCCAAGGTCTGAAAGAAGATTTGGGCTCAGGCTCCATTTGAAGAAATCCAGGTTGTATTTCCCCCAGCATTTAGGGTTTGATGGTTTCTGCTTATCTAAAGTGCTCACATTGCAAACACGAGCAGCAGGGCTGGGGATTTAAATTCGGTCTTGATGGGAATATGAACTGAAATACTCTGCCCAATGCCACTTTATAAGCTGGGAATCATCAAGCTAGCTACAAATACCTCGAGGGGTCCTTGCGGTTGCTCAACATAAATCAGTAAAATGACAGGCAATTGACTTTGAAGACAGCTCTCACATGGCTGAGTGGCTGGAGCTGCTGGAAGCAGATGAGGGCATTTTCCTGTAAACATGATTGTGATTAGCACCAGAATAAACAGTGGATTGGGCTGTATCTGTCAGACTCCAGCTTGCTCTGGATTTTTCATTAGGTAGAAATCCACATGTGCCTCCGTGTAGCAAAGTTGGCAACTTAAGAAATAAGTTTGTATTTCAACACCTTATGAATACTTCTGATTTCCCCAGAAGGGAAACAGGAAGGGAGCTTGATTCTGCTATGTTTTCATGGAGAGAGAAAATAGAGTGTGGGAATCAGAACCTTCAATGCAAAAGTAGTTCTGATGTTGTCTAGTGAAGTTTGGCAAAGCTCAGATTTTGGCTAAATAGAAAGGTGTGTATTTAAAAGGTTGACCTGATGCATATTATATGAGGTCACCAACTCAAATGCCTCATAGGCCAGGAAAGTAGCATCTGTAGTTAAGTTCCCTGAGGGGCAAAGGCCAAGAGGACTGTGCAGGACCTGTCCAAGGAGGCAGACTGACCTTGCTCCAGCAGGGATTGTAGCCAACCAGGGCAGACATATCAACTTTTTTGTTCAAAAGAGGCAGAAATTAGGATTTTTGTGGGAAACACTAGGTATGCCAAACCAAATATGTCTACAAACCGAAAGCATCCACCCTGTTTGTAACCTTATTCAGGGTTATTTCTAAGTCAGATTCTTCCCAGCTTGTTCAGTTTCTACCAGGACTCTGGCATTTGAAAGAAGAGAGGGAGAGGGGGGGGGGGAGAGGTGTTTACATTTAAAGACTGGCTTAGCAAGGGTATGCAAAATCTACCATCCTCCCCCCACCTAGAATTTTTTTAAAAAATTTTTAGCTTAGATCTTTCATGCTGCAACTTAAAGTTTTTTTCAGTACTGGAAATTGAACCCAGGGCCTTGCATATGCTAGGCAAGCATTCTACCTACCCCTGAGATACATCCTCAACCCTAAACCTCTATTTATTCTCAGTCCATGGAAATGAATCAGTGGAAATGAACAGCTGCCCAACATCACTGGGATAATCACATGGAAATTTTAAACTCAATAGTTGTTTAATGGAAGGAAGCCCTGGTAAATGTCCTGGAGCCCCATTGTGCTATAGCGATTAAGAAGAGTAGCTTTGGTGGACCTAGGATGGACAGGGTCTCTCCGGCTCCGGGGATCCCCAGTAAAGATAGCAGGTCCTGGATGAGTATACCTCGAGATATGTATACCTCCTCTGGAGTCAGCGCACACACAACCACCAATGGACACTCTCAAGACAAAATACCAACTAGCCTCAAACAGTGTAAACATGGGAAGGAGTTCAGCAAAATGAAGGCCCTGGAGGCTGGAAGCCAGGAGCCAGGTGTGTATGAGCTGGTTTTCAGGAAGGAATGAACCTGGGCCAGGCAGGGGCATCTAGATCAGAGTGAGCTGGGGACCAGGACAGGACAGGAGCAAGCCCTGTTCAGAAATGATAGATGATTTCAGGCAGACCTGTTGAGACGTTTTTCTCTCTTGGAGCAAAAAATATTTTTTTTTCCCAGATAGGGACTTTGTTCTCCTGTTGAGTAATTTCCTTTTTAAAAAGCTGCTCCCTTTAGTATGGATTCCATTACTGTCTTCCATGACTGTCTTTTCTCTCATTTGGAAGACTATTTCTTCCTACTTCTTCCTTCTGGGTAACCTGCATTTGAAAATGTCCCAGAGGGAGAGATTAGCCTTCTGGGCTGGTTTGTGTTTCCCAGGGAGCCAGGAGGGGTGGATGGGGTGCAGAATCAAAGCACAGGGCCCTGGGTTGGAGCTGCTGTCAGTTATAAACGGTGACCAGCAAATGGTGGTACTTGGCAGACTTCTCTGGAAAGATGATATCATTATTAGAGGCTGGCGGAGGTTATGGAGAAGCTGCCATACAAGGTCATGAAAGTGATAACAGTTGGGAACAGGAAACAGTGACACTTGAGGCTTGGGAAGCCACGTTGCTCAGTGGCCCACCCTGGTGGCGGCTCTGTGGGGCGGAGTCAGAAACTCTGCCGGCTGGAGAGCAAGAGCACTTTGGCCCGGTGTCAGCTTGCTGATGGATTACCGAGCTTGCTCAGAACCTCAGTGGGAAGCAAAGACCCCCTCTGCGCCTGTTTAGTGCCGAGAGTACACGTTACAGAGTGGAGAAGGGGATAGGGGGGAACTCCAAGTTCTGGGAGGACAGCCGAGGCCTTAGCATCTTGGCACTGTGCTCCTTAATTCTGAGGACATTAGGGAAAGGACCTGGGAAGAAGAAGGATGGTGGATGTTGGACCCTGGCAGGTGATGGAGGGATGCTGAGATGAACAGAAAAGTCCTCGAAGATGCAAAGAGAATGGTATTTCAGAGGAAAAACCTCACTGTGTCGCGGAAGGCAGCTGTTGAATTTTATTGAAAGGAAAAGAAACCCCTCAGCTCTGGAGGCTGCAGAGGGCCTGCTGAGGGCAGGCGAGCATGGGCCTTCCACCCCACACTTGCTCTTGGGTACATCTTTCGCTCTGGGCAGTTGGGACCAGCCCTGCCTCCCGGCGGGAAGCAGCGAGGCTGGCATCGCACTGTCCAGGAGGGGGATCCAGGTGCCCGGCATGGGCCCTGAGCACAGGGACAGGCACAGAGGACAGAGCTGCCTGATGGGAACCTACCTGTGGGAAGAAGCCCAGTTCTAGAGGCAGCTGCCAAAGAGTGCTGCCCCGGTTGCAGGGAAGCTCCAACTGGTGGGGCTTCAAAACAGGCATCTGTTTCTTCATTCTCAGTGGCTCCCTGTGAACTCGAGCCCTACAAAGCCCTAACAAAAATAATAGAAACAGGTGCTGGGCAGAGGGCAGGGGCCAGGCAACCGGAAGCCTCAAAATGTGCCACTTTGATTTCTGTGCCTCCAACTTCCTCTTTCCTGCATGAAACTACTCAGGACCCAGGGCAGCTCTGAGACCAAACCAGGAAAATATAGCAGCACACAATATGTTGTTTTGGCAGAAAGCTATGAATTTTAGTAAGGAATGTCTGTCACAGGGGCTCATCCAATTAACTCACTTGTCGAGAAATCAGAATAAATAGTTTAGAGGAGGCGTCTGCAGCGTTTGCTCAGACCTTCCTTTCTTTCGTATTTGTTTTCATGGTTAGGCAGGTCTGCAGTCACCAGGATGTATTGATTAAGGGCAGAGAAATAAAGAAAACATGTGGGTTCTATCCTTGGAGAAAAGAAAAGGGGTACTTTCCATGCATTTTGGACTAGAGAACTCTGGTGCTCCTCTGTTTCAAAAATGTGTTATGGAGCCAGGTACAGTGGCACAGACCTGTAATTGCATTGTCTCAGGAGGCTGAGGCAGGAGGATGGCAAGTTTGAGGCCAGCCTCTGCAACTTAGCAAGACCCTGTCTCAAAATAAAAAGTAAAAAGATCAGAGAGCTCCACAGCTCAGTGATAAAGCATCCCTGGATTCTCTCACCAGTTCCAAAACAAAAACAAAAACAAAAACTAGGAGCGGTTATGGAGATAACCCTGGCAAATTCCCTTGAGTCTCAGACTCAGTGCTGTGGTTGAGTCTAAGACCAGACCTGGGCTGACCCGAGTGGAGATCCTCTTCTTACTCTGCTCTTCTTTCTGTGTCTCTCTGACTTCAGGTCGTTGCTATGGTGGAGATGAAACCAAAGCCATTCTCACACAGAGTCTACATTCTAGAATTCAGAAGGAACCTAATGTGAGTAAGTTATGCAGCCAGAGGGTCAGCCAGTGGAACGCTTCAGCTGCCCAAGAAAAACCTTGGCCCCCTGTGCTTGCACGCCTTTTTTCAGCCCCGAGTTTCTGAACACTAATCTGGAGAGTCCCCTCTAATCCAGAGGCTCCTGTCCTTTCCTTTCAAGTACTCACACCTCGGCTTCACCGCAGTGTGTCTCCTGTAGTGGCAGAAAAGGCTGATCCAAGGCAAAAGTGTTGTTTAACTTCTGCTCTCAGGAGCAGAGTGCCCCCAGATAATGAGGACAGGAAGGAGGGAAGGACATATTCTCTCAAGCCTGCCACCTTCTCCCTAGACTGTCAGCCTGGAGTCACAGACGATTCTTCAAGGGCTGCAGACCAAGTTCGCCTTTGTGTTCTGTGCTGCTTGCATTTCAAAGGCTTTACCAGCGGATCTGTGAGTCATTCCTGGAACCTTCAGGAGTCTCCATGGTGACGGGGTTGAGTGGGCCTGAGGGAAACAGGCATTCACTCTTACTTCCCAACAAGTTCCCCTGTGCTGATGTTTTTTTCTTCTTTTTCAACAGAGACTGAGGCTGAGTTTAAGCTTTTTGCTGCTTCTTCTTTTTTTAAACAAATATCAAAATGGGAACTCTTCAAGCTCTTTTTCTATTTTATCGAAACCCCGTTCTATATAAATATATATTCGAGTCTTACCTGCCTCTGTCGAGATCATTAAAAAAATCATGATTTTTGTATTTATTTATTTATTTTTTTCTTTGCAAGTGTTTTAAAAAGGGATCTGGTTTTCCTCTCTTCCTCAGTGAAAAGGCTCCAGGTAAACTGCTCTGGTCTGTAGAATGGGGATGCCTCTGGCCTCTGCTCCAGGGCATGGAGGCCTCAATAGCCAACCAAGGCACGGGAGGTTGACTAGGAGTCTGCAAATGTCTGCTTGTGGTTTTGTATTCTTACAGTCCCCAGTGTTCTCCACATGTGTAGATTATGTAGCACATTGCTTAATGATGGGGACATGTTTTGAGAGGTTAGTTGTTGGTCGATTTTGTCATTGTGTGAATGTCCTAGAGTGCGCTTTTACAAACCTATGTGGTATTGGTCAGTCGGTCAGCATGGCCTTCTGCTGCAGTTCAGAGACTCAGTAAACACAAGATGTATGAAGCTGCTGTCCTTGAACATGACATTCTGTATAAACACTTTTTAGTCAGTAGAAGTACACTCTAAAATAACCATAATAAGTACAAAAAAATACATAAGCCAGTAACATAGTCTCTTATCATCATTACCAAGTATCCAGTACTGTAAATAATTGATGTGCCATCCTTTGAAACAACTTCTAGTGCGATAGGTGTGTTTACACCAGCTCATGGCAAACGTTGATACCGCCGGTTACCTGTGACGAGTCCTGCTTCCTCACATGCTGAAGTATAACATTAGGGAGGCACTCCAAGCAAGCATTTAAGCAGGGTTTATTTAAAAAGGAGTAACATAGACTTCTCCTGGGAGGGAGAAGGGAGCCATAGCTGGTATCCTGGTGTCCCAAGAAGTACACGTGTTTTGGCCTTTTTATATATCCTAGGTTTCCTTTGTTCTGCTCTTTTCCCCTTATCTCTCTTCTTCCTGTGTAAGTGACTAGGCCCAGGAGATGCCTGGTGGGATGGCCAAAAGGTGAAAAGTCCAGGAACAAATGTGGAGAGATCTGGGCAGGAAGGGGGCATAATTATAGGACAGGATGCTTTAGCAACAGGTTGGAGTAGGGGCAGGTTATTCTGATAAGGGTGGAGGAAGGGCTTTGAAGGCATTAACATTTCAATACCTTTACTACTTTCCAGACCCAAATTGGCCTTCTTGATTGACCTAACTGGATTTGCCTGTCTACACTGACTGTCTAATTATGGCTTCAACATGTGGATAATGTGTTGTGCTACATGTTGTGTTGGCTACAATATCTCTGAGTGATAGTGTCACAGAGCTGGGGGTTTCTGAGAAACTGAGGTAACATGTACCCCTTCTTCAAACCCCAATTCTTGTGACCAAGTCAGAAAATTTCAGACATGTCACTGAGAGTAACAGGAATAAGGATAAGGAATAAAGATAGGAAAGGGGAAAGGGGACATTCTCAAGGGAGAAAGTGGGTCCTCTCAGGAGAGGGACAGGGTGCCTCTCTAGCGCTTCAGTTTTATTGGGGATCCCAGAGAAGTTTCCAGAGAGTCCAGCTCAGGTCTACCTCTTGACTTTTGACTGACATCAGACTTTCAAGTACCCACTGCCTTGGCAACCCTAGGTCACTTTAGCCTATGCTGACCCACTCTAAGGAGATTCTTAACCATACGATCTTACAGATTTTATGGTTAGAAGGAATTATCCTTATCTCCCAGAATTTCAGGATCTGGTGACCTCCTTCAGGTCTCCTCCTTCAGGGTATCCTGGGTTCCTCTGATCAACATTATTTTGGGCTTGCATTTCTCCTGCAGCAAAAGGTTGTTTGCTAAGAAATATGACATATCCTGTCCACTTAGGCCAGGCAGGGCTGCAGGTAAATTGCTTCTTGGCAAAGAAAGCATGTGGGGGTCAGCACAGTGGGCCTATTTTATAGAATTATTCTCTTACCCTTGTGTTCCCACCATTCACATCTGTCTATGCCTTAACAATAGAAATGTTTTAGTTCCACGATAATCTTACAGGACTGTAACACGATCCCTCGTGTTTCTGGGAGTCTCTGGGGGCTTCTTGTGTGTGCTTAGTTTTCAGAGTGTGGCCATGTTCCTTGGGTGACTGGCAGGCTCTATCTGCTAAAGTTTTGTAGGGAGCTGGCTGTGTGCATTTGTGTGTGTGCATGTGTGTGTGTGTGTATGTGTGTGTGTGTAAAACACCTTTCTCTGCTATGTGAGCTCCTGAGAGGGACCCATATGCAAGGCTGCTTAGGTCTCCCTGTGCCAAACTTCTCACTTTTGCTTATAATGTTCTCCTTCCAGCAGACCCTGCCTTGCCCCTACAGTGGGTTCCTGGAGCCCTAGCAAGTAAATAACTTCGTTCCTAAAAGCTTCTCTCTTCCTACAGGTTTTTCTAATAGGTCAAGCTCTCTCAGGCTTTCTTTCTCTTCTTAGGGCATAGTTTCCTACATTTCTAGGAGGCACAGAGCCCTATGACAAGATAATGAAGGCCTAAACCCTCTCTCAGAAAAGTGCACACAAAGCTAATGTTGCACAGAGAGACCCAGGAGTTCGTGGCCTTCTGGTAAGAATCCTGCCTGAGGAGGAATTTTCCCGCAAGAGCTCTTAGGCCCTACTGGGGACTTCAGTCCAACAGACTCACCGGTTGCCAGACCCACCCAGTGAGGGCTGAGCCTGAAGTGGATGTGGCCCAAGCCCAAGCACAGGGAGTCACAAGGAGCACATTTATTTTCAAATCCCATATTCCACTTGAGCTGTGTACAAGGGAGCAAGGCAGATTTTGCAGGCCTCTCACTCTGGGAGGCTGAGTGCCAAGGCCACGCTCAAAACTCCAGAGAGCCTGGGACTCCAGCAGCTGGTGTTCAGGGTCCCAAACTCAATGACTCTGGGAAAGATATTTCTGGGAGTCTTAATCTAAACAGAATCTTCTAAAAAAAAATCACACAATTAAATTTTTCTACCTAGTGTTTTCTCCGTTGTGAACTAAAATTTATCTAACTTTCCTTTGCCCTGCATGTTATCCTTTTCTAAATGTTGGGATACTATTGGTATTCATTTCCTGGGACTGCTGTAACAAATTAACACAAACTTGGTGGCTTAAAACAACAAAAATCTCCCACAGTTCTGGAGGTCAGACTTTGAAATGAATGCTTGGCAGGGCTGTATTCTCTCCGAAGGTTCTAGCAGGAATCCTTGTTAGCCTCTTCTAACTCTGCTGGTTCTATCTTTCCCATGGTTGTGGTTACATCACTCCTGTCTCTGCTCCAAGTATACACAGACTTTTTCTCCTTCTTCCTGTCTGTCTCTATGTGAATCTCATATAAGGATGCTTGTCATTGGATTTAGGTCTTCTTGGCTAATCCAGGATGATTTCATCTAAAGATCCTTAACTTCCTTACATATACAACCTCCCACCCCTTTTTAGTACTAGGATAAACCCAGGTGTGCTCTACCTCTCAGCTACACCCCCAGCCTTTTGTATTTTTTATTTTGAGACTGGGTCTCACTAAGTTGCCCAGGCAGGCCTTGGATTTGTGATCCTCCTGCCTCAGCCCCCCATGTCACTGTGATTACAAGTGTGCACCAGTGTACCTGGCCTAGGGCCCCTTTTCTAAGTAAGGTTACATTCACAAGTTCCAGGGATGAGAATGTGGAATATTTTTTCAGGGTAGGGGTGGGATGGGGGGTGGTACCACTCAACCCTCTGCAGTATTGCTTCTTGATATCTCAGTGTCTGACACTGTCATGTGCAGAGTCAGAGTTCACTGTTCATTCATGTATTTGTTTCTTTCTGATGGTTTGGATTTAAACTTGGACCCAAGTGCTCTATCTGCTGCAGTCCCAGGTCAGAATAAAAGTGGAATGTACTGGAAATAAACTCAATGTCTTTGGCATTCCTTGACTATAAAAATAGCTGCCAGACTAATAGAGTAAATAGTTTATTTCCCTTAGGGATTTCTGTTAGAGAGTATTTTATTTAAGTATGCAGGAATTACATAGGCATAAAGAAAATATGTTTGAAAGTCTTTTTCTTCTCAGATCCTCAGTCTGTGAAAATAAATTGGATTTTATTTACAAGATAACTTTCATGTATGTATTTCATTATGTTTATGAGGAAAAGCAATACATTGTGTGTGTGTGTGTGTGTGTGTGTGTGTGTGTTACTAGGGATTGAATTTAGGGGTGCTTTACCACTGGGTTATGTCTCTGGCTCTTTTTATGATTTTTTTTTATTCTGAGACAAGGTCTCACTAAGTTGCTGAGGCTGACTGAAAACTTGTGATCTTCCTGCCTCAGCCTCCCGGGTTGCTGAAATTATAAGCATGTTCTACCATACCCAAAACAATATATATTTATAAGAGTACAACTAGGGGCTGGGGTTGTGGCTCCGTGGTAGTGTTTGCCTCGCATGCATGAGGCACTGGGTTCGATCCTCAGCACCACATAAAAATAAATAAAATAAAGATATTGTGTCCATCTACAACTAAAAAAATATTAAAAAAAGAGTACAACTATATATTTATGTATAGGTCACCTTATTTCTGTTGTGTTGCTATTTTTTGATACCTAAAAGTGACTTCCATTTGCCTATTTAGAAGATACATGTACAAAGAAGTGGCATGCTTTATCTTTTTTTAAAAAAATATAGCTCAGTATGTGTTTCTAATAGAGTAAATGAATATAATCATGTTTTATCCTACTCTAGAGTACAAATTCTGAACTTTCATATTAAAACGTACCATGAAGTATTTCTGACCTCACAATCTGGAACAGTTTTATTCAACAGGGTTAGAAGTGGCAATGAGAATAAATCTGCCTTTACAAGCCAAATTTTTTTTTAAAAACAACCTCTCCCTGTGTATGTAACTCACATGGTATGTAGCTTGCAATTTCCACAGCTGGTCATATTTTATTTATAAATGTTTGGAATCTGGAACCTTCAAACAGGGAAGGTCTAAATTCTTTGTCCTTTATTCATAGTGAAAATTAGTTCAAGTTGCTTGATTTTCCTTGTTTTTACTTCACATTCTTTTAAACAGGGCTTTATTAATCATTTTTTATCATCATTTATCCATTTTCCAACAAACAAGCAGCAGAAGAATCAGAACAGAGTCAAGGAAAAAGCGAACTCCCTGTCTGCAGAGCTCAAAGCATACCATGCACATTAGGGAATGGCTAAAACACATCCAGCCAATCAAAACGCCCTGTCCTGCCAGCCAAGTTTAAATGGGAGTGTGCATTGCGAGTCTTGAAGTTGAAGATGCATTAACATCATGACTTTCCACTTCACGTAGTAATAAAACCCAGCAGCAACACAGCATCAATCAACTAAATCAGACTTTGCTAAAAGAGCCTGCACTTCATTCCAAGGGAGCCAGAATCCATGTCAGAGTTGAAAGAATGGTTGGGATGGCTGCCTCCCTGTTGATTTCTCTGTTCCACAAGGACTTTGCAACTTTCTCCTTTTCCTGGATGTATTTTAGATCACATGCAAATAGGCAAAATCATCAGCAAAAAGTCACAAACCAGGCTGGTGGTGTGGCTCCGTAGTAGAGCGCTTGCCTAGCATGTGTGAGGCACTGGGTTCAACTCTCAGCACCATAAATAAATAAATAAATAAATGTCCACCAACTACTGTATATCTAAATCACTAGTCAACTGGTTTACCACAGAGTAGGTCTCATTGTTTCAAAGTACTTTGTGTTTTATTTATTTACTTATTTATTTTGTGTGTGTGTATTTTATTTTTAAACTCATTGGCAACTGTGCGTTTTTAGTTAACGTATTTAAATTGAGTTGTTTGAAATGCAAAAGTGATCCTGTATAAAAATGAGCTATGTTGTATCAATATGTTTTAACACTGTGTTAAACTTTTTCTTTACTACCTGCTGATTGCAGATAGATGGGGAATTATTTAGTTAGGCTGGCTTTTCTTACATATCTTTGTGAGAAAAACTTGCAGGGTTTTTTCTTTTCTTTCTTTCTTTCTTTTTTTTTTTTTTGGCATAAAACTGGTCCCAGACCAAACAGGCTGGAGGGAAGAACAACTGACTTTAGATTCCCAAACCAACTGTTGTTGGAACTGTATACAAGTACAGAAATCAGAGACCTCAATATTGACAAATCTTTGCTAGGTGTTGTGAGGTAGGCTTTTAAAAACATGATATATTAAATACATTTAGTACACCTGAGTTTTGGACCCTTCCTTTCAGTTTGCCAGATACAAGGCAGCCACATAATTTATTGTTGGCTCTTTCAATTTGTCAGACACAAATGACCATACAATTTCTAATTGGCTCTTCCAATTTGCCAGGTACAGGATGGCCCTATCATTTATTGCCCATGGAAGGACCTTCCTGAGAGTGGACAGGGGTGATGGATAGCAGGTGTAAGCCAGCACTTTCTTGCAATAGATATAAACCAGGACATCCAGATATATGCAACTCTAGCCCGCCTTGGCCACTACCAAGGTCTTTTGAAGGCTGCATGTGTATTGGAAATGTGGCAAAATTTCACCTGCTAATCGTTTAGATAAATTTAAACATTCTTTTTTTCTTCCTGGTCCATCAATTCTGAGTAACTTCCTGTTTCTGGACCTGAGGATGCTTTGTTACTTTGAAGCCCTTTTCTGCTCAGAGTGCTCCTGCTTGTCTTCCTCAGCTCCACTGGTGGAGATCCCAGTGGTTCCTTGGGACCTAGCCCAACAATGCCTCACTGTCACTTAAGCTCCTACAGAGATGAATTTGGATCCTTCTGAAGGAACTTACCTCCTATTTTGGTACGTTTTTATGTGCAGTATCGTGTTCACTACTGAACCAAGAGGAGAGACTGGGCACAAAGCCAGGACCCCACAGTTCTCACTGAATGAGCACCCCTCATTTTAGCTACTTTGCATGAGTCTTATTTTAATTCTGGTGTTTTGAACTATTTTTTTCCCTAAATTGTTATAAAAAAACAAGCACAACAGAAGATTGAAAGCCTTGTCATTTTGGTTCATGCAAGGAATAGATTCATGCTATTAGGACTCAAATACCTACTGTTTCCACTTAAGAACTGTGACTTCTTATGTAAATTATTAACCTCTCTGTGCCTGTAAAACAGGAATAATAATAGTACCTACTTTCTAGGGTTGCTACAAGGACTGAGTCCTCATGGAAAAGAGACTAACAACATTAAATACATATTATCTTAGCTATTTTTATTGTTCAGTCTGCATTTTCCTATTTGTTGAGGCTTTATTCACATTTTTTAATTGCACTATATCTAAAAGAAACAAAGTTATCTACGTGTATAATATAGTGAGGCCTGATGTCCACCTGCTCATCAGGTACACCAAGTGGTTGCCATTGAGAACTTGATGGCAGAGAGGACACTTGATGGAACAGAATGAAACATTCCCTTAAACAGGGAGAGTCCACCAGACTGTCCTCACCCTCTCAGTTTGAGGTCAGAGAGTCAAAGTGTTTGTTCTCTATTCACCTGTGTTCTTATCTGTAAAATAGGGACAATAATAATGCCTACCTCATGGGCTGGTCAAGATGAAGTGAGGTCCTCTGTGTCAACCATTGGGCATAGTTTCTAGTGCACACAAAGCACTGCCCTTTATGTGCAGTTGTTCTCAGCACCTGTCCTGAAACATGGACCGATTGCTGAGGGAGGTGTATTGAGTGTCCTGGGGAAGGTGTCCTCTTATTTCCCCCAACCACTTGAACCTCGTGGCTAGCTCCACCAGGAGAAGTTCAACCACACACTGAGAATGCAAAACTCCCACATGGACAAGGAGACTACCTTTTCCCCCTCTGGGAACACACAGTGCAGAAAAGCCAACATCGTTCTTTCCATGCCCCTCCTCCCTTTTTATGGATCAGCATTCACTTATCAGAAAAAACATTTGGCCTTTGGTTTTGGGGGATTGGCTAACTTCACTTAGCTTGATATTCTCTAACTCCATCCATTTACCTGCAAATGCCAATATTTTTATTCTCTCTTATTGCTGAGTAATATTCCACTGTGTATATATACCATAGTTTCTTTGTCCATTCATCAATTGAAGGACATCTAGGTTGGTTCCACAGTTTGGCTATTGTGAATTATGCTGCTATAAACATTGATGTGGCTGTGTCACTGTGAATTGGCCAAAGGGAATGGTGGGGGAGGGAAGGGGGCATGGGGATAGGAAAGATGGTAGAATGTGACAGACATCATTACCCTAGGTACATGTATGATTGCACAAACAGTGTGATCCTACTTTGTGTACAACCAGAGAAGTGAAAAGCTATACTCCATTTGTGTATGAGTCGAAGAGCATTCTGCTGCCATGTATAACTGATTAGAACTAATAAATAAACAAATTTTTAAAAATTAAAAAAAAAGAAAAAGAAAAAGAAAAGCCAACACCATCATCTGGGACAGTAATTAGGTCAATTCTGATGCAAGACTGACCATGAGCAACAGAAGTGGTGGCAAATTAAGGTCATTGGCAGGCAGGCTGGAGAGAGCCAGGAAAATGTTAGTAATTGCCAAGGAAAGAAAGGATGTGTGCTCCCTGAGACCCTGCTGGGAGAGAGGGGGCTGAAGGCACCCACAGTCCTTCTGGATGGGGTTTCAGAGCCAGTGGATTTTTATTACCTTGGTTTTTGCATCTTGTATCCCTAAAAATGACTCACTGGATTGTAGTTGCCTAAAGAATCAAGAGACACACAGTACTGAGTTACCTCTCAGGGAATGAAGTTCCTTGGCTTCCAGGTGCACCTACATCTAACTCCTACATCTGTACTGTTCCCAAGTCTCGAAGGAAGGAAATCCCATCCCCCCTTTTTGCCAATGATATGTCATTTTTCTTTATCCATACCCTTATTTTTGCCTAGTGTGGCTGCATTCTCCTACAGCAAGCGTGCCTCAGAGAGTCTAAATGGTACAGCTGCCCTCGGTTCACCTTCACTTAGATCTTAACCCTCTGAGTTTATTTCCACTTGGACTGTGGATATTAAAGTAGAAACCATGCTTTGTGACTTTCAGTCAGGGCGCCAGCTGCTTCTCCACCCTTTCCCCTGTGGTTTAGTGAACTACACAGCTAATTCTGCAATAGCCTTGTTTCTGGAATTCAAACCTCCTTCCCAGCAGGGAGTGACTCATGTTAATAGGCTCATAATGCACCAAGGGTTACTGGGCAGAGCAAATGCTCATTGGAGACATACTTTCAAACATTGGTATCTGTCCTTGGAACCAAGGTTAAATTTAGTTTTTTGTTTTTGTTTTTTGAAGTCCCAACTTTGCCCAACTCCTCTTCATTTCCATCCCCTCTACTTCCCCAAGGATGTGATGAGATTTCAGAAGCGAGCACAATGGTGGTCTCCATTACATCCGGGCCAAGTTCCATGAGTAATGATGTTACAGGAGGCATGACTGCAAGGTGGAACAAACTCACCATTGGCAGGAGCTGCCCACCATCACCATCTCTGCTCTGGCAAAAGTAGATTTCGATGGCAGACTAGGAAGGATCCAGTCCTTAAGGCAGTAAGAGAACCTTCTCTTGCGTTTGTTCAACCTATCAAAGCCAGCTCTGTCTTGGTGGGAGCTCAGACTTTTGGATACTGCCACTGCTCCTAGGTGGATGGATTGGAGGAGACAGGGAGCTGGACTCCCCAGCCAGGAACTAAAGAAACCCAAGGCTCCTATAATAATTTGTACTGGGATCATCACAGCCTCTACCCAATTGGTCTGCCAAAATATTCAGTGACAGCCAAGCCCAGTTGTTCTTCACTCCATTTTCCAAAAGAGAAGAGTCCTTGACCCTTGGTTAAGCAACAGTTCTGTAACTTAAAAAAAAAAAAATGGAGGGAGAAGGATGTAGGGAGAGGGAGAGAGAAACTGTGAGATGGACTAGAAATACACAGGAGATGATGCTTTCTTTCTTTTTTTTTTGGTACCGGGGATTGAACTCAGGGGTACTCGACCACTGAGCCACATCCCCAGCCCTATTTTGTGTTTTATGTAGAGACAGGGTCTCACTGAGTTGCTT
Source organism: Xerus rutilus (assembly GCA_028644305.1). Classification (NCBI taxonomy): domain Eukaryota; kingdom Metazoa; phylum Chordata; class Mammalia; order Rodentia; family Sciuridae; genus Xerus; species Xerus rutilus. Next base: position 119,271,650 of record CM053404.1, on the reverse strand, counting down.
AGCACCTTGCCATTGCTGAGGCTGGCTTTGAACTCGCGATTCTCCTGTCTCAGCCTCCTCAAGTGCTGGGATTACAGGCTTGAGCCACCGCACCCGGCTGAGACGATGCTTTCTTAAAGTATGCTGTAGAGTATGTACATGGATCCACTTTGGTTTTTACAAAAATTGGTAAAAGATCCAAGTTATTTTGTTTGTAGGGCTGTGTTTTTCTGGCAGATCTATGAGGGTTCAGGATGTGTCAGAGTCACACATGTGAGTGGATTATGAGCTCACTCATCTCAGCAGGGCAAGCCTGGGAAAGTTTGTCGCCTTCTTGGAGCTACACTGAAAGGCTGAGGAGACGGTAGGGCTGGGGTGCTGGGTGTATCTGACAGGTGGTGGTGATCAGTGGAGGTGGTGGGGATGGGGATGGCATTGGTTTACATTCAAACTGGGTTTGCTGTTGACTTTATATTTTTTTCCTGCCAGGAAACCTGGAATCTTAGGTGGAATGGATAACTGCATTTTACTGTATTCTTGTAGTTGTCTCCATTGTGGACAACTGGAAATGGGAAGGAACAGTACAGAGACTATACTAGAGTTTAATGTCCTTTTGTTGCTGACATCTTCCTCTTTACACACAGAGATAAAAACATCTTTTTAGTCTCTTAATTCCCTTCTGTTTAGAGGAAAGAATGGTTTCCATAGGCTGTTCAGAAAATGGCTGCTAGAAATCAGTTTAAAAAAAAGTTAATGTTTTTCTTTCTTTCTTTCTCCCCATGAAAGATGAGTTTAACATTCTTGCCTGAGGCCATACGGAGTGGATATGCAGGAGGAAATGACATACCTCTCTCTGTTTCTACTCAATGGCTTTTCACTGTGTAAGTGGGCCCTTTGAAGTGGCCTTTTCTGTACCTCAGATTCTGACATGAATAATTGTTTAATTGCCTTTCCGTCTACACAAGATAAGGAACCGTGTCTGAAAATTGTCTAATTCTCTTAACTAAAACAATATCCAAACCACTGGAGCAGTTTTTGAAGAAAAGATTTCCTCACATATGTTATGGGTTTTCTTCTTTCCCAAGTGCTTTGCACCACATCATTTGGTTAAACTGGATAATGTAATAATGTATAAGAAAGTACTGTGTAAATTGTATCACAGAACAAAAAAGCAAGCTTGTATGACAATTATCAACTTGATTTTCCATATAGGAAACTGAGGCTCAGTAAGGGGAAGTCACAGCCCCAAGTTACAGTAGTTCACCCTGGCTGAGGTCTATTTTCTAGCCCAGGATGGGCTCGCTCCTCTGCAGAGGATGCTCCTGCCGTGGGTGTTAAAAGAGAGAATTACAGCAAATCTTGTTTTTCAGGTCTTAATTGGCTTTATTTGCCATTCTAGAATCCCACAACAATTTGCACCAAAAATGTTTCAGAATGTTCACCACATAGGCAGGTGGCATTTGTAGTCAGAGAAAAGGAAATGAGATGCAAAAACCTGAAGTGAGGTAGAGACCGTTTGATTGGTGCTTTGAAAGGAGGGCCACTGGTGATCAGCCGAGACTGGATGCGTCCTACAAGAGGAGCTTACATTCTGTTCACCCATCAGTTAGGTTTCAGTTCGGTTATGTAGGAAGAAACATTTAAACCAAACAATTCAATAAGAGCCTTCCCCAGTGGAGGCCAAGGATGGCCCGGGACCTCCCAGAAGCTTCCCAGAGGGTGGGGCTTGAAGCCCGGTCCTTGGGGTATTTCCGGATCTGGTTTACATCTCACTGAACCTAATGTCTCCCTTCAAAGGTAATGACTTGACTTTTTATCTCCTTCAGTTGCTTAAGTAAACACTATATAGGTTTTTTTCCTAATTTATTTTACTCAACAAAACGCTTCTGAGAACCATTTATGTTCCAAACAGTATCAGTTGTTCATTCCTCTGTGTTGCTGACTGACTATTCACTATATGGATGCACACAAAAGAAAATATCATGTAGGACTCCACTTGTATGAGGTACCTAGAGTCATCAAATTCATAGAGACAGAAATGAGGATGGTGGTTGCCAGGGGCTGGGGGGAAAGAGAGAATGGAGAGTGCTTAGTGAGGACAGAGTTTCAGTTTGGAAAGATGAAAAAATTCTGGAGATGTTTTGGTGGTGAGGGTCACCAACAATGGGAAAGTATCTATTGCCACTGAACTTAAAATGGTTAAGATGGTACATTCTCTGTTACATGTATTTTTATCACAATTTAAATCAACTCTGAAGAGAAATAGAGGAATTCCTAGCAAGATGGAGGGGTCTGGAGGAAAGAGAGGGACTCTGGGGTCCCCTATAGGGAGGATGCTCTCCGAGTGCTGCGCCATAGAGGCTGAGGTCAACTTGCCCCTTGGGAGAAGGGTCCACTCCTATTTTGGGCTCTGTGATATGTGCAGATCCATTCAGGACACCTTTCCAGTGGGTCCTTGGTCTGGGGAGATGAAGGAGGGTAGTTCTAGCTACTTCGACATGCTCATGTCTCCTGACCCACCAAGATGGCAGAGAGGACAGACCATGCCCATTAGGGACCATAGGGACAATTTCCCAATTCACATCCTCTCTCCAGAGGATAAGTGAAAATACAATCTGTGAACAGAGAGTTGGCTGCTGCTCTGGTTTGGAGAGAGTCCACAAAGGCTTGTGTGTTAAAGTCTTGGCCTCCAATCTCATGCTATTGGAAGGTGGTGAAACCTTCAAGCTATGGGGCCTCTTGGAAGGTCTTCACATCTTTAAGAAGGTATATCTGAAGGGGATTGTGGGTCCCTACGCTCTTCTTTTTCTCATTTGTTTCCTGGCCATCAAATGAGCAGTTTTCTCCATCTGGCACCACCATCAGCAGCCCAAAGCAATGAGTCTGCCAGTCTTGAACTGGAACCTCCAAAACACATGGCAAAATAAACCTTTTCTCTTTATAAATTAACTATCTCAGGTATTTTATTATAGTGATGGAGAACTGAACACAGCCACAGAGCTGACATATGAAAAAAGCTTTCCTTCATCCTGTTTTTTTTTTCTTTTAGGATTTTTTTGAACTTAAATAAAAACAAACATAGCAATTGCTTCCAAATCCTCACATACACATAGTCATATGCTGCATAATGACACTTGGTCAATGATAGACTTCACATATGATGCTGGTTCCATAATATTATAATGGAGCTGGAAAATTCCTGTTGCCTAATGCTGGGATAGCCATTGTAGCATCATAATGCAGGGACTCAAGTGCTCAAGGTGGTGCTGTGTAAACGAACCTACTGTGCTGTAGCCTTGTAAAAGCGTAGCTCACACGATTACATACAGTATATTATCATAATGATAAATGACTATGTTACTGGTTTGTGTGTTTATTTTTGTTTGTTTTTATTGTTATTTTGGAGTGTACTCTTGTAGCACACGTGCTGTGTTACACAGAAGCAGCCTCATGCATCTGTTTACTGGTCTTTCGGTCACATCACTGTCTCTTGCGCTTCATTTAAAATTATGTTTCATTCTTCATGGCTTTGGGAGCGCTAGGCAGCACTACATATACGTATATGCCAAGTAGCCTAGGCTGTGGTGCTGTGCTGCCTGAGTGCCCGTATGCACGCTCCATGATGTTCCCACAACTACAGAATTGCTTGATGGAGCAGTTCTCAGAATGTATCCTCCTCACCAAGTGACACAGGACTGTATATAGTTTTCCACTCCACACTTATTAGCCTTGACTGTAACTTTTGCTAATTTCTTTGCTGAACATTGCTGCTTCTATTTCTATTCCCTTTTGATGAAGTTTTCTTCAGAATGGACTATGTCTTCTAGTCGGTGGGTGAGATGCTTTTTCAGATCAGATATGACCCCCTGTCTCCAAAAAAAAGACTTAATTTTTTGCCTCACACTTGGATGACACTTTGATAAGGCAGAGAATTCTCTAGAACGAAGTCATTTTCCCTTAGCCTTTCAGGAACTGACCACTCCATTGTCTTCTTGCACTGAGTGCTGGTGATGAAGTGTGACATGAGACTGATTCACATTCTGTGGTGGTCACTTGTTTTTTTCCTCTGGAGAGAGAAGTCTTTCTTTATTCTTGATATTTTGACATCTTGCTCCAATGTCTATAGGAGTGGATTTGTTTCTTTTTTCTTTTTCTCTTTTTGGTACTGGGGATTGAACTCAAGGGCACTCGACCACTGAGCCACATCCTCAGCCCTATTTTGTGTTTTATGTAGAGACAGGGTCTCACTGAGTTGCTTAGTGCCCCACCGTTGCTGAGGCTGGCTTTGAACTCGTGATTTTCCTGTCTCAGCCTCCCAAAGTGCTGGGATTACAGGCATGTGCCTCATTTTTTTTAAGTGTACCTCCCCTCCCTCGCCTGTGCTCCTTGGGATATTGAGTTTCCTGTATCCATAATGCTATAAACTGACACCATTTTCAGAGACTGATGGCGGAGGGGTGGTCACAGCTGCCTCATTCTGTGCTTCATTCCATTCACAGTGACTGTGGGAAGCCACCAGGGTTGCTCTGGTCTCTCTCTCTAAAATAAATACCCTTCCTCCTTGTGCCTAAGCCATCCTGCTGCCCAACCCCACCCACTAGATGGGTCACATATTTGAGACTTTCTACTTTCTTCAGGACAACTCTTTGCACACATCCGAAGCTTTGGTTTTTCCTCTTTCATGTGAATCTTTTAGTCTTTTACGGACTTTCAGTTTCTAGTTCCCTCAGCTGCCCCCTTCTAGTTTTCTGAGTATTGCTATGTGTATTTTCTATTTTGTCTGAAACCCTAGTGCTGGTGGGGAGCTCTCGTGTGTGTTTCAGTCATTTTGAGAAAAACAAGCCTTCAAATAAAGCCTGGAGTTCAAGGTGTAAAAGAGAAGAAGTGAGGCCTGGTGTTTGAAACAGGGGCAGAGACCCCAGAGGCCTTCTCCTTCACGTTGGCCTGTGAGGAGGCCACAAGGCAGACTTGAGGCTCTGTGGAGCATGGCACGAAAACTACTTCCCAAGGGAGTACCCTAGTGTGCTCTCAGCAGCACAGCACCTTTGATAGTTGGCACTGCCCTCCCAATAGCCTATTCCCTCCAAAAGTGACATCATCCTTTTCCATTTAGAACTTCAGGACCCTTTGAGGACCTTCCCTGAAATTCCCATTTTTAGTCTGAGAGCTCATTTGCAGAGAACTGTCCAAATAAGGAGAAAACCATTGGCTTGAGTCTGCATCCATACTTTGAGTTCTTATGTAAGGAACTGTAATGTAACTTGGTAAATAAACAAATGGAAACCTAACTTTTTGTAACAGATAGCCAGACTCCTCCAATCACATGCAGCTGAGCTTCAGCCAGTCACCAGCCGCCAACAGATTAGACCAGGTCCAAATAAATGCCTACCTGGAGCCAGTCAAGTTATTTTTGTACTTCAATAAAAGGCTGTAGTTCATGCTGCTGACATGGAGCTCTCTGAATTTCTTCTGCTTCTGAGTGCTGCCCGATTCATGAATTATTCTTGGTTCAAGTAAGCTCAGTTATATTAATTTTGTCTGAAGCTTTTCTTTTAATAGAACTAACACTCTCTGAGCTCAGTAAATTCTCATGCTATCCCCGGCTCTATTTACTCAGACCATCTTTTCCCCAGGTTCTATCTACCAACTCAGTAAGGTGGATTCCCACCCCCCCACAAACCACAGTATTTAAAACATGTACAGAATATCATGCCCATGGGTTCTGCCTGCAGAAGAGGTGCTTTATGATTATTTTATATGGAACTCTCCTGGCTTGAATGTAACCCAGATGTCAGAAACACAAGGTGAGGGACACTGTTGTCTCATGCTCAGGTAATGGAAAATGGTTAAACACAAAAGGTTGTTGAAGTTCTGCTGTGTGTTGCTCTATGCACAGCTTTCCTTGGGGCCTTTGAGACAATTTTATTGGAGAGTTATAGCACTTTAAAACTTCCAAGGATTTAGACTTTCTTCTATTTGGGCTTCTATCCCAACCTTATTTTGGCCTTAGGGGGACCCAACCATATCTAGATAACATCGAGAGGTAAAAGACATTTTAACTACTCAGAAAACTCACTCATTATATCTGACTAGTGATTGAAGCAAGGAAAAAATTTTAAATCCTCAAAAGTATCTATCATTAGATAGGCAAATTTTTAATATATCAAAAATTTACTTAAACTAGATGGTCATAATTTAGAGTTGAATAATGGATTATATCAATAAGTCTGCTAGTTATCTTAGTTTAAGAGTCTTGCTTACATATGTGATCTTCACATATGCCATAGAAAGTTTATTCATGATTCTACATTTCTTGAATATTGAGTTTTTAAGTTGTTACTGATCATAAAATGGACTGCTGGTAGTGTTGTCGCCTGACTCTTGCTTCAAATCCAGCAGGAAGTTTGTTCATCATCCCTTCTCCAATCCTGTTCTTTTCTCAGCAGCCAACTGCTTCCCACTGGGAGGTTCTAGGAAATTCATTCTCTCTCCTGGGTGGGGTTTGTTGTCTAGGCTAAGCCAGTCAGAGCCTTTCACCCATCTGAACATAGAATTGGTTGCAGGTGGAGAGGGACCAAGCTGTCAACACATGAACATTTGGGGGATAATCTACGATCCAAACCATAACAATGTGACCCTAAGGAAGCCCCGTAGGGACGAAGCTTCAGATTTACCTTGGAAAGGCTGTGCAGGAATGTTCTCGTTTCTTGCCTGCTGGACTAGAGTAGGGAAATACACAGCCCTTAGAGTTTCTGAAAGCCATCGGGAGTCTTAAGGGGAGTAAGCCTTAGAATTGACCTCAAAAAGGTCAAAGTGAAGAGCTGGGGAAAAAAACAAGCTAGCGATGAGCTACTGGATCAATCCTCATCTTTGGTGATTTGAAACAATAAATTCTTTTTATCATTTGAGCCATTTTGAGTGAGGCTTTTTATTGGTTGTATTCTAACTGACATTCCTTAGTGTCATTCATCCTTTATGTTAGGGTTATGGGCTAGGGTTTGAGATCAGGGCTAAGGAGTTAAGGTTAGGGTTGAGGTCAGTGAGCTTGGCCTCTGACTGTGCGGTATGTTCCCCATGAGGATGGTCCTTCAGGGATGGACTAATTGCTGGATGAGGAGGATGGTACTTCTGAGGTCCTTCATGCCCAGATAGCAGCACAAACTGGAGGAGGTCTGCTCCACCCATATATGGGTCCTCATTCCTGAGCATTCTCTCATCTCCATCTATCTGGAAGTCTGGGAAAAATCAGGTCTTCTTGGAAAAGTATAGCACACCCTCTTCCCCTTAGCCTAGGAGTCCAGTCTAATTCCAAGTCCACCAGGGATGAGAGGGCTGGACAGATGGCTCCTGCTTCCCAGCCACAGCTCCACCACTGTCAGAGAGAAGAACAGATGTGACATTGCCCAGTGGACTTTCCACTGAGCAGCTACCAAGTTTTCTTTTGGAGACTATTCTTTTTCTTATATTAAATAAGATCTCTTTAGTAATTAGGAGAATTAGCTTTTGAGGATATAACTTGCAATATATTTGTTCAAGAGTGTCATTTAGATTTAAGATTTTTTTTTGTAATTTAGAAATTTAAACATTTAAAAAAATAATGTAATACATCCATCTTACAGGCTCACAGACATAAGAATGTGACATTCTTGTGCTTGGCTTCTTTAACTTAGCATAATATTTTCAAGATCCATCCTCATTGTAGCATGAATCAGTAATTATGTATTTCAGTCCTTTTATAGCCAAATAATATCCACTGTTTACTTATGCTGTATTTTTAAAATCCATTCACAAGTTGATGGACATTTCAGTTGTTTTCACTTTTGGGCCATTATGAAAAATGAACATACTTTTATTAGTTTTAGTGTGTACAAATACATGTTCTCCCTGGGGGTCTGGGAAAAGATTGCTGAGGGTAGTGGGATAAGTCTTGCCTTCCTGAGAAGGAGTCTTGCAAGGGTCTACATGACTTCCTCCCACAATGAAGTTTTCCTGTTTTGTTTTGTTTTGTTTTTGTACTGGGGATTGAACTCAGGGTTACTCAACCACTGAGCCACCTCCCCAGCCTTATTTTATATTTTATTTAGACACAGGGTCTCACTGAGTTGCTTAGCTCCTCGCTGTTGCTGAGGTTGGCTTTGAACTCACGATTTTCCTGTTTCAGCCTCCCAAAGTGCTGGGATTACAGGTGTGTGCCACTGCGCCCAGCAGTTTTCTGTTTTTGTGACCAGAGGTCTCAGCTTCCAAGCTCCTACTTCCACTCTGGGCAGGGTCATGAAACCCAGAAGTAATCTGAAGACTGCAGAGGCTCTGGGGTCTGTGCTGTCTGCTGTCTTTTCCACGTTACTTGGTCCTTGCTGTCACAGCTGCTGTGGGGAAGCCACAGTACCAAAAACACAAGCTTTGTGTTATCTGGGCTGAATGCACTCGCTTCTTTGGTGGCAGGAAGCCAAATATCACACAAACTTTCTTCGTTGACTTTTGACTACTGCAATCTTTCTTGGCAGCCCTTCATCTATCTGGTCTGCACCCTGAAAATTGAAAAAAAAATATGATTCATCTTTGACTTGCTGAGCATCATTCTATGTCTTAAGTATGGAACCAATTATGAGCAATGGAAAATAAAACTAGAAGAAAGATCCCTAATCAAGCCAAATTTTGCAAAGAACAAAGAAAGGAAATATGAGAATACCACTGCTCAGTGCTGTTCACCATGCTCATTTTCAACTGCCACACTGTGGTCATCAGGACAACCAGCGATGTCTACAGGGATGAGGCCCTGGAGCAGCTATGTGTCAAGGTCAAGAACTTTAGAGACAGTGGACTGATAAGCCCTTCTACCAGCAGGACATCATCACCCTCCAGGACTTCACCAGTTTGGACACATTTTATGTCTCTAATTTCTTTTGTAAAAAACATGATCATGAAAATTACAGACTCTAATGAAGAAAAGGCCTATCAGGACCTGTCTTATGATTTAAAAAACACAAATGTGGAGACTTGAGAAATCCTGCAGGGGGTCTAACAAGGAGTTCTGTGGGGAGCTAGCTCCATGCTACACCCTTAAGATGATGACTAGCCATTGTGTGTAAATGGGAAGGGCACGGAGGAAGGAGGGACTATGTGATTGGTTTACTGTTGGTTCCGGGAACGTGATCATCTCGAGGACAGAATTCAGGGGGCTTGTGTACCTGGTCACATGGACAGCTGTTGGCTACGTGCATTTTCTCTGATTGGCCGAATGGCCCTATAAGTTGAGTGCTTGTCCCGCAAAGAAACGAATACTTGCTTTGACTAGACTCCCTGGCGTGTCTGATTGTCCTCAGAGGACTGGGAACGGACAGCCAGTCGGCTCCAACTCTTCCCAACTTCTCCTGCTAAGCTAGGTGAATGTGGGGGTGCCTCTTCCACCCACCGGTTCGGGACGGACTGCAACCCCCGCAAGTTCAAAGCACACGAGATTCTCAAAGCCACCATAGAAGTCTCAAAGTGAAAAACAACGCCTCTGGGCAAGTTGTTGGGGGCTTTGATACACTGACAGCCTTGGAGAATGTGGAGAGTGACCCCAACTGACAGCCTTAAGGAGTTGTTCGGTGCGACTGCAGTGCTTGTGGACCCGTATGCTGCTGATGCTCCGACTGCCCATCCGAGGTTCTGGGAGCTTCAGCTTCTGGCAGCAGCAAGCCAATCACTCTGGATTCTGTTAGAATCTTGATGAAACCCTCACACTGGATGAAGCCAACCCTTCTTGCTGTACCTGGGGCAGGATAAGCAGAAGGTTCCCCGTGCACCCTCTGCTGCCTCGTTTGTATGGCTAAGGAAGTAGGCTTACTGCTCTCAGGGACTGTGCTTGTGCTCAAAGACTCTGCTCCATAATCAGCCACTCATCTTGGCTTCCAGACCAGCTGCATCGGCATTTCCTCGCTTAACATCCCTCCTTGACCCCTTATTCTTTTGTTAATCACGTTCAAAGAGTGAAAACGAAGAACAACTGGTAGCATCACAGACATGCTTTATTGATGACATATTAGTGTACAACTTAACAGTTTACAAATCCTATTATTCGACTTTATTTTCACAGCATCTCCATAGGGTTATTCTGAAAAGCTGCTCTTCTCTTCATTTTACATGAAGGGACCATGAAGGTATTGCTCTTGGTTAAACAGATGGTTAAGCAGAAGCAGCAAGTTAAATGGAGAACAGGAAGTGTATATATATTTAAAAGTTGTATTCTCAGCATCATTTATGGTACTTGTCACCTGGATAAAATGCATGTTCATTGAATGAATGAACAAATCAAAGAATGGAGCTGGAATCATGAAAAGAATAATGGGTTTGTTTTTGATTATTGCTACAGTTTGAATATCATTCGTCCTTTCTGAAATTCATGTTGAAATTTAATCCCCATTGTGAGGTGTTAAGAGATGGCTAATGTGAAACCTGTAAGAGGTGACTTAAGGCTCTGTCCTTATTAATGGATTACTCCGTTCATGTGGCTAATGGGTGAATGGGTTAGTGGGTTTTCTGGGGTGGGGGTGCACATTAAAAGCCAGCTTGCCTGGGTCTCTCACGCAGTTCCTTTCTCTTGCTATGTGATACCTTGGGACTCTGCCATCAAGGAAGCTGTCACCAGATATGGCCCTTCACCCTGGACCAGAACCAGGAGCCAAAATAAATTTCTTTTCTTTAAAAAAATAAATATCTTTTCCTTAAAACCTATCCTGTCTTTGGTACTGTGTTATTAGCAACAGAAAATGGACTAAGACAATTATTTCCCAGCAAATATTTACCAAATGCTTGCTATGTGCTAAGTATGAGCCTAAGTACTCAAATTCAATACTCTTGTGACAGCACCCTAAGTGCAAAAGAAAAAACAGAATCATTGACATCTTTAATGCTATACTGCCTTTTTAAAAGTTTTAAACAGCTAAGAAATTATTTATATTTAAAGCCTTGAAATGACTTGCTAGGGAGATTCCTTGTGTTAAAATCCATTTTCTATTGAATATATGCAGTTTTACCTTGTTTATCTTGAGAATGGGCACTTCTTGGGTAAAAAGCCACACTAATTATTTTATATTGTAAGGACTTAGTCTGACTTCCTCAGAAATGTTGAATTATATTCTTCTCAATCTGTCTCCAGCAGTATGTTAGGTTGTCCAATCATTCAAATTTATGGTGAGCCATTAAGAGGTGAATTTACTCTTTCAGTATGCATTATGGTAGGCACAAAAAAAATCCATATTTCTTCAGGGAAGGCGATATATAGATTTGAGACTGTCAGACCATAGAGTAACAAGAAAGTAGAAGGAAGATCACTCTGTAGAAATGAGGGGTTAACTAATCAGGAGAAACAGCTCCCCAGGGATGGGATGTAGATCAGAAAGAAGACAGGACCAAGTAATTTAGCTTCTTATATTAAATGTAAACTGTGAAGGATTAAATTCATAGAATTGATGAATAAACATTGTTTCAAGATTTCAAAATGCAGCACGGTTCTATTTCTTCTTTCCCTGACCTGCTCAGGAAACAATAGTGAAATGCATGTTCAGTGTGTTTTGGAGATCAAATTTGGCAAAGTCAGCCCTGAGTAATACGAAGAGCAAGAGCTTTGGAGTAAGACCAAACAGGGTTCAAATCCTCGTGCTGGCAATGTAGGCAAGTTATTTAGTCTCTCGGAGATCCATTCTCCTCATCTGGAAAGCTGATATTATTTACTTTAGTAGGGTCTGGGATGTAGAAAATGGAAGTTGTTATTTTGTACTTTTTACGAAAGTAAGAAAAGCTTGGGCTCATTAAAAAAGTGTTGTCACACTTATTTCCTGCTTTTCTTAAAAGAAAAAAGGGTGTCTCCTAGAGTGTCAATGGTTCAGAAAGAAAAAAGAAAACGAGGAACACACAGTACTTTTCAGAGACTCAAGATTTCTTAATCAAAATTTAATCATAATTGCATAATAAGAATGGAACCCTGTCCTCTTGTATCTCTTATTGCTAGATTTACCAGCTTTCATCTGAGAAAACAAGGGAGGCATTAGTTCATATCCTTGAATGCCAATCCAAATGTCTCATGTTTCTGATCGTGTTTTTTGGGGCTGTGAACAAACTAGCAATAAAAGAGATGGATGACTATGGATTATTCATTCATCAATTTTTATCTTTCAGAAACTTTCAGAAGAGTTGTTTTTTTTTTAACTCTGCCCCCACAAAGTTAGTTGCTTCCTCCAGTAATTTTTCTTGTCTTTGAAGTTGAGTCCTGTCACATGTCTGTGGAATGACTTGCTCGTTGCTCACCAGCGCCCCCACTGGCCACTCCTTACACAGGTTTCTAGCTGACTGCGTGTGAATCCTGAAGAATGATGGGGTGAGCTGAGGCTGCTCTGGGCAGAGCCCAGAACATCAGGGTGGAGCCTGGGCCTAGCTTGCCACTGTGGACCTGTTCCTTATCTGCTTTTGTTTTTTTGTTTGTTTGAGAAAACAGCAGGGTGAAAATTTGCAAATATTGTGCAATAAAAGTAGCAGTCTTGGGCTGGGATTGTGGCTCAGCGGTAGAGCGCTTGCCTTGCATGCGTGAGGCCCTGGGTTCGATCCTCAGCACCACATATAAAGCAATAAAATAAAGACATTGTGTCCATCTACAACTAAAAAAATATTAAAAAAAAAAAAAAGTAGCAGTCTTGCATAATACTAAAAATGTTGGCATGAGGTTTACAATCAAAACAACTTAGGGAATGTAAATCTTTTTCAGCTGAAGTACCTGATAATTTACCATTTTTTATTTTTTTGAGTTATAAAAAATTAGCTCTTTTATATAAAGTATGACACTTTGCTCTTTTTTATAAGGTATAAAAAGTCAATTCTGTGATACTCAAAATACATAAAGTGTCATTGGTATGTTTAAACCTTACATGTATCTTAAACATACCTGTGCCTTACTTAGGAATCTTAGTGAGCTTGTCAGTCCTTTAGAACCAGGGAAACTCACAGCTGAAGCTTCTTACTTCTCTAGGTCTGGGAGAAATTCTCAAACTTGACACTTTAGTATCTCACTCGTTTCACATCCTGAAGCTGAGATTGATCATACTTGTGTACACCACTGTAGCATTTGATTTCTTGCAAGACATATATATGCACAATGTAACAAGTAGAAGAATTTTTTTTTTACTTTGGTGGAGTAAAAAAATTTTTTAGAGGAGAACATCAGTGTTCAAGGCAATTGACAGATTTTTTTTTCATATATTCGTTACTGATTTGGATGATGATAATCAGTTTGTAAAATCACTGAGTCTACAGGAGAAACTTGGATTCAAAGTTGCAAAATAATTGAAGTAAATTTAAACTTTCAGTATAAAAATGAAATTATAAATGTGTTAGAAGAAAATAAAAAATAATGTTGTTATAATTTGGAGGGAGGGTGAAGAAGGACTTTATTATTGGAAACCCATCCCAGAACAAAAATCATGATAGAAAATATTGCTAGAGTTGAATACTGAGAACTTAAATCATACACACAACACACGCATGTGCACGCACACGCACACACACACACACACACACACACCCCACACATGAGGTGCATGATGAAAATATAGTTTGGTATATTTTGGCATTTTATGAAACAAAAAATTAAATGATAAACTAAAAAAAAGGTAGACATCTTTATAAAGAGCTCTTATAAACCAATACAGAAAAAGATGGATTCATATGTTAACAATGCACCAACAACAAATTCACAGTGGGAAAAAATTGACTAAAGAACATAAACAAAATGTTTACTCTTCTTAGGAAAAAAATTTAAAATTTAAAACAATAAAATTCTCCAACCTGATGGGAAAAAATAAAATAGAATGAAAATACCCAGTGTTGGTAAGAATTTGGGGGAAATAATCACCTTCATATTATGGTATTGAGAATTTAAATTAATACTACCTTCTGGAGAGGAATTTGGCATTATGTATCAAACTCCTTTTAAAAGAGCATAATATCTGAGTCAGCCTAGGGATGAATTCCCGGCAAGCAATTGGATGAGTTGTCAAAGATCCAAGCACAAAAATTTTTCTAAATGACAATGTTTTTGTTTATAATAGTGAAAAACAAGAAACAGCTTAAAATATTGACAATGTGGGGTCATATATATCATAATTAACTCATAAAAAGAAGATTACCAATGCTATGAAAATTTTAATAAAATTTTATTTAAGAAAAATGCTTATAACTAATGAATTCATGCACACAACATAGGGGTGTGTGTGTGGAGAGAGAAGAGACATTGGCGCTGTGCTTCATACTTTGTACATGACAGTTCATTTAATCCTCACTGCTACTCCATGAAGGGGGGGCTATAATAAAATCCATTTCACAAAAGAGGACAATGAGGCAGAAAGAGGAAAACACTAGCCTGAAGCTGGCAAGTGGTGGAGATAGGATTCAAATCTAGGTCCTGTGCTCTTAAGTCCTGGCCTTGGATTAACCCTGCTATCCTAGGTGAAATAATATCCGCTACGTGTTCTGCTTTACACAGCTACAGGCTTGGGAAATACTTGCCAAACATCAGTGCCAACCTCAGGTAGGGATAATTAGAGGGGTTTTCTATTAATTTAGAAAACAAAATGAATATTTTCTGATTTTTCTGCACTTAACCCAAGTTACTTAGTGGTAAAACATTACAAGTTTTTTTAAAGTTGCAAAGTTAAGGAAATATTCATCTCTTCCTGCCACTCTATTTCATTTCTTCGGTAATTTAAAGCTCACAATAAAACTAAGGAGGCCCTCCTCAGCTTCCTTTAAACACGACTAAGCTAAGTCCTTGATTGTGTAAGCCTCTCAAAAAAAATACAATATGTGTGGGAGATTTTTTTTGTTTTTCCCATTTCACTTCATATCTTCCTGAACATTCTGTGCCCGTCGGTTTTTTTCTCTAAAGCAATTATACCACAAGCCCCAGCATTCCAGAGACCTGACGCCCAGACCCTGAGTTCAGGCGCCTGGTGTGAGGGCGCCTCTTCCCACCACTGTCAGCCTGGCGTTGCTTAAGATCCTTGTTATTTACGCTCAGTGTTTTCTCAAACTCCCAGAGGACACTGGTGTGAGGAAAATTCTCATTTTTTCCCCCTAATTCAATACAATTGTGCCTCTTGAGATTGTAACAAATACCAAGGGGGACTAGAAATAGTACAGTGTTTCCTGGTATTAAAATATATACATTTTTAAAAAGAGAGGACTGTAGGGGTTATTTTTCTGAAATTGGCATCAGGCTTAACAACTCCTTGTTATAATTTGGAGGAAGATGGACCTAATTAGATTCTTCAGTATAACAGCGATGACAATGGTGGTGGTGATGGCTGCTACAACTCTCTGGGGACTGGTCTTGGGTCCCACCTCATGCAAAGTGCTTTGCACACACTAGTTTAATGACTGCTTTTAGCAGGAACGGGAGGGAGGTAAGGGCATCCTCATTTTTTGCAGGGTCTGGTGGTTCAGCGGCTGGACCATAGTCACAGAACTCAGAAGTGCAAGTTCTGGAATCTTGACTCAGGTCTGTCCGGTCTGCCCAAGTTCAATCTCTGCCTGACCATTCAGAGACCAGAGGTAACTACTGATGTGGGCAGCGAGTGTCACTTCCCACTCCTTTACCCATCCTAGAAAGCACCAAGTCAAAGGGTGTGATCTGTGTTGTCTGTGACTATGAATGGGCAAAGGAATGCATGAACAGGGCCACCACCAAAATGCCAAAGAGTGTGGACAATAAAAAAAAAACCAATTGGCAGCCAGGCACAGTGGCGCACATCTGTAATCCCAGATTTGAGAGGCTGAGACAGGAGAATCACAAGTTCAAAGCCAGCCTCAGCAACGGCAAGGCGCTAAGCAACTGTCTCTACATAAAACGCAAAATAGAGCTGGGGATGTGGATGAGTACCCCTGAGTTCAATCCCCAGTACCAAAAAAAAAAAAAAGAACAAAACAAAACAAAAAAAGAAACAAAAAAACCCCAAACCAGCCACTTTGTAAAGTTACTCTTTTTAATTTAAAAAAGAGATTTCTTTTAAATAACGGAGTGGGAGGTTTGGGGATTGGGAGTGGCTCTGATTCTTTTTTGGTCTGAAGTCTCTTAAATGGGAAAGTAATTAAAGTTCTTGAGAGAGAAGGGCTGAGAGTTGTGTAGAGAAGGAACAACTCATTCTAGATCCCAATCTGGACTCTAGAGCAAAGAATAGCAACCTTTTTCTGGAAGGGATCAGGCAGTAAATGTTTTAGGCCTTGGCAGGGGAATCCTTGATTGCAACTATGCAGTACTTCTTCAGTAATATGGAAGCAGCTATATGCCAATGGATGTATGCAGCTGTATTTCAGTTAAACTTTATTTTTGGACATGTACAGCCAGCCATGTACAGTCACATGGGAAAGACACTACGATGGTCAGCAGACAGAAGACAAGAGTGAGAGGAAGCTTTGGTCATGGCCTTTATTGGCATCTTCTCCAGAAAAGCAAGGCAGGGCAGGATAAACACTTTAGGATGGGTTAGGATAATTACAGCAGACACTGGGCTCACTAGACTGGTTTCTAGTTGCCTGGCATCTGGCCTTGGAATGAGTAAGGCAGAGGAAGATTGCTGTCTGGGGTGCATGGGGTAACTAGATGAGCCCAGCTCTGCACTGGTGAGTTTGCATATCAAAGGCAAACTGAGATAAAGGCTGAGTCCAAAAAACAATTGAAAATATTTACAATATACCCTCTCAAATGCAATTTCAGCTGCATCTAACGCCATTAAAACTTCTGGACTCACCCTTGGCTGCCTCTCATACCTAACCTACACTTCTGTTCCTTGGACCCTCCACCCTGACATTCTCCTACATATCTGATTGCCCTCATGTCCCCATCCTTCCTCCTTCATCACTTCCTCTAGAAGTTATTGACCACTTGTAGCTGGCTTGACTTTGAAGTCCCTGGAGATGGGTGTTAGGGGACAGACAGATAAATATGGTGAGAACATGAGGTTAAAAGAATAATTCTATAAAATGGGCCCACTGGGCTGAGCCCCCCATGCTTTCTTTGCCAAGAAGCAATTTACCTGCAGCCCTTGCTGGCCTAAGTGGACAGGCTATGTCACATTCCTCAGCAAACTACCCTTCACTGCAGGAGAAATGTAAGCCCAAAATAATGTTGATAAGAGGAACCCAGGATACCCTGAAGGAAGAGACTTTTGTGACCAGATCCTAAAACTCTGGGAGATAAGGATAATTCCTCCTAACCATAAATCTGTAAGAATGTATGATTAAGAATCCAATTAGAACAAGTCAGCATGAGCCAAGAGGACCTAGAGTTGTCATGACAGTGGGGACTTAAAAGTCTGATGTCACTCGGCTGTCAGTCAAAAGTCAACAGGTGGACCTGGGTGGGACTCTCTGGAAACTTCTCTGGGATCCCCAATAAAACTGGAGTACAAGAGAGGCACCCTGTCCCTCTCCTTTCTGAGATGACCCATTTTCTCCCTTGAGAGTGTCCCCTTTTCCTTCCTATTCCTTCAATAAACTCATTCTTATTACTCTGAGCAATATGTCTGAAATCTTTTTGACTTGATCATGAGAATCGGGGTATGAAGAGGGAATCTTCACACTGCCTCAGTTTCTCAGAAGGCCCCAGTTCCATAATACAGGGAGCAAGGCCTTAGTCACCTTTGAGTCCCAAGCTCCTTGCCTATGCAAGCATTCAAGCAGTGCTTGTAGCATCAGATGGTACCCTGTACGCACACTTGGTCCACATTGACTGACTCACTTTTCTCATTTGCTTTTCCTTTGGACTTTCTCCATGAGCCACTTAGGGCTGCAGCCACATCCTAACCTACATTAGCCTCAGTGCCCTACAGCACTGAGTGTCCAACCCACCAGCAATGCCAAAGAACATACGTAAATAGGGTCAACCCACTGGCCTGGGAAGGCTTCCTCATGAACTCTGAAGGAGTGTTTACTTGGGCTGAGAGGAAACAGTGAACTCAGAGAATAACAGCCAGAGCCCAATGAGGTCAGCACAGAGGGAAAGAAGGAAAATTTTCCATTCTAGTTCAGCCATGACTAAAGTTGTCAGCAATCAGTACAACAACTATGGATTTGAACTTATTTGCATGGATAGATCTTTTTGCAAATCTGGGCTTTTATTTCTCCATATGTTCCTACTTAGGCTTTCACTTCAACAGTTCCAATTGCAGAAAAAAAATGATCCAAAGCATGTTCAATAGATTTTGTTCATTTATTTAACAAACACACAATAGTACTTATTTATGCCAGGCAACTGTTCTAAGAACTTAATATATAACCATGATGCAATGTTGCTTATCATACATATTTATTCATTCATTGAATAAAAATAAATTGGATAACTTCTGTGAAACCACATTGTGTTTGGACCAAAAAGGCACAAGATGTAGTTGTTATTGTTGTTTTTCTCTCTTTGGTTTTGTGGGAGAGAAGCATAAGCCAATCAATAACAACATTTGTAGTAGATGGAGTGACAGGAGCATGCACAGTGTGTATCATTTGTGGGACAAGGAAGGGGAATATCTAATTTAATCTCTAGTAGATTATATTTAAGTGATGTCTTAAAGGATGAGTGAGGGTTTGTAAAATAAGGAAAAAGGGCCACAAAGCAGGAACAGCCTGGACCCAGCATTGAGGGGAAGCTAGTTCCACTTTCCAGCAGGATGTATGCAAGTCATGTTCCACAAGCCTCAAGCCAAGGGTGTGTATCCGAGGGTGAGAGGGAATCTTGTCAGCTTGGGCTGCATCACGAAGTACCACAGACTGAGCAGAAAACAAAAAAATCAAACAAAAGCCCCCAGAAATTTACTTTCTCACAGTCTGGAAGCTAGAAGTCCATGATCAAGGTGCAAGTTCTGTTTCTGGCTGGCATATGGCTGCCTCACGCTGTATCCTCATGAGGCCTTTTTTCTTTGTGCCTATACCCACTGGAGTCTTTCTCTTCTTATAAGGACACTGGACCTATGGGATTTAGGTCCAAAATTTTGACTACATTTAACCTTAATTACTTCCTCGAACCATCTCAAAATACAGTCCTATTTTGTAGTACTGGGGATGGTCAGAGCTTTGGTATGTGAAATTGGAGGCAAGAAGGCACCGTTTGGGCATAACACATGGGGAGGGGGGATGGAGAGCGATGAGGGCTGATAAGGTCTCTGCTGAAAGAG
This sequence comes from Xerus rutilus, assembly GCA_028644305.1. Lineage (NCBI taxonomy): Eukaryota > Metazoa > Chordata > Mammalia > Rodentia > Sciuridae > Xerus > Xerus rutilus. Next base: position 119,252,478 of record CM053404.1, on the reverse strand, counting down.
TCCTAGGAGGAAAGAGATAGAAGACTAAACAAAATCAGTCATGGAATGGGTGGGAAGGCAGCAGGAAATGCCTGAAATTCATGGAAGCCAGAGCCAGCAGGTGGAGGCTGCCAGTTGGCCAGAGGACTGGGGTGGAGTGATAGAAGGAGGATAGGAGAGGGAGAGGGTTCACTCTAGGATGCCTTCAAGGTTCTGAGTGGAGAAATGGAGATGCCTCCCTGGAAGAGGAACACAGGAGAATACGTACTTTTGGTGGCAGGAAGATGATTTGTTGGAGCTGCCACTGGAAAAGCATGGAGAGACTGGGCCGGGAGTTGGGTAGATTGGTCTGAGAATCTGACAAGACGTCTGGCGTGGAGCCTTGGGAATCATCAGTTTTATGGGTCATTGGAGTCAAACGTTTAGACAGAGTCACCTAGGGAAAGGGAAGCTGGCAGAGGATGGAACCCTGGGCCTCAGGAAAAGGAGTGGCCTGAGAAAACAGAAAGACCAGAAGACAGGGAGCTGGCACTACGAAGTGAGGGTTTGCTGTGTGTCAGGCACTGTGCTAGATGCTAGGCGTGGGCTGTCATCTCATTGAACTCTTATAGAAGTCCCCTGACATTGGCATCAGGCACACACTGAACATGACACCATGTGCCAGACACTGCTCTGAATGCTCGTTACATCTTCACAGATCCTGCTGTCTACACATGAGGAAACTGAAGCACTCGTGAGTGATGTGTTCCAGGTCAGAGAGCTAACATGCACCTTGAACCTGGGTAAAGTTACATCAAAGCCTGAGCTTTTAACTGTGCTGGTATTCTGCCTCTGTCTGTATTGCACTAATTTTAGAACTGAGAAAAAATAAGGATCAGAGAGTTTAAGAAATTTGTGCAAGATGGCATGGCTAGAAAATATCAGAGTCGATTTCCAACTTTAAAACCTTTGAGGCTTTTACTACATTGCACGACTTCTTCACAAGCTAAAGGAGGAGAGAATGGCAGGGACAAGTGTGATATAATATGATTAAAACAGAAAGCACCTGTAAGATTTGACAACACAGAGGCCACTAGCACTACCTAAGATCGGTTCAGTGGTGCTGTGGGGAGAGGTCAGGGTGTAAAGTCTTGGGTAGGGAATGAATGACAGAAAAGGAATGTAGACAATTCTTTCAGGGAGTTTGACCACAGAGAGAGGACAAGACGTGGAAAAGCAGCTAAAAAGGAATGTGGGTTGTAAAAATGTTTAAAGAGGATAAAAACCAGTAGATACTTGTATGCTGACCAAGAATCTAAGAATGAAGTTACTGGTGCTATAGAACTGGTTTTCAATCTGTGTGTCTGGTAGATTTCAGTCAGGGTGTCTGAATTGGACCAAATTTGAGCCTTCAAAGCTGAGAATCTGAGCCTGGAAGTCAGTGATGTCACTAAAGCACAGCCAATAGCTGTTGAGGTCCATCTCTGCTGGGGCTGGGTGAGGCTCTGTCGTAGACTTGCCTTCCTTGACCTTAGGAATTGGGAAAGTCAGTTTTGTAGCCATTATGTTGTTGCTGAGGGTGTACTCTACCAATTGATCATAGATATGTTGTAAGCAAAATATAACAAGGTTTTAGCATTGTGTTTGGATATGGAGCCAGAAGACAAGCGTGTGCTGATCTGGGCATTCCCTCTGTCACTGAAGACAAGGGCATTCTCTGTTCACTTTCATATATCCAATAAAGCACTTTCCCTGGAACACAGCAGATGCTCAATGACCATCTGTTGAAATAAACTCAAGTGGGTTCAAATTCCTACCTGGTCACTTATTAGCTAGTTTGAATATTAAATTTCTTTCAAAAACCCATATGCTAAAGGCTTGCTTCCCAGTTTGTGTTGCTATTGGGAAGTGTTAGAACTTTAAAGAGGTAGGACCTAGGGGAAGGAAGTTAGGTCATTGAGGATGTGCCCATTGTCATGAGCCAGCTATGCCATCAACAAGGACCAAACATGTTTGCGTCTTTCCACAATGTCGGAATTTGTGAATAACAATAAATTCACAGGTTATACCACTTTCATTGGTGGCAGTTCGCCAAATACTTGTGGGTCACCTGATAGTCACAAGCTGTGCAATCAATCATAAGTTCTTTTATCCCAATCTTAATTTCTAATAACACTCAAGTCATATATCATACTTTACACAGATATATATAATCTATTTTATAATTTAATATTATATATTATATATAATTATATCATTATATATTAAATAATATTTAATTATATTTTATTATTTTTAAATATAATTATATAACACATTTTATAATTATATTATTATATATTATTATTATATATAATCATTATAGCATTATATATAATATATATCTTTCTGTAATATATATACTATATTATAACATATAATATATAATATAATAATATTATAATATAACTATATACATGTAATATAATAATATATAATATATATATTACAGAAAGGTTAAGAAAAGTTAAGGTAGCCATAGGGGCTCAGTAGGCTAAATTGAGAACAAAGACAGATACAAATGCAAAGAGTCACTGTTTGTGGTCAGGGAAGTCTATGAACCAGCTAGCTTGTTCAAGCAAAGAGCTGTTAAAGCACAGGAACTCAGACTAGGCCAAGGTCCAGAAGGATGGCAGTTGCGGACCATCAGCTTGAAATGTCAGTGTGGAGTGGGCCCTGCGTGGTCGTCATAGGCAGGAGAAACTTGTATTGAAGCATAAAGACAGAGATTTGGAAGTTCATTGCTGTGGCAATTTTCCTGGGCAAAGCTCATGAGGGGAAGTGACCAGGTGATTGGGTCAGGGTGCTGCCATGTCCAGTGGATTAGGTGCTCCTCCTTTTATGGGTCTTGAGTGAGGGGGTTGCTTCATTGGTGGTCTGATCTGTTCAATAAGGTCATGGTCCTGGTTTCTCCAGTATGTCTTTGATATACCGTGTGCATGCATCCTTGTGCTCTTGATTAATTTGGTAAGTTCACAGGCGGTCATTTTTTATTAGCATGATTAATTTATCAGTTTGTTTATGGTTGTGCTAGGCAGATGGTGGTTGCTTATTTGTACCAACAGGGTGTGGAGTCATTCAACCTCTACTCTTAAACACAAAATGGAGTAGCTTATGGCAAACTATTGCTTTATAGAATAGAGTAACACAAGTTAGGCGTAGTCCAAGAACTACTGCTCTACACATCATGGAGTAACTCAGAGCAGGCACAGCCTGCTTTCCATACTCTTTAAGGGGATGTTAAGAACCTTTCCCAGGCCCCTTCTGGCCTTTTCCTTCACTTCCCAGATGCCATGATCTGAGTGGCTTTGTTCCACCATGCACTCCCTGCCATGATGTTCTGTCTTGCACAGGTCCAAAAGCAACAAC
>CM053404.1:119199121-119248612 GCA_028644305.1 Xerus rutilus | reverse complement strand
GGAGAGGCAGCCGTCCCGGCGGGCAGAGGGTACCTGGACGGCCACTGCGCGCGGACGCGGCCAGGCGGACAGAGCATCCCAGCGCCAGCGTACGCAGGCAGGACGCGGGCCCTCTCGGGGGACTGTCAGGTGCTGGCTGGGCCGGGCGGGGCAGAGCCACCAGCAGGTGAGAAAGCACCCATTGACCCCGGATGGCGGCGGCGGCGTGCGAGCCGATGGCCAGGCCGAGCCTGACCTCCATCTCGTCGGGGGAGCTGCGCAGCCTGTGGACGTGCGACTGCGAGCTGGCCCTGCTGCCTCTGCAGCAGCTGCTGCGTCTGCAGCCCGGCGCCTTCCAGCTGCGCGGCGACCAGCTCGTGGTGCCAGGACCCGGGGAGACGGCGACCGCACGCGGGGGCTTCAATGTCTTTGGCGACGGCTTAGTGCGACTGGAAGGGCAGCTCTACCGCCTCAGCAACTACATCAAGAGGTAAGTGGCCTTGCCATGCGTCTTGGCCCGCCGCCTGGTTCCTGTGGACTTCTCTGTTCTGTCGTGGTCCCTGCAAGCCCTAGCTATCCTATCTGCCCCCAGTCCCACCTGGACCCTTACCGTTTTGTGCTGCTTCACCCAGAACCTGCAAGCTCTCCCTACCTTGGCTTTTCTGCCCTTAGCACGGATATTTTGCAGCTGCAGCTTGAAGCAGCCCAGAAGGGCATCAGGCCCAGCGCATGGGGGCGGGCAGGGTGGGGGTGCTGCAGACTCTGGGTCCACACCCAGTGCATAACTAGCCATTGCTTTTTTTTTTTTTTTTTTGGCTCCTTAACAGGGTCAAATGAGCTCAGATTGGGGGCACACCCTGAAGAGCATGTTTGCAGTGCAAAGACTCACATCCTGGGGTGTGAGTGTGGGGTGGAGAGATGCACAAATCTAAGCATTACTAGCTTAATCCAGTGAGAAGATCCAGTGGGGAAGCCCACAAAAGTTCCAGTTAGGGTTTCATCAACCAACCAAACATCTGGTAGTGAAGGGAACAAAGTCTGGGGAAGGCCAGCCCAGGGCTGTTGAGTGGACAGATAAATTCTGAGGAAATAAGTTAGCTTCCTGGAGTCTGGTGCAGTTGGGGCCAGACCTGTAGTCTTAATTGAGTGGATGTGCCCAGGATGCTGAACTCTTGTGACCAAAGTGACTGAAGCACTTGGGTAGACCTGGAGCCAGCAGGGATGTGCTTCATCTATCTGAAGCTTTGTGTGGTGGTGTTAAGGGTGGTGTGGGGACAATTCAAACCTGATTCTATGTGGTCTTAGGCCTCCAAGGGTCATCCTGTGGGAAGAGAGTGCAAAGCCCTCTTATATTTATGCTGCAGGGCCCAGTGCTCCAAACAGCCAGGTAGTCTGCAGTTTGAGAGAGGAGTGAGCCAGCCAGCTCTTAGATATAATGCCTTTGCTCTTGAAAAGAGCGCTGGGCACACTGTGTGGGATGGAGCCACCAGGGGCAGACACAGAAAATGAGATATTTAGAGTGTCTTCTTTAAAACTGCTTGAGTGGGGGAATCAAACCTCCTTTTCCAAACAAAGGTAGTGAGGGCTTTGAATGCCTGAAAAATCATTTCCCAGCAAGAACTTCATTTTTAGTGAAATGAAAATCCAGTCCATAAGCAAAGGATGGTGGGAGGAGAAATCAGATTTACAAAAATTTAAAAAGAAGATAAATGGTTCTTTGAGAACAGGGTATGAAAAATTTTAAATGGACAGAATTAATTGAAGCCATAGGTTAAGGCCTTGGCTAACTGCCCCAATCTTAGCAAATAGTTCTACAAAATTTAGAATGATTTTGAAGTCTGCTCTGAATTCCCCTCCATAAAAGAAAACTAAATGGCAGTGGTCTCTCTCTGGGCAGTTTAGTGTCTAGAATTAACACCTGGCCCACAATGACCAGGTGACACAGACTGTGATACAAACACTCCACACAGTTGTTCTGCATGGGATAAGCAGGTTGGTCAGTTTTGTGAGGGCTTTTGCACCCTGGGAAATAGCAAGGAAGCTCTGAAAATAATGTGGGCGAGAAAGGCACAATGTCTCTTCCTCTGGGGGACACACTATGGCAAGGGAAAGAGACTTTATAACTGGGTGTGCAGGCCTAAGGATGACTGAGAGGGTATCTGGTCTGATGGAGAGAACCTTCTAGAAAGAGAAGAAAGACTCTTTTATGTGCAGAGTTTGAGAAAAGTTTTGCCCTTCTGAAACAGGAGGTAGGGAACTTACTAAATTAATATATCTGAAGTTGCTGTTCCTATGATCTGCAAAAGGTCCCCAGTTGTCTTTGTGAATTGCATGAACTTATTCCCTCAAAATATTGTTCTAAAGCATGCACACGCACACATCTCCACCTTTCTCCCCACCATTGCCTTCCCTCCCTGTTCCCCCCCTCCCCAGCTCTGGAGAGTTTTTTTAATGAAAATACCTGCAGGATTACTTTTCACCAGTCTGTTCAGGCACGCTTCTAAAGAGCTCAGAATCACCTGTGTCAACATCAGCCTGGGTACATACTCCAGACTGTTGTCCACATGCTGGGCCCAGTTACATCTCATTGCCTTGGTGGTGTGGGTGGCACCTGTGTCCAGGGCATAGCACTCTACTTTGCATTTTCTTGAGGCTGGGTAATTGGCAAAGATGATCAGTCTGGCTTTGCCTGGTCTAGTTATTCCCTGACATGTACTTCCGTTTGTCGTAATGAGCCTAGAGTCCAGGGACTCCAGCAACTTTCTCATCTTCTTTGTGGCCACCCCATGCCTGCCTCAGGTGTGGATGGCCTCTAGCCAACAGCAGCTGCCTAGACTCTCAGGTATAGAGAAAGGCAAAACTGGTTCTTAAACATTTTGGATCATAGGGCTTTTGAAAATTGTATGTAGACCGTCTCCTCAGAAATTCAGATGTATTCCCAATATTGTGATCATTCAGGTAGTTCATGAGATACTGGATTCAGGTTAAGAATCCTAACTCTATTAATTAGGATTAATTTGGATCCCTCCCACCATTTAACATGTATTTTTGCTGTGAAATAAGCCCATAGTATAATTCAGGACCTCCAAACTGTGTGCTGTCCCTTTCACAAGGTCCTTTCCCCAAAAGGTTAACAGCATGGTCCTTGACAATCACATGACCCTCTTGCTCAGAGAACAAGAGGATGATCTTGGTCCTACTTACTTAGGTTTGTTTTCTAATACCTACTTATTTTTTCTAAATACATTGCTAAATAAACCAAGGAGTCCGAGGGTGGTGGGATGATTTAGTAATGGCCACTAAGAGTTTGAAAGCTCCTTTGAGAGTCTGCATTAAACGTATTTGTTTTACTTTGTGGCATTTATAGCAAGATCTTTATTTATTTATTTTTTCTTTCAAGCTCTGGACTTCCACCCAAGTTATAACAAAAGCCTGTTCAGAACACCAGATGTATGTAATGCTCATCCAAGGATCCATTCATTCAATGCTTCAAAGTCCAAGTCACCATTAAATCTCTCTCTCACACAAGCACACACACACGCACATGTACTTACGAACTCACAAACATTCCTCTTTTTTCCTATAATGCAGCCTTTAAGTGACATGTAATGGCCATATCTGGCAGAGAGGACCTCTGATTCCTTCTTTGGGCTGGTGCCCTGGCATGAAAGAGATGGCTTGGGTAATTAGAATAAGTCATAATGGTGACTACCAATATTTACTTGAGTACCAGGACAGGTGTAAAGTATTTCACAGATATTATCCCACAAAGTTTACAAAGTCAGCACTATTTTGATTGCCATTTTTAACAGATGGGAACATTAGAACTCAGAAAGGTTGAGCAATTTATTTAAGTAAGATGCCAGTGGCTGTAGACCCAGGCCTTCTAAGTAATACTGTCTGACAGCAAAGCCTGTGCTTTCAGCAAATTGCTACCAACCTGAAATAATTCTGCTTTCCTGTAGCCTGCAGCAGCTTCTCACACTTCTAGAGCCCACACATTGATAACTGGGATTCCATCAGTCTGAGCGCATTTTGTATAATCAGCCTAAAAGAGGGTGTGCATGCTCAGATTTTAAGGATGCCTCTTAAGAGCAGAGATATAACCTGCTGCTGCCCACAGCCCAGTGGCTGTTGGGGAGATGAGCGACAGTCACAACCCCCTTAAGCCCCAGGTCAGCTGCCTGGGCAGAGGATAGCAGAGCTGGAATGAGGCTTGTATGATAATGTAGGGACAGTGTCAGGGCTAGAACATGCTCAGATTGGAGCTGAAACCTCACCTCTGCCTCACAGAAGGAAGTGTGAGGCCCTGTCTCTGTCCCAGGCCCTCTTGTCACAGCTCTGTGTGCAGCTGGCAGGCAGGTGCACTGGCCTGTAATCACACCTTCACCTGGAGTCTCAGATGTGGAAACCTGCCCAGGGCAGCAGCCCCTTTCCAGGACACTTCATGACACTGGTGAAATAATACCCACCTGTGTGTTGAGCTGTGATTTTTTTTTTTAAGTTGTGATTTTAACAAGTGTCCAGAGGAAGTGTGGATGAGCATGAGTGCCAGGTTCTGCACTGTCCCAGCTGAGCGAGCCTGGGGAATTTTCTTAATATCTGTGTGACTCAGTTTCCCCAGCTTTTGAATGGGAATAATAATCCTCTCAACTTTGTAGAACTGTGTATAGAATTAAGATAGGTAAAGTGCTGAAAAAATTATGTGACTAGCACATATTGACCACTTGACAGATGTTAGTTTTTATTTCATGACTGAATAACTCCATAAGCCAAGTGTTTTGTCCATGTTATTTAAACTGTTAGCCACCTCGTGGAGTATGTTTTGTTAGCTCGTTTTTATAGGTGAAGAAAATGGATGTCGGTCAGGCTAAACAGTTGTAGGGGGACATGGAATGGTGCTCAGATCTGAAGATTCTGAAGCCATGGGCTTCTTTCCTCTGGAGCCTCGCTCTGACTTCCAGTCACAGTCTGGTCTCCTTCCTACTTTAGCTCACCTTGTCGTTGCCTGATGCCTGCTTGTCCTCTTGGACAAGCCCACAAGGCTTGACTAAGCTGTGACTCAGCCTGGGGTTCTTGTCTTCCCTCTTGCTCAAACCTTGATGGTGTGTTTGGACTAACAGAACAATCTCTCATCTAGCATCTGTCTCACTTTAATAAATGCCTCTTACTCCAGGCCTCTCTTGTCTTGCTCCCTTGCATTTAAATAACCAGGACACAACCCAGTGGAGCTTGGACACAGAATACAAAGAACTATACATTTCTTGGTATTGCACATTTGAATGATTTACCAGTTTGTAAGTCTCTGAATGACAGGGATTGTGTCATAGACTCATGTTTTTCAAGGTTTAAATAAGCATGCAAATCTCCTGGGGATCTGTATAAACAGATTCTGATTGAATAAAGCCGAGAAGGTACCCAGATTCTGCATTTCAATAGGCTCCCAGTGATGTTGGCATTTTTGATCCAAGGATCACACTTTGAGCAACAAGGTTTTATACATCCATCATTTCATATTGAAATGGTATACTTTATCTATCTCTTAAATGGAATATATGGCTCTTGGAAGTACAACTATTTCCTTCCTCATCTTTGTATCCCCAGAGCCCAACACATAGTAGGTGCTTAGTAAATGCTGATGGCATGCATGAATGGATCACATTCTGCCCGGGTTCACTGTTTCATATACACTAAGTATCCATAACTGCTTAATCCGTGAAAGAATAAGTGTGTGTATCCTGGATTCAAGCCACAGATGTCTTATAGTCCTAAGTCTCAAAATTATGCTTAGTTTCACTACCATTGGGGCAGAAGGCAGAGGGAAGGAAGTGAAAAAGAAGGAATTGTTGGAGGGCCTAGGGGGTGAAGTTCTTCAAAAGGAGATCAAGCAAAATAACTGGAAACAGAAGCTTGCCCCCCAAAGTAGACTATCCTTGCAAACTTTTGCTTTGTGTGTCCACAAAAGATTATGAACACCACAATCAATTTCTGGGGCTCCTTCACAAAAACATTTGCAGTGTGTGCTCCTCTTTTTCCTCTGATCCACTTTCCATACCTTTTTTCTTTTGTCTTACCTTCATTTTAATTGTGATAAGATGTCCATTGCATAAAGTTTGCTATTTTAACCCTTCTTAGGTATGCAGTTCAGTGGCATCAAGTACTATCACACCATTGAGCAACACTCACCACCATCCATCTCCAGAACATGATCTTCCCACACTGGAACTCAGTACTCATTAAACTATAGCTTCACCCCCAGCCCCTAGCAACCACCATTCTACTTTCAGCCTCTATGAATTTGAATACTCCAGGTTCTAACAGAAGTGGAATTATGCAATATCTGTCTTTTGTGAATGGCATATTTCACTTAATGTAATTTCTTCAAGGTTCATCCATGTAACATGTGTCAGCATTTCTTTTCTAAGGCAGAATAATATTTCATTGGAGGTATATATCACATTTTGTTTATCCATTCATCTCTTAGGCACTTGTGTTGCTTCTACCTTTTAGCTGTTGTGCATAATGCTGCTATGAACATGGATGTACAAATATCTGGTCCCTGTGTTTGCTTTTTTGGGGGTAGATCTGAAGTTTTATTTTTTATTTAATTGACAAGTAATTATATATATTCAATATGCATATGCAAACATGCCTATATATGTATATTATATATGGGATAAAATGTGATGTTTTCTTATGTTTATCTATTTTTAAAAAATACACACACATGCCCAAACCCTTGGGTGGAGGCCATGGGTTTGAATTCCTATTTGTCTTTGAGCAATAAATTGTTAGAGCCAAAAGACATTTGGGGCAGCTTTCCAGACCATTCTAGTGATGATGTATAATCTGAAGGAGACTAAAGGTGGGTATCTTAGAGGACAGTGGATCTTTCAGACACTTCTAATTTTGCTGGATGCAAAACACAGTGCTCTTTCTTGGTCTTAGCTATTAGATATTGCCTCTTTAAGCTGTTCTCTCTAGCCTTCCAAACTGAAAAGACGAAAGAAGTTGGGGCAGGGAAGAAGAAATTCTTGCTTGTTTACCTTTGAGATACTCATTTTGTTCTCATTTCCTGGCAACTCAAGTGAACACAGCTCTGGTTGGGAGTCAGAAACTTATAGAACTTCACCCTGCAGGCCAGCTGAGTTGGTCAGGATAAATGATGCTCATAGTGTTTACTGAGGATCTATTATGGGCCCAAGGACATAGGTCTGTGTTCCACAACACGCATTTAATCATCATGCTCAAGGAAACACTGTTTGGCCCCTTTGATAGATGGGGGAGCAAGTTCAGACAATTTACTCACTCAAGGTCACAGTGAGCTGTGGCTCTGGGACCGAGTTCACACAGCCAGCAAACTAGGACATGAATTTGGCCTTATTTAGAATCACTGTGCTTCCCATGACATTGGCTTGCCTTCTCATCTTTGCCCTCTAGCCAGACTTAGAAAATTTCAACCTAGAAGCATTTTGGTGCTGGGTTAAAAGCAATGAAGAAATGAGAGTTTAAAGGAATTGTCTATCTTAAACTGTTTGATGTTCATCCCTAATGATGACTTCAGCAAATATAATAAATATTCAATACATAGAGGTGATATTTGCATTACTAATTCAGAAATATTCATGATTACAGATCAAATAACTAATCCCTAATGTACTCTAGTAAGGTTCATCTTAAACCAGTGATTAAATGTCAGATACTTAAATATCTGCAGGACTTAACAACTAGATCCTCAGATGTTTTTGTATTTTAGTGATTTAGGTATCCAAACTTTATAACAGTGAATTTCAAAGGAATGCTCACATTTACTTATTTCACTGGAATTTTAAAGTATTTAACAATTGGACCCTAACCGGCAGGTTGGAGTGGGGGAATTCATGTAGTACGGTAATAGTTCCCTCCATGTATGTGGCTTAGCTTACTTTGATTTTAGTTGCCTGTAGTCAGAGAGTATTAAATGCAAATTCAACAAAAATATAACTCGTAAGTTTTAGATTGGACACCTGTTCTGAATAGCATATGAAATCTTTCACTATCTGTTCTGTGCCCTGCACATGAATCATCCCTTTGTCCCGTGTATTCATGCTATCTATGTTACCCACCTGTTGGCCACTTAATTACCTGCTAGGTTATAAGATCAGTACTTGTGGGTAGGATCTGGTACTATCTGACGTTTTGGACATTCACTGAGGGTCTTGAAACATATCGCTGGAGGCTAAGGAGGGCCTTACTGGTTACATGCATCCTGGTTAGAGATAAGGAGTTTATTAGGTAAGGATCTTGCCATGATCTCTTGTCTGTAAATCTGGCATCAGAGCTCTGGGATAAGCAGTGTTTCACACATTTGTGGTACAGAAATAACTGACATATTCTGTGATGACCTTTACAGCCCATTAATGTCCTTCAAGTGCCTCCAAATCATCAAAAGAATATTAAATTATGTCACATGTACTTTTATTATTCAGATGCTTTATTAAATTCAGACTCCAAAATTGATAATTCCTATAAAGGTTATACATTAAACTCAATATGTCACTATCCAGATCATACGAAATAATCACTTGTCGAGCCCTATAGCATTAAAAAAAAAACCTGTCTTCCACAGAATTCTGGAGGAAACTAATTATTCTTGCAATAATAATAATTTCTTTCTTTTTTTTTACTTTCTTTTTATCTTCTTTTTATTTTTTCTTTCTTTTTGTTGTACTAGGGATTGAACTTAGGGGCATTTAACCACTGAGCCACATCCCCAGTCCTTTTTAAAATATTTTATTTAAAGACAGGGTCTCACTAAGGTACCAAGAGGCTTGCTAAGTTGTTGAGGCTGGCTTTGAACTTGTGATCCTCTTACATCAGCCTCCCAAGCCTCTGGGATTACAGGCGTGTGCCACCGTGCCCAGCTAACAATGATCATTTCTAAATTGAGATTTCTGTATTTTTCCTTTAAGCTGTGGGTTCACTGGAAGAAAATCCAGTGATGTCAAAATGCATCAATGTCTCCAATCAGATGTCAATTGATTTTGTAGGCAGAGGGAAATATTGCACTGTTATTTGGTCATCAGAAAAGTGATTGAACTATAGATTTTCTGAGTGCATTGTGCAGACCCTACATGCTAGCCCTACAGAAGGACCATGGGACTATGGATATTGAAGAAAAGAGGAATCACCTTTGGGAAAGGTGCTTAAGTGACCGTCAACTCCGTGATAAGTGGGTGGTGGGAGAATGTGCAGCCTGCCTTGCATGGATCATAAGTGGTGTCTGTCGCTCACACCAGTCACACACACCTATCTTCTTGCTATTGACATTGCCTGTGGGACTTGTCCTTTTTTTCCTCTATCACTACAAGTGTTTCTTTCCCTCTTTTACCTTTTACCTTTTCCCTTTGCAACCACAGACCTCAGCTGCCTCTGCTCTCCCTCTTCCCAGGCCACTCTTGGCTGCCTTTTGCCAGATCACTGACAGCTGAATAGGGACAAGGGCGAGCCCAGGAGGCTCCCTGCCCTGTGCTCTTCCTGGGCTTGAGCTGCTCAGCTATAATGAGGCACCTGTGAGTGCCTACTGGCTCTCTGCCCACCATGGGGCTTGATGAATTATTGAGCAAATGGGTGAATGAGATGAATGAACCCAGAAGACGACAGTTCTCTTTTTCTGTCCTTCTCCTTTGCTGCTTTTCTCCAGGACCTTTTGAAGTGGGTCCACTGAGACAAACAAGGATGGGAAGATTCTCTCCCAGCTGATAGGAAACACAGCTGCCACCACCTCACCCTCTTTTCCTGTTCTGTCCAGATGAGGGTAAGGATGGGGGAGGGGCAAAGAAAGAAATACGCAACACCCTGGTCCCCATTCTTCAACCCCATCCATTCCCTTGGTATGCCCCGGCCCTGCCCCATGCTCCTTCTCCATTTCCACTCTCTTCCTTCCTCAATCACAGACCTGCACCCCCTTTCCTGCTCTGGAATATTCCAGTTCTTTGTCCCCCACCAACCCTAGGACCAGCCTTCAAACCACCGCCAGTGCAGAAGAGTTGGGAGGCGGAGACCACTTTCCAAGTCTGGTGAAACAGAAGGCAGGAAATATTTCAGGGGCTCCATCAGGAGCTACATTCTACAAGCTCTCAAAATCAGGTCTGACAATCCAGCAAAAAGATAATGGCACAGATTTCTAAGAAATCAAGCTGGGAGACAGCCAAGCGGAAGCTGTGTTTTTCTGCCTCGGGGTGGATATTCTCCAGCATGCTCTTGACCCACGCCTGGTCGCTGTCTTGTAAGCTGGCCTCTCTGTGGGGGTTGTGGGAAGCGGGCACAGAGGAGGAATGCCAAGGCGGCTGTGTGGCCACAGCTCCCTGCGGCAGCTCTTGGCTTTCCAAGGTTGTGATTTTCATGTCAAGGCACTGGAAGGACAATCCGCCACAAAGAAACGCCTGGAGCTGTCTGCTCACGACTGGATATAAGAAGCATTGTAGCAAAAGGCAGCCCAAGCTGTCAGCTCAGCCAGCCCGTTCACTCCACGAGGATGCTCACAGCTGTGTCGATGGGGAGCCAGCTCTGTGTTTAAGAGGGACTATGGCAAATGCGTCCTCCAGCCGCCGGCTGCCATTCAGCTTGTCTGCATTCACACAGCATTCGAGCTTGTAGTTAGAAAATTAGCCATCTCCTTGAAGGAAGCTCATTTGCACTTGGATTTTTTTTTTATTAGCAATGTAAGTAAAGACATGGAAAGGCTGCTTGGAAAATTTGCAGAGCAGGGAGAGAAAGCTAACATGTTAGATGACAGAATCAAGATTCAGAAAAATCTTTCTAGCTGGAATAATGAACTAAAACAAGAAGCTAAATTTAATAAGGATATTGGAAAAAGCTCAATAGTTTTATTTTTTTTAATTGTACATTCTCTCAAGGTTGAGGAAATGTGAATTAGTAATAGTTCATATGAATATTGGTTGATGGTGTCATCTGTAGAAGGGACTGAGTCTATTTTGGGATTAGAGGGGAAGTAGGAAAGAGAAGGAAAAGAAAATCTTGGACCTACTAGTTAAAAAGTATGAGGGGCTGGGGCTGGGGCTCAGTGGTAGAGCACTTGCCTGGCATGTGTGAGGCACTGGGTTCGATCCTCAGCACCACATAAAAATAAATAAAATAAAAGTATTGTGTCCATCTACAACTAAAAAAAAAATACATTTAAAAAAAAGTATAAATCCACTGGAGAAGACTTATCCAGTTCCATTTACTGAGTTTAATTCTCAATCCAGAGGGATTAAGAACTCTTACAGATTCAAATGAATCTGTAACCAGTTTCTGGCCCCAAATGATAGATGGAATTGGTCATCACCTGATAAAGTCTCCCCTGAGAGCCAAGCATTGATACCAAGACATCCTACAGACCATAACTACCTTTGAGTTGTACATTGGACCCTCAGCCAATCAGCCATGACCAGGATAAGATTTACTTATACTGTCCAAAAATATGGTGACCTCTGAGAGGACACATGTTATGGGATTACCCTTGAAAGATCTCTGGCTGTGACAGGCATATATCCAGTGTATTCTCATTTTAACTGAGATGGGAGAGTACATTACATTCCTGATTATTTCTGCTTTTCCATAGGTATGTGGAACTGACCAACTACTGTGATTATAAAGACTACAGGGAAACTATATTGAGCAAACCAATGCTGTTCTTTATTAATGTACAGACCAAAAAAGACACCTCAAAAGGTAAGCACATAAATGGTTTTGGTTTGGTTCATTCTTGCTGGGCTGTGGGCTGATACAGGCCGATGAGGAAGGAGCTGGGCACGACAAAACCAGCAGCAGGGAGCCTGGTGTCTGAAGCACCTCTCAAGCTTGTGGACAAACCTCAAATATTCCTAGGGCAGAAGCCACCTGTCTCTGGGCTTTTTTTCTATTTCCTGTCTAGGCAGGAAGTGGTCTGACATTCTGAGCCTCCAAGGGTTTCAAGGGTTTCTAAGCCTGGACCCATGAGGGTGATCTATAACATACTCTACTACCTATCTAACCATGTGTCTGAGGCACACTTGAATGTAATTATTGGCACTATAGGCTTGTCATCCAAATGGGGACATTTTTTTGTTTTTGTTTTTTTGGGAGTTTTATTTTGGTACTGGGGATTGAACTCAGGGGCACTCAACCACTGAGCCACATCCCTAGCCCTGTTTTGTGTTTTATGTAGAGACAGGGTCTCACTGAGTTGCTTAGTGCCTCGCTGTTGCTGAGGCTAGCTTTGAACTCGCGATTCTTCTATCTCAGCCTCCCAAAGTGCTGGGTTACAGGCATGCACCACGGCGCCCGGCTCTAAATGGAGACATTTTGAGTATGAAAGCCTTCATAGTATTCTGGGACAAAGGCATAAACTGAGATTGACTCATAAACTAGGGTACATGGTTAGCCTACCTATGAAGTACATATATTATTCCCATTTTATAGATGAGGAAACTAAGATAAAATAAACAGGAGTTGTAGATGCTTTATGTTTCACGTTTCTGTATTTTAGACACAGAATTTCATGTTTAGACACATCTCATCTTTGTTTCTTCCAAGAAATCAGGTTAACTGGTAACAACTCTATAACTCAACTCAGACATGAAAATGTCTCCATTTTCCCATTCTCTTCCTGCTCAGAGAGATGCATGGGTAAACTCATGGGAATAATGTTCTGTGGTAAGGGTAGAACTTCTCCAGCCTGCTTCTAAATGTCATTCTTAAAATGAGTCCAAGGTAATAAAAAATGATCTACAAATTTCAAATAGACTTTTTCAAGCGTTCACTCTCAGACTGGCGAAGTTCTCTTTGCTCGTATAATTCAGTCAGGATGCTCTCTCTGCAGGACAGGCCAGAGCAGAATGCACATAACAAGCAGCACTTGTTTGAGTATCTGAGCCCTGCGTGTTCTTTGGCTTGGTGATGACCAGAAAGCCAGATTGTTCTCTTGGAGTGTAATTCACAGCTGTGTCAAGTACACTTTCCGCATTGATCTCTCAGGAGGAATCTAAAGAAAGAATGAGCGACCCCTCCATTTTAACATTTTAATGAAAGTATGGGATGGAACAAAAAGATACTTGTGGGGTGGCCTACAGAAAGTACACAGCTGTAGGATAACTATTGTGGAAGGAAGTACCGAACCTGATTAATTTTGAGAAAAGTTATAAAACAAAGAGGTTCTAAGGATAGAAACTTAAGGTGGTCACGTTTAGAAGCTTGTGAAAATTGCAATTAAGGGAACTTGTCAGCCCTGCCACTCTTCTAAACTGCCCTTATATACAAATTTAAAAAGCCACCATTTCCTTAAGACAATTACCAATGCTTTCCAGAATTTTGGTAAAATAAATACACAAATAGACTGTGAATGTGAATGGCCTCCTCTGCAGTTGTGTAGTATACAACCTGCCCACCCAGCCCAACTGGGGAATATGGTAGCCTTGGATCTTTAATGAGTCTAAAGATCTTAGTTTTATTCGTATAAAATACAACAAATTACTAAATGGCTTGCTTTTGCTTTATTTATTTATTTGTTTGTTTATTTTGGTACCAGGTATTGAACCCAGAGCCATATCCTCAGCCCTTTTTTTTATATTTCATTTACAGCAGGGTCTCACTAAGTTGCTTAGGACCTTGGTAAATTGCTGAGGCTGGCTTTGAACTCATAATCTTTTTGCTTCAGCCTCCTGAGCTGCTGGGATTACAGGGTGTGCCAGCATACCCAGCATTTATTCATCTCTTGTCTTTAAAAAGATATGATTGTTTACATCTGAAGTACCCAAAAAATAATTTGAAGGAAGGAACAGGTAGAAGATTCCTTGAGGATGCAAACACTTGTTATTGGCACTCACAGGTTTGCCTCTGAGCTATCTCAAAGCCAATAACAAGTTCTCAGTTCTCAAAATCTCTAGGAGACTTTGTGAATGGCTGGCCCATGCCTTTGAACAGAGTGTGACTGCTCAGCCTTGTGCTTGAGTAGTTAAAGTCATGGAGCTTGATTTGGGGGACTGGAAAAGTAAGAGGTTGCTAGATGATAATATCCCAAATTTCCTAATAAGTAAACAACCTCCTCTTTGCTTGGATTATGCAAAATGGGATAGGATCAGACTTAAGGGGTTAACAACACAAAACAAGATAAAATAAAAACAATACCAACGGGGGAAGAAGTGTCTTCCAGGACAGAGATGTGGTACTATTTAAACACTGAGAGAGACATTTTTTCTCACTTGAGATTGTGTTTGGGCAGGGGCAGGGAGGAGAATAAATAGTGACTGCCCTGATGCTTCAAACCCTAGCCTAGCCATTTGGCAGAAAGAAGGCTGGGTGTCTGGAGAGGCTGGGGAGAGGCTGAAGTGGGGTGGAAGGCACAGAGTAGTTTTCTTCCCTGGACTTAGTTGGTTTTCTGCTTTGTAAATGAGGACCTGTTGGTGAGAGCCAAGTTGTAATTTAGATGAGCAGCAAGGCTAGGTCATAAAAACCATTTTCTTTCCCCATGCTGGATACATGCTGTGGGGGCATGGTTCTCATTTGCGATAATTATAGAGTGGGACTTTTGATTTCTGAGACATAGCCTGGAGGCAGCTGATTCCCTAGCTAACCTGCTTCTATAGCAGCCCAGAGCTCCCTTCCAATCTGCAGAACTCTCTGGAACATTTCTAGAAATTTGGCTAGGTGTTGTGGTAAGGGTTTCAGGGAGCAGAAAGGAAGGTTATCAATGAATAGAATCTCCAGAGAAGGTGGGGATGCTTTAGCAAATCCTGAGAAGCACGTTTATAACACAAGTGTATACTTCTAAATTCTGCTTGTTGATTTCTAGAAAGGACATATGCATTTCTTGTGAACACAAGGCACCCCAAGATAAGAAGACAGATAGAACAGGGGATGGACATGGTCATCTCCTCAGTGATTGGAGAGAGTTACCGACTTCAGGTAAGATTTAGCCCACCGAATCCAGGGCTGCCAGCCACGTGGAAGGGGCCTGAGAACTTTTCTGCAAGAACTGCGTCCCTAGGGCTTCTCTGAACTATAGTAAGCCCCTGAGATCACATGGATGCCTGGAACCACGTAGAATACCAGACATTATATAAACTGTGTTCTGTCCTGTACATGCCTATGACAAAGTTTTAGTTATAAATTAAATTCAGAAAGAGATTTACAACAACTATTAATAAAATTGATCAATTATAATAAAAGAATAGTAGTAAATAATAATAATACTAATAAAAGTTATTTAAAACATAAACTATCTTTCTGGAATTTTCCATATTTTTTTCCAGAACCTAGGTAACTGCAACTGCAGAAAGCAAAACCATATTTTGTTCTTCACTACGTCATTATTGTTACCAGTAAAGTAGGCTTAATTTCTTTTTTCTTTTTAAAAATTTTTAAAATTTTAGTTGTAGATAGACAGCATGCTTTTATTTTATTTGTTTATGTGGTGCTAAGGATTGAACCCAGTGCCTCACATGTGCTAGACAAGCACTCTATCACTGAGCTACAGCCCCAGCCCCCAAACGGGCTTAGTTTCTATCAACTTACTAAAAAAAAAAAAAAAAAAAAAAAAATAGAAACAGGATATTAATACATGTAATTTTGGCCAAGTATTTCAAAATCTTATGATGCAAAAGCAAAGGTCTGTTTTTTTAAACAAATGAAGGTATCTGTCAGAATGAAAAAGAGAATGTCACATTTTGGATATTTGGGTAGTTTTTGTTGATTCTAAAATGTCGACATGGTAATTATGTCCACAAAGTCAATTAAGTGTTTCTGTCTTTCAGTTTGATTTCCAAGAGGTGGTGAAGAATTTTTTCCCTCCAGGAACCGAGGTGATTAATGGAGAAAATTTGAGTTTTGCATATGAATTCAAAGCTGATGCCTTATTTGATTTCTTCTATTGGTTTGGGCTCAGCAATTCCACTGTGAAAGTGAATGGTAAAGTTCTGAATTTGTCAAGTACAAGTCCAGAAAAGAAGGAGACAATTAAGTTATTTTTGGAAAAAATGAGTGAACCTTTAACCCGAAGGAGCAGTTTCTCTGACCGAAAATTCAGCGTAACTTCCAGAGGTATGTTAAAAATTCTCAAGGACAGGCAAATGCTGGTAACTCAGAGGGTGGGACAGGCGATGGGGGAGGGGCAAGAGGCGAGACTTACTAATGAAACAGAAACATAATGTCACCTAATTCAGAAAGGACTGAGAGACATCTCTCCCCAAAAACAGAAGCCAAGCAGGTTAGCACGCACCTATAGTCCCAGCTGCTTGGGGGACCTTGAGGGACATTTGAGTATAGGAGTTGGAGACCAGGCTGGACAAGAGAGCAAGACCCTGCCCACCACCCCATCTCACCCCCCCACCACAAAAAAAGAGAAAAAGTGACTTTTCCTTTTAGGCTTCTTTTAAGTTTTCTGACATCATAATTACATTGTGC
Organism: Xerus rutilus; assembly: GCA_028644305.1. Lineage (NCBI taxonomy): Eukaryota > Metazoa > Chordata > Mammalia > Rodentia > Sciuridae > Xerus > Xerus rutilus. Next base: position 119,232,211 of record CM053404.1, on the reverse strand, counting down.
AATATACCCAGAAAATAATCTTAAAGATTATCATTAATTTAAATGAATATTACTACCCACTCCAATATTATTGGTTTCTCAACATTATGAAAGAATGCTGCTTTCCCTCTGTGCTATTCTGGACAACAGAATGTTCACTTAAGCTGCCAGTCAGGGAAGTCTAGATGGTCGTGGTGTCTATCTTTAACAATATATGGATGGGTTCTCCAGATTTTCTAAGACCACAGAAGAAAAAAAGAATAACTCTTGAGAAGTTTTCATTTAACAAACTAGCAATGACATATGGGGGTTCTTGATTTTGGTATCCACGTGGCTCATGCAGATGGCATGGATCACGTCTTGTCTGAGCGTGTCTTTTGCGTAGCCCGTTCTTTCTGCCTCACGCTAGTCTGGGCTGGAGAGCAGCTTCCTTGAATTGGTACTCTTGTTGCTAATTGCAGGCAACCAACAGTCTCTGTAAACTTGCAATGTCCTCAAAGTGAAGATGTGAAATAGAGTCTTCACATATTGTATTTAATGACAGTTGCTTTCTTCCAATGCTTATAGCAAAAAATGCTTACTCTGCGCTTTTCTTATCCTAGAAGTGATCCCTCTCTTTTTTTCCTCCCTTTCTCCCTCCCCCGTCTCCCTCTCTGTTAACATCTGTCTATTTCTATTCTCTGTTTCTCTGAGCCTCTCTCTCTCCTCATTGCCTGCTCCCTCTCTGTCTCTGTCCCTTTCCAGTTCTCCATCTCTTGCCCTCTCCATATTGTTCTAATTTCCTCTGTCTGGGACTTTGTCATCGGGATGCTTTGTGTTCTGCTCCACCCCAGCCACGTGGGGACAATACTCAGATCCCTTAAGAGGGAAGATTAACTTGCCCTTCTGTGGTAGCATCACACTTGCCCAGTCCCTCTTTGACACCCTCAGCCTCACCCACTGGCCACAGCTTTCCTATTTCACTGTGGTTCTCCTCTGGTCACGTAACCCACCTGGGGTATCCACCGTCATCTTGGGGACACAAAGGTGCATGTGAAGTTGGCAGCAGTTCTTTGAAAGTTTACTCTGAAACATCCCTGAGGCCACTTTAACTCCTGACTAGTCCTTCCTGAAAGCTGTCACATGCACTGCAGATAGTATAGCTGAGATGTACCTGCTGGCTTGGCAGGCAGGCCAAACCTGGCTTCCTGCCCCTGGGCAGAGCACCAAGTCCCCAAGGCTGCTAATACAGCTTCATCCCCTTCACAAACTGACCTCTGGCCTGAGCATCTGTTTCTCAAATATGAGACTTTTGCCCTCAAGTGAGAAAGTATATGAAGTTTACTGCGAATCTGCAGCCTGCAGGAAAGCAAGTGACAATCATGTCCAACTGATAAACAAAAAGCAACACATTTCTGTTTAGCCTTTTGAGTTTTTCTGTGGAAGCCAGGATTCTCTATTAATTATTGAAATGATCATGTTGTATAATTTTTTTTGAAGTGCTGGTAATAATGAATGCCTTATTTACTGTTTTTTAGGCTCAATAGATGATGTTTTTAACTGCAGTCTGTCACCCAGATCATCTCTGACAGAGCCTCTTTTGGCAGAATTACCATTTCCACGTGTTCTGGAATCTGAAGAGACACCAAACCAATTTATCTAATTAGACTGAACATTCTAGCTGTCACTCCTGCATTGCAAGCCTGTGCCAGACTGCAGGTTGAGGGGGTGAGAGGAAGTGGGAAGTGGGCACTTGCACCCCTTGCCAACTCCTGGCTCATCCATGGCTTTTATGGAGGGCTCCTCTCTTCCATTTCCCTGTGTGTGATGCCCTGGCAGGTCCAATGCAGCTGGCTTCCTTCAAGGCTATGGTTACTGGGATGGAAGGGCTTTGCCTCCTGGCATGGGATGGGTATTCTCTGCTTTGAACATTTCTGCAAAGAGGCAGAGGAAGCCACATGGTCCTGCCACCCTGAATTTTGCTCAGTACCCTGACACCCTGGGATTTTTCTTAGAAACCTGTCTGGGAGTCTTCTGACTTGGTTGTCAACCTGTGATGCTTCCTAATTCAGGGTTTGCTCTCTGCTTGAGACATCCTTGTTTATTCCCAACCCCAGAAAGCGTGGGGTTCACAGTGCTCTTCTCTTGCAAACCTGATAGGCAAACAGCTTATGTCATCTTTCATCTGGAGGCAAGTATGTCTTTCATCCTACCTGTGTGAAACCTTATGAGAAACATCCAAGGCAAGGTTTGCTGAATGAGTGGCCAGGTAGGTAGGACAGTAACCTTGCCACCCACGCCTGAAACGGAAACTCTTGGAGTGGCACATTGGAGAATGAGGCCAGGTGGTGTGGTACCAACCTATGACAGGGGAAGGATAAGAACATGGCAGTATCCTCTTTACTGAAAGCACATTATGTCAGTTGGGCACTTAAAATAAGCTTTTGCAATCCTAATATGAAAAGAAAAATAGAAGAAAGCTATATAATTACCATTTATATCAATACATTTTTCATCTTATACCTCTGAAGGAATTCTTCAAAAGGAAAAGAAATCCTACATATAAAAACTTGCCTGAATGGATCACTGCATTTGCTCATAATGAGGGAGATTTATGGGTTCTGAATATCATTTTTCTATCCTTTTTAAAAAGTGTTCCTGTATTATACATTTTGATAACACTACTGATGGTCCTGCTGTTTACATTTGAAATGTTATGTAGTACATTTGCAGAATTAAAACTTTTCCTAGCAATTCAACCTCGAGGTGATTAAATTGTGACCAAACATGTGTGTGTGTGTGTGATCATTCCCTTGTGGTTTGTGGGTGGTGTATTTGCATGGTGTATCTGCCGTGTAACTTACTAAATTACAATAAGAATGGTTTTTAACAGTCACTTTTTCAAGAAGAGTCTTGAAAACAGAGCTATAAAGTATTTGGAGAAAGGATGGGAAGGAAATGCTTCTTAGTAACAGGAGAGGATAAGCATTAATTTCAATAAAAATGCAGAATATTAATAATAAAGTAAGTTTTATACCAGTGCAAACAAACCTTAGGTGGATATCGAGTATTAAATGCTTCCCAAAGGAAATAGAAACTCTTCACAAAATTGACAAAGGATTTTTTTTAAGTAGCTGAATTGAGAAAAATGATTAGTAATTATCTCAGGAATGGACTAAAGATCTGGAAGATTTTTTCCATCATTAAAATCATTTTAGTTGACTCTGAATCAAATGCATTCAATTTTCACTTAGCAAAGTTTTTTCAACTGCCTGTAAGGAAATATGCACTGCACTACTTACTGTATTTTATTAGCCAATAGTATGAAGAAGTGACATTGAGAAATCTGTAAAATTGATGAAAAGTCTAGGAAAGATCTTCCTCCACAAAAGAGGCTTCAGTTGCATATAAATGTGGCCCAATGTGTATGTTTTGACGGTTTAAGATCAATAGAAATCTATAGGACAAGCTACGGTTGGATATTTGTCCTCACCAAAACTCATGTGGAAACTTAATCCCCAAAGTCAAATGTTAATGGAATTTAGAGGTGGGCCTTGGAGGATGAGTAATTAGGGTTAGATGAGGTCATGATGATGGAATCCTCATGATTACATTAGTGGATTTATAAATCCAAGAGAAACTCAAGCAAACTTGCACTTTTATGATGGGTACCACTTCAGTAGTCTACAGAGTCCCCACCTGCAGGAGACTCTCACCAAAACTCTAGAAGGTGTTGGCACCATGCTCTTGGGACTTCAGAACCAAAATTAACCTCTTTCCTTTAGAAATTTCCTAGCCTCAGGTATTCTGTTTTAGCAACACAAAACTATATAGATGAACTATATAGATGAAGACACTGTGACCTAAGCAATTTGTCCATTTGTTCAGTTTCTTCATTCATTCAGTACAAATGCTTGAGTGACTATCATGAGCTGTGCCTTGCACTGAGGTGATCCTTGTGTATAATGGAGCTTAAACTTGACTGTTTTTTTTAGGAGCTTCCAATTTTGTTAGAAGAAGACAGAACAAGGGTGTAGCTTAGTGGTAGAGCACACATTTAGCATGTATAAGGCCCTGTTTTCAATCCCCAACACCAAAACAAACAAGCAAACACACAGGGGTACAAGCTTACAAGAACAATAAAATATCTGCAATAATAGAAGTTCCAAAGGGAAAATATCCAAGATACCCGTGATCCAGTTTGGGCAATAAAATTAATGAAGTATAACTGCAAAATTTAGTTTAAAACAAACATGGATTGATTTATCCAAGTGATTGATTTATACAAACTGTCAGTGTCCTTGGAGGCTATTGATTTATTCCAATAAGAATGCAAGTTCAGAAATTATTTACAGAATGAAGGAGTTGTTTTTTCTCATTACCTGATGGAAATAATTGGATTTCTGGCTAAAGGATAACATTGCCCAGCTTGGTCATCTGCCTTAATTGTCAACTTGAATGTATGCTTACTGTTTTAAATATCCAATCTATCCTCAAAGAGCAAAGTTATGCCCCTAATGAATAATTCTAAAGAATGTGTGTGTCAGATTCTGAAGGGAGTTTCTAAAGAATTTTAAGAAATGCTTCAAGCAATGGCAACATCATTAAAATAAATTGCTTTGAAGAAGAGAACATTCATGTGTATGAATGAATGGCTAAGTGCTGGTATAACAGATTTAAAACAAGTGTCTGCACTTGCGTAGACTGATGTTCACTACTTGAATAGCACTGAAAGGAAAACTAACAGTATGAGCCATTAGTAATAATCCAATGGCTGGCCCAGCCAGTTTCCTCCTTAAGAGTTCAGAGAAAAAAAACCCACAAGAACCAGGAGGAGCAGGAATGGACCAGGAAGGAGATCACATTTAAAGAGGACCAATAAGATTTTGATAGACTTAATAGTCTTAACTTGCTGTTATGGTTTTTTTTTTTTTTTGGATGAAACAAATAAATTTGGTGAGTTACAAGTTATAAGCAGAACTTAGAATGTATTCCAATTAAACTAGACTGCTTTAATAAAATAGAAAATGTCAAGGAATTTTCTGGATTTTTCAATAAGAGCATAGTAATTATCCTAGGACTACTTATTCACAACCCCTCTTGGTGGCAGCTATGACCTGGGTGGCACCAGGGACATCTGAATTAGTGGTGGTTAATTTTATGTGTTAACTTGGCTGGGCCATAGAGCCCAGATGTTTGGTCAATTATTATCCTGGATAGTTCTGTGGAGGTGTTTTTGGATGCGATTGGTTAATATTTTAACGGGTAGGTTTTGAGTAAAGCAGTCTGCTTTCTCTACTGTGGGTGGCTTCATCCAATCAGTTGAAGGCCTGAACAGAACAAAAACCTAACACTCCCCCAAGCAAAAGGGAATTCTGCCTTTGGATTTGAGGCACAACTTCAGCTGTTCTAGGCATCTCTAGTCCGTTGGCCTACCCTATGGATTTTGGACTTGTCAACTTCCACAATTGTGTGATGGAATTCATTAAAACAAATCTCTCAATAGGTTGATATATACTTTGTATTGGTTCCGTTTCTCTGGAGAATCCTAACATAGTCCATCACAGAAATTGAGAATATGTTTTATGAATCCATCAATCAGCAAGAGAGAGAGCAATGTTCCTTTTTTTTTGTTTTTTCACATGAGAACACTTGAAGGAAACATTGTATGTTACAGTTATAGAAAGTCTTTTGCATGGCCAGGCATGGTGGCACACTCCTGTAAGATCCCAGTGACTCAGGAGGCTGAGGCAGGAGAATCCCAAGTTCAAAGCCAGTCTCAGAAACTTAGCAAGACCTTGTCTCAAAATAAAAAATAAAAAGGGATGGGGATATGGCTCTGTGGTTAAGGGACCCTGGGTTCAATCCCTGGCACCAAATAAAAAAAGAAAAGGAAAAGAAAGTTCTTTTGCCTGAATATAAGAACTAAGGCAGAGAAACTTCACTGAGTATATTTGTACACAAAGATAGCTGGACATCACCTTCTTGTCTTTTGGAAGTGAGTACCTGCTGATTTTTGGTTACACATCCTTCATTGGCTTGTTCTCCTAATTCTCTCATCAACTCTTTCCTAGTTTCCCTCTCATTCGGGAGCTGACCTTGCCTCCTATATTACCTATAGCAGTGTTTCTCAAACTGTGCCAAGGACTCTTCTACAGGTCTTGTGAGAGTGCAGATCTGGATTCAGTCCCTGTAGATGGGGTCTCTGTCCATCTCCAACTTTGTGAGTCACCTGAGTGTCTTGGTAGAAATGCAGAAGCTCAGGCCCCACTGGACAGAGTCCATGTTCTCACTGACGCCAAGGTAGAGGGGTACTGAGGTGCAGGAGGCAGCTCTCCAGTAACCCAGGTCCCCTCTACTCTCTCCTACAGCTTCAAGCTCTCTTTCCTTGTTCCCTTATTCTTGGTCTGCGAACTTGGTTACTTCTATTTTAAGTAATACTGCTCCCTCCCTGATCCTTCCCTCTCTACCTGCTGGGGGCTTTCTTTTCCTTGACAGCCAGAATTTGAGTATTCTATGCTTACTGTCTCATCCCTGGCCACCTATCCCTGTCTTTGCTAGTTCACATCATGTTCTGTGTGTGTGTGTGTGTGTGTGTGTGTGTGAGTGCGCACACGCAGAACTAAATTTATTATCATTATTTTAATTGAAGACAACCAATTAACTTTTTACCCATTCAATAAAACTATTCTCAATTGTTTTGGATCAATGCAAAGCTTGTACAAGGCATATTAATAACCTCGGTGTTTTGGTTTCTGAATCATTAACTTATTTTGGCAGGATGATATGAAACTTTTAACCTCCACTTAATCATTGCCCTGGGAAAAAGGTCAGGATTCACTCAAACTTGCGATCTGGCCTGTTCACTCTGCAGTTCAACCCACTTAATGAATCCTCCACCTGCTCAGGTGAAGTCCCAGCCTCTCAGCATGACCTGCAGGGCCTTCTTCCTCTCTAGCCTGTTCTCAGTTTTCCCCTCACTCTTCTCAACATGGTAACCTGAACCTACGCAGGGGCTCTGGGCTCCACAGGCTGTTACGGGCACCGAGGAACTTGTTCTACCCATGTCACCTCTCACTCTTCACCTGGTCAACCCCACGCATACTTGAGGACTCAGCTCAGTCATCTGTTCTTCCAGGAAGCTGTCCTCAGGCTCTTATCATATCCAGGGCATTGCCCTTAATGTCCTCAAACAACTCATATTCAGTGCACAGTCAGCATTAGTTGAAGGAAAGAAGAAATAAAAAGAAAAAAGAAACCCTCCACTTAATCATGTAAAGAGATTGCCTCAGGTGATCAAAACGCAGAGGCAGGAACAGTGCCATACCACACACAGTAATGCAGACCTCACTGAAACCACATTTTGAAGCAGAAAGGGGAGACCATAAAAAGAAAAATAAAAGATCAGAATAGCAATCAGATAAAAGAACAATACCTTAGATTTGCCTGGTCTACAGATTGACAGATTATGGTTAGGATCAGTATCTTCACAGCTCAGTATGGTGGGTGCTAGTATGTTCATTGTACAACAAGGAAACAGGGGATCCCGGAAGTACTTGCCTTATCTTAAGGGGTCCCTGAGGGAAAGGGACAGTTCTTCTGGGTCTCCCTTGGTTCAGTGCACACCCCACCATTTCAGCTGGCCCAAGAAGAGACAAATGTAAGATATTAATAAGAATTCACTTTTAAAATTCTATATACTAACTGCTCTATTTTAAAAACACATTTCTCTTAAATTATGCTATGCTAATGAGCTCTACCATTTCCAGACAGTTAATCTGTTATTGAGTGCAACTTTCTTTAATTTAGATGCCACTACTAAATCCTAATTTAGACGTGTTCCTTTAAATAACATCGACAGAAGTCTGCCTTCTTCTGTGTTTCACCATTCATTGCTTGGAGAGTCTAAAATGTGTTATATTCATTTGATATGTGCATTTGACTTTACCCTTAGAAAATTCTAGTTTAGCTCTTCATTTTAAAGATGTTCCCTGCATATATATATTTGGGGTCTTTATTGTGACGTCTGTTCCGTCTCCTTTAATAAATTCTCTTGCTTCATCTCACTCTTTACTGAGGCCTGATGTTAGAACAACCCCTTACAAGATATGGGCCTGTTGTTGATTCCTTTCTAAACTGTTGCCCCAGTCCCAATGTGTTCCCTGTCTTCTCCTCACAGGAGTGAATTGTAGCTGCGTTTTAACCTGGAGCTATTCAATAGTTATTAAGCACCTATTCTGTGTCAGATTACCAGAGAGTTGCCAGGAATATGAAAGTAAAAGACCTCCCTCATCCAGTGAAACCTCTAACACACAAGGAGGTGGAAGATACAGATTAGTGGATGAGGGACCCAGAGGAAGAACAATTATATTAACAATCACAAAGTGCTATGATGGGTGCCAGGAACATGGCCTGCTGAGGAGCTCTGTGACACAGAGGTCCCCTCTCCTTTGTCTCTAAGCACACTTTCACTTGCTGCCTTCTCTCCTGATTTTTGAGCTGGAATGCTATAGTTTGACTCTGAATAGTGTTTCCCAAATTCCATGTGTTAAAAGCTTGGTCTCCAGGGTGGTGCTCTTGGGAGGTGCTGGGGACTTTTAGGAGGTGGGACCTCATGGGAGGTCCTTAGGTCACTGGGTGATCTGTCCCCCAGAGGCACTGTAGGACCACTGTCTCTTCCTCTCTTTGCTTCCTGGCTGGACATATGATCACTAGTTCTGACATCCACTCCTGTCATTGGCTTTCCCAGCAATAGGATGATGCAGTAAAGGGACACCCTTGCCAAACCTGTTCTAGGTCTTTGGACTTGAAACTGCCAAAACTGTGAGCTAAAATATGCCTTTCTTCATAAGTAGCCCAGATCTTTGTTTCCTTGTGGTAACATGACCAATACACAGGGTGACCCCTTGAATAGCATGACACATCACGGAATTGATGCTTCTTGTGTCCCACTTGTGATTTTGTCAGATCCATAAGAACTTTCCCCATATTTGCTTAAGCTAAAAGCTATGAATAGATGAAAATTTGAAAGTCTGACATTCTAGCACACCTGTAATCCCAGCAGCTTGGGAGGCTGAGGAAGGAGGATCAGGAGTTCAAAGCCAGCCTCAGCAAAAGCGAGGCGCTAAGCAACTCAGTGAGACCCTGTCTCTAAATACAATGCAAAATAGGTCTGGGGATGTGGCTCAGTGGTCAATTGTCCCTGAGTTCAATCCTCCGTACCCCTGTCCCCCAAAGTCTGACTTTGCTCTCTGTTCAATTTCTTCCCCTTTTTTGTTTTTGTCCCCAAATATACAACACAATAGTCGAGAAAGCTCATTGCAAAGACTATACAAATAGATGAAAGTAAGAAAGGAAACGAGAAGCAAGATTTGCTTTCCTTGTTCCATCCCTCTGTGGGCCTGATCTCACCATCTGTGTCCCGCGACTCAGCGGCCCAGTACCAGACCCGCGTCTCCATGGCGACGCGTCACAAAGCTGCCGCGCGCGCAGCCTGTGGAGCCAAGTTGGGCTGGAGCCTCAGCCCAGGCGCGACTGCCTCCTCGGGCAGGATGGCCCAGCCTGAGCTCATGGCTTCGTGCCTCTCTTTAAACGACCACAAGCTTCAGCCAAGTAAGACTGTGTACCCTGCCTGTCTGCAGACAGGGTTGGGGGTCTTTCCTGGGGAAGAGGTAGCGTCCAGACAAGGGACTTCCATCTTTTTTTGTTGTTTTTTTAATTTTAGTCACATGTTTATTATTTTATGTATATTGTTTTATTTAATATAAATAAAAAAGAGGCATATACACTTAGAGAATAAATTTAGGTAACACAGTTTATAATTTAGGATTTATAATTTAGGATTGGTAATATCAGACATCAGAAAGTGTTTTTCTGCTTTATCCATTTATATTATTTGTGTATTCTTATATTTTAAGTAATTGGAACTTAAGATTTTATTTTAGTTTTTTACAAAATGAGACATAATATAAAATAATCAATTCCCACTTAATGTGAAATATCATAGATATGAGATTATTTTACTTTTTCATGACATTAATACATTTTTATATAAAGATCAATGCTTTCTCTAAGTCATCAATTGTTTCTGTGTAATTGTTTTTAACTCTAAAAAACAAGCTTTTGATTGAAATGTCTATATAATAAACCTAATAGATATTTACTTTTAGTTACTTTCCCTAACTAAAATGCTTCTCTGATGATCCTTCCACATCTGCAAATTATAAGAAAAAATAAGCTTCCTTGCCCGTGATTGCACTGTTTTCTGTAATCAGTGCCAGATTTGCATTCTTTATTTTATTTCATTATTTTTTTATTTTTATTTTATTTTTTATAATTTATTTAAATGTATTTCAAGTCATAGTACATATATAGAACTCAATTTCTCTGGTTGCAAACCAGATAGAGTCACACCATTTGTGTCTTCATACATGCACCAAGGATGATAATGACGATCTCAATCAACCATCTTTACTATACCCATTCCCTTTACCCTCCCCCCACCTCCCCTCTGCCGCATCCAGAGTTGCTCCATTTCTCCTGTGTTCCTCATTCCCACCCCCCTTATATATTATCATCCACTAATCAGAGAGAACATTCGGCATTTGATTTTTTTGGGATTGGCTTACTTCACTTAGCATAGTGTTCTCCAATTCCATCCATTTGCCTGCAAATGCCATAATTTTATCCTCTTTGATTGCTGAATAATATTCCATTGTGTATATATGCCACAGTTTCTTTATCCATTCATCTATTGAAGGGCATCTGGGTTGCTTCCACAGTTTTGCAATTGTGAATTGTGCTGCTATAAACATTGAAGTGGCTGCTTTACTGTAGTGTGCTGTTTTTAAGTCTTTAGGGTATAGGCCAAGGAGTGGGTAAAAGACACAGACTGGCAGATTGGGTTAAATAAAAAGACCTAACAATATGCTGCCTCCAAGAGATTCATCTCATAGAAAGAGATACTTACAGATTGAAGGTGAAAGGAAGAGACTTCCATCTTAAGGGTGCTGTCTCCCTCTTAGGGATGGGCCCCACCCAGGGACTAGGGACAGCTGAGGAGTCAGGGACAATGGCGGTGTTCATGACCTTGCCCCTTTCCAGCCTTTCATACTCGCTGCTAAACCTCCTCTCTTAGATACCCCAGCACTTCTTTCTAAAACACTCCAGGAAATGCCTGACTAGGAGGGGACAGAAAAAATGAAGGACTGAGCCCTTTTCAAGGAGAACCAGGCCAAAAGCAAAGAAGGAACAGAGAGACTGGGGGTCTCAGAAGAGAACAAGATGGGCTTGAGCCCCACCCCCATGGAGGGTCTGGGAAACAGCCAAGAAATGGGGTTTGTGTGGGGGCCGGAGCTAGGTGGTTACAGAATGGGAGCTAAGGCCTTCAGCTGCAGCTTCTAACTAGGACCATTTCTCTTTCAAAGAGACATTTTCTGTAAAGATGGGGAGCTTTGAATTCTCGTTTTTGCTTCCAGATGCAGCGGGTTACCAGCTCAGCTTTTCGTGTCTGCCGAGGGAGAGCCACTCTAGCTGTGACGATAGTGGCATGATTACTGTGTAGTCAGCTGCACCGTAGCCTTTCCCTTGGCAATAATGGCCCGTTGCTGCTGTCTAGCTGGGTAATTGTGGCTGCACACTGGCTACAGAGCAGTGAGGAATTGTTCAACTGCAAATTCCCTAGAATTGTGCTCCCATGAGAAGGAGTGAACTGTGTACTTTCATTTCAATTCATTCCTTTGTAAATTAAGAATGAAAAGTGGAAATACTTAATTACCACAAAAATATCAAATGTACTCAGTTTGCATATAATGTCAAGGTAAGCAGAGAGGAAAGAGAAATGCTTTCCCAGGATTCCTGAAAGGTATCCTTTTAATTTCCTCTAACTTTTCTAGCCCCGCCGTCTTGGTCTCCTCTCCCTGTCCTTGGCTGGGAAATGCCAGAGTCTTCTAAGACTTTCTGTCTGAATTTGCATCCTCTACATGAGTGTCCATGTTGCCATAAAGCTTTAAGTGCTTCATAAAGTGCTTCTGTATCTAACTCAGACCTTTCTTCCAATTTCCAGACCAAACTATCCAGCTTTTTGCTAGACAGTTCCATTCAGATGTCACAGAAAGGCCTCTAACTCAACATGTGCAAAATGATACTCCTTTCCTTCTCAAACTTTCCAGACTTTGAGAGCTCAGTTAGAAGGAGAGTTCCAGCTGCTGAATTAAGAAGAGGAGGCAGCTGCTTTGATATCTCAATTTTATCACCAGATCTATTTGATTCGGCCACAATGATTTTCTTCCCATGTCCAAGTTTGACTCTTCCCCTCCAGTCTTGGGTCTCTGAGAGCAACTGTATGATACTCTGAGAGCAACTGTGTGATTTTCCACTGCTAGGACATTCACCCTCCCAAAGGTGGGCTTGATGTGGCACTGTTCAGCTTTCGTCCAAAAACATGAAGTGGTTAACAATGGTGGCTAACTGCCATGAGCAGTTGGGGTAAACTCCATGATCAGGTGCTGTTAGTTTCTCGTAGCTGTAAGACAGAAGCACAAATTTGTGGCTTAAAATGACAAAACTTCTTTCCCTCATGGCTCTGAAGGCATGAAATCCAAAATCAAGTTGTGCACAGGGCTGCAACCTGGAAGCTCCAGGACAGAATCCTTCCCTGCCTCCTGTTCTGCTGACGGTCAGCATTCTTGACTTGTGGATACATGATTTCAGTCTCTGGCTCTGAGGTCACATTGCCTCCCTCTTATAAGGACATTTATAATTGCATTTAAGATCCATGAGTATAAGTCATGATGATCGCTTTATTTTGCAATCCTTAATTGCATATGCAAAAATCTCTTTTCCAAGTAAAGTCAGATTCACAGGTTCTAGGATTTAGGATATGCATGTATCTTTTGGGGAACATCATTTTACACACTGTAAGCATGGACACTTACCAATGCCTTTAATCTTCAAGATAATGTAAGGTTAGGATTATTAGATGTCATCAATACCTGCCTTGTTTATCAGGTTATTGTGAGAATAAAACAACATAATATATATGGAAATACTTTGTAAAGTATCATACAGCATACATATTAGTTATATAATATTAATTTCATAGTATTTTCAAAGCTTTTTAAATTTATTTTCATAACTGTGAACACCTTAGGTGGGTCCTAAGTTCAGCAGAGCAGGCTTTAGGAGGCAGAGGGGCACACGGGGCCTCACCGAATTGTCCTTAGGCATTTTTCCTTGGCTTCGCTTGCATTGGACATGTGCGGAGTGTGGGACTCTCATACCTCCTGCTAAATCCTCCAGGAAATTTTTTACTCCCATGTTTCCCTGCGAAATTTCTACCAGATTAAATCCACGTTCAGAAACCACCTATGTGGTGAAATCTCTCCTTGACCTGTCCTTGCTCTCCCCTCTTCTCATTTGAAAATCACAGTGCTCCTCATGGTTCCTGTGATACACAGGACAGTAGCACAACCTTCATCTTAGTCTCATAGGATACATAGCTCCTCCACTAGCCTGTGAGTTCTCCAAAGCCAGGACAGGGGTGTGTCCCAGTGCTGAGCACAGGGCTTGGTCCATGGGAAGGGCTCAGAACTTGTTTGTAGAAGGTACAGGAAATGAGAGAAGGAAGAAACAACCAGCGAGACAGAATCACGGTGAGAAGGGTAGGGGGAAGCGTGGGGGGAAGCGTGGGCTCTGCAAGATCCTTCCTGGTCCTCCTAAAAGTCCAATGCAGAGGCTCCAAACAAATTAAAGAAGGCTCCTTTAAGAGCAGCATTCCTTAGGATTTTTCCTCCCTTACTTCTCCACATTTGCAATTCTTTTCACAAAGATCATTTAATTCTACTGTTGGAATAAAATGCTTTCAAGCCTAAAGTGATTCCCACCAAAGCAGGAGTCTCCAAGGATAATGTCAAGCCTTCAGTTCTCCATCCGGGGGTGCTTCTGGGTGGATGCGAAGCTTGAACCAGTGTGAAGGCAGCTGGGAATAGTCACAGATGAGAAGATCCCATTCCCTGCCTGGGGCCAGGGCCTGTTAAATTAAAAACGACCTGGCTGAGAGAGATGGGAAGATGAATACTAAGAAGTTTACAGATGACAGAAACCATTAACGTTTAGCAAGGGCTCCCTATGCTAGGCAGGGGGCAGATAGCTTTTAAGAATATTGGGAAATTGGGGGGGAAAAAGGGATAATTTAGTGTGATTTTAATAGGATACAGGAGCAGAAACAAATTCAGGCAATGAGAATGGCTACAATATTCTTGGGATGAGGTGACAGATCCTAAATAACACCTTTATTCAAAAATTAGAGACATTTCAACCCAGTTTCTTATGAAATGTAAAAAGCAACAGGTAACTGTCCAGATATAAAAAATGAGAGAATGAGTAAATTTAAAATTTAAAATATATACACTAGTACCCCCTTATGCACAGGGGAGATGTTCTAGGGCCCCCAGTGGCTGCCTGAAGCCCTGGGTAGTACTGACTCTATACACAAGCATTGTGATATTGCAACGACATGACTAACGGGCAGGTAGTACATACAGTGTGGACACACTATACAAAGGGATCATTCACATTGCAGCAGGATGGAGCTGGATGGCATGAGATTTCCTCATGGTACTCAAAATGGTACCCACTGTAAAACTTATGAATTGTTAATTTCTGGAATTCTTCATTTAATATTTTTGGACCATGGTTGAGCACAGGTATCTGAGACCATGATAGTAAAACGACAGATAAGGAGGAACAAGGGTATTCTCAAATAATTTGGTGATACTTGGTTGAAAATGAGAGGTTGGGGTAGATAAGCTGCTATTGTGTAAGCTAATGGTAAATTCTCAGCTGGTATCGTTCTGGAGCCATCAGCAGTATTTGCCATAGATGATTCTTCCCTCCTTTGGAAGCACTTTCTTCTTTTGGCTTTCAGGACACCACATGCTCCTGGTTTTCTCCTGGCCCAACTGAATATTTTTCATGGACTGCTCTTCGTCTTGACCTCTGAGCGCCCAGGCCTCAGTCCTGCGACTTCTCTTACAACTCCACTCTGTCCCTCGATGCTCTTGCCCACACACATAGTTGTCAATACATTTTATAATCCTGAATTTTACATTCATTACAAAGGATGAATTAGCATTGCACCAGGTAAATGGGAGTATTTTTCCCCAAGACACAGTGGGGACACTTCAAGTCAAAAAGCCTGTTTTTGTACATGGTGAGAGCTAAATCCCATCTGTCTATGTATTTATATAAGTACATATAAATCCTCATACGATTGCATATGGGAATTATACGTATGCAAGTATGGAGAGAAACAGGCGGGATTGTTAACATGGCCTAGCAGGGTAAAGGGTGATGATGGGCAGAGAGGAAAAGCAAAGAAAAGGTGTCCAGGGTAAGAGCTGGCGTGCCCGATAAGGACTCCTGTGTGTAAAATCATTCCATGTGTGTACAGATATATCTGATGTGATGCAAATTGGTCACTAGAAAGTAATAATAAGCAAAGATAGAATTTCCATGGAACTCCTTCCTTTCTATATCAAAAAAAATTTTTTTTAGTTGTCAATGGATCTTTATTTTATTTATTTATGTCCAGTGCTGAGAATAAAATCCAGTGCCTCACACATGCTAGGCAAGCGCTCTGCCACTGAGTTACAACTCCAGCTCATACTTCCTTTCTTTATGTTTTTTAATGTATGGTGTGAATTCTTTAAAATAGCATGTGCGAATGCTTGGGGAAAACAATAGACCTATTTTTATTTGGGGATAAATTCATATAATGAAGTTGCGCTTCCCTTCCGTCCTATTCTGGGCCATGACTTAGCCTGTATGGGGCTCTTTAGACTCTTATAAAATCGCTCTCCAGAATGTTATTTTCTTTTGAGAAATTATTTTAATTGTTCAACATTCGATTGAGATGTTCTGGTTTGCCACATCTAAAACTGCTTTATTATCCTTTCAGCAGGTGGTACGGACTGGGATTCCTATGCCACCACAATGAAGACGGCATTCACCCGTAAGACAGGAGCAGTGCCTGCTTTATTTCGGTACATCCCCGTTCAGTCCCGCCTCATAGACACTTGCGGCTTTCTTTCCTTGTCTTTTCCAATTCAGAATCCAAAACAAATAGAGTCATTGGAGAAGGCTTATAAAAAATGCACTCGAGTAGGGGCAATTGTGCACATAGCTCCCCTCCAAGTGTCTTGAAAGTTCCTCCTGTCAAACAGCAGCCTGACCTCCCACAGGAACACCGAGAAAACTGCCACACTCCTTCTTTATGAAGTTCCTGCATATTGGGTTTTACCATTTGACCCAGCATATTGGTTAATAGGACTGTGCTACCTAAACACTACGTGTAAATCGAAGCCACTCCCTATTATAGAAGCAGGCTGTGACGACAGAATGAATGGCTGCATGGATGAATGAATGCTTATTGTCCCTACTGCCACCAATACTCATTCTTGGAAGCTGGAGGAGAGCCAAAATCCCCTCTCCTTACCTGCACTCCTGCAGCTACGGCAATGTTGGCTTGCAACTTCTCCATTTCCACCTGAGCTGAGGGCCCTGGAAATTTCTAGCCATCAGCTGCCTCTCTGAGCTCAGCAGGAGGGGAATGCCAATATAACCCTTTCATTGCATCCCTGGTAGATAGGTGGGAAGTCAGCTAGGAGAGCCTTCCTTGCTTGTGTTTGCTCTGTGAATTGTTTCCCATGAAGAGGATCGTTTCTTCTTGAAAGTTCAAGTTAGTGAGAAGTCAGATGGATTACTGGCACATCCAAGGCTAACCCTTGCTAACACTGCGCCCCCGCCCCCCAGTAACAACTCATCCACGGCTCAGTTTTATTGGTGGAAGGGGACTGACGATCCCTGCCTAAGGGAGGTGTTTTGAGGAAGAGGATACAGTTAAAGGACTAACACAAGGAATTTACTCAGTAATTTTCCTTCATTTTCCCCTAGTAAAATATGATATACTTTCAAAAGTACAAAGCCCCCAAATTCCTGATAATTGAGTTACTGGTTATCGCACTGGGCCACAACTGTCTCCTTAATTGGGAGATTTATCATCTGATTGTAAGAAATTTGCCAGGTTCACAGGCAGTACAGTTTTTTGAAGAAGAAGCATTTGGGATGAAAGCCAAAAATAAAGATGTGCTTGGAAAATCTTAAGTCAGTGGTTTGCAAATTCACATATTTTTTAAAAAGTTCTCAAACATTTAAATAGTTGCAAAAGATAAAACTTCCAGCCCATCCTAAATATTGACATTTTAAAATAAAACTTAAATACAACCAATGCACAGTCTAAATGCCTTAGCAAATTAATACTCATTGTGATTCTTTTTAAAAAATACTCAAACAAGCTCTTTTTTTGCAAACTCATTTCTTTTCCTTCTTGCACTCTTTTCCCACTCCACTTCCTTAACAGAATTTTCCCCTGCTGTAATATATTTTATGCTTGAAAGCAACTTACTGTCCACTCATACTTCTTTGCAACTGTTTCAATATTTTAGTTGAAATGAATTTTTAAACATGCTATGTGACCTTAAGTATCATCATCATTATTTTTAGTCCACAACTGTTCAGAGCAATAAATTTATTACCAATGTTAATAATTACTAAATACAATAAGTAATTTTTGAAACTACATCTTCCTCACCACTATCTCTCTATGTATGTATCTATCTTTCTTTCTTTTCTTATTTAAGTTGAGGTCTTTCTATGTTGCCCAGGCTGGCCTCAGCCTCCTGGGCTCAAGCGATCATCCTGCCTCAGGTTCCCTAGTAACAGGGATTACAGGTGTGCACCACCATGCCTGGCTTTGAACTACATCGTATAAAGATAAATGGGTTGTTTTGCTTTCAGTTAGTTCATGCATCCAATTGTGATTGTTATTATTTTTAAATGACCCATATATAGCATGAACTTTTCTGCTTCTTTTCTTTTTTTCCACGTTATAGGTGTTAGTCTTGAGAAAGCTTGTTCATATGAAAGGAGTTCCAGCATAGCAGTGTCCTCCAGCACTCTGAACTCTTTTTTTTGTAGTCCTGGGGGTTCAACCCAGGGGCACTTTACCACTGAACCACATGGCCAGTCTTCTTTATTTTCTATTTTGCAATATGTTCTTCCTACCTTGATCAGTTTGACCTAGAACTTACAATCCTACTGCCTTAGTCTCCTGGGTAACGGATTGCTGTTGTGTGCCACCGAACCAGGCTCAGCACTCTGAACTCTTTTGGTTTTTGCTGAGTCAGAAATCACAAGGTGACTTTTAATGACTGATCCTCCTCCGACTTGGTAGAGTACTCCTCTGGTTTTATTGAAAGCAAGTAACGAGATGATTTGTCATCCACTTATTGAGTTATTCCCTGTTTCAATTTCTGATAAATATACCAGAAGGCATGGCTTGAATAAATGACTGTGAAGTTACACGGTTACCCTTTCACACGGAGGCAGCTCGCTTAATAGTATATGCTCAAAGCAGATTGTAACACAGAAACATTAATTTTAATAAATGTTTTCCAATACAATCTTTCTTGTATAAAAGACTTCTTCATCACTTACTTTAAATATATTCTTGTCAAAATCTTGGAGCCGAAGATTTAGCTCATACAATTTACATTGTCTATAACTAGTCAGTTAAGTCAGTCCTCTTTGTCAAACTAATGAGCAAAATTGGGTTTATTCCTTGTCAAAATAAAATCTACCCACTCTTCAGTTCATATAAATGTTAATACATGTTTTGAGGAATATTATGAAAATTACTGAAAAATGCTTTATTGGATATATCTTTTATAGGGAAGGTTA
The DNA here is from genome assembly GCA_028644305.1 of Xerus rutilus. NCBI lineage: Eukaryota > Metazoa > Chordata > Mammalia > Rodentia > Sciuridae > Xerus > Xerus rutilus. The sequence goes on along the minus strand of CM053404.1, from coordinate 119,213,455 downwards.
TGAAAAATAGGGAAGTATAAAAAGATTCAAGTCTGATAAAACTCATTATATCGAAGTTAAAAAATATAATTCTTAAAATGTGTAAGTTATCTGTGAAGCAAGGAGACTGATAACAATATGCTTTTCCTTAGTTAAATGTGTCCTCATGTCTGCAGAACTCTGGTGCTTGATGTTCAATAATAATTAAATTACAGTCACATATGAAAGTCAGAAATAATTTCATTGATTTCATTAGACATCAGACATTTCCTATGCATTTAATGACGGAAAAAGTTATACGGTGTGAAAATTAATTGGTCTGACAAGCCAGCATATGCTTTTACTTATTGTTAAATATTTTATTGTTAAATACTTTACAGCATAAAAGGAAATGAAGATTGGCTGCACTGGAGTAAATATTTTAAAAAATAAGATTTAAATATCTTACCAAATGATGAATACAAAATATGAAAAAAAACCCCACAAGATTTTAATCTACCAGTTTTACCCAGTAATCTTTAAAAAATGTCATGTTCCAGAAAAGATTCTAGTTATATTTAAAGCGATCATCACCAACTTGTACTGCTTCCCGGACTCAGACGTGCTTTTCTCTCTAGCTAATGACATTTCCTAGGGATTTTTTTTTTAAAGCTGAAAAAAATGCTTATCTTTAAATATGTGAGGAAAAGAGCCATTTGGAGCATTCTGCATTCACTGCTGTCCTCTTAGAGGCCTCTCCCTAAAGATGGATGAACAATTGGTGATTGTTAGCAGACAGAACACTGGACGGGACTTTGAAGCAAGCCTACCAAAATCCATAACATCCCGACACAGGTGGCAATACCTTGGTTATGGCACGATCCCTCACTCTGCTGAAACTCCTAGACAAGACAAGCCCTGGACAAGGGTGCGGAGCTTCAATGACCAGCAGGCATCTCTGAAATCACTCTGGCCAACCTTCCCCTAGGGCACACTCTTGCCTCTCTGGAGGCAGTGCACCCTGGAAAGATCCTGCAATTATGTGGGGAAGAGAGCCCTGGGAAAGGGGCATGGTGAAGAAGGGCCTGCTCACATATTCAGCACCCCAGACCCCCAATCAGGAAGCCATAATTTAGGAAAAAGTATATTGATAAATTGAGATTCAAAAACTAATTTCTTTAAAGCTGTTTGTTCTGTGCCCTTTTTGGAGAATCTCTAGTTTACATCTGAATAACAGGAAAATTGTCAATTATCCAGATATGTCCAACTTTGCAGATGTTTGTTTCTTTAGAACACATGAGCCTCCTCAGACTCTAAAAAAAAAAGTCAGTGTGAACTATTTTAAACACACACAAAGGATAAACACAATCACCATCTACACAATAAACATAGCTTTATTTTAGCTCTACCTCCACCTAACTTTTCCACTGGATTTTGTCAAAATAAATTCAAGGAATATCATTTCAATTCTGAATATTTTCTATGTATCAAAATCAGGATGCTTTAAAAAATTAATTCCTTGGTATCAAATAGCCAATCAGCAATCAAATTTATCCCATTGTCTCAAAATTTTCAAAAGCTGTGAAGTAGAATCCAAAATCCATACTTTGCTTTTGGTTATTATGTCTCCTTCCTCATTTAATCTACCTCTGGACTTCTTTTCTTCCTGACAATTTCTTTGCTGAAGAAACATGATCATTGTTTGGGATTTTTATGATTCCATCCCCATCATGTGTTTTAAAATATTCCTCTTCTCATCCACTTCTGGTAATTCAATATTCTACAGACTTCATTTGATTCAGATTCCATGTTTTGGCAACAATATTTAACAGGTAGGGGTATGTATATCCACCTGGAAGCAAATGAGTACCTTGTGACCCCTCTCTTTGAGCTCTTGGTGTCCCTGCTGATCAGTGCCTAGATGCATCATTTCATTTAGGACTTGCACACCAAAACTGAACATCCTAATTTGTTAATTCCTAATTCCTTTTTCTGGAATTCATCTAGAGAGAGAAACTTTTCTTCACCAACTATGTGGTTACATTGAGGTACTTTTCATACATGAGAGTATCTTTAAAAAATCAAGTAAATTTAGGTTGTTATTCTTAATTTCATTTTAGGTCCCTGTACATTTGCTAAGAGCCATCCTAAGTTACAGAATTGTTTCTTATCAGGGGAACCCTCAAATTAAATGATATCTGGCAGCAAGTCTTAAGATAATCAATCTTTTAAAAATATATCATTAATAAAATGGTTTGACATGTGCACCATTGTGAGATTTGGCACCTAATCTCTTCCTCTAATTTCTACTTTTTTTCTGTAGTCAAAAAAGTATCAGAAGATTAGGATATACATATGCACTTAGTGATCCCATTCTGAATACACAATACAATGACGAGTATGCTTGGAAATCATATTCTAAGGAAAATGCCATAAAAAATGGGTCTTCAAGAGGAATCAGGAGCCACAAACATCCCAATCAAGTAAGATAATAGCACCATATCTGTCAAATTTAATACTGTATCAACAATCCATAAGAATGAGAGTTTGAATATGTCACAAAGACCCTTCACTTTCTTCAGTGAGGAGATACATGGTCTTCCTTGCACAATTTCCTACCTACCTTCTCATCTTTATTTATAACCATGTTTCCTCTATCCCTTAGGGTTTTGTTCCCTTTATTAAGATTTTTAAAAATTAGAGTGAAATGCATATAATATAAAATTAATCACTTTAATGGGAGCAATTCACTGGCATTTAGTAAATTCATGTTGTGCAACCATCACCTCTGTCTTGTTGCAGAATATTTTCATCATACCAGAAAAAAAACTCATGCCCATTAAACAGTTACTCACCCCGGCGCCCCACACACCAATCTTGTTACCTTCCCTCTGGAAACCAATTTTCTTTCAATCTCCATGAATTACCTATCCTGGATATTTTACATGTGGAATCATACAATAGATAGCATTTTGTGTCTGATTTCTTTCACTTAGTATAATATTTTTGAGGTTCATCTATATTGTAACAAGTACCAGTACTTTTTGTGATTGAATACTATTATATGTTTATGCTGCGATTTATTTGTCCATACATCCTTGATGGATGTTTCAATTGTTTCCACCTTATAGCTATTGTGAATAATGCTGCTACGAACAGGTGTGCACAAGTTGTTTTGTGCGCTCTCAAACCTCTCTGACTTTTATCACTCTTGCCTCCCCCTAGAATAACCTTCTCCTGTCTACCAAGGGGCACTGCCCTATATTTCCTCAATGCTCATTTTAAAAAGAGCCATCTCCCATCCTCTTCTCTGCTAGAAGAACATAACCAATTCTCCTGCTATTTTCTTGGCAACTGTGCACCCTTCTTCCATCATAAAAGACAATATTCAGTCATAATAAAGGGTTTCGTTTACCTACCTGACACCTCGAATGAGGCGCTTGCATGCACTGGATAGATGACAAAGTGGTGGAATGGACAATATTTGATGACTAAGGGGATGTGAAAGTAGGAGAGAGGGAAGGAGGATGTTTATATTTCCCAGGGGCTGAGTGTATACTGATGCTGTTTATTGAGCTGGAACATGATGGAAGGCCAGGTTTGATGGGAAAACGTATAAGAAAGAATTGGGAGTTCAGGTGAAGACCTGTTGGTTGAAGGTATGTTTAGCAGGCAGGTAGCTGAGCATACAGATCTGGAGCTCGTGTGAGAAAGAAGCTGGAGAGGTAGACTTTGGAATCCTTAGAACATACACACACACTCCATTTCACTTGGTTCCTCATGGCATCCATTCATTACCATCTATTTGTGTCTTAAGTATTTTCCTTAAAATCTTAAAATTAATACAAGTTAATTACAACATTATACTGTATATGTATGCATATACACACAAATAGGCATATGATCTTCCTTCATCTAAATGTTATCAAAGGTTCTCACTCTGAAATCTAGCATGGCAGCCTCCCTGTGTGCTCTCAGCCAATGAGAACTAGTGTTATAGATGGTCCTTTGTACTTTGAGCCAATGAGTTTTGGCAAGCCAGATTTGTTGACCCTACTGATCTGGCCACTGAGCCTCAACAACTGTTACCATCACCAAAGAGAAGTAGCAATACAACATGCACTTCCTGTGATCTTGCTGAACACCGCTTAGAGTCTAGTCCAAGAGATCTATCCTGAATCTAAGTCCAGTGAGTAAAGACTTTTTAAATGGCACTGTTGGTATGTAATCAACAAAATCTAGACTGAGCTGGGCATGGTGGCTCACGCTTGTAATCCCAGCACTTTGGGAGGCTGAGACAGGAGAATCGCAAGTTCAAAGCCAGCCTCAGCAACAGTGAGGCACTAAGCAACTCAGTGAGACCCTGTCTCTACATAAAACACAAAATAGGGCTGGAGATATGGCTCAGTGGTTGAGTGCCCCTGAGTTCAATCCCCAGTACTCAAAACAAACAAACAAACAAAAATCTAGACTGAGAACCTCTACCCATCAAATGTCTTCTTTAATAGATGTAGGCATATTCACAATTAGTTTCTTCAGTAGATAAATGATGAGAAAGAAGGGGATCGAGAGGGAACCTGAAGATTAAAAGAGACTCAAAAGTTGCTTTGGAACAGTATGTATACATAACTATTCCCAGGAACTTGGGCAAAGAGAAGGGTTTCTTTATAAGGTAGGAGAAATAAAGGTGGACTTGTTTATGGATGGCCGCCATTCAGCAGAGAGGAAGAACCTGAAGTTGCAAGAGAGAAGGGAAGGTCACTGGAGTGCGGGGCTGGAGCACGCTGCAGGGTGTAAGGGCAAAAAGATCAAAGCGGCAGGAAACCACGCAAGTCATTTCAGGCTTTTATTCAGGAACAGGATTCATCTGCAAAGGTGGTGGTGGACCCATTCTCCTGGTGGAAAATGAGCCACTGAACAAAGAAAGGGGCTGGGTTTTTATAGGTTTGTGTTGGGGCGTGGCATAGTGGAGACGTGCCGGTTTTCTTGGGCACTTAGGAATTTGGGGCCAGTTCCATAAATCAACCAAGTGGTCAGTTTTAGTGCCCAGGAATTTGGGCTCAGGGGTCAGGGTCCTGCGAGCTGCGGACCGAGTGTCTCTGGCCTGGTGGAGCACCCTTCCCTTATCTGCAATTAGTCTTAGGGAAACATTCATCAGGGGAGGGAGAGGTGTTAGCATAGAGCTATTTGCCTCTTCCCTCAAGCTACACTGTTTTCAATTCCCATTATTATTACAGGGGACAGGATCTAGTGGCCCAAGTGGGTTGGGCCCTGCTGGTAGCACCACAGGTACTCTTGTCAAACAGACACCAGGGCAGGTGTGGTGGACGGGCACTGGTGTGGGCTTCTCTCCTGGTGGCTTCCATTTTCCTAGGGAGCTAGGGAGTGAGGTCATGAGAGAGGGAAGATGGCTGGAGGGAGGGAGTGCAAGTTTCAAGTTTTATAATCATAAAATCTCTTTGTCTTCCTCTGTCCCCCACAGTGTTGCTGAGGCCTCTCCCTGTGAGGGAGGGTTTCTCTCTGCAGCTGCCAAGGGGAAAACAGCCACTGTCTCTGCTCCCTTGGGAACCTGTGGTCAGAACTAGTATAGTGTGGGTTTTTCTCCTCTTTTGGTCTTATCTGTGGGAGAATACTTTTTGCAAGCACAATTTTTTTTTTCCATTAGTGTGAAAAGTCAAAGAAATGCACAAGAACATGTATTACAGCTAGGTAATCCAGTGGATCCCATTAACAGGCTTCCTGCACTCAGGCAACCACAGAGTTTTAGCTGGATATAAAGAATTCCAAAGACTATGTACAGACCAATGCTCATATTCTTGATTCCATTAGGTGAATTAGTATCAATTTTCTTGAAAATTGTATTTGCATTGATAGGGTTCCATAGAATGGACACTACCTCCAGAGCAACCAAGTGAAACACCAAAGGGCTGCATTCCTTGGAAAGTTCCTGCTTCTGTGGAAGAAATTAAGAAGGCAATAGCAAATCAGTTTGTTTCCCACACCATGAGAGACTTTGTGGATCTAGAGAAAGGTAAACATGTTTGTTTTCTTCCTGACCCTGGTCATGTACAGGGCAACGCTTTGCAACGCCTTGCAGTAGTTAGCAGCATGGTTGTGGTCCTTTCCTTTGAGCAACTCACAATCTAGACATGAAATAGGAAATGTCATGTACAAAAACAGTCAAGTATAAACAGGTACATGTTTTAAGAAATGTGGGTGGCTATGGGTACAAAATAAAACATTAGCCTAACATGAGGTGGTGAAGTGGGAGGTGGAGGTGGAGGTCAGGAAAGACTTCTCTTCCTGATTCTGAAGGATGAAGAGAAACTAGCCAGGTAAAGATGCAGGGGAGAGTGTCACTGTTGCTTTGTGAAGACCTAGAGGAATATTTGAGGAACTAAAAGAACTTCATGGATAGAGATGAAGTCAAGGGCAGGTGGGAGGAATGAGAGAAGAAACCAGCACAGGCAGAGAGAATTCAGTTTGTAAGGGTGATATAAGGGATAGGAGTTTATCCCAGGAGCAATCAACAGGTTTGTATTAGGGTGGTGTCGTAGTTCAGATGGGTACTCTAGCATGAAAGAGGTGGTCTTGCCTGAAGGAAAGAGACTACCAAGAGGTTGCCAAAATAGCTCCAGGGGGAGAGTGGTGACCTGAAGCAGGGCTGTGCAGTGTGGATGGAGGTAAGGCACCAGCAGAGATGATGGGATGGGCACTTCAGTCCACACCAGCATGATGGAAGATGGTTTTCCCATTCAAGGGCAGGACCTGTGGCTCTGGCTGACATTGTACTACCAGTGTCTACTCCAGTGTCTGATTCATCATAAGCAATGAAAAATATTAGTAGAACAAATGAATGATCCACAGAGTTGAGCAACTGATAGATGACAGGGATAAGGAAGTAAAAGGAGCAAGGTGTCTGACTGGGGATGGGATGGTGGTACCTTTAGTAGATAGGTAGAAAAACAATAGAGGGTTAAGCAAGGCCCTTTTAATTTTCTCTGTTGGTAAGAGGTAGAGTCTAGCACTCTCTTCATGCTGCATCCTAGAAGAACACATGCCTCCTTCTGGAATGAGAGGTCCACTATACAGATCTTGCCTTGCAAGAGTCTAGATTCTCCCATGATTCACTTGGCTCTGCCCTTAGGATTCCGTAGCTGGGATAACATTTGCCTTGGTTTTCTGTAGGGTAGGTGGAGATGACACTGTAACCTTTCTCAGGGGCCCCAAATGAACTTCGTGTAGTCAGACACATTTTCCAGAAATGTCATAGATGCTGATACAGTGCAATTTTGTTCTTGTATACAAGCAGGAAATTTGCTTCATGAGAATTCATGAAAATTGAGTGTAGATTGTCGTGAGCAGCACAATTAATAATTACTCAGAGGTGGATTGTCTTTAAATGCAAGTGTACATTCAATCACAACAATCATCAAATATAATCAATTTTTGAAAAGGTAATGAGTGTTCTGGAGCACCCCAACTAGCATTCAATGAGCACTAATTAAACATTATAGGTAAGTCACACTATCGTAGGGCAACTAAACACTACAAGTAATTCACACAATCCTAGGGCAACTACGGTGCCCCAGAATACCTCTGGTGACACGTGACTTCTCTTAGCTAAAGAGCGGACTTTGTCTTTTTCTGGTGGTTCTCTTCAGCCAATGGCTAAACGTCAGGGAATGGTGGAGTTGATCCAGGGATGGAGAGCAAGATGGCCAGTCTCACTTATGTCTCTGGAGCAGAAACCCCCAATGTGGCAGGACAAGCAGTATAAATGTAGTTCCAAGTTGGTGGTATAAGCAGATGATTGGTTACACTCAGTAAAAGTCAATGTTAATTGGTTATGTCCAGCGAGATAGTGTAATTGCAACTGGGATATATTTTGTGCATGTGCATGGAGCTATGATCCCTATCAATTGTAACAAGTCATTGCTAAGCAGGCCTATGGTAAGGTGCCCCTTACAGCCCCTTATCGATTGCAAGCAGGCATGCCTAAGCAAGTCAATGGCTGCTGTTCCTTATGGCCAGCAACTTAGTGAGTCCGAGTCCCCGGCATGTCCAAGCATGTCTATGGCATATGCTCCTTACACAGATATTTTAAAACTGTTCCCTGTTATGGAGAAAGCAATGCACTCTAGTTGGCTTCTCCAAGCCTTGTGACAAAATGGCGGTTGGAGCCTTGGTGCTCTCCCACCTCTTTAGTAAGAACACATGACCCTGAGGAAGATTGACAGCTACGTGGGATTTAAATACAAACTGAGGAACACAGAGGGCCCCCATCTGCCTGAGACTCTGGAAGTCAAGGGAGGATAACGACAAATCTCTTAATGCCTATGTCTCCATTTTTATTCCTGCCCACTCCATCTCAACAGTCCATTCACGAGAACTCGGAATGCTCCTCCCCTTTCCCTGAACAGGAGCTGCCCTGCTCCAGTTATCTTGTTTTTCCTCCTAGACCATCTTTCTGTCTCTGGAGCATCCTTGTCCACCCCACCAGTTATACCCCTTTAAATACCAACCAAGAATAAGGACCTCACATCTCCCTTTGACAACTGTGTGTTTCCCTGATTCCCTTCACAAGAACTGGTAATGTTTACTAATCCCTTAGTTTTTCACAAATGAACACATTAAATCTTCATAACAACCCATGATGTTATCACCCTCAATCAAAAGTGAGGAATCTAAGACTCAGAGGGGTGAAGTAACCTGCCCATGGTTATCCAGCTAATGACTGGTGCAGTCTAGAATATGAACCCTGATAGTCTGGCTTCTCTTGTCAAAACCGCATCCCTAGCTGGACACACTAGTGCATGTCTGTAGTCCCACCTCCTGGAGAGGCTGAGGTGGGAGGATTGCTTGAGTCCAGGAGCTCAGGGCCAGCCTGTGCACTATGGCAAGACCCCATCTTGAAAGGCAAAACAAAACAAAAACAAAATCATCTGCTTCTGTCAGAGTTAAAATTCTTCAAGGATCAAATTACATATGCTATTTCCAATTCTTAACTTTTTGCTTACTATTTTTAAGAATTAAGTTACTTTTATTAAACAAATATATGCAGATATTTAAATGGTTACTCAAAGAAATGTAAAGAAATTACAATGATTCCCGATCTGCCCCTCTCCAATGCCACCCCTACCTGCCATTAGTGATCCATTTTAATCCTTTTAACAGTTTCCTCTACATGATCCTCATATTTTTAAACACTGCTGCTAGTTTGTGAGTCACCAATTTTAGGCATTATTATTGATTCTGCTGTGGTAGTAGAGGATCTGGTTCTTCTATAACTATTTCTCATTCCTCCTCCATTCAGTCTTTCAGTAGAATTATATTCCAAATTTTCGGTTACATTACGTTGTTACCGCTTAAATTATTGTTAATGATGACATGACATATTGTGATCACATAATATGATATGATTATGGAACTTTTATCCTGAACCAGTATGTATTACATGATTGTTATTATTTTTTGTTTGTTTTTACTATTTAATATTTGACTTTGTTTCCACATCTTATTTTCTATGTGCCTGTCACTATTTTTTCCCCAAATACTTTATCATACACTTGCCAAGATTTTTTCCAAACAGCACATTCTACCAGTTCTATTATTTCTCCTGGAAATCTTCTGACACCCCTTACCCCAATCATTCTCCTCTAATCTATACTAGTTGTTTTTTTAGGTTTGCCACCCAACTGGGCCCCAGGACCTTCTTTTTCATCATTCTGGGAATTTTCTTCTGTATTTTCCCTGAAATGGATCCCCTGTTTCCTGAATCCACATCTTTCTCTTTCTTATTCTCCTTTCATTTTGCTGAAGCATATCTTCCAGTAACTTCCTATGAATGCGTACAGGGGAGAAATGTTTTTGCCAATCTGGAAATGTCTTTTTTACTTTGCTGCATTCATTTGATAGTTTGACTGGATATAGAATTCTGGGTTGATGATTATTTTCCCTCAGAACATGTTCTTCCAAATATGTTCTAGCATCCCAGATACAGACAACTGATGCTATCTTAATTTCTGATTCCTTTGTATTTTTCTCTTGGAAACTTTGTAAAAAAGTTCAGAGGTTCTTTGGTTCAGTTTTTCAGAGAATAAATTTCTAATTAGGAAGTGTTATGGCTTGGATTTGAGGTGTCCCCCAAAGGCTCCTGTGTTAACACAGGAATTTTTGAGGTGAAGTGATTGGATTGTGAGAGCTGTAACCTAATCATTCCATCCTAGTTTGAATGGACTGAGTGATATCTGCAGGCAGGTAGGGCATGACTAGAGGACATGGGTCACTGGTGGTGTGCCCTGCAAGACTGCATCTTCCCTGTGGCCCCTTCCCTCTCTTTCTGTTTTCTAACCCCACCCTGAACTGAGCAGCTTTCCTCCATTGGGCTCTTCCCCCCATGATGTCCTGCCTCACCTTAGGCCCAAAGCAATGGAGTTGGCCATCTATGAACTGAGACCTCTGCAACTGTGAGCCACAAATAAACATTTTTTCTTCTAAGTTTTCCTTGTTGGGCATTTTAGTTACAGTGATGCAAAAGCTGACTTAAATAGAAAGTGCCTTGTTTTAGTCAACTTTTTCACTGCTGTGACTACAGGACCTGACCAGAACAACTGTAGAGAGGGAAAAGTTTATTTGAGGGCTCACGGTTTGAGAGGCCTTAGTCCATACAAGGCCAGCTCCATTCCTTGGGACTTGAGGTGAGGCAGAACATCATAGCCAAAGAATGTGGCAGAGGGAAACAGCTCACATGGTGATTGGGAAGCAGAGAGTGAGTCTCCATTTGTCAGATACAAATATATACCCCAAAGCCACGTCCCAATTCCCACCTCCTCCAGCCACACTCTACCACTTCAATTACCATTCAATTAATCCTTATTAGGGGATTAATTCACTGATTGGGTTAAGACTCTTATAACCTGATCATTTCTCCTTCTTGCATTGCCTCACATGTGAGTTTTGGGGGACACATCACATCCAAACCATAACATGTCTTAACTCATTTTCTCCTGCTATAACAGAGAACCCCAGATTGGGTAAATTATAAACAATAGAAGATTATTTGGGGCTCGTGGTTCTGGAGGCTGGGAAGTCCAAGATTAGGGGCTACATCTAGTGAGGGCCTGCATGATGCATCTTAACATGGTGGAAGGCATTGCATGATAAAAGCACATGAAAGCAAGAGAGAAAGATGGAGTCCAAATTTATCGAGAGTCCACTCTTGCAATAACCAACCCAATCCCAGATAATCTTATTAATCCGTTCTGCCCTTGTGATCTGATCACCTCTTAAAAGTCTTACCTTTTAATACTGTCACAGTTGCAATCACATTTCAATATGAGTTTGGAGGGGACTTTCAAACCACAGTACGACAGTCATATGACTGCATGGGGTTCAGAAGGTGATGCGGGGAACCACTCTACATCCAAGCTTTCAGCCAAGCCTCTGATCCAGTCTTGAGTCTCCCTCCCTGTTTTCCACTATAGTATCACATCCAAATTTGAACCTGCTGGAATTCCATAGAGTGGGTTAGTTCACTTATTGTTTCCTTCTGCAGTCACTTAGGTTTCAGCTTCCCCTGCTCTGCTCATTCAATTGCTATATCTTGTGTTAACGTTTCTCATCTATAGTCACTGCAGATGAAGTTTGGGCATGGAAGGATCCTAAATGCAGGAATACAATGGAGACAATTCACTGGGTTCAGTGTGAGACACTGCTAGCCCTTTGAATTTTCAATCCCTTCTAGGCTAGGTTTTGTCCCCATCAAGTCACTGAAACTTTTCTTAGTAAGGGCCTTGGTGGCCTTCCAGTGAGATCTTTCCATTTGCATCTTTCCCATCCCATGAGCAGCGGTCAGTATAGCTGGCCACTCGCTCTTTCTGGGAACACCTTTCTCTTTGCACTTCTGTGTTGTCACATTCTCTTTGTTCCTCCTGTTCCTTGTGTCCTCCTTTCTGATCATTTTTCCATTTGGTATCTATTACAGGTTCTGATTCCTTTAAACAGTAACTATCCTAGACTCCCACATTTGTGTCTCTCTCCCCCAAACCTGTCTGTAGACTCTCAGTTTCATATACTAGGAGAAGTCTCATGAGGGTTCCAACACATGGCCTTTTTTCCCTGGCAACTGATCTTACATTACCTGTTGGTCCCTCCAGTCCCTCCACCACAAGGCAGATGGATTATCTTTTAAACATCTAAACAGGATCACATTATTCTATTGCTTTTCTTTCACTTGACTTTCTATTGCACTTTGAATAAAATCCAAGTTTCAGTTCCTTCTGTGGCTTTCTGTCAGGCCCTTACTCAGCTCCTTTCCCTCATCCCCTTGTTTCATCCCCCTCATTCATGGGCCTCCAGCCACATGGGCTTTTTTAGGACCCGAAAGATGCCAACTTCCCTTCCATCTTTGGCCAGTGTGCACGCTGTCCCCTTTGCCTGCAGCTCTCATCCCCAGCTCTTTTGGAGGCTTTCCTTTTTCATCCTGCAGACCCCAGCTCCAGTGTCACCTCCCCTATGAGGCCACCTTTTACTATTTTATCTGAAGGGATCTTCATCTTATTGCATCTAGCACTTTGCACTTTGAGGTCATTTGTTACTGATTCTGGTCTTTGGTTGTTTTTGTTTTACTCCTTCATCTCCTATTCAGTAAGTTGCCCACTCAGGGCTCATTGCAGTGCCTGGTGGATAGAAGCAGCCCAGGAAATATTTGTTGAAATGTCAGAGAGAATATATGGAAAATATTCTTCTTGAGATTATAGATGGGCATGGGATTAAAAAAAAACCAGGATACCTGCACATAAACAATAAGAATCATGGAAAAACATTGGAAATGTCAGAATTCTTCAAGATATCTTTGAGTTTCCAATCAAAATTGTCCATTCAGCATGAGCAACTCACCATTTCCCTTGAGTGCTGGTAAATATTCAGCACCTGTCAAGATTCCCTCCTAAATTTCTTAACTCCATCTGTTTCTCTCCCTCTCCACAGCCCTGCCTCAGTTCAGGCTACCAGTGTCTACTTTGGATGACCTTTGATGCAACTCCCTTTTCTAGTTCCTTCCCCGCAATCCACTGTGCATACTATGGTCACAGTGAACTTCTGGAGGTGCAAACCGATGTTACTTGGGCTCTTAATCCCTTCAGGGACTCCCCCATAGTCCTCAGGACAACAGCTAAATGCCTTAGTTTGCATGATGGGCACCCTTGCCCCTGTCTAGCCTCCTCTCTGCTTGTCCCCACAGCCTCCTTGAGATTGCCCTGCTGCCCACACTCTGCAGCCGCCTCCCGCCTGCATGTGTAGCTGCTTCCTGTGCAGTACATCTCCCTTCCTTCTTTCAGCATGTCTCCCCACCACTTGAGTCTAGACGTAGGCTTCATTTCAGTCCTGGAAGCCTTCTCTGATCTCCAGTTTTGTCTCAGTGGCTGTCTCACATGTTTTTGTAGCCTTCCAACCTCTTTGGAAGGATTTATCACATAATATTGCAATTATGTTTTATGTGCATATTTCTCTAAGACTTAAAGCTTCTGAAGCACAAGGACTCTGTCTTAGCTTGGTCTACTCACTATTGAATATTGGATTAAGGCAAAGGTGTTTTTTTGTTTGTTTGTTTGATACTGGGGATTGAACTCAAGGATGCTTTACTGTTGAACTATATCTCCCGTTGTTTTCATTTTTAAAAATTTTGAAACAGGGTCTCACTGAGTTGCTCAGGCTGGTCTTGAACTTGCAATCCTCCTGCCTCTCAGCCTCCCGAATTGCTGGGATTACAGGTGTGTGCCACCATACCTAGCAAGATACTTGGATTCACATTCACACTTGGAGAACTTGGCTTGGATGAATTAGAACAGTTGGTAAAGACAGAACCATATCCCACTTGGCTTTAGAGTATGTACCCATAGTCCTAATGGTTTTGAGTGGTTTTTGCTCTAGATTTTCTTTTGGCGTGAGCCTTTCTGCAGAAGCCTACCTAATCTAAATGGGCTGGTTTCCTTTTTATTTATTTATTTATTTAAACAGCAGAATGCATTTCAAGTCACAGTACACATATGGAGCACAATTTTTCATTTCTCTGGTTATAAACAAAGTAGTCTCATACTATTTGTGTCTTCATACATGTACCTAGGGGTAGTGATATACATTTCATTCCACCATTTTTCCTACCCCCATGCCCCTTCCCTTTCCCTCCCTCCCCTTTGCCCTATCCAAAGTTCCTCCATTTCTTCCATGCTCCCCATCCCCACCCCCATTATGGATCAGCATTCACTAATCAGAGAAAACATTTGGCCTAGATGCCCTTCAATAGATGAATGAATAAAGAAACTGTGGTATGTATACACAATGGAATATTACTCAGCATTAAAAGAGAATCAAACT
>CM053404.1:119052697-119198621 GCA_028644305.1 Xerus rutilus | reverse complement strand
GTGTGTGTATGAACGCGTGTGTGTTGGGGAGGAAAGGAGGTATTTTCTACCCTTAAAAGTGCTTAAATAGTAGGTTTAGGGAAACACTGAGAACAGATGTTTTGCCTCATATTGAGGCAGAAGTGTATATTTTCAAGTGGGAGCCTGACGCCTCTCAACAGATGTCTCTGGGCCAGTTTGTCACTTCAGAAGGAAAACAAGAGATTCCTGAAGGTCTTTTGGTCTCATCCTGAAAACAGAGGAAGCTCGGCAACAAGCCCAAGCTACTTAAATGTGGCAGATATTTAAAATTGTCCTCTGCATTTTACAAAGAGCTCATTTTGTTCCAGGAGGCACATCTGTGGGAATCCACAGCAAGACTATTTCTGTCTTTCCCTAATCAGATGCTTCCTTCTGCCTGGGGACTGGCCAAAGAGTAGCAGCCACCACTATTGCCCCTGGGGAACCATGGTGGCTTCTAGGCACCTTGGTCTTGTGTCTGTGTCATATGCAGTCTGAGTTTTGGTGATGCCCCCTAAGGGTGGAATCTTTCCTCAACCTGCATCTTCATCTTCCAAGATGCCTAGGTCAGATGATCTTTCAGGTCAACCCTACGTGTCCACTCAGTCTGGTTTTCCTTCCCAGACAGGCGAGACCTGGCCCATTAGCTAAGAAGGTAGTTTTAGGATGATCTTTAGGTCTTTTGCTTCTTCTTGGTCCTTAGGACAGCACTGGGGGCAGCTATCTGAAAACCCATAGCCCAGAGCTCTGCTATTTTGTGCAGATGTGGGCTGATGGAGGAGCTGCTTCTGTGGGTTTCAGCTTCTCTCTCCACTTTAGAATGGATCACTCATCTGCTGGCTGCATTAGACACTGACAAGCAAGTAGGAGATTTCCTATGCATCATGCCCTAAACCTCTGTCATTTTCTAGTGTCAGGAATGACACAGATGCTTTTCAGCTGGTGAAGATCTCAGAGGTGCTGTGTGTGTGTGTGTGAGAGAGAGAGAGAAAGAGAGAAAGAGAGAAAGAGAGAGAGAGAGAGAGAAAGAGAAAGACAGGGGGAGAGAGAGAGATGGAGCTGAGCAAGTAGGCAGAGAATAAAACACCTGGTTGATGTCATGGGCTCAGTTATTATCAGCTCAGTTTGAAGTATTTTACTGGATGACCCCCTTCATGAGTTGCAGTTCCTGATGGAATAGGAGCCCAGAACAAGAATATTTTGAGAGAGAAAGGAGAGAAAGACTAGCTTGCACCTTTAGTAATGACCTGAGACAGGGTGGAAAATGTCTTGGAGAAGAGGGTAAGATGAGGAGGGATAGAGAAAACTCTAGGAAGATACAAAATACTGGGGAAGGAGGAGGAGAGAGCAGTTAAGGCAAACCTTCCATTTCCATTAACTCTGTTGCCACATTTGGTACAGATTGAGCATCCTTCATTCAAAGACCTGAAATCCAAAACTTTGTGAGCTCCGACGTGATGCCACATGTGGGAAATTCCGCACCTGACTTCATGGGATAGGTTGCACTTAAAACCCAGGTGCACTAAAAATATTGTATAAAATTGCCTTTGGGCTCTGCAGATAAAGTGTATACAAAACACAAGTGAATTTCGTGCTTAGACTTGGGTCCCATCCCCAAGATATTTCATTGTATTTATACAAATATATTCTAAAATCCACAAAATCCAGAATTATGAAACACATCTGGCCTCAAGCATTTTTGATAAGGGATACCTCACAGTTAATTTATGACTTGATGAGATTGGGATCTGTTTAGTGATCAATCTGTTTTCAAAATCATTTTAATACCTAGGTCTGATTCAGAACACCCAAAACTTTGTGCTTTTTGAGTGTCTTGTTATCCATTGGTAAAGACTGTGCAATCTACCCATTTTCCTCCCATTTAAAAGATAAAATCTGACGTCTGGTTTTCTGTGAACTTTTTCAGCTACTACTCCTTCCTCATCTTTTTCTATAACCTGTGAATATGACTGTCTAGAAGGTATTTCTTTGTAGTATTATGAATGCATTTATTGGGCTGAGGATGTAGCTCAGTGGTAGAGTGCTTACCTAGAATGTGTGAGGCCCTAGCTTTAGTTTCCAGTGCTACAAAAAAAAAAATGCATTTATTTAATCACTCAACAAACTTTATTAACTGAATACCTACAATGTTCATCTGATACAAAGATAACTGATAAGTGAAAAACAAACCCTCTTGTTAGGAAGCTCATTGCCTGGCGTGGGAGACAGACCTGTAATATTAATGTTGCAGGCTTTGTAATGCAAGTGATCTTTGGTTCTATAGGAAGCCTATGCAGGGTACTCCCAGCCCTGAGGATGCACAGGGGTCAGGGAATGAGGGAAGGCTACTCAGAGGAGATGAATCTGCCCAATGAGAAGAGGCGAGGCCTTTCCTAGTACAGGAAACAGCATAGATAAAACCATGGAGACACGAACCTGCATCTGTATATAATTTAACATGAGTAGCACTTGAGTTACAATTGGTAATCTTTTGGGGTAGTTGACATTAAGTTTTACACAGTATCATCCTTTTTACTAATGCATGCCATATTTGATTCATCTTCTATGCCTATCTTTGGTATTGGAAGGAAGGAATTTTTCTTTTGCTTATCTTAAAATAAAATCTTTTCTATGAAGTTTAAAACTAGAGACAATGCTTAAACTGAAAAGGATTGATGATGGCAATTGTCGAGGACATAGCACAATCAGAACTCCCATACTTTGGGGGAATATCAAATAGTATCATCACTTTGGGAACAGATATGGCAGTTTTTTATAAAGTTGAATATATAACTCTTTCATGACTCAAAAATTCCTCCTCTGGATATATACCTTAAAGAAAACACGTGTCCACAAAAGGACCCTTACAAAAAAGTTTATAACTGCTTTATTCTTTTTAAAAAAATTTGGGGGGAGAGTGTCCCGGGTATTGAACTTAGGGGCACTCGACCGCTGAGCCACATCCCCAGCCCTATTTTGTGTTTTATGTAGAGACAGGATCTCACTGAGTTGCTTAGCACCTTGCCCTTGCTGAGGCTGGCTTTGAACTCGTGATTCTCCTGTCTCAGCCTCCCAAAGTGCTGGGATTACAGGCATGCACCACTACACCCGGCCCACTTTATTCTTAATAGTCTCAAACTGGATACAATTCAAATCCCCATCAGTAGTAAAATGAAGAAATAAATTATGATATATTAACACAGTGGCAATAAAAAGAAACAAATGATTGATGTATACAACAAAATGTATAAACTGCAAAAACATGCTGAGTGAAAGAAGCCAGACACAAAAGAATATCTTCTATGTGGTTTCACTGATTGGAAAGTCTACAACAGGCAAATCTTGTCTTTGATTAGTCTTGAGATGTAAAGTATTGACTGGGAAGAAACATGGAGGACCTTCTGGGATGGCAGGATAGTTGACATTTTCATGTGGGTGTGGCATATAAGCATGTAAGTATCCATTGATCAAACTGTACATGGAAGATCAGTGCATTTCTTTTTATGGAAAAGAGAACCTTGGGCTGAGGTCGTGACTCAGTGGTAGAGCGCCTGCCTGGCATATGTGAGGCACTGGGTTCGATTCTCAGCACCACATATAAATAAATAAATAAATAAATAAATAAAATTTAGATCCCTTAACAACTAATACACATATTTAAAAAAGAAAAGAAAAGGGAACCTCAATGTAAAAATACTGGGGTCAAAAAGTATGTGGTTGGGGTAGGAACCAATCAAAATTAAACATGAGACTGCAAAGACAAATAAATGCAAATATAGTTGGAGAGAAAAGAGTAACGCATGCACACGTGGCACCTGATCTAGGGATCCCCACTGGCTTTTGTGACCTTGAGCAGGCTGACGTGAACATTGTGCTGAACATGTTATCACTTGCATCTTCTTTTTGGCTTTGGCTGCACACATGACAGTTTCCGGAAGTGAACCACATTGCTGACCAAATAGAGAATCACAAATGTTCAGAACCATACAAGACTCTTCCATTTCACAGATGAGAAATATTCCCAGGGTTCAACAGTCATCGCTCAAGAATAACAAAACCTACCAGCTTGGGTGGATAGAAAAACAGGCTAGCTTCTGTGAGACTCTAGGCATAAGTTTCAATTGTTTATCATCAATGTTTATTACTGTACACCCAGTAACAAAGGATCAGGCTGTTAGATGTCTCTGGTGAGCCAGGCATCATCTAGGTACTTCACACACATCCTTAATCCATCACTACAGCAGGGTAAGGTAAGTACTGTGAGTTGTATTCAAAGATGAGGGGATGAAGAAGTAGAGAGGTTAATGGCCTGATAACACTGGCCAGCTCCGGACTGAGACTTAACACAGTTTAATTCTAAAATCTTACCAGTAAGGGCTGGGGCTATGGCTCAGCGGTTGAGTGCTTGCCTCGCATACGTGAGGCACTGGGTTCGATCCTTAGCACCACATAAAATAAATAAAGATATTGTGTTCACCTACAACTAAAACAAAATATTAAAAAAAAAAAATCTTACCAGTAAGTCTCCCGATACCTTGAATATTAAATTTACTCCTTAACAATTATACAACTGTGCCTCTTTAGGTGTTAGACATAATTATCTTTTGATTCTTTTGATTTGATACCAAATTTGTAAATATTTGCCTCCTTCCTAGAATTTTTCTATTTAGCATTTAAATTCTTGCGTGAAATTTTCATCCTGATTTTCTTCATGATTTTCAGATCGACAAATTCTTGATCACTTTATTCATTCTCACTGTGACCTCAACAAAGAAATGAAAGAGGAAAATTGTTCAGTGAAGAAAATCAGAAAATCAATGGAAGCAATGGGGCCTACCTAGTCATTTTCTCAAAAATCAAGAAAAAAAAATGGATGCAAATTACTCCAAATGCGTTGTGATAGTTGTGAGCCTGTGTATTTATTTTTTAACAATAAAATCATTTAAGGCTACAAATTTACCTCTGCACAAAGCTTTAACTGTATCTGATAGATTTTGATATAATGTCTATTCCTTTTGGATCTTAATTTTTGGTTTCAATTTCAATTTCCTCTTTGAACTAGGAATTATGTGAAAGAGATTTCTTAACTTCCCAATAACTAGAAGATTTTAAAATTATTTTTATTGTTGATTTATGTCTTGAATGAAGTAAAATAAATGCATCTGCTTTGGGAAAATCATCCAAGTTTTTTTTTAATGCCATTAATTAAATATATGATTAATTTTTGAGTTACATGAATAGAAGAGAAAAATTTAGTTTGTTGTATTTTTCAAATATTTTGCCTCAATGTATACTTGAACTGTCAGATTTTGAAAGAAAAATATTAGAAAGCTCTCACAATAAATGATTTTGTCAATTTCTCCTTGTATTTCTGGGATTTTTATTTTATATGTATATCAGCTATATTGTTTATTCTGTTGAGGTTTATGTCATATACAGAGCTTCTTCGCTGATTTTTTCCCTGTTCTCCTTTAACCTGGTTAATGCTTTTGGTTTTGAATTGCATTTTACCAGATACTAATGTTTCCATTCATGATGGTTTTATTGTTTGGGTTTTTTTGTTTGTTTGTTTGGGGTTTTTTTTTTTTTTTGCATTTACTTGCGCCCCCTTTACTTCCAGTCTTTCTTTGTAACTTTGCTTCATTGTGTTTCTGGCAATGCCTTAGGTCTGAGTTTGATATCATAATTAAATCATTTTCTTTTAATAAAGGAAGTTAGTACACAGTGATTGTGATGTTTTTACATATTTGGTTTTATATGTTTTCTACATTATTTTTTGTTTGCTATTCCTTGTTCTTTTGTTTTACTTTTCCTAATTTTATTTTTTCCGCTACTGTGAATTTTTAAAATATACTATTTTTTCATTATATAGTCTTTACCACACAGTCATTACTAAATTTGAATGTCTCCGCCTATATATGTAAATTACATAATCTCTATGTTACCGCTGCCTTTTACTTCCCCATTTCTCCCACACTTGCTTACCAAGATCCTTTGTTTTTCCATTTAATTTTGTCCTTCCCACTCCATCCTCTGCATGTAAATGTGCACGCGCGGGCGCGCACACACACTTTTCCATACTGACAGAGTTTGGAGTTTTGTTAAGGATTTATTTTTTGGCTTAAAATCTCTAATAGATTTCAGCCACATTATCTGTATTGTCTAGTTATTCATTACTGTCACTGCTTCCCGTTCCCCTTGTTTTTCTGTATCATGAGCTCCATATTCTGACTTACTTTCCTTTGGTTAGAACATTTTCTGTGTATTTCCTCTGATGGGTTACATGGTGGGCAATCCTCTGAGACTTTACTTGTTCAAACATATTCTTTTGCCTACATGATGATATCTTGGCTTAGCTATGGAATTAGCAGAACTTTTTCTTATTTTCTCCATGTTCACAGTCCTTGTTTTAATTGTCTTCAGGTTTAGAGTATAATTTGTAAGTCTTATTCTATTACCGCTCTAAGTGGCCTGTTTCTGTTTCCCCCAAAAGTTTATGATTTTCTCTTTCAGTTGTAGCATTCCCATAGTTTTTTGATGTTCAGTGTTATCTGAGATGTTCCTCTAGCTTTGGGAAATTGCTTTAATTTCACCTGTTTCTATTATTACTTTTCTTCTCTCTGTCACTATGTTTCTTTCCTGAACCAACACTCACTCATATCAGAGGCTCTTGGATCTTCTTTTTGTTTAAAGATTCCATTTGTAAGTATTTTGCTTTCTGTTAGGTCAGTTCAGGGCCCAGAATGTCCAATGAGGGGGACCGATCAGGGCAGCTGAGGATCCCAGAGGCCAGCCAGATGCTGACGTCACCAGTAGACGTACCTCTTGTCAATCAGCAAGTTTTTCCTGACCTATCCAGGAAGGACTCTGGCCTTCTCTTCCTGCCCCCAAGCCCTCCCCTTCCTGACCGGGCCTTTTGAAATTGTCTGTATGACCGATAGCGGGCGCCATTCTCCTGTACACACTCTGATGGACGGGAGAGTTCAGCCCGAGAGCATGTATTTCCAATAAAGCCTTGCCCAGTGGTTTTAATTTATCTCCTTCTGGTCCTCTTGTCTTTACACTTTCTCTCTCTATTGTATGAAATTGCTTCCTTTTGTTCACTCCAAGCATCAGTTTGATTCTCAGCAGTGGCCATTTGTAAATCCGGGTATCACGTTTTATGGTAGCTTAAATTTCAGGAAGCCGCCTTTTTCTCTGAATTGAATCCCCTTTAGAGTCTGTAGGAGCGTCTCCATACCTTCCAACCCTTACCTTCCGTCCTTCCCCATTCTATGCTAATAGACTGTGCTCTTGCCAGAGAGCACCCCTTTGTCTGTGACCTATGGATCTGATTGGTCCAAGAGTGTATTTAAGCTTCTGTACTTTCTGGAATAAACGGTGTTTTCTGCATCTCGCTCCGGTGTTTCTGCGTCTCACTGGGGCAGAGCAGATTCTTTACCTACACCCCGGGGCCTGGGGAATTTGGCTCCGTGGAACACCACTGTCCAGAAAGACCTCATATGGTCTTCCTCTCTGAAGATCTCTCCCTCGTCTTTTCTGGACCCCAACTCATCAAGCAGGACCCACGTGGCACCCCCTCAACCCCTCTTAAAGCGATAAGAGTCATTATGCTTTGTTCAAATGACTTTATTCTTTGCCTTTTCCATTGATTCTGCCTTAATTGCAGACATGGTTTCTGATTGCTGGCTCTTATCTTCTCCATCAACTTATGGAGTACCTGAAAATGGTAGCATGACTTCTTTGTGATCTCTTTGGCAGTAAACGAGCATCAGGGGAAAATGAGTATCAGGGGAAGAATGGCTGGCTTTTGCTTAGTGAACGAGCCACAAAGGAGCTGGGCTTAGAGAAGGAGTCTGACATGCAGGTAAGAGTCCGGTCCTGCTTCCTCCAAGTACGGAATGGACAGCGCTCTCAGCTGTGCAGACTAGGCAAAGGTTATCCCACGATTTCATCCTCTACTAGGTTTTTTAGGGTCACCAGCCTTGGACAGACCCTCCATCAGCAAGTGGATAGCTGGGGCCCTGTACAAGGGGTCTTCCCACATTTGTCCGTGTGGGGCCTCCCAGGATTTGCAAACCTGAGATCATTGCCTGGGATCCAGCAGACACTTTTCTTCCATGGCTTGGGACTGGTGGCTGCAGCAGAGCCACCAGGGTTGAAGGGAGTGGAAAGCCTTCACACACTTCAGACATGCCCCAGTACCTCTGTCCTGTGCTGTGTTCTGCTGCTATGCCAACATATCTGAGATTGGGAAATGTATAAAGAAGAGATTTATTTCTCACAGGTCTGGAGGCTGGGAAGTCCAAGGTGGATATGGTGAGGGCCTTCTTATTGTGTAATAACATGGCAGAGGGTATCACGTGGAGAAATCAAAGGAACATGCTGGCTTGGGTCCTTCTACCTCTGCTTATATAGGCACTAAAAATCTCCTGGGGCCTCCAGTCTCAATAACTTCATTTAACCCTGATTACTTCCCAAAGGCCCCTCCTCCAAATACTGTCAACATATGAATTGGGAGATTAAGTTTCCAGCACTTAAGCATAATGCTGCTTTTATGTCTTTTTTAGAACTTTTTTACTGTAGCAGTAGCCAACCAAGAACTCTCCATGAATTCTCTTAGTTCAGTATGTGTAGTGTGGGACCTCCTGACTCTTTACAGCACCCACTCCAAATCAGAGGTCCACATATTACGTCAGAATCCTAAACAAACGTTATATGAACATTTATTGAACACATAGTGCCAGGAAGTGTTTTAAGTGATGGGAAAATACATTGAGCTTGTATTCAAGTAGAAGCCTCTTGGGAGGCTCCTACTGAGAAGAACTCATTTAAGCTGAGGCTTCAAGAGGAGGAAGTCAGCTAAGTAAAGAGATGGGGCAATAGCTTTCCAGGCTTGGGGAGCAACAAGGAAGTACAATGAAGTAGGAAAGACCTTGAAGTGTCCTAGAAACCTGCAGAGGGCAGAGTTGCTGAAGTCTAGTCAGTTGGCCAGGAACAGGGGACAGAGGGACAATTATGCAAAACAAGGTCAAGGAGGCAGGAGTTCTATTTACTGTATTCTATTTACTGTGTTGTAGAATGTTCAATAGATTTCTGTTGATTCAAGTTCTGGATCACCCACGAACATGACTTGGTTTTATGCAAACCCTCTTTCAAACTCTGGTGGCAAAATTTTGTGCAGGACTCAAATTGTCAGCCATGAGGAACATGTCTGTGGGTGCATCTTCAGCTGTCCACCAACCTCCACAACCAAGTGGGATCCCTGACCTCCTGAAGGATATTTTTTGGGGGGTACCAGGGATTGAACTCAGGGGCACTTGACCACTAAGTCACATCCCCAGCCCTATTTTGTATTTTATTTAGAGACAAGGTCTCGCTGAGTTGCTTAGCACCTCGCTTTTGGTGAGACTGTCTTTGAACTCACGATCCTCCTGCCTCAGCCTCCCAAACTGCTGGGATTACAGGTATGCACCATCGCACCCAGCCTGGAGGATTTTTATTTTAATTCTCATACATTAATGTTCACAATGTGTGCAATAAATTTCTATGGGTCATGACAAAATCATTGTGCCATGTATCTGCAACTATACTATCTTGTGGGATAGTTTCACAGCCCTAAAAATCCTGTGCTTCACCATTTTAATCCTCTCCTCCTTTCAAACTATTTATTGCTTCTTGGAAGATGCTTTTGGTGCTCTCAAGGAGGAGAGTTGAGAAAAGCCAGCATCCCCTCCTTTGCCCTGAGTCACAATTCCAGTGGGTGAGGATCGCCATCTGTGGGGATTTAGAAAGTCATCCTCTATATGGGGTTCTAGAACTTGCCAGTGACTAGCCAATCTAGAGCCAGAAATTCTGTTTATACATACAGGACTGGGGTGCACTCTGACATTTCTGCTTGAGGCATTGTGATAAATTGAATTATTGTCCTCAATTCATCTCTCTCGCTCTCCCTACCCCTGGCTCTGTAATCTTGTATTCCCTCCTTATAAAGATGCAACGTATTTCTCCAGCCTTCAGTTGTGATCCTGGCCACAGTTGTGAGGCCTGTCCAGTAGATGTTAGCATACATACCTGGGCTGCCCTCTGGTCCCAGGAGGAGGATGAGATATGTGGAAAGAAGCCACCCCAGCTAGCCTGCCCCAGGGACACACAGACAGTGGATTCATGCCACAGAAGTTAATGGAGCACTAGCTGTCCGATGCAGGTGCAGTATTTGTTTAGATAATATATCTCTGGAACACTCAAAATACAAAGGAAGCCTCGGTTGAGTAAGTTCTCTTAAAAATATTAAGTCTGATCACTACTAACAAATGTGTGTTAAAAAAGTGATATGCATTTCAAAGTAGGAGGGTATGGTGCTTTTTAAAAACTTGCTACAAGGTAAAGGCGCTTTAACTGTTGGACATCTCAGAGGTTCTCATGAGGCCAGTAGCTGCTGCTTATTTTAATGGGCCAGAACATGTGGATGACTGCTTTAATGGGGTTCCTTCTCAGAGAAGATTGGCAAGATCGGATCAGCCATGCATTTCATGGGAATTCATTGCCTAGTACTAATACCTCTATAATTATATTTCAAAGAGAATATTTTTTGACAGTGATTTGGAAATATTTTCTCTTATGGTATCCTTCCATGGTTTCTTAATTTTCTTTTTACCCTCCTGCAAAACTTACCCCCTCAACTCATCCTATGAAATATATTTATATGTATTTTATTTAAAATACATTCTATATATACACACATGTGTGTATATACGTGTATAAATATATATATGTGTGTATATATATATGTGTGTGTGTATATATATGTGTGTGTGTGTGTATATATATATATATATATATATATATATATATATATATATAATGTCTGTGTTTTGTAGAAACCTCTTGAGAAAACTTAGGTAAATATGCTTAGACTTGTTCTATTTTGTTTTAAAAAATGCTTTCATGAATGGAAAAGTTGAAAACAAGATCACTTTAAACCAAAGATTGCAATAATCTGTAGAAATATAAAATAAAATACAATGGGCTATTCGGAGGTGCATTTCCACTACATATTACAATCTCCTCTCTGCACAGGAGGTGTGTGAGCTGGAAGCAATGCTTCCCACTTGGGTTGCACAATAGAACAACCTGGAGAGATTAGGGCCCCTCCGTGGACCAATTACATCAGAAATCCTGGCAATGGAGCCCAGGCAGCAATGGATGCTAAAGGTCCCCAGGTGATTCCAGTGCGCAGCAGAGACAAAGAACTAGAGGAGTGATCTACTGGGCAGGCCACCCTTGCTAAGGTTAAGTCAGTAGTTCAGCCAAGGTCTTGGCAAGAAACATGATAACTCCATTTGTTCCAAATTTTGGGACCTAAGTGAAGGGATCACCTACTGAGAACATAAATGAGGGTAAAACTTCTGGAGATTGGCAGCAAGAAGGCAGAAGCTACTTCCTCTAGGTCTGAATGGATTGGAGCCCAGGGCGATCCAGAGCTATGGAGGAGCTGCTGTCCGCTGGGAGGGACCCAACCACTGCTATACACACGAAACAGGAGAGGGCTGGAAAGAAATCCCTCAGCCTTCCTTGGCTTCCCTCTGATACAGCCTCATCTCCTGGCAATGGCCAAGTCCACTGGATGGACCAAGTCCATTGGATGCCTTCCAGCAAGGTCTAGAGAGGAATGTAGTCCAAAGGGTCAGGTAGCTTTTGGTGGCACTCAACCGACTAAAGAAGGATGGTAAAGGGATTTGGAAGCCAGGCAAAATGTACCCAACACAGCTAGCCAACCCTGTGGAGCCAAAACCAACACAGGAGTGTATGACCAAAGACCAGATATGATTTAGAATGTAACAAAGTTTGAGAGTAAGGAAGGAAGGAAAGAAAGAAAGAAACAGTAAGGAAGGAAAGAAAGAAAAAGACTGCATTCATATCCTAGAAAATCCAGAGTGCATGACTATGACAACTTCAACTTTATCTAATATTTTTTTAAATATATTTTTAAAAGATCTTTTCTTCCAGATGTCGTACTGTGATAGATACAAAGAACACAATATCTATTCTTAAAGATATAGGAGTCACACAGGTAGGAAATATCTATTCTTAAAGATATAGGATCACACAGGTAGGAAAATGTAATAAAAAATATTCTTTAATGAGCTCAGAGGGGTGTGCCTCCTTGGGAACACCTCTTAACCCCATCCACAGCCAGGTGATGCTGAGGTCAACTGAAGATTACTCTGCCCTGACTGGTCCAACACCAAGGATGCTACCCCTCTGCCTAGGATGGTCCTCAGTGGGGTGTGGGCTGAGCAGTCTTTGCTCTGTTGTTCTAAGGCTATAAGAGGACACATTCAGAGCTACCTGTAGTCTTTCTTCCAGCCTTTTAAGGACAAATGACCCCAGAGAATGGAAACACAAGAGAAAGTGCATGAAGGAGAGGGAAACCTGCTGAGATCGGAGTGTCTGCCCTTCAGCCATCTGCACACCAGGCTTGCCCAATTTATTTCTGCACTGATTCAAGCTGGATTGAGCTGGGCTTCTGCCCCTTGTAATCAATGAAGTTCTTAATAATGCAGAGATTTCAACAAAATCTGAAGAGAGGAGTCACAGAGCCATGTGCAGGGTGCTATGAGATTTCTGGGGAGGTTTGTCTAACCCTGCCTGCAGGGTCAGAAAGGATTTTCTGAACAAGGCAAGACCCAGATCTTTATTGAAGCTACAGGCACTGTAGTTACTATTTGCAAAAGCAAACCTCAAACTTGATGCCTCCAGAGGTCCATAGGAGGAGGGACAAGCTGTTTTTCCTTCTATATGACTGTTAGCAGATCCAGGTTCTTGGGTCCAGAAGTGGTAGCAATGAGACTAGATCCAGAGGAATTCAAACACAGGCAAGACTTTCTTGGGACATCTGCTCAAGTGAAAAAGGAGACACAGCTGTGACCCAGAATGTGTCAGTGGCCCCTCCAGCCAAGAAAGGGGGCCTGTTTTTATGAATCCCTGCAGCTGGTAGGAGAATGCATAGATGGGGGGTGGGAGAAAACACAAACCTGTGCGTAACAGGCTAAGACCCTGGGAGTTGGTTAGTAGCCCTCTGTGGTGGTCCCCCAACAGTTTCATTCTTTGATCTAGTTTTTTCCTCAGAGACGTTATGGCAAAGGCATCTTAGTTTTAATGATGGTTTTTGAGGTTGATAAGGTTGTTTGGGAGAGTGAGGGGGTAAGGGAAGAAAGGGTGTCATACCTTGAATGGGTAACGGCTATGTGTTAAGGCTTTGGGAATCTGCCCTTTGTCCCTGAGGTGGTCCCTGAGGGTCTGGCCACCATCCTCATTCAACAAGGAATCCCACTTGGGCCAGATATGTGAGGATTTTACCCCCATACTGAACAATTTTCCATAGCAGATGTCCCACAGTTCAATTCAATGGTGACACTAACTGGAGGTAGCTTGGACCCGCCGGGTTGAGGACGTGTTCCCACAAAGCTTCCCCAACTAGTGCCACTGGCAAGCAGTGGGTCCTCAGGTCATCTGCAACTTCTGTCCAACCTGGCTGCTAATGGGAAGTTCCCTCGACCCTCTCTGAGGTTCTACTGTTTGCGAGAACACCTCACACAACACAGGGAAACCCTTCCATTGACAGCTTATTATAAAGATATCACAGGACCAAGAACCTGATGGAGACGGACATGGGCAAGATACTGAGAAGAGGCACAGGTCCTCCCCGCTCTCTGGAAAACCACCCCCAGGCACCACCACGTGTACTCCAAACCTGGTCCTTTGGGTTTTTAATGGAGACTTCATTACGTAGGCATGATCCATTATGTCCTTGGCCATTGGTGATCAACCCTACCTTCGGTCCTTCTCCCTGCTTTGTGGGTAAGGCTGGAGGTCCTGATCCTCTTTCATGTGGTTGGTTCCCATGGCACCAGCCCCCATCCTCAGGCTGTCCAGAAGCCTCCCTTTCTCCATCAGTCATCTCGTTAGCATACCAAAAGATAATTATCACTTCAGAGATTTTTAGGAGCTGTGTACCAGGAAATTGGACAAAGACCAAAATCTGTATTTCCTATTTTAAGTAAAAATAGCGTCAGAAGCCTAACAGGAATCCTAAGTGAGGGAAGTGGGCCAGGAGTGAGACGATAGAGAATAGTGAGACCTGTGGCAAAATCCAGGGTGCCTTCCCTTTTCAAGAGGGGCTACTGCAGTCCTCTCTAGTTAATTCTTGCCCTGTCAGCATGTAGCAATCATGTGGGACTTCAGGAAAAGCCAGAAATATGTTCTTGAAGTTTACATAAAATAAAAGTCACAGTTTTTGCTGTATCTCAGGTATTTTGTTACAGTGCTGGAAAGCTGACTAACATAGAATATGTGGCCCAAAAGTTCATGTGCTGGGAACTTGGTCATTAGTACTGTGATGCTGAGAGGTAGTGGGATCTTCAAGAGGTGGGGCTCAGTGGGAGGTGTCAACCCTGACCCTTCTTTGTGCTATGGCTTCTTATCTTGCTATGTGATCTCCTATTATGATGCCATCTACCATAAGATGATACAGCTAGCGTCCCCTCACCAGAGTTAGAGTTATGCTGTTTGAACTTTCTGCTTCCCAAATTGTGAACTTTTTTTCCTTTATAAGTTACCCAGTCTTGGGTATTTTATTATAATAACAGAAAACAGATTAACACAAAAATTTTCCTTTCTCTTGGGTACCTATCTGGGAGTGGGATTTCAGTATCATATGTGTGTTTAATTATGTAAGAAACTGGCCAAACAAGGTTGTACTATTTTGTACTTTTTTAGCACATATGATAGTTACAATTGCTTCCCATTCTACATCAGCATCCAGTATAGTTGATTTTGATTTTCTTTTTTTGTGTGTGTGTCCTTATTGCTATTCTAGTAGGTGTGTGATTGTAGTTTAATTTGCATTTCCCTAATGAAAATGATGTTGATGAATTTTTTTCCAGGCTTTTAAAATTTATTTTATTTTGAAGCAAGTTCTCACTAAGTTGCTTAGGTTAGCCTTGAACTTGCAATTCTCCTGCCTCAGCCTCCTGAGTACCTAGGATTAGAGGTGTGTGCCATGATGCCCACTTGTTTGGGCTCTTATTGTTGAATGTGGGGAGTTCTTTTTAAAATATTTTTTTTTCATCTGTGTCTTATATCTTCATTAGCTTAACAATGTCTTTTGTAATGTAAAAGTCAAAACCAAGGTCACATAGATTTTCTTTTCTGTTTTCCAGAATTTTACGAGTTTAGATTTTATAGTTAAGTATGTGAGTGAGATGGGATTTGAGGGAATCAACTTATTTTATTGTTTTGCATGTGGTTGTCTAGTTATTCCAGCAAAATTTGGTTAAAAGACTATCCTTTCTCCATTGAATTCAGTTGTTTTTGCATCTTTGTCAAAAAATTAGTTCACTGTATTGATGTGGGCTTAAATTTTAATTTTATGCCATTGATCTATGTTTCTCTCCTTCTCTAACACCACACTGTCTTGATTTTGCAGCTATGAATGTCTTAAAATCAGATAATAGGTCCTCCTTGTTCTTTTTCAAAATTATTTTTATTATCTTAGTTTGTTTTCTTTTCTATACAAATTTTATAATTTGCTTGCTGATATATACCAAAAAAAAACCTGATGAGTTTTTCTTAAGATTATATTGAATCCATAGACCAAGTTAGGAGGTAATTCATACAATATTGAGTCTTCCAATCCATGAATCCTGAATATCTCTTTATTTTGGTCTTTGATTTCTTTCATCAACAATTTATAACTTATTTATAACTTTTAACACATAGATCCAACAATTTATAACTTTTAATGCATAGAACATTTTATTAGAATAGTTCATTGTCAAATTACAATTGGGAATGGTACAATTTTTTGAATTTTGAATCCCAGTTGTTCACTGTTAGTGCATAGAAATACAATTGATATTTCAGTTTTAATACAATTCATTTTTATTGATATTTTATCCTGTGACCTAACTAAACTTACTTGTTAGCCTAGAAGT
Source organism: Xerus rutilus (assembly GCA_028644305.1). NCBI lineage: Eukaryota > Metazoa > Chordata > Mammalia > Rodentia > Sciuridae > Xerus > Xerus rutilus. The sequence goes on along the minus strand of CM053404.1, from coordinate 119,182,623 downwards.
ATTTCTGTAAATTCCTTGGGATTTTCTGTGTATAAAATCATGTTATCTGTGGATAGAGATAGTTTTATTTCTACTTTTGCAATCTCTATATCCATAGTTTCCCTTTCTTGTATAATTGTGCTGGCTAACACCTCAAGTACAACTTTGGACAGAAGTGATGAGAAAGAATACTCTTGCCTTGTTCCACAACTTTGAGAAAAACTACTCAATCTTTCAACATTAGGTATGATGTTAGCTTTCTGTAACTATAACAAAATCCCTGAGATAATCAACTTAAAAAGATGAGATGTTTATTTTGGCTCATGGTTTCAGAGGTTTTAGTCTATGGTCAGTAGATGCTGCTGCTTTTAGCCTGTAGTGAGGAGGCAGATTATGGCAGGGAACACATGGTAGAGCAAAGCTGGAGGCAAGGAAGCAAAAGAGAGAAAGAACATGACTGGGCTTCCAATATCTCCTTCAAGGGCACACTCCCAATGACCTAACTTCCTTCCACTAGTGCCCTCTTCCTAACAGTTCCAACAACTCTCAGCAGTACCACAGGCTGGTCATCTCTTCAGCACATAGATCTTTGGGAGACACTTTAACAGAGAATAGCTGATGTTAACTGTGAGTGTTTTGTGGATGTCTCTTATCAGGCAAAACATAAATGTTCTGAATGCTGCAGTCCTACATATTTCCCTCTATGCACTGCTAAACTACATTCCACAAATTTGGGGTTATTTGTATTTTTATTTTCATTTAGACTAACACTTTTTTTTTTTCAAAATTCCTTGAGACCTACATTTTGCTTGTGGGTTACTTGGAAATTAAATTTCTAAATATTCGGGAAACTTCTAGATAAATTTCTATTATAGAATCCTAGTCTCTGTTCTTTTAAATGGTTTATTTAATGGTTGGTTTCATGGGCCAATACATGTTCTGTCTTCGTGAATGGTCTATGTGTGCTTGAAAACAACGTATATGTGCTTTGGGGTAGAGTGTTCTATAAATGTCGGTTATGTCAAGTTTGTTGAAGATGTAGTTGAAATTTGTATCTTTGCTGACTTTCTATCTGTTTATTGATCATGAAAGAAGTATTCCAGCCTCCAACTATAATTATGGGTTTATCTATTTTCCCTTGAATTTCTGTCCGTTTTTATCTCTTGTGTATCTTGAAGTTCTATTATTAGAGGCAAACACAAAGCTGGGTCTTTTTGGACTACCGATCCATCTTCACCATGTGACATCCTCTTATATTCAGAGCATCCTCTTATACTTCAGAGCAAGGAATATTATCCCTGATAATATTCCTTGCTCTGAAGTCTATGTTGTCTTTTATTAATGTAGTTATTACATTTTCCTTTGTCTAATTTTAATGTGATACATTTTTTTCCATCCTTTCACTTTCAACCTATCTATGTTGGACTAAAATTTGCTGTTTTGATATTTATTTTCCAGTTTTAACATTTACTCTTTGTTATTTTTTTCTCTTTGTGTTCTCTTTGGTTAACTAATGTTTTTTATTATTCTATATTTATCTCCACATACTGCTTTTGTAAAATGTTTTAGTGGGTTGCCCTTGGTTTTTGATATATATCCTGAATTAAACATATTCTACTACCAAACATTATTTTACCAGTTCACATATATTTTAAGGTCCTTATAAATATATTTACCTAATTCCTCCCTCCTTGCCTTTCTGCTATTGTTTTCCCATGTTTTATTTTTACATATGCTATAAATAAGCAATACATTTCCATTATCTTAGGCGGCTATCTTTGATAAAATTAAAAATAAGAAAAATTAAGATTTATATCACCTTAATTTCATTGTATCTCCAATATTCCTCATTTCTTTTTATATATCTAAGTTTCTGTCTGATGTCATATTCCTCTTCCTAAAGAATTTTATATAACATTCCTAGAGGTTTCCTGCTGATATACCTTTAGTATGAGGACTAATGTTAACCGAGTCAGAAGTCAAACTAAGTATGAGGTTGGTTATTAGGGGAATCTTCAGTGCACCAATGTCTTCAAACTTGTTTCACTTTGTGTTGGTTTTTTAAAAATCTCTTTATTTCTTCTTTGTTTATGGAAGACATTTTTTTAATTTTTAAAAATATTTTTTAGTTGTAGATGGACACAATATCTTTATTTTATTTATTTATTTTTATGTGGTGCTGACGACCAAACCCAGTGCCTCACGCATGCAAGGCAAACGCTCTACCATGGAGCTACAAACCCAGCCCCATATGGAAGACATTTTTGCTAGTTATAGAAGTCTCATCTGATGGAGGTTTTTTCTTGCAGTTATTTAAAGGTGTCACTCCACTACAGTATTGCTTTTATCATTTCTATCAGTGTGCTACAATCTTTTGTTCCTTCATTGTAATGTGTGTTTTCCCCTCTGGTTGACTTCAAAATTTCTCTTTTGTTTTTAGCAGTTTGAATGTGATATGGCATGTTTTTTTGGTTTGCCTGGTTTTGGTATTTATCCTGTTTGGTGCTCTCTGAGCTTATTAAATCTATGATTTGGTATCTATTATTAGTTCTGGAAAATTTTCAGTCATTGTATCTTCAAATGTCTCTAGTTCCCTTTCCTTTTCTGTTCCCAGTTACTCATATATCATTTGGTATTGCCTCCAGTATTTGAATGCTTTGTTTTGTTTGTTTTTCTGATTTTTTTCCCTTTGTTACAGTTGGGCTAACTTCTGTTGAAATGTCTATTGAAGTTCACTTCCACTAAACTATCAGTTCACTGATTCTTTTCTTGTCTGTGTCAGGTCCACCAAAAGCATTCTTCATCTCTGCAGCTATATTTTGCTTCTTTCTTGTGGTTTCCATCTCTGTACTTAAATTAAACCTATCTAATATTACATGTTGTCCACATTGTAATTAGAGACTTTAACATTTACATCATAATTATTTAAAATTCTCCATCAGAGTTTCACCATCTGTGCCATACTTGAGTCTGTTCCTGTTGATTGTTTTGTCTCTTGGCAGTGTGTTCATTTTTTTTTTTAATTGCCTTTTTATGTGCCTCATAATTTTTTGATGAAAGCTTGACATCTTGTGTAGGATGACAGAGTAAGGGATAAATAGTTTTCATGCTTGAGAATGTGTGTGCTTTCTCTCTTGATAGATATTTAGCATGAGAGCTAATGTCAGAAGTTGAGCTTGGTTTGAGGTCTATGGTTGCTATGTGTCTTAGTCTATTCAAGCTGCTATAACAAAATGCCATAAACACAGTGGCTTGTAAACAGCTATGAGAAATTTATTTCTCACAGTTCTGAAGTCAGAGAAGTCCAAGATCAAGGCATAATCAGACCCAGTGTCTGGTGAGGGCCCATTTCTTGGTTCGTAGAAGCCATCTTACAGGTTCTTCACATGACAGAAGGTTGTAAGGACACTAGTCCCATTCGGTAATCACCTTCCAAAAGCTCCACTTCCTAATACCATTACCTGGGGGTAAGGATTTCAACACATGAATTCGTGGAATACATTAATGTTCAGACCACAGCATTGCAGTTACACTCAGTGCACAAGCATCAACTTCCCCTAACAATACATGTGTTTAGGATAGTGACCAGCTTTTCTCAATTTCTGCTCTGTCTCAGCTTTAGGTCTTTCCCATGCACCTCGGTGAGGTAATATCTCCACACTCTTCCCATTTTTTCCACCAGTTGTCTACTGTTATTCAAAGTTAGCCGTGGGGTAGGGGTGTTCTTTAAAGTTCTAGTCTAGCCTTATTCTTAAGCAGGCATTGTACTTCTGTTCCCTGGGTATGGCCTTCTCGGGCTGTAGTTGTGGGCTCAGCACTCAGTGAGTTTGTACCTGTGCCCTAAGGGCAATGGTATTTCCCTTCCCCTCAAAGATTGAGGATTTTGTTCCATAGAGGAGATGGAAAAGGGGCCTAGGTAGGGCTTCATGCTCCTCATGCTGTAGCTGCTATCCTCCACACCTGTACCAGGAAGGCTGTTGTCACCCAAGGATCACCAATCCCTTTGGTGAGCTTCTGGTGGAGTCCATGGAGAAAAGTCTGCAAAAGGGTGTGTGCTCCATCTGTGTCTGCAGCCCCGATGGGCTCCTGCTCTCTTGCCAGCTCCTACTCAGCCTCTGTCCAGAAATAAAGAATTCTCACTAGGTTCTTCTTTCTGGTATCCAGAAAGCTTCTGTCCCCAGGTAAGTGATGACGTCTTACCTTTCCCTGCACACACCTGTATCGCCTGAGATTTGGTTATCCAGTGACTATAACTCTCTGATAGGCACAAAATGGTTGTGAATTTTTGGTGGGGCAATTTTTTTGTTGTTCTTATAAATGTGTGAATTTTCTGGCTCTCTAGATTCCTGAGCAAGAACCAAATGTCAGAAACATTTTTTTTTATTTGAAATCCTCTGACTTTTAACATTTTCAGTTAGTTCAAATTTTTTTAGTGTGCAAGTCAAAACACGTTTTTTTAAAATAGTTTATTTTTTCTCATTTGTTATACATGACAGCAGATGCATTTTGATTCATAGTACACATATGGAGCACAGTTTTTCATTTCTCTGGTTGTACACAAAGTAGAGTCACACTATTCATGTCTTCATACATGTACCTAGGATAATCGTGTCCATTTCATTCCATAAGGACTCCAGTCATATTGGTTAAGGACTCCCTCTAACCCAGCAGGACCTCATCTTTAATTGCTCAAAATAAGGTCACACCCACAGGCCCTGGAAGCTAGAAATTTAGCACATCGTTTTGGTAGATACAATTTAACTTAGAGTGTAAGTAGAATACAATCTTCCCACAGGACAGTTTGGCAATGTTTCAGAGTTCTACTTCTATAAATTTACCTTAATGAGATCTTTACACAAATGGGAAGAGTTACATAATCATTTTTTTTTATTGTTGTTGTTTTGTTTTTGTTAAAGCACCATTTAAAGCCACAGGAAAATGTCAGTCGTCTTCATGTTTATCAACTGGGAACTGTTTGTAAATTCAGAATGAAACAAGTATATATTTGTATCTACATTTATCAACATGGAACAGTCTAAATATCTCACAAAGTGAAAAAAGTAGGTTACAGAATGGTGTGATCCAATTTATATAAAATTGTACATCTTTGCACAAATGTGTAGGCTGAAAAGATACTCAGCCAATTAGCCCATCAATGGTGGTGGTGACTAGGGAGAGGAGTAAGGCAGAGAGAGGTCAGCTCCACCTGCTGGAACAGAATGGGCTTTCTACAGGAGAGTGTTCCTGTGAATCAGAGGGGAACAGGAGCTGCTGGGACAAAACAAACAAACCAAAACAAAACAAATGTCCACCACAGCGCACTTTATCTCGATATCAGAGTTCTATTCTGGGTGATATCTCACATATTGTACTTAAAATTAAGCATCTACATGTATTTTTAAAAAACTCAGGAGAGGCCATAGGTGATGCAGGTTTAGCTCTTTTCCAAAGACAGAAGGCTGAGCTAGCCCATCACAAAACAGAAATTGTTGATTCATTGACTGTAAAATCTCAGGAGACGCTCATTCTATCTGGGCTTCTTTCTTCCTGTGTAAATGAGGATCACAGAACTTTAGGGGTTTTTACAAGAAGGAAGTAGATGAAGTATTTGGGAGCAGCCGGCCAACTGGGAAGGGCATTCATTCATTCATTCATTCATTCTTCACCTGTGCCAGGCACCATTCTAGGCTGTGAGGACTCATTAGGAAAAGAGGTAAAATTACATTCAGAGAGTTCTTATTCTGCAGGAAGAAAATGTATAAGAAACTAATAAACAAATGTATGACACATTAAATATAGTAGTATAAAAACTTATAATGCATACAAATACGTATTTCATATACTCATAATATGCCAGGTAAATATAATATAATGTTGAATTCAGGAATACGAAGAAAAATTCAGCAGACTAAGGAGACTGGGAAGCCCAAAGGGCTATTATTTTAGGTAGGGTGTACAAGAAGGGGTCTCTCTGAGATGGTGTTGAGCTCCTTCTGGGTGGACGTGAGGGAGTAGGGAAGAATATTGTACCTATCTAGGAGAAGAGTCTTTCTGGTACAGGGAAAAAGTGGAGAGTTTTGTGTTTTCTAAGAGAAGGTCAAGGTCATCCCAGAGTGATTAGAGAATGAGAATAGGTGAGGTCAGACAGGTAGGTAGGAGGATAAACCAGAGGGTACCTCTGAGGCCATAGTAATGTCTTTGATTTTACTTCCAATGAGATGATAAGCATGGCAAGATTTTGAGTACAGGATTGTTGAATAATTGACATTATTCAACTTTTATTTTAAAAATACTACCACTTTCTACATAGACTATATCAAAGGGAAGCAGAAATCAAAACAGAAGGACTAATTAGGAAGCTATCCCAAAGTCCAAGTGAGAGACATGGGTTCCTCAGCCCCCAAGGCGTTGGTGGAGAAAGCAAGAAGTGATAGCTTAGGATGAATCTACTGTAAAAGTAAATCCAACAAGACTTGCTCGTGAACTCAGTGTGTTTGGGAAAGAAAGAGGGGAAAGGGATGATTCCAAAGTTTTGCCTTAAATAATTGGAAGAATGGAGTTGCCATGTGAGACAGGAAAGGTCGGGGAGGAATGGGACTGGGTGATCAAAGATTTGGTCTTGGATGGCAGGAAGATGGCACCCAGACATCAGTTGTGGCCATTACTGATTTCACCCTGTCTGGGCAAGATGATGAGGGTACTTTGAATACCAGTGCAGTTTCCTTCTGGCCACTCCCTGGTTCTTCCCTGCTCTTCATTTCACCTGAGCATCAATTACCTTCACTTGTGATGGGATTAACGTACCCAGGGAGGAGTGGAGAGAGGAGGAACCTAGCCTGGTACTACAGTTACAAACCCAGACACAGGCAGTAGCAGGTGAGCCACCACCGTGGATAGACCTAGTCAGTACTGGCTGCTCTCAGCAAGAGAACAGCGTGATTTTCTTCACCTAGATCCTAGATCCTCAGGAATTACTCCAAGGGACTGAGTGGACACTATTCTAATCAGTAAAGGTGTCCCTGGGAGGTTTTGCTGTCTGCTACCATGAACTGGAGAGGGAGAAGAACAAGTTCTGCTTTGGGAAGATTAGAAACATCTCATGTTAACAGGTAAGAAAAAGTGATCTTTATTCCTTGATTTTTTTTTCAGTGTCACAGAATTTTCTAGAAATTCCTTAGCTTGGTGTCTGGGCACAGAGTTGTTTGCTGTAAAAATGAGTAGTACAAGGTAACTATTTACATTGTCAAGGAAGAAGTCTTCGCTCCACAGGAGAAGCTGGAGGGAGGTTTGTCCTATTCATTGTGGAGCCTGACCACATGTTCCCTCAGGCTGGCACAGAGAACTGGTAGAGCAACGCTACCAGCTGGGTGTGTTTAACCATTGTTGCTATGGAATTTTGTCCCTGCAATCAGAGCCTATGCTTTGATAACTTAATTGCACTTAAAAATAACTTGAATTTGAGTAAATTCTGAGAATATCATGAGGGCTTTTGATTAATGTAAAATTAAAGTTCTTTCAGAAGCATTAATTGAATAAAAAGAACACCATTCAAAGAGCTGTAAGAACATCCTAAACCATTTGAAGACAGAATCTACAGTCATTTTCTTAGAATCTGGTTAATTAAGATACTAAATGTCATTTCAAACATTTTGACTTCAGGGTATTTTATATGTCAGTTTCTATCTAATTTTCTTGTTCTCCTGACCATTAGGTATCTATTTTTTTCTCCTCAGATGGCACTATCATGAATCATTTCTTTTCCATATTAACAGGAAAATAAATTCCAGAGTATTTCTAACTCTGTCTTTCAGTGTATCCTTCTAACTTACCAAGTGTTGATGAAATGCTGTGAGTCAGTGTGACTCATTCCTTCAGGGGTCACTAAGCTAAAGCATGCACTTACCTTGGAAGAAGAATTTGGTTTCCCACTACTGGAAGAAACAAACTGCAAGCATAATATTAAGTTAGTGTTACAATTTAACAAGATACTGAAAGGGCTGGGCAATTGTTATTTCCTCAAATAAGGCAAAAGCAACCATCTTATGGATTAAGCATCACCTTCTGGTCTTGTGAGTTTACAAGTGCCAATTAAGATGCCTTCTTAGAAGACACATGATGCTTAAACATTTAGAAAATTAAAGACCTCACAATATCAATTTCGTGGTGGAGAGTTCTTTGCAGTTGGTTGCTTCAGTGTGTGATTCAAGTCAAATACTCTTTCTTTCCTCCTTATTAGAGGGTTTGCCCTTACATTTGTCCCAGTTGCAAGATGGCAGCGATATTTCCATCCAGAGGTCACATCTGAGGCAGAAGAGGAATTCAGTTTTCTTTTTTTGTTTTGAGCATAGAAACCTTTCCCAAAAGCTACCCAGCAGACTTCCACTCAGATCTGCTTGGCCAAAGTCATGGCGCACGCTCACATCTAAACCTTAACCAGTGAGGGGAGTGGTTGCCATGGCTGTCCCTAGACCCCTGACTCACCTTCTGAACCTAGGGAAGCCCTTCCTGTCGTGAAAGGCACGACCCCCAACACCTCCATGGAGGGAGAGTCCTGTTGGCTTGGGGTAGATGAGGGGAATGGCTGTGGGGTAGAAGGCGCAGGCAAGCACAGGATCATCCACCACACGCTCTCCTGGTTCTCTTCCTTTCCTGTGGAGTCCCCCTTTCTTACTCCTCTTCTTCCACCTGTCCTCCCTCTTCTGACTCCTCATGACTCAGCCAAAGCCCTCTTCCTTTTCCTCTGTGTGTTCTCACTTAGGGACTATCATCCAGTTCCCCCATTTTAAATGCCACCTACACGCTGGCAAACCTCCAAACTGACATCTCCAGCCTGATGTCTCCTCTGAGCTCCATATCTGGACATTTAACTGCTCACTTGACATCACTACTTTCATGTCCCAGAAACATCTCAAATGAGATGCATTCAAAATAGAACTTTGTATGCTCCCCCAAACCAGCAGTTCCACAGGTGCTTCTATCTTAATAAATAGCACCTCCCTCTGCCTGGTTATTCAGGACAGATGCCCAGGAATCAGTCTTGACTCTTAATCTTCCCTAGATACTTATGCAAATCGTGTTTCTGTTGGTCAACACATTATCTATTCCCAAGGACCAGCCCACAGTGGGTGCTCAATAAACATTCAGTGAAAATTGATTGAACATACTTGTATAAGCTGTACCTTGACTGAAGAGTGGAAGCGTGGAGGCTAGAAAGAGCATTGGGGCCATCGCAGGTGTCATTCTGACAAAGATGTTCCCTCTGAGATGGATTGAAGGCCAATGTCTACAATGTTTTGAGAGGTATGATGCAGTTCATTCTCCCCAGCTCAAACACGTTCCCACCAATATTTTCACAGGACTTCTGAGAGCACAAAAAGTATGGCGTGTGGAACCTTGCAACTTACTTGGAGCTTCTCCCAGGTGTACTGGTCTCCAAAATGCTTCTGGTGGCAATGTCCTATGTCATGGCACAGTGCACAGTGAGTGCCTGTGTTAGTCAGCTTTCCTTCTCTGTGACCCAAATAACTGACAAAAACAATTTAGAGGAGGAAATATATGTTTTGGCTCACAGTTTGAGAGGCTTCAGTCTGTGACCAACCAGCTCCAAGACAGAAGCATCAAGGTAGAAGGGCATGGCAAAGGAAAGCTGCTAACTCATGGCAGAGAGGAAGCAAAGAGAGAGGGAAAGAGATACAGAGGCCAGGGATAGGACGTAGCCCCCAGGGAAGCCTTTGGTGACCTACCTCCTCCAACCATGCCTTTCCTGCCTATAATTTCCACCACCTCCAAATAGTCCATGCAGCTGTCAATGGATTTATCCATTGATGAGGTTAGAGCTCCCATGATCCAATTGCTTGCCCTAAAGCCAAACTCTATCCTTTGCTGTATTAGGGAGCAAGACTTCAACACATGAGGTCTTGGGAGACATTCCAGATCTAAACCATAACAGTACTCAATATCTATGAAATTTTAATGCATAAAAAAGCTTTATTTATCTCACAGTTTGGGAGGATAAAAATTCATACAATATAGCACACTCAGCAAGGACTACCCCTTGGCTATTGTCACCTCATGGTGTGAAGAATAATGGTAGGAGCATGTATGGGAGCAAGCAAGTGATTAAACTTTGAATCAGGAGAAGAGAGAGGGTGTGGGATGGCTCCTTTTATAGCAGTCCTCTCTGCAGAATTCAAGGGTCAAGTGTAAATGATATTATGCTCCTAGCGACATAAGGATCTGCCATTGCGCCCCCATCTCCCAAAGGTTCCACATTACTTCCCATTACCACCACTCCTTTGGAGACACAAACCAAAGCACTGATTGCCATGATATTGGAAAGATGGAAGATTATTTCAGTCAGCTACTGCTGTGTAACAAGCACCCACAAATTCTTGGTGGTGTACAACAATAAGCATTTATTTCACATTCATCTGAAACTTGGCTGGAGTGACTGGTCAAGGCAGGGGCAGTTCTTCAAGTCGTCAATGTGGCTGGTGTTTTTGAGAATGACTCTGCCCCCATGTGTGTTAATTTGGGTCCCACCTGGAGGGGCAGCAGCTACCTAGAGTAGGATCTTCTCAAAGAGATAACAAAAGCACAGACGGTCAACTCTTAGAGACTTTTAAAGTCCCTCCTCAAAAATGACACACTGCCACTTAGTCAAGTTAGTCAAAGCAAGCTGTGAGACCAAGCCCACAGTCAAGGGCAATACATGATGCCTTTGTAGGGGGATTCACAGAGTTATAGGGCAAAGAGCATGGAGACAAGAAGGGTGAGGAAGTGCTGAGTGACAATACTTCAATATGTTACCCATGGAAGAAAACAGAAGAGAAAGCCTGGGCTCAGCTTGAACCGATAACATCCAAGGCAGACCTGCATTCGAGGCCACTCCTCCTGCAATTCAAACTAGGCCTTCTGGTCCCTTTGGAATAGATTACCGGATGCAGGTTCCATCTCTCTCAAATCCATTTGTTATTTGTTCAGTAATGCCGGACTACTTTCCGGGTGGATGCCCTGGATGTTGATTCCTCTAGTACGGTTGTTATGGGAAACATTTCATTTCACATCTGCTGACACAATTTGCTGTCTCTCTAACATAAAAATAAAAGGAGAAAGAGAGGGAGGCTCATACTCCGATGGCTGTAAAGGATAATGAGTAATTTATGCAGAGCTATATACAAATCAGACTATCGTCTTTCAGACAGAATCAATAATACAATTTTAAGCCCACACACATTTACAAATGCTAGCACTCCAGTGCAGCTGGGTTGCCATGGGCAACCAGGGCATGCCAGCTCGTGATCTGAAACAGGACGCTGTCTCCCAGCCTTGTAAGCACATTCTGCAGACAGAATTTCAGGGAGCCGAGGGCGTTAGTAGTAGCTCTGATCTGGCCGCCACACAAATGCACCCCTGTGATGGTTTGGATCCGTTCTTGTCTGAACTGCTCAGCTTTATTTAAACCCCTATTTGTGCAGGACTTCTTTGGTGCTTCTTCTGTGTCTGGGCCTTGGGGGGCTGGGGATGTGGAGGAGCTGTGGAAGGAGAACAGGTGATGAGAACCGGTAATGGGAGTGCCATCTATACCTGCTGGGTCACAGCAGCCAAGGGCGGAGCCCAGCCAGGCAAGTGGTGGTAATTGGAAAGGTGGATCCAGTGGACCTTCCCAGTAAGAGGGCCTGATGGGATGCTGATTAAGGACATATGTTGACTGGGAAAACAAGAGAAAGACACAGGAAGGTGTGAAGGGCAAGGAGAAGGTGGTCTGGGAACAGGGGCAGGGCCAGGTAGATCCCATTGAAAAGGATTGGGGAGCTGAGGTTGTGGCTCAGTGGCAGATCGCTTGCCCCTCACATGTGAGACACTGGGTTCGATCTCAGCACCATGTAAAAATAAATAAACAAAATAAAGACACTGGGGCTAGGGTTGTGGCTCAGTGGCAGAGCGCTTGGCTCACACATGTGAGGCGCTGGGTTTGATCCTCAGCACCACATAAAAATAAACAAAATAAAGATATTGCATCCATCTATAACTAAAAATATTTTTTTAAAAAAAGGATGGGGGGGCTGGGGTTATGGCTCAGTGGTAGAGCATTTGCCTAGCATGCGTGAGACACTGGGTTCGATTCTCAGCACCACATATAAATAAATAAATAAATAAATAAATAAATAAATAAAAGGTCCATCAACAACTAAAAAAAAATTTTAAAAATAGGATTGAGGGAAGGAAGGAAACACAAGAATAACCCACGATAGCTTCATTTAGATATGTCAATACCAACTTAAATGCATCATCAAAGGAGCCTGAATTATGTCATTTCCTAGTGGGGAAGTCACGGACATCCACAAAGACCAAGAAAACATTCCATTAAGAATGAGAGAATTTTCTTTTATTTTTGTATTGGGGATTGAACTCAGGGGCACTCGACCACTGAGCCACATCCCCAGCCCTATTTTGTATTTTATTTAGAGACAAGGTCTCACTGAGTTGCTTAGCACCTTGCCATTGCTGAGGCTGGCACTGAACTCACGATTCTCCTGTCTCAGCCTCCCAAAGTGCTGGGATTACAGGCATGTGCCACCATGCCCGGCAAGAATGAGAGAATTTTTAAAAAGTCAAGTTGTGCAGTAGAATTACAGGACCTGTCCCACATGTACTTGACCTACTCTTGGAAAGGTAGAAAGGGGAACAGACTGACACAAACACCTGGGCTCCATCCCATATCCCACTGACCTAGGGCATTCCTGACTTTTAATTGAGGCCTCTGCCTCAGTTTACATACCTGCTGAAGCAGGGAGGGCCTTAGGTGGGAGCAACATAAGCAGAAATGAGACTAGGCTGGAAAGTGTGTGAGCTGGGGACTGTGAGGACAATCTTCAGAGTGTAGCAGAGAAATCATAGGAAGCAGCTTGAGAATCACCTGGTTCTACCACCTCATTTTTAGACAAGAAAATTGAGTTCATACAAGTTAACTGATGTGTCCAAGGTCAGAAAGATGGAGAGAGCAGGTATGAGGCACTGGGGCAAAGGAAGTCCCTAAGCTTGAGGCAGAGGGTGACATGAGGAATGGAGGCTTCAGGGAGGTAGATCTTGCGTCCAGAAGGATTGTAGAGGAGGATGGCAAAGGTCATGGAGGCCCAGAAATCACCAGGTTAAAGGTCATAAGAGAGGACACACGAGGAAGAATAAATGACTTGGGGACTGTGGGGATAAAGGGGAGGGAAGATGAGAAAGGGTAAAATCATGATCAAACTTCTGAGTTTGGGCAGCTGGTCAAATGGTGATTCCATTCTCAGGAGAGTAGGGAAAGGAAAGTGAGTACAGTGAACAGTCAGAAGGCTGGGCAGCTGGGCGGGTGGTGGGGTCATCCTGGGGGATGTGAGGCTGCGGTAACTCTTGGCATGCCTAGATCAGGAGCCAGACAGACAGCCAAGAGGAGAAATCCTGCCACCAGGGAAGCTGGATCCTTAGGAAGAGTGGGACCCCACTCTCAACCATCATGCAAAAGAGAGGGCACCATGTCTTTGGCTCCAGGGTTTGCCCCCTGCTTTCATCTCAACTGTTACTTAAAGACTCTGGTTCCATATTTACCAATAGCTGTTCCCAAGCTATTAGAAACTGTGCACAATCTCCTCTGAAATACTAACCTTGATCAACACCATCAAATGCTTGATCCTTGTACACATGGACTTCAGTCACACCCACATTTCTGAGGACAACACAGCACAGTCTCCACCCCAACCTATTCCACGGGCTCCTTCCCCTGAGCAAACTCACCCTGCTATAACCTCCAGGCAAAGACTCCCAACTCTCTCAAGAGCCTCACACCAATTTTTCCAGTTGCATGGTGGATCTCTCCATGTGGGTATCTCAAAAGGACCTTCAATTCAGTATGTCCCCAAAGGAATTAATTATTGGACACTGCATCTTCTTTCATTCTTGTTGTTTTTCTGAGACACTTTCCCCATTGATGTCAGTCAGAACTGGAGACATCCTCTTTCTCCTCCAGCCTCCAGTCATGGAGGCCTGATATTTCATATGCCCTCCCCTCATCTCCATTCCCACTACCCTGTCTTGGTTCGGACACTCTGATATACTGTGCTGGGCTCCTGCAAATGGTCTCTGCCCCTTCCTATCTCTTCTTTATGCTTCAGAGAGAATGTTTTTTTCTACCATGTCTTGCTAAGGTGGTTTTCCATCTTCTTAAGGATGAAATTCAACCTAGCATGACATATGTTTCCCTTCAGGATCTGATACCTAGGGATTTGTTGACCTTCTTTCTTTTCCCTCCCTGGCTTGCACCAGAGTCCCCCAAGTGTAACAATGGGCAGCTCCATGGCCCACCCAGCATACTGCTCCTTCTGGCCTCTAGTGTTTTTACTCGCTCTGGCTCTCGCTGGAAGGCACAGCCTCTCTTGTCTGCCTGGAAAACTAATAATTATCCTTCCAAAGACTTCTCCTTCAGGAAGCATCTCCCCTCCCCAGCCTCACCAGAGTTAAGTGCTTCCTGTCTGTGTTGTTATAAGGCTGACCTGGCAGTGGCTCACCTGTCTGTCCTATTGTGTCTTCACTGTCTCCACATCTCGTGTAATTTTGGGCACAAGCTCTGCAATAGACAATATCTGGTCAAAGTAAGAGAATGAGTGAAGAAAGAGTGGAGGGCTCCCACAGTGCTCTGTCACCAGGCCTGTTTCAGAAGGGTCTTCTTCCAGGGTGGAGCAGAGTCTGTCTCTGAAGTAAACCCCTCTTTGAGCACTAGCGTCAGGCTTGGGGGACAGATTCCACTACACAGAATGATAGTTGGATCCATAATGGAACCTAGAGATTCTTTAGGACACCTTCTCATTTTAGGGTCAAGGCTCACAGGCCAATGCCACATGAGTGGATAATGAGAAAGCCCCTGGAACAAAGATCTGACCTTGAGGTCCTTGATGCTTCCTATATAATCTTCTGCCTGTTGCAAATGGGTGATGATAAAATAGGTATTATAAAATGGGTGGTTTTAAAGTGGGTGGTTATTTTCTGGTTATGAAATAAGTGTTTGTTATAGAAAAACATAAATGACATAAGGTCACCATAGAAAATATGGATTAGAGAGAAAAATAAAGAAGAAAATAGAAACTACATGTGGAGTCTTCACCAAAGGGACTTCAGTTTGGTTTTGTGGATTGCAAAGAACAGACACTCCCTTGAGGTGGCTCAAGCCAGAGGCCTTTGTGATGGGTTCACAGGGAATCTTATGGTAATCTTAGAACAGGAAGCTATCTTGGGCTAGCTCCTAAGGAATAGTTTTAGATTCAATGATATCTAGAGACCCAAGAACCAGTAGTTCAAAACATCTTCTCTGGAGCCCACTGTTCATAAAACTCAGCTCATTATTTGTGTCTGCTTCTTTCTGCTGTGCCATCATCCCCTGAACACTTTTCAGATGTCCTAGTTTAACAAAAGAAAGACTCATGCCAGCCCAGCTCACTTTTCCAATAGTCCTCAGGTTGGTAGACATCCTTTATACCTGTCTTGTGGGCAAGAGAGGCAAAGGTATTTGGCCTGCCTCTTATAGAGCAGCAGAAGGCAGTTCTGGCCTAAAAAATAGCAATAATGGTGATAAGAATAATAATATGGTGATGATGTTGATGATGATGATGATGATGATGATGATGATGATTTCTGTCACTGTGATAAAATGCCTGAGGTAATTAAAAAGAGGAAAGGTTTATCTTGGCTCACTGTTTCAGAGGTTTCAATCTATAGACAGTTGACTATTGTTTTAGGATCTATAGTGAGGCAGCATATTATAGTGGGGGTGCACATGATGGAGAAAAGCTGCTCACCTCATGGCAAACAGCAAATAGAGAGAGAAAAAATGGTTTCCAATATCCCCTTCAAGGGTGAAATCCCAATAACCTAACTTCCTTCCACTAGGCTCCACCTCTTAAAAGTTCTACAATCTTCCAGTAGTCCCACGGCTGGCAACCAAACCTTTAACACATGGGCCTTTGGAGGATATTCCAGATACAGACTTTAACAATGTGCATGACTTTAGCATGTGCCCTGTGCCTTGTGCTGCTCTAAATGCTGGGCACACATAGCATTTGTTTTACTTCTCACTCTACAAAGTAGACACTGTGATGATCACTGCTTCACAGTTGGGACAATTAAGTATATTTAGCCATACAGCTTTTTCTCTATACTGCCTAAGGAAAAAAGGAGGTACACTTGTAATTCTTCCATTTCCAGTCTCTCTCTCTCCCAGTCAGCCTCAGTCCTGCAGAGGACCATGGGTCTCATTTTGGTTGCCCACAGTGCTCCATTTAAATGTGCCATGCTCCAAAATCATCCCTCCTCCCCTTCCTCTCCCCAACTCATCCAAATCCTGCTCCAGTCAGTTTATCTCTGGTGTTCTTCCCTCTCTTTCACCTGACCCCAGAAAGCCTGTTTGTGCTTGTTAATGTGTAGAGTCTGCCATTAGTGGTGGGGTCTTTCCTTCAGGACAGACTATATTCTTATGCATCCAATGAAACAAAATTTCAGGGCAGTAATAAGAAAGTTTTCAAAGAGCTTCATAGGCTCTGTAGTATCTATTCCCCTCTGCAGCATCTAAACAACATCTGGGTTTTAAGAAGACTTTCAAGCCTTCTCCCTATGCAGGCACTCTTAATCACTCAATAATCCTAACCCCTGAAGATGGCAGTCCTCTTGTGACAGGGGAAGGAAGACCATGGTTATCTTGGAGGGATAACTGGTCTACCTTCTGTTTCTTTCCCCAGAGCCAAACTTATGGGCAAGATAAAATGAGATTACAAACTTCCTTTGCCTTATTTTGCAACCAGAGATGAGGGTTTCCAAAATTTCTATATTTCCAAAGTTTCCAGCAAGCAAGATCTTTAAGTGGATGAAGTTTAAACAAGGGACTAGCAGGTGACACTCTAAGTATAGCTGCAAAAGGGCTCAGGGCTTAAGAAAGGAGATCTAAAAGCTATTATAGGCTTTGTTTCCTTAAGGTGGAAATGCTCACATGGAAGAACCAGCAACTGCAGGCACCTTTGGGGATTTTCCTCAGCAGCCCCCATAACACTGTTATAAAATTAACAGTAATTAGGAGTATTGCTTAAACATCCTGTCACTTATATCTAATTACCATGTACTACAATAAAAATTATCATGAAGTACATGTCAGATTCTCTTTGTTGCAGACAATCCTTCATGCCTGTGCATTCTTCCTTAATACCTTTTTTGCTTCCTTACTACATTGTGTGTTCAGAACAGAAAATACTTAGGGGGATGAGTGTTGGGGCCCCTTTTTTTTGGTGGAAGGGGGTATGAGAGATTGAACTCAGGGGCACTTGACCACTGAGCCAGATTTTCAGCCCTATGTTGTATTTTATTTAGAGACAGGGTCTCACTGAGTTGCTTAGCACTTCGCCTTTGCTGAGACTGGCTTTGAACTCACGATTTTCCTTCCTCAGGCCCCTGAGCCCCTGGGATTGGAGGCATGCACCACCACACCTCGCTCTTTCTTTTCTTAAAGAAGATGGGAAGGGTTCAGCTTAGTTTCCCAATGTGGCCAACTAAGGGAGAGATTCTGCCTCTACACCTCAGAAAGCCTCTCGTCTTTTGGAGTCATTTCTAGGAAGGTGACCATCTAGGCTATTCATGAGAATTGGAGCGGGACTTGATGCCCTTCCAGAGACCCCTAACAGGACCACATCTTTGGGTGGTATCCCTGCAGCATCCTGAACTCAGTCGTGATCCTGGGGAAGCCCATCATTCCTCGAGCTCAGACGTGTCCGTCTGCACGTCAGCCTGGGGAGGAGCAGCAGTGGCCTGGAGCTCAGCCCCCGATGTGGCTGCTGCGGGCCTGCCTCACACGACAGAGGCTGCGCAGCCACTCCATTGGCTTGGAGGAGCTGGCCCAGGAGAAGACACCACCGCACCATGCAGACCTGGAGCGGAGGTTGCGGGCTGAAAAGGTAAGAGGGCCACCAGCAGGCAACACCCTTGCAGGCCAGGGCAGACTCCCAGGCAGGGCTCTGGGACTGAGCTGGAATCTCCTAGACATGGCCAGGACGTTAGTCACTGTATGGAACCAATGCAAAGCTGAGTTCCATATCAGGTGTGTCCTGTTCTCCTCCCTGTCAGGTGCTACCCTCCTCTGTTCTGTAACTATCCCCTTCCCCCGGCATACTTGGAAGAGCATCTGTTACAGCACATCTGGCTTCTACACATTTCTTCTCTCTCCTTCCCAAGCCTATCAACATTTTCAATGTCCAATTCTTTTTCAGTTCTAGTTTTTTCTTTCCAAGGTGACAATTACCTCTTGGGATGAATCAAAGTCAGATAATAGATAATGGATACGAATCAATTACCTATTATCAATTATAAATCAATTCCATTTCACTTGATTTCAATTGGGCAAATATTTATGGAGGAATACCATGAAATGAGCCCTGGAGAAAACTCAAACTTCACAAAATCTAACCCCTTGAGATTTTTACATAGCTAGAAGTTTTTTTCTCAAGGGAAACATTTTTAGGTGGTACCATGATGAGATTTTTAAAAAATAATAGTGTATTTGTGTTTACGTGCTCTAGCAATATAACAAGCACATCAAATCCATGATTTCATGTTTACTCTTGCTTAGAATGAAGCCAAAGAATATAGTATGTAAAATAAGCAAGAGCATTTAAAGAAAAATATTAAATAAATAACCCAGAAAGGGTAAAATCTGTGCAGGTGATGAGCTCATGGGTAATTTTTCAGAAGCATAAACTTAGTAGGAAAGGAAGACTTATACCCAAAGACACACGTTCCTAATGGAAATATGAAGCGGAAGCTGCTTCTGCCTTGGGGGACAAGGAAAGCTTCATGGAGAAGGTAACATTTGATGTGGACCTTGAGGGATGATGTGTTAGTCAGCTTTTCATAGCTGTGACCAAAATACCAGACAAGAATAACTTGACGTGGAAGAGTTTATTTTGGCTCACAGTTTCAGAGGTTCAGTTAGTGGTGGGCTGACTCCTTTGCTCTGGGCCTGAGGTGAGGCAGAATATCATACTGGAAGACCTGGCTGAGGAGGGCTTCTCTGCTCATGGTGGTCAAGAAGCAGAGAAAGAGAGGGATATCAAGATACCAGGAATAAAATATAAACCCCAAAAGCATGTACCCAGGGACCTGTGTCCTCTGATTACACCTAACTTGCCTATATTTACCACCCAGGACAATAGTTCTTTCAAATTATTGATCTTTCAAATTATTGATCTACAAAATGGATTAATCTATCAATTAGGTGATAGCTCTCATAATCTAATCATTCTGCCTCTGGTCATTCCTGTATTTTCTCATCCATGAGTTTTCAGGAGACACCTCATACCCAAACCATAACAGATGGCTTAGGGAATTTTCTATTGTGGTGAGAAGCACATGGGACTTGAGAAACAGAAACAAGGTTCGTGCTGAACAGTGAGATTGGAGATGGGTCATACGGAGGTAAGAATTAGATTTTGTTCTTTTTACTTTAGTGACCTCTGTGGATAATATATCAATAAGGCCTCTCCCCAAGGCAGGGGAGATCATGGGTGAGACAAGTGGGTCAGGAAATTGATTTGCTGGGATATGACTGGCATGTAAAATAATTTCAGAGCACAGTTAATGTTAGAGCGCATCTCCCAGGACAAGTGTAAGCAGCATCTTGTGAAATGACTGTTTTCTAAGCGAGTGTTGAGTCATGATGTGAAATGGGTTGTAGTAAAACAGTTCTGCAGCCTAGTGCTTCCACACAATGAGACTTCCAGCCACAGCCCAACCTCATGGGAACCTATTTCTGGTCATCTCTGGAGTGAGCACATACAGCAGTCATCCATGTAGGTTCTATTCCATTCGTCCCTTTGGCCATGAAAACTTTTGTAGTCTGGGATTAAGTAAGGAGGTTTTGGTAACCGTCAGAGGATGATAGATCTTTCTGGGGCATTTTGTAGTTCAGGATGAGATTATTTTTTGTAGTCAGCCTGGTGTTTTTTTAAATAGTTTTATTGATGTATAACTGATGTCCAATGAACTGCACATGCTCAAAATATACAATTTGATGAATTTGGACATATGCTTACACTTGTGAAACCAGCACCACCATCAAGGTAATAGATGTATCCATTTCCTCTGAAAGTTTCCTCATGTGCATGGTAAAAACACTGAGCATGAGACCCACCCTATGAGAAATTTTTAGTGCAGAATGCAATATTGTTGACTCTAGCCATTATACTGTCCTATAGAGCAGATCTTTGTGCAATGCATCTTGTACAACTGACACTTTGTAGACGTTCCTAAAAAAAATTAAAATAAAACTACCATATGATACAGTAATTGTACCCCTGGGTATACACCCAAAAGAATTGAAGTCAGGATCTCAAAGAGATACCTGCATGACCATGTTCATAGTACCATTCATTATTCACCACAGCCAAAATGTAGAAGTAACCCAGCCTGGGGTTTGATCCCTTGCTAATTGGGTTAATCAGTTCAGGAAACATGGTTCTCCAAGCTGTACTGCTTATTGACTGGACTGGGTTTGGCAGGGTGCCTCTAAGGCCTGAGGTTCTTCTTTGTCCTCTCAGAATGGTGACAAGATCTCAAGCCTCTGATGTGAAGTATGTGTGGGCTGGTGCAGAGTCCAGGCTGTGTGAGAGGATGTGGGATGATTCCACTCCATGGAAAAGGATGGCATGAAATTGGCACGTTTAAATCAACTACAGGAAAATAAGCACTCGGCAGCTATTTTTAATTTGTGTTTAAACATACAAGAGCCATCGTTGCTCATAGAACAGAATATTGGCTTTGAATATGGGAGAGGAAGATATCCTCAGCTTTCCCACTCATTAATTTGCCAGACAGTGGAAAAAAGCCCTGGGAAGGGACCAGGCAGCAGGACCAGCCAACATGTGAGCTGTTACATGTTCATTACCAGCGTCTCCAGACTCATTTCCTCTAAGGACCCTAAACTTGTTTCTCCACCACTTTGGGATGGTTCCTTCAGATAGTACTCCTCCTTTCCTCAGGTCCTACTCTCAGGAAAAGTTCTAGAAGTTTCTTTCTCAGTCTGGGGTAACAGATTGATAATAACTTACATATGCTTTTGCAGATACTTTTGTATTTCAGCGAGGCTGAATACCTACATGGCCAGGAGTGTAGGTGCAGTTGAACATCTGGAACTTTCAGTGGGGGGATCATCTACCTTGACACAGTTAAAGATAGCATGTAGTGGCTGGTAATTCTACTCTCTTAGTCTGTCTTGTGTTGCTATAACAAAATACCTGATACTGAGTAATGCAGAAAGAAAAGAGGTTTATTTGATTCATGATTCTAGTGGCTGGAAAACCCAAATGCCATAGCCCCAGTGTCTAGTGAGGGCTCAGCTACATTGTAGCATGATGGAGAAAGGGAACCAGGTGTGCACAGAAGAGGCTGAGCAACATGAGGTGGTCTTGCTTTATAACAATCCATTCTCTCTCTGAAACCAATCCAATTACAGAAGACCCAACCCACCCCTGAAAATAAGCATTAGTTCATTGAGGGCAGAGCCCCTATGACCTCATTACCTTCTACTGGGCCCCACCTCTTAAAGATTTCACCTCATAAAAGTTTTATCACCTGATGTTGCCATATTGGGGACCAAGCTTCCAGCACATGAAACTTTGGGGGATAAATCACATCCAAACCGTAACACCCACCTGTGTAGGTTTGATTGAAGATGTTTAGAATTAGATTTTTTTTTTTTTTGGTACAGGGGATTGAACTCAGGGGCACTCAACCACTGAGCCACATCCCCAGCCCTATTTTGTGTTTTACATAGAGACAGGGTCTCACTGAGTTGCTTAGCGCCTCGCTGTTGCTGAGGCTGGCTTTGAACTTGGGATTCTTCTGTCTCAGCCTCCCTAAGTGCTGGGATTACAGGCTTGTGCCCACCGCGCCCAACTTAGAATTAGATTTTTTAAAGCTGCAAAG
Source organism: Xerus rutilus (assembly GCA_028644305.1). Lineage (NCBI taxonomy): Eukaryota > Metazoa > Chordata > Mammalia > Rodentia > Sciuridae > Xerus > Xerus rutilus. The sequence continues at coordinate 119,160,651 of CM053404.1, read as the reverse complement.
ATCCAGGTGCCATTTCCTTCTCTTAGAGATAAACTAAAACCTAGAAGCATAAAGTCACTTTAGTTCAGTTATGTGGGTGTGTTTTTGATCACCCACCATATGCCAGATCCCATGCCTGGCACAAGAGAGACAGGAAGGAGTTTGATACAGTACTGGCCCAGCTTCTTCCCTTACGTGACCAGTCTGGGCAGACTCGCACTTCAGAGGGCAGATCTGTCACGGAGTGTGGGCAGATGACTACCACTGTGGGCAGATTGCAAGATTCTTCAATTGGTTAGAACTGTGAAGAGTGACTCTTAAAGCACTTCCTGAAGGATACAGTCATGGTCCTGTCTCTGAAATCTTGGGAGATAAGGTCAGACCCAGGAGGCAGGGATTGGAGAAGAGCAAACCCAGACAGTGTGTGGCACTAAGTTTCTCTCAATTCACTTAAACTTGATCCATATTTGTTGTGTGCCTATCCGTGCCCATTACTGAGAGGGCACCAAAGCTTGAAGATCAATGAGACTCAACTGCTAATGAAACAAAGTCTCATGGCAGCATGCTATGATTTTCAAACTGCAGGTCCTGGCTCACTAGTGGATCACAAAAACCAGCTTAGTTGATAATTAGCCTGGTTCAGGAAATAATACGATGGAATAGTGTTTTAGTCAGCTAGTGTGCTGCCGTGACTAAAACACCCAACCAGAACAACTGTGGAGGAGGAAAGGTTTATTTAGGGCTCATGGTTTCAGAGGTCTTAGTCCACAGAGAGCAGGCTCCATTCCTTGGGGCTCAGGGTGAGGCAGAACATCATGGTGGAAGAGTGTGGCAGAGGGAAGCAGCTCACATACTGATCAGAAAGCAGAGAGAGGGGCTGGGGTTGTGGCTCAGTGGTAGAGCGCTTGCCTAGCATGTGTGAGGCACTGGGTTCGATCCTCAGCACCACATAAAAATAAATACACGAAATAAAGACATTGTGTTCATCTACAACTAAAAAAACATTAAAAAAAAAAAGAAAGCAGAGAGAGAGACTCCACTCTCCAGATACAAATATTTACCCCATAGCTATGCCCCCAATGCCCCATCTCCCCCAGTCAACACTCAGTTAATCCCATCAGGAGATTAATTCATTGATTAGGTTAAGGCTTTCACAACCTAATCATTTCTTCTCTGAACTTTCTTGCATTGTCTCACACATGAGCTTTTGGGGGATATCTCACATCCAAAATATAACAAATAAAATAGAATAGAATAGAACAAAAATGGAACATATTGCAAATATTAAAGGTAGATAGCACTTCGCAGAATGCTACATATATATTTTCTAATTTTCTGTTGGCCAGAGTCACACAGCCAAGCCCAGACTCAAGATGGGAGGGTGTTGCAAATTACACGGCCAAGAGTGTCACCCATTTGTACAGTTTACCACAAGGAGCAATACGAATGAATTTGCTTTGATTGATCCTTTCCCCAGACTATTGGTCTTTCCTTCTCTGATTTCAGTTTCAACATCCAGTGCCTAAAACTCCAGAGGGTATGAGTAGAGCCTTTTCCCCTTTCATAGCCTAATAGGTAGGAAAGTTACAGGTGACAAACAAGGAGGTACCCTCAGAGGCAGAGTAAAAAGGGGATGCAGGACACAGGTGTAGGCACCTGGTGTGTCCTGGCAGGGAAGGGCGGGGGTGAGTGGCAATCAGGAAAGAGGGTGTGAGGAAACCTCCAGGAAAGCCTGATAGCACCTGAAACATCCCTGTTCCTCCCAATGCTGAACTCATTTCAAATGGGAGGGGGCTCAATCAATCAACTTGTTCCTAGAATAAGAACTTGGTCCAAGGCTTCTGGTGTTGCTGCTAATCATCAACGGGATCTTAGGCAAGTCACTTATTGTCTCTGGGCCTCAGTTTCCCCGTGGTAAAGGAAGGAGGATGACTATGGGTTGTAAGGTGCCTTCCAGCTCCGATCTCTCCCCATTGCCTTTTCAGGGTACATGTCCCCACTCCTCCCTCCAGTGCTCATGATGGACAGGCTGGTCCATCCTGGCATTTTCCTGCCCCCTGTGAATACTACCTCAGCATCCTTCTCAACAGTCAGTCGATGGGTGTACACATGCAGGGTGAGCCTTGCCATACCTATTGGCTAAGACCACAGGAAGCACAGCTCCCTCTTTTTCCGCCACTAAGAGGCCATAGACTATCCCTAAGCAGTTGGAAAAGCATCAATATACCCATTGCAGATTGATTTGGGAGCAAGCTGAGAGGTGAGGCAGCTGTTCCTTAACAGCAAATCTGGATCCCCCCAAAAGCTTAGCTCGGAGCTATTCGGATGGTATGGAATCTTCAGTATTCCCTGGGGAAGCGGAAAGATGTGAGTTTTCAAAGGTCACCAGTACTTTTAGCCATTTTAAAAGAACATCAAAAGGATGCTCCCAAGCAAAGAGGAATTTGAAGTTTGTTTTTGAGGGAACTGGCGTTGAGGGTTGAAATAATCCACTTTGATTTTAGACTGTCTAGATGGGAGAAACCCAAGTGATAGTGGATGTCTCAGAGGCCCTGAAGGCCACACATCTTCCTGGCTGCCCTGTGGCTGTATTTTCCTTGGAGCTGTCCGCCCCCACCCCCCTAGGCCTAAGTTAGAGGCTGGAGGGCAGAAAGGAGAGCTGAGGGTCCTGATTCCAGCACACAATAACTGTGGGAAGCTGGGCAAGTTCATTCACCACTCTGAGCCTCAGTTTGCTGATAAATGGGGAAAATAATAAGCTCTTTCTTACAGAATTATTGTGAACATTAATGGAAAACGTCATGTAAAATACTTAGCACCTGGAACATAAGGAACTCAATAAAAGTTAAATATTAGTGGCAGGGCTGCCTAAGCCTGCATGAATTATTTTAAAATCAAAGCCACGTTACTGATGTTTTGGCACCTAACGTAACTGAGAAGACAATGTCTTTTTAAAATCTCAGCTTATCATGGTCTTGAAAGTTCCTCACACCTTTACCCTGGCCTTTTGTTTTGTCTTTCTTTCTTTCTTTCTTTCTTTCTTTCTTTCTTTCTTTCTTTCTTTCTTTCTGTGAGGGTGTTTTTTCTTTGTTGTTCATTTTTACACAGGTGTTTCCACAATTGTGTTAGTTTTTCAACACCGTGACAAAATAACCAGAGATAATCAACTTAAAAGGAGGAAAGGTTTATTTTGGCTCACAGTCTCTGAGGTTTCAGTTTATGGATGATTGGCCCCATTGCTCTGGATTAGTGGCAGCACAGTACATCATGGTGGTGACTAGAGGAGGCCTGGTCACATCACGGCAGCCAGGAAGCAGAGAGAGAGAGAAGTGGCCAAAGTCTCAACAGCCAGCTTCAAGAGCACATCCACCACACCCAGGACCCAGTTCTTTGTATTTGTGTGTATGGTGGTGGTGGGAGGGATACCAGGGATTGAACCCAGGGTCTCCAGCATGCTGTTCCAGCATTCTGCCCTGGGCCAAGCCTTGGCCCCACTTTTTAAAGGTTCTACCGCCTCCAGATAGTACCATGGACTTGGAGCCAAACCTTTAAATGTCTTCTAAAGGGGACATTTCAGAACCGACTATGGCAATAATCTAGGTTCACTGAAGAATCCCTGTAGTATCCCCATTTTATTCTTCATGAAGAACTGGCTATGGAATCCTCTGAATTTCAACCCAGAGCCCCCACCCCCACCCCATCCCCAGGTTTTCTGGAGTTACTATCTCTTTTATACTCTTAAGCCCACTGGATTGTTTTTTTTTTTTTTTCTGAAGCTGTAGAAACAGCCACTCAAGAAATAGATTTTCAAAGGGATACTTTATTCGATTAATTAGTCAATTCCCTTGTCGTAAAGGAGAAATTATCTGTAAACCACCCCGACAGAGGAGACTCTTACACTGAGAAGCAAAGAAATGTTGGGTTGTAACAATAGGAGAGCTCATTTGCAATGCAAATGAGCAACCAGCAGGCAAATGAACCCTTATGGGAAAACCACTCTAATCATAAAACCCGCTTGCTTTGGGGAGACCGCAGTGTAAGGACAAACAGAATCATAGCTCTGTGAATCCCCTCTAATATAGTATATTAGGGAATTATCCAGGTAGTTTTCTATGAAATTGCATTTGAATGAAACAAGATGCATTGCTTGGCAGTAGATAATATCTTTAAAAATCAACTCTACATTCGCAGGCTGAATTATTTATGATTGTCACTATATAGCTATGATTGTTTGGATATAAAATAGTCAGGCTTTTCCCTCTGTTTTTATTTGTAGGAAAACAAGTCATTCAAGCTTTTTAGTGATACAATGTGACTTGCTGTCGATGGCAGTTAGAATTTTCAGGCCCTGCCAAGCACAGGAGTACCCAGAAGGGACATATGTTTTCTCTGCTTTGTGTTCCAAATTTGCCTTAAAAACATGCAATTATGTGAAGGCCTGATTTATATTTTCAAGGAAAAGCACCATAATGGCCCTGTTTTGTAGTCATCATTTCTCCAAAACGTATTTCTATTGCTGCCTTTTCAAAAGAAGTTGGCTAATGATCATTGGATTTTCACTTTCCGCCGTGACATATGAAAATTTGATGAGGTCTGTGAGATTTAAGAACTGTTTTCTTTAGTGCAATGGAAATTTAGTTAACAGAGTTTGGGATGCCAAGCCTGACAGATCTTCTGTAGTTACCTTTCATCTGATTCCTTGTTTTTATGGAGGGCGGGACAAGGGGAGGCAGGGGGCCTTTGTCTGTGTAGCCAGGCGGCTAAGATGAGCAGAAAGAGCTGGAGAAAGGAGCCCAAGCCTTGCCTGGCTCAGGAGTGTTTGGTGTTTGGCCTCAAGCATTGGAAGTGGAGGTACATGGGCGGGTGATATTTGTTGGGGCCATCTCTGGGGAGAAGTTGTGCAGGGGAAAAGGAAGGCTTTTAAGTCGCATTTTATGCTTAAATGGAAATTACTGTGAAACCCTTTATGAATTATATAATCACATTGGCTTTAATTTCTTGCCTTTCATTACTATTATTAATGATGGCTTGCACTCCATTCTCTTAGCAGCATTTCCAGTAAATCTATTGAGTGAAAAGGAGTTAGTCTCTTTCTGGTTTGGGGAGCCCCCTCCTGGGAGGTAGGCCAATTTTTTTGTTGTTGCTGTTAATTGTTCTTCTTTCAGTAATGGAAATAAAGGTGAGAGGCCAATGTCACATAATGAGCTGACCATGAGCAAGTAACTATTACAATATAATATATCAGAAAATATTAATCTTAGAGAAACAGATACTTGAGAATGGTGGGAACATAAAATTTTGTGGTGAGGACAACATACAAGCAGTATGTTTTTGTTTGTTTGTTTTTTCAAGCAGGATATCACTATGTTGCCCAGGCTGGCCTTGTACTCCTGGTCTCAAGTGATCCTCCTGCCTCAGCCTCCCAAGTAGTTGGGACTACAGGTGCAGGCCACTGGCAGTATGTTTTGATTGCTTGGTGCAAATCTAGTCACTTGGATAGCTTAGGAATATAGAAGTCTTATGTAACTTATGCACAAATGAAGCATTCCTATTATGTGTTTAGAATTTTAAATGCTCAGAAAAGTACTCTGTGAAAATTAGGATTATAGCATGTCTTTCCTACAACTTCCCAGTCTTAAGAAAAATAATTTTCAAATTCTTAAAAAATTATTTCACCTCCTGCAATTCACACTCAGGGCCCAGGATGTAATGTTAGCACCAAATGACTGAGCCGAATGCAAACTTCATGGATCAACACAGCCTTTATTCACCAGTGGAGTCATGCCTCTGATGGACCCACTTTCCTGGTAGAAAATGAGCCATTGGCCAAAGGGGGAGTCTGTGTTTATATAAGTTACACTGAGAGGTGACTTAGTTATTGATAGAGCATGTCAGTTTGGGCACTCAGGAAATAGATTTGTGAGAATTTGAGATTTGTTTTTACTGGGCAATATTTTTACTTGGAGAAGAATGGGGGATCTGGGGTCAGCATTCAGTATTTATCTCTTTCCCTCCAGGGTCTCATTGTACTGTCACTGGGAAAGGATTTATTTGAGGAAGGATCAATTCTTTGGCTTCCTCCCAGAGACTGTCATTCTAGGCTGGATGGCTATCTCCTTCCTGGGGATTGTCTTGCCACTGGATGATGTTACTTCCTTTCTAGGGATTTTCCTGTCACTGGGAAAGAATGTATTGGGAAAGGATCAATATTTTCAATACATTACCTTCTTCCTCACTCCCTCTTCCCAGACCACACTGTTTTGGGTTTGTCATTTTCCATATCTTACAGGAGAAGTCACAGGTATTCTCCTAAAGGCACCATCTTCCTGTTAAATTTTGGCTACTAGCAATTTTCCTCCTTTGTGTAATGTGACCCTGGTAAACTTGCACCTGCTTTTGTGGATCCTGAAGAATCAGGATAGGTCTGGTCAGAGAAAACTCTGAATTTGTTTAGAGGTAATGTCTTCTGTCTGTTAATGGAAAGGGCCTCTTGGTTTGATGGTATCCTCTTTTGCCTGTACTTAAGTACTCTTGAATTCTTTTCTCCAGTCAACTGGTAACAGTTAGCTCTTGGGCTCAGGTCTTGCCAGAAGAATCCTAAAAGGTACATTTTTAGAATAGACTTAAGGTTGAGCATTTCTCTAGTATAGAGTTGGATTTCCAACTTTGTTCCTCCATGAAAGCAAATTAAAAAGTAATTGTGGGATCATTCAAGAGAGCATTTGAAAGGTGCTTCCATTTTACAAAATGGTAGATCTCCCCATAGCTTTAGGATCAGTCTTATGGGAGAGGCTTCCATCTTGGATGCTGGTATATAGGAATTTCAGAAGATGATCCTATTGGGGAAAAAGCTAGTTTCCTCCTTCTCTCTTTCTTTAGGCCTCATGAGATGGTACAAGGGTATTGTGCTTAACTTGGCTGTACCCACTGTTAGCAATCCATTCATTCAAAGCCAAAAGTTTAGGGATTTCCATTGATAAAAGTCAAATTCTTAAGGTAGTAGCTAAGAAACCATAGTGAGAAGATGTCCTCTGATGATCTCTTTATCAAGCCAAGGACAGGTGACTAAAAAGGAATACCAAGAATAGCAAGAGCCTCAAGCCACAGCTTGAAAATTTACCCCACGAAAAGAGATGGCCCCTTAGTTCGCCCAAGGTCCCCCCAGATTCAGCCTGGGAAGGGATGGGATAGGGGCAGAGCAAACTCTAAGGCAAGGACCCTGGATAAGAATCATGTCCCTGGAGAGAGTCTTTGGAAAAAGATGTGGCAAAATATTTTCAGTCTCCCTTTTCTCATTTTATTCCAGTTCCTGATTTTTTCTTCATCCTCTTCTCTCTCCCAAGTCAATGCCTATCCTATCTTCTCTCACCTCCCACTCTCTCTCTACCTCTTCCTTCCTTCCAGCCCAGTCCAGTTGACCCTACCCCAGAATTTGGGGTAGATAAATTAATCACATTGGAGTAGAGACTTGGAAAAATGAGGGTTAAAATAATCTAGGTGTTAGTTGAGTGCTCATTGGCCTTATAAAGAGAAAAATTATGGGTTTCCAAAAATTATATTTTATGAGCATTACTATTAGCATTGTGTGATTTTTATTTATTTTCTTTTTGTTTTGATGAGATTGAACATCAATTGACCCTGGAAGAGCTACAAAACTTAAATGCACTCTTTCAGGTAAGAATTGACAAGGTAAAATATTCATGGGCGTGATCTGACTCCCCTTTTGATGGTTGATTTTTCAGTACAAAGTATAATCCTTTTAAAGAAAATAACAGTGAAAGAATAAATTTTTTGATTGTCACTTCTTAATGGAATTAGAAATAAATTGTGAATGCGTCAGAGAAACGAACAAAAGAGAGAACATGATAGAAGCTGACAGAGTTTAGGTAAGTCTAATTAGACATTCAATTCTCTGGACTTCTGCTCCTAGACTAAACAAAATACAAGGACTGTATGTTCATAGTTAATTCTTTTTTTCTTAGGAGTATGAAAAGAGAGGAAGACAACTGCTGGATATGGAAACTTTCAAACGCATAATGAAGCAGAGTATGAGGTCACAGAATAAAGTAAGTGGGTTTTATACATGTGGGATTGTTGAAACCACAGCTAAAGCTTTAACCATGTGAACCAGTTAGGTTTGATGATCATCTATAAGATCACTCTCTCTCTAAGCTATGATTTCTACTAAGATCTATACAATTCACTGAACAATTTATGTGGAAAAATATTTTTAAATTACTTAGTATTCAAGACCAACAAGACATTTCGAGACTGTTCTTAAAAGAGGGGAAAAGACCATTATTCAATGACTGGTTATTTGTACATGTTTTCTTCAGTTTGGGCATGTCCCCTATCCCCTAGTTGGCTGGAATTAAATATTTGAAACATTCTCTCTACCATCTTGGTTAGCCCACAATATGAAATCTTAATTAGTAAGATGTTTCTTGTACCATAAGATAAAATACATATTATAAAAGGACAAGCCACTTAAGTTCTATTTGTCAGGGTTTCACGGTTATGTCTTAAGTTACAGAAAAAAAAATTGTTTAAAGTGAAGCTCTACTCTATAAACCTGTTCCTGGAGTTTGAACAAAAACACACCCTTGTCATGTACACTAATGAAGTCATAAGCTGCCCCTTCCAAAGGCAAGGTCCCAGGATCTAATAGCCATTGTGGAAGTTTAGATATGTTCAGAGTTATACCGACTATGGGAAGGGAATATTAAGTCATATCTGTTTTTGAAAACTTGGCCTTCCTGCCTTAGTCTACTTGGGCTCACATAATAAAATATCTTGGGGGCTGGAGTGGCTCAGTGGTAGAGCACTTGCTTAGCATGTGTGAGGCACTGGGTTCGATTCCCAGCACTGCATATCAATAAATAAAATAAAAGTCCATTGACAACTAAAAAATATTTTTAAAAAAAACCTTGGACTATGTGGCTTATAAACAACAGACACTCCTCTCTCACGGTTCTGGAGGCTGGAAGTCCAGGATGAGCACACATATATTGTCTGGTGAGGGCCCACTTCCTGGTTCACAGAGAGAACTTTGCTGTGTCCTTACATGGTGGAAGAAGTCAGGGGTTTCTCTGGGGCCTCTTTTATAAGGGTACAGATCCCATTTGGGAGGGCTTTGGCTGCCCGACTTGATCACCTCCCAAAGGCCCCACCTCCTAATGACCTTGGGGTTAGGATTTCAACATATGAATATTTTGGGAATAGAAGCATTCAGATCATAGCATCTCCCTGTGTGCAATGTTAAAACAAAGAACTTCTGTTGGAAAGAGAGAGGAATGTTTTAAATGGATAAATTATTAGGTGTTTTAACAACATCCCAGATAGACCTTTTAAACCAAAGCAGTATAATGACCTATAATTTTAGAATGCATGCCTACCTAATTGTCTACTTATTCCCCCATTCGTTCATTTGTTCATTCTCTAAATGAATACTGGGGCAGGCTTTGTCTCAGCCCTTGTGATGCAGAGCCCATCAGGACACGGTCTCTACCCTGAGGGAGTGCCAAGCTGCTGCAGAGTTGAACCCAGGTGCTCTGGGAGCATGTGACCAGACCAGGGAGTCACGAGGGCCTCCAGCCCTCTTGCATGACCCTTGTGCTGAGTTTTAAGGGATGAAGCAAATCACTCCATAAAGGAGGGAGAGGAAGGTGAGGGCTTCCAGGCAGAGGGAATAGCATTTGCAGAAGCCCAGAGAGAAGAGTCACCATAATACCTTTTATTAGTCTCACTGGTGAAAGACCAAGACACACATCCCATTACCTGGATCACTTGTACTAAGCAAGATTTTACTCAGTACATCACTGAGGAGGCATGAAACCATTTCTTTCATCACTTATTTATCAGTTATTGATTTCTGACTGTCTGCTCACACTGCCTGAGGATCTTCCTATATTTTATTCCATAAGCCTCCTACATTGCAGAATAGACCTGTTTAGAAGACATTCTTATTCCTATTGTCAAAGATGAAAAGACAGAGTTTTAGAGAATCTGAGTAACTTACCTGAAATTCCTTGACAACCAAGGAATAGATTTGGGATTTGATCTCCAGTGTGACACTAAAGCTCATTATGATAGGATTAGGTTTAACTATAGTAGCAGAAAGCCCTCAGCCACCAAGGCATGAGATAGAAGTATTCTCCTCTATCATGTAGAAAGTCAGGAATCAGGTGTCTTCATGAAATTTGGGGAGGCCAGACTCCTCCTTCTTCTTTGCCCTACTACCCTTAGTATGTAGATTCATCCCTGTGTCACAAGATAGCGGCTCAGACTCCAGTGAACATGTTCTCATTCCAGCCATCAGGAAGAGGGACAACTCCCCAAAGCTGCCCGTGACACTTGTGGTTCCCATGTGTTAGATAGGAATCACGGGTCATATCTAACTGCAAAGGGGGCAGGCAAGTGTGGTCTGTTCTGGGAAATGACGGCCCTGCTAAAACTCAAGTGCTCTATCGTAAGGAAGAATGCTAACCAGAACAACTAACACCACGTCCCTTCCACTCTTCTAGAATCTCTCATTCTGGTACCCGTTAAAAGCCAGGACGCACCCCCTTTGCTCTTTCTATGAAATGCTGACTTAGTAAAAATTCAGTGCAAAAAGGGTCACTAAAGGATACACCCAGGAAGAGCATGTCTGGCGTGAGTATTTCAGACATAGGTGGCATCTGAAGAAATGGAGGTATCAGCCTGCGATCATGCCAAGCCATATGAAGCCAAGAAGGTGTCATAACTTTCCTAGAAATACACTGATGCTCCTCCTTCTAAGCAGATAGGGGTCTGCAGCTACCTGTAGCCTTGAATTGATCACATTGTCTTTTAAGTGGACGTACTTGTCTGTGGCCTCACTAGACAATAAATGCCACAAAAGTATGCCTTTCAGCTCTAAAGCTTCAGCCTCTGCCACAGTTCTCAGCACACCCTTGGTGGTCAATCTTTTCCTTCAGAGAGTCAACTGATGTGGGAAGATAGTAGTCCAGTGTCCCTTCATGACCACAATCATGCCTGTTTCTGCAGAAACATGTGCTGCTCCTCAGCTGTGGGCTGGGTGGAGAAACCGGGTCTCTGAGTAAAGCCAGAATTCAGCAGGGCAGGGCCAGGGAGAGCCCATCTGATGGCCCCTGTTCTATGACATGGCTCTGATACTGCATGATTCTTGCTGCTATCACCTTGTCCAGAGCCTCAGGGCACACAGGTGTACCCAAAGGCCACCCATGCTCTGGTTTATGGTCACAGAGTGGTCTGGATAGACAACCTGAGCACAGTATGTGACTACTTTTGCCCTAAGCTTGTCTGTCTTCTGTTCCATCTCTAAACCCAGGCTCTTTTTGAGGCTATACCTCTGAGTTTTTTGGTTTATTTGGACATTCATGCAAAAATATTTGAACCTGAATGTGGTGGCACATGTATGCCTGTAATCCCAGCAGCTTGAGAGACTGAGACAGGAGAATCAGGAGTTCAAAGCCAGTCTCAGTAAAGGCAAGGTACTAAGCAACTCAGTGAGACCCTACCTCTAAATAAAATACAAAATAGGGCTGAGGATGTCGCTTAGTAGTTAAGTGTCCCTGAGTTCAATCCCTGGTACCCACCCCCCAATATATATATATGTATTTGTTAAATAGTGCATTCATGGTACTGTCTGAAGCCTGGTATGTCAACCTGGGAGTGTGATATGTGTCCAGTGGAAAATGACTTAGAGGAAACTGGCACTGAGCTTAGTCCCACATCTAGAGTATTTTTCTTCATGGCCCCACCACTAGCACTTGATTTGACTCTCCAAGGAGTGATGCCTGATGTCTTGGAGACCAGGCCTCCTCATTTCTTCATTTCACTGTTATTTCTGCTCCAAGACAGATGCCCTGCCCCTTATAAGACACTCCCCGGCACAGACATATGATTTGACTCTCTCCGTTAAAGCTACTTTCTGGATAAACTATAAAATTATAGAACCCTGGGGTTTGGAAGTACCTTAGTCCTTAAGAGATAATTTAATGTATATAACATTGTTAATATATAACTATTCTAATTCTCAAATTCTCTTCTGTTAAGCCATGAGCCAGAATATACTTGAATACCTTCTTCTAGAGAGAATTCAGTACCTTATAAAGCAGCCCATTTCAAGGTTGGAAAGCTTTAGGTTTATTTTTTCTCTATATGAGCTAAAATTGGTTGTTATTGGCATTCTATCCATTAGATCAATTTATATACTTTTGAGCCATTGTATTGGTTATCCATTGCTCCATAATAAAGTGTCAAAAACTTAATACACATTTTATTATTCCACAATTTAAGCTAGGAATTCATACATGGCCTGGATACTTGAAGCATCTCATGGGGCTGGTGGGTCTCACTGAATAGCTTGACTGGGAAAGGATTTACTTCCAAGTTCATGCGATTGTTGCAGATTGTTGGGTCAGGAGCTCAGGGCTTTAGCTCTTTGCTGGCTGTTGACCAGCGGCTGCCCTGAGTTCCTCTTCACCTGGGCCTCTCCATAGAGCAGCTGAGTCTGGCATCTGGCTTCCTCGCAGCCAGGAAGGGAGAGAGTCTTCAAGCAAAGCAGAAGTTACGATCTCACGTTATCTAATGAAAGAAGTGACAGCCCTTTGACACCAAGGTGTTCTACTGGCTATAAGCAAGTTACTCAGGATGAGGAATGACCTAAGCCACGACCATGAGTCAGGGATGACTGGGGGCATCTATTGCCTGCCTGCTGTAGCCACATAAAAGAAACCTATTCTCTCACAGAGAATGATCCTTTTAATATGTGAAAATACTTCTCAGAATTTGCTTGTCTTTTTGTCTTGTGCTACATCCAAGTGAGTGTCTTCACCATCCTTGTGCTTTGGATTCACTTTGCTATTTATCTCAAAGTGGACCCTAAGCACAGTCCATTCTTTTGGCTGACACAGACTGGGGTGGAGTGGGATTTCCTGGGAGCATACACACTGCAAGGCACTCAGTTCCTCCTGCTGCTTAGGTATCAAAAATAAAAGTCCTAGGAGCCCAAATCTCTCTCTGGGCAAGAGTTTTGGCGTCAGTGCGCTGAATTCTGATGAATAGTCCTATTACTGCTCCAGAGATCCTTAAGCATTCGACATTTTGAATGTGAAATTCATAAATTGAAAAAGCAAAGATTTCGCCTCCTTCTTCACCTCTTTTCCCCACAACCTTGTAACGTTTATACATTTATTTATATTTTCCTCTCTAGAGCACTGAACAAATAGAACAACTTTTCATGAAAATAGACCATGAAGCAGTAGGCAGGATTCAGTGGGTAAGTTGGGTTGTGTTTTGTGAATCTGATTTAAAGGTAGCAGAGAAGGGACATGACATTCAGTCCTGAGCTTGGCTCCTCACATTCTTATGATGTCTGGCTGCACTTGAAGTAGTTTGGTTGGGAATTTCAGTAGCTAAGACAGGTTTCGTGAAGGGTATCCCAAAAGCAAGGTTGAAGGAACATGGCTACCATTTTATTCAAAAGCCAATGAGAAACACCAGGGAGCAAAAAATCCCATGAGCAGCTACAGCTGGTGATCAAGTCAGTGAATACATGTAGCATTTACAAGTGGGACTGTCATAGAATAAATTCCCAACAAATATCGCCACCATCATTATTGTGACCCACTTGGTTGTATGAGGAGCTGAGTTATCTACTGTTAGCATTCATAGTCATCGTGTCTGTCAGAGTCTTTCCATTGTTCTGGGACAAATTAAACTCAAAAATGACAAATTCAGCAGTCAATCACCTCTATTCAGGCCTTTGGCCAGTTCCCCAACCAAATCAAATACAAGTGTTCTTATCATCATCTGATTTGAAAAGGAGCATTCAGGATTCTGGGACAGAAAAGGGAAGCTTCTAGGAAAGTAGGGCTCTGGGGGATGAGGAGAGAAAATGATTTCCCAAGTTCAAAGATACCCCTCTTCGACCACAGAGTTCTTTCCCGTAAGTACACTGCTGAAATTCTAAATGAGGCACATGTCCTGATGTGACAGGACTTTTGGAGTCAAATCAATGGGAACTCAAGTCTCTGGCCAGCACTTGCTAGTTGTCTGATCTTAGGAAAGTTGAAACTAAACTTGAGTTTCCAAAATTTGTAAATGAGGTGAAGAGCAGACCTTACCTCCTACAGTTTTGGTGAGAATTGAGATGAAGAACCGTGTTGCTGAGAATATGGTGCACCCCCAGTAACAATCTTCTCCTCCTTCTCCTCCTCCTCCCCTTTAAAGAAAGATGGCAAGTAGAGGGAGGAAGCCCAGACAGGGCCTTTCAGCAGGCCCAGCTAAAAGGCACACCAGTTCTTACCTACCAGGTTTTGGGAACCAAGTTCTTGTGCTAACTGTTATGTCATGTCCCAGAAATGAGTTCTCCATTCCCTAACGGGAAGGAGAAATTTTAAAAGCCAGAAAGGCAATGGTTATATAACAAACTGCCCTTTATTCTCCAGGATGGCTTCTGCACATATCTGCAGCTAGAATATTTGGAGCAAGCCAGAGCTTTGGCTAGACAGAAAGAGGTTTCCTTCCTGCTGCCTGCAGTGCTGCAGAAGCTGTCATACGGGGGGCCCGTGCTGCGCATTCTCTCTGTGCCTGATGACACCTTAATCATGATCAGAGAAGATGGAGCTATTTATTTCTGGTCCCTGCAGCTGAAGTTGAAAAGAAAAAAGCAGATTTTTGTATGTGATTTTCATTTGATAAGGATGCTGAGTGCTACAGTTTGATTTTATTTGCTATTTTAAACTGCTCCTTAAGTGGCATGATTACATAAATTGTGCCCTTGAATATAATATATTCATGTTGGATTTTGCTGGTCTATGGAATGCAAATAAAATATGAGCTCTGCATGTAGTACAAGATAACGCTTCATTTTGCTTCTAACATCAGATAGAGTGATGGATTATATGTGACTCTATCATACAATTTATCATATATCTTAATGAATGACAAATGGAACAGAATCTTCCTTATTTTCCTCCTTTGTGGCTCCATCAGCTTAGGTAGTTGTGCTAGGATTTCTCTTCAGAGAAACTATTGTATTATAGAATGAGAAATTCAGAAGGCATAAATCATTGGGGAACTACATTTGGGAATAACAATGTCTGGCCCACTTAAGGATATGTTTTCTCTTGAAAGTCATTCTTTAACTATCTCATTCAACAAATAGCTAAGCCCTTGTTATGATCCAAGCTCTGGGCTGGGTGCTGGGGACACAGAACACGGTGCCTGCCCTCAGTTAACTTACAGTCTGCACTAGCAGTTACAGCTAAACCTTTTGGGCTGCAGAACTAACCATCCCTGGAGAGGGAATAAAGTTAGTTCTTCCAGACTACGTAATTAGTTTTTTATCCTTGAAGGAGAAAATCAACTTTAAAAAACCTGTACAATATGAAGCATGCTCGCTATAGACAAAATGGCTCCAGACATCTAAAATTGTTCATTTCCACCTTTCAACTCTCTAGGGCAAGTCCAGCAGTCGGAAGCCCAGGTGGGCAACAGATGTCATCAGCATGCCACAGTACAACAAATTGATCGTTGGGACTGGGTAAGTGACGGAAGCCCATCTACTGGAAGAGAGTGATCATGGTGTTAGATCTGTTTCCCCTTAGTGCACACAAACACGCATGTGTCTGTGGTATGAGAATGAAGTCATGAAACTCATTAAAAAAATCACTAGACATCCCATATTAGTCCAAGGTACTACACAAAGTCATCACTCGGGTCTCCTGCAGTGATGCTGGCAGCTGGTCTCAGACTGGGAAGGGAGATCTCTCTGGTTTTGATCAATGTCACCATCAGGGAAATGAGGGCGGAGTCTGAGCCCTGGTCGATGTACCTCAAGTTGGGCCACGGCAAAAGGCAAGCAGCTTGGTAGGAAGGAAATTTGGAAAACTTGAATCGACTTTGAAGCAAAGGCAATTTTGATGCTGTGGGAGCGTGAGCTGTGATCAGGGTGGACAGGAGAAAGCTGAGGAAATTAGGGAGTTTAAACTCTGGGATATTGGGGGCGTGGCTACAGGAGAGGGCGGAGCTTGAAGGAGTTCTCACAGCTCTGCCAAGCCCGACTCCCACCGCTCCTGGAAGCCCATTGAGTGTTTTCTCCTCTCCACCTGGTCGCTCTCAGAAATCGCCGGTTCTCTGGGTATTAACCGCTTTAATGAACTATCTGCTATTCCCACCTCAGACCATCCCATATATTTTTATGAAATATTATTTCTTTCTTGTTAAGCTTAATAAGTTATTAATATATTGTTATTAAATATCATTAAATTTAACATTTATTAATATATTATTTTGAGAATTAATATATGTTCATTAACATCAGCAGAATTAATATAATCAACATTATTTAAAATCAGCAAATTTAGTTCATCTCAGTATGATTTTTAAATTATTTTTGTGTCTTATTAAGACAACGTTGGTATGTCTTCATGGAGTACTTTATCATAATTTGATACATGCATGCAGTGTGCAATGATCAAATCAGGGTAATCATTTACCCTGATTAATAAAATATTAATCATTTTTATATGCTGGGAATTTTGTACTTCTCTTTTCTAGTCATTTTGAAATATGTCAATATATTGTTTGAACCAGTAGTAACCCTGCTGCCCTAGAGAAAAGCAGAATTAATTCCTTCTGAGCTTTGATGCCCCTTTTTTAATTTCTCTCAATCCTCCTCCTGCCCTTCCTGGTCTCTAGTGACCACTGTCCCTGCTCCATGCTGAGATGTGCTTCTGTAGTCACCATAAGTGAGTGAGAATATGTGGATCTATGTTTCTGTTGGCTTATTTCACTTAACATAATGACCTCCCCGGGTTGAGTGTTTAAAGTGTGCTCAGTAACCTTTTCCTGTGTGTTACACACAGGAGTTCAGAAGTGGCCATAGCAGCTTATGTGAGTTTCCGAGCCGACAGGAAGACGAGGCAAAACTCATGCTTCCCAGAGGCAGGGGACCACTTTGGAACTGCAGTGCAGGTGGAAAGGAAATAGGGAAAAAAGACATTTAACACCAAGGATGCAGAAGCAAAGGGTGTGGGATTTAAAGTGACCCCTGGGTGTCCCTGTGAACAAATCAGAGGAGGAAGTTGCTTTTGACATACCCACAAAATTGTTCCTCTCTCCATCAGCTCCAAGGGAGGCCACCTACATAGGAGAGACGGGGTCAAGGGTACAGGTGAGGAAGAGGGGAAAGGAGGGAAGCACCGAATTCACCCTTTTGTGCAGAGAAAGAAGCCTCCGACCCTCTGCTTTGAGAGTCCGATCACCTTTACAGTGGCCACATCCAACAGTTGCTTATATTTTCGCACTTGGCAGGTCCCAGGTTTGGAACCATCACTTTTTCACACATCTTCTCATTGAATCTTCATAACTCTTCTCTAAGAGAGGAACTGTTGTGATCCCATTTTACAGATGAGGGAACTAAGTGGTGGACTGGGATTTGAATCCCCCACCACTGGCATCCAGAGCCCAGGTTGTTGATAACCGTGCCACCCCAGATGGGGAAGGGCTGGTTCTGTGGCCAGGTTTAGAACCAAGCTGAAGAGATGTCCCCCAGTGTCAGGAGCTGAGAGGGAGGCCTCGAGCTTAGCTAGAGGGTTGCCTCACAGGATGGCTTTTTACTGGTCAGGTAGGTGCCACCACTTGGTGAGCTCTGAGAAACATAAAATATTCCTACAAAGGTAAAGTAAAAGCTTTAAGTTTACTCCACGTCTGCTTGATTTTTAAACAGACGCTGTGAACTGCAGCTGTACGAACTTTCTAACCTGGAGCCTTACTGTCAGATTTGCAGCCTGGAAGCTGTACCTTTGAAACTGGACTACTGGTAAGAAGGGGCACTACAGGAAGACTAGCTGTTGGTGGTTCCCACCCAGGCCGTGTAACCTCCCCTCCTCTCTCCTGGGGCACACATGCGTAAATTGTTACATGCAAGGGTTCCAATGATACACATGTGACAATGGCACACCCAAAGAGGGACCTTCTTGCATCTAGCAAGGCAAGGAAAGCCAGGAGGTAAAATTATTTTTAGAGTTATGTAATTATTGATTGCTCTGTGTTTTAATTGTGGCCACATAAATGTTCCTGAAACTCAACGCTGATCACATTACTTATTATTTAACAACTCCCTGTTCAAGAATATCCACTGCTTTTGAATGAGTATTTTCTGTTGCTGTAACAGAATGCCCGAGATGGGGTAATTTATAAACAAAAGAAATTTACTTTGATTAAAATTCATGAGACTGGAGAGTCCAAAAGCCTAACATCCAGCATCTGCTCAGCTTCTGGTAAGGACCTCATGCTGTTTCAAGTTATGGCAGAAAGCAGAAGGGAAGCCCTGACCTTCACAAGAGGTGAAATTAGAAGCAAATTTGTTTACAACAACTGGCTTTTGGTGAAATAAACCAGTGTCCTGGGAGAAAGGATTTAATCTATTCACAAGAGCTCCACCCCCAAGGCCTGAACATCTCCCATTAGGCCCCACCTCCCACATCACATCAGGACAAAGCCTTGGCGAGAGTTTTGGTGGGGACAAACCATATTCAAACCATAGCAAATGGCATCTGAGTCCCCTCTTTCATCTCAGCCTCCTGCACCCTCAAGCCACAGAAACATCTACCTAATTGAATAGAGATCCTGCCACACATGCCAGGCACTGTCACCTCCGCACTGTTCCTGATGCTGCTCCTATTTCCAACCATCCTTCCGATGTTTGTGAGTCCCCACTATGGGACCACATGCTGGCTATGGGGGATGCAGGTAGAATTTCCTGCTGAAATCCCACCGTTCTTTACAGTGTGAGTGTCATTTCTCTGAAGAGTCTCCAGAATCTCCTTTATACCCAGAAGCAACCGCCAACCCAGGAGCTTCCCCAGCCTTCAGCTATGTTGGTCCCACAACTGATCACTGGTGTGCTGGTCCTGAATAACTCATGGGTGGCACCTACACCTTAGGCTTGCTGACTACTCTCTGACACCTACACCCTAACTGACACATAATAGTGCTCAAGAAACATTTGTGGAATGACCAAGTTGGAAATCTTCTTGAAGTGGAGAAGGGAGAGTCCCTTTTCTTTTGCCTTTTCCTTCCCCCGTCTTCCTTTTTCTTCTCTTCATTATAAAATAGAGTCTCTTTAGCTACACAGAAATTTCAGTAAAATAGATCTCTCATTCATCACTGTCCTACCCATCATTTGTATATTGACAAATACCGAGAAAAGTTAATGGATTTAGAAGAAAGTGATTGAAAAGCAAGGGAAAGATCATCTGGACCTCCCTTCCCTGCAGCACCCTGCCCAGTCCCTGCACTCCTCTTGCAAGGCAAAGGGAGCCTCCTACGCCTTCCCAACTCCTGCCCCTAAGGCCTGTCCTCCTAGCCCATCAGAGGACCTGATTGCTCTGCACCTGCACTCCCCAACAAGGGCTGTAGGAGGTGCTGCAGTGTTCTCTGCACTAATGGGGCCCAGGTTCCTGGCCTGCGGGGTGGCAGGTTGATAAGTTGCGGGGGTTGATTGCCACTTACCCATGCTGACTTAGTGACCTAAAATGACACAGTGTGGTGTCACTTCTTTTAGGACAGGCCACTTAGGTAAGAAAAGAAAGAAATCATCTCTAGGAGAACTGGTGGGGATCGAGCTCAGCTCTGCTGGGCCTGGCCGACTGCCCTGTCCACCTCCAGGCAAGGTGTCAGCGCCCACCAGCAGGGGCAGCTGAGCTCCTCCAGAGTAGCCCCAGCTCTGGGGAAGGCAGGACAGGGTGGTGGAGGGCCTGGAGCCTGAGAAATCTGGCTCACATCTCAACCCCTTTAGTCATCTCTGGGGACTTGGACATGTCACATCTTCATCCTCAACCTCAGAGGTCTCATCTGCAAACCATAGGTAATAAGACTTGCTTCCCTGGACAGTGGTGAAGACGAAACGAATTGTAGATAAAGCCCCTAACACAGCATGCGACAGCAAGCTTTCCACACACAGAGCTCCCCTTCACACCCGTCCCCATGTGCTGTGCTGTGAAGGCAGGAGCAATACTCCAGGACCCTCAAGGCTTCTGTTCACTCTCCTTGCCCTTCAAGTCACTCAGACTTCTCCCGGTCCAGACTCTCCCTGGGTTTCAGGCAACAGCCACTCTGGCTTCGTTCAGCTCCTTCCTGTCTTAGGGTCTTTGCACACCCTGTTCCTGCTGCCTGAAAAACCATGCCAGCCTTTCTGGTCTGATCGCAATTTAAATCTCACCTTCTCTGATGGTTCTTTCCTAAGCTCCTAAGCTTTCATGATGTCCCCATCGATCCTGTTCCTTTCTTTATTGCACATATTATAACCCAAGTGTAAGGCTATTTGTCTATTAGTTGGGAGGACAGGAGCAACCAATTCTGTTCCCCACTCTAGGCCTACCCAGGGATTAGTACATAGTAATAATTTGATATTTTTTATTAAAAAATAAATGAAAAATCAAAAGCTCAGACTCTGAAGTCAAGTCTTACTTAGAGTCTTGAGAATTGTCTGAACCTCTGTGCCTCAGCTCCCTCGTCTGTAAAATCGGTATAATAAAAACAGTACCCATCTCCCTGGTTGGTGGGAGGATTTCCTGAGATAATATTTCTCCATTATGGTGACTGGAAAACACTCCAAACTGATAAGTTCTAGAGAGACTACAGTCCCAGGAAGTCATGAGGACCCTGCTCTGCCCTTACCATTCTTATTCAGAGACTAAACACATACACACTTGGCCTTGAAGTTAGGTGGACGTCTTAGTCCACTCAGATGGAGTGGCTTCACTTACAGAAATGGCTCTCCTCATAGTTCTGGAGGGGGAAGCCCAAGGTCAAGGTGGCCACCAATTCTTTCTCTGGTGAGACTTCTCTTCCTGATTTGTAGATGGCTGCCGCCTCTTCACTGTGTGTTCATGTGGTCTTTCCTTGGTGTGTGCCTGCAGAGAGAGGGTGAGTGCGCTCTCTGGAGTCTTGTAAGAACAGTAGTCCTATCATGAGGGCCTCGCCCCCCCAATATCATCTAACCCCTAAGACCCTGTCTCCAGACACCACTGCATGGACGAGGGGCTGCACACAGGCAGCTGTACTAACACATCACCTGTCTCACTGAGGACTTCATCTGGGATGGAGCCAATAGCACTGTCTGATGGGTCAGCCAGTGGGACTGCTTGCTGATGATGTCATCCCTACAGCCCTCCATGGCCAGCGTCCAGTTGGAGGGCTGACCCAAGAAACAAGGAGAGAGGTTTAAGATATGTCTCCACCCTCTGAAGCAGAGATGAGTTCCTTCCCTCTATCTGTCTCTCTCCCACTCTCTCTGATGTCTCAGACACACCCAACAGAAGCCCAGTCCAAACAGCACTTTTTAATCCATTACAACCCCACAGCCTAGGCATGCGTACGGATGGTAGGGACTGGGGATCATGTCCCTACCTCACCCTTAAAACCTCATGTAAGGTTGCTTGGCTGGTTCTTTACTGATTCCTGGCAAAGCAACCAGAGCCCAAACTTTGCATTTTATCTCCATTTCATCTTCCCACCCCTCTCCACACCCACACCTAATCACTTAAAGCAATAGTACAACCAACATGGTATTTATCATAATCTACTTGGAGAGTGGAGCTCCGGTAAGCACAGTGATAGCTAGTTACAGGGACTGAAAGCTCAAGGGAGCATTAATCATGATGTCTGAGTGCATCTGTGGGAGCACATTGTAAACTAATTACCAGGTACCATGCCCACTCTATCATTACCTCTAATATATGATTTCAAATATAATACAACTTCTATTTTGTTGCTTTCACACCATTGTAGACAAACTCTGAGGTATGCCTAGCCTGAAAAAACTTAGATACAAAGGTAAAACAGGAGGCAAGAGATTTGTGTGCGTGTGTGTGACTCTAGGGATGGAAACCCAGGGCCTCAAACATTCTAGGCAAGCGCTGTACCACTATGCCACACCCCCAGCCCAGAAATAGTTTTGACAAGTGACAAATGGAGTTCTTGGATCACAGAAGACATCCAACACTTATTTTTTAACAAAACAAACACATTAACAAACAAGTGGGTTTTTTTAATCCCAGCCTTGACCTGCTGCTAATTTGTCTACTGACCCAGAAAAAGACATTGTCTTCTTTGAATATAAAATAAACTAACAACTGAAAAAAAAATTTTTTTTTCTACTAAGGGACATACATCAACCTCCTCCAGAGGGTTTTCTTGGACAAGAACTTAAAATTTTAGAGCTTTTTCTTAAGACAACATATAAGGAAGAGAACAAATAGAGATTGATTTCATTTGCTAAATTAGACATTCCTGTCTGTTCTGTATAAAAGCGATATTTGTATCTTGAATCCTGTTTAACCCAGGAAATGAGCTCTAAAACATAGATTTAGAAAACAATGCTTTTCTTTCTCAAAATGTTTGTGCCCCAGAGGGAGAAGCAGACCAGCCAAGCTGCTGCTGCATGTGGGGACCCAGAGCTGGGTCGAGCTGTACATGGGTGTGGGGGTGGCATTCAGAATCCTCTCCCCTTCAGACAGCAGGAAGATGGGGGCTGACAACAGAGCCTTCCAGGGGAGTCACCTTTGAATTGGAGGACAAGGAAGAGGGGCAGAATCTCAGAAGCGATGTGAACAGAGGTGGTGGAAGGAGGGAGAGGAGAGGCACAGACGTCTTTGGAGAAGACGGTGAGTTTTGGAGTGGAAGACCCTTGAAGGAGAGAAATGAGAGAGGGTGAGGCAAGACCCTCAGGGTCTCTCCATTTGTCATCTCTGCTCTGCTGGGGACTTCCACTTGTATTCTAAACACCATGGAGATTTTAAGCAAATATTTAAGGAGACTTACTCAGGTGGAGACATAGGGGCGGGTTAAACCTGGTCAGAGACCAATGGGGAGAGAATCGCAGAAGTTCAGACACCTCATGCACCACCTGAAGCAAGGTTTTCTTCTAATGAATAAACAAACGAATGAACACACTGAATGGAATTCGAGCTCTTTAGCGACTGGTGTGCAGTACGTGCTCAATAAACAGTGGCACGTATGATGATGATAATCCAGGTGGGGATTGTTGGAAGAAGCCAAGGAAGGGCTGACACAACAGAGAACAGAAGGAAGGCTCTGGAACTCTACAGGAAGCCAAGTCTGCTGCTCTTGTGGCAGGAGCTGCAGCCTGAGGCTGAGGGAAAAGAGGCTACTGGAGTCTGGAGATAAATGGAGTCAGTACTTCCTCGGGGGTCAAAGTGTCATTCAGCTTTGTTCAATCTGGATGAGATGCTCTTAAAGATCCCTCCTGTCCACTCTACTTCACTGTCATCTCTCCAACACCATCTCTGCCACCATGACAGAGGATGGGACCTTGAAAATCTCCCACTGCTGTACCAGTTAGCCTGCCTGGGGCACTTCAGCTCTTCTCCTGTGACTTTCTGTGGGACTTCCCTCAAATGCTTCAGACCTCAGGGCCACCTGGCACACTTGTAGTAAGCTTGCTGAGCCCCAGCCATCCCAGGGGTCAGAGCCCTCAGCTGTGAACCCAAGGACGTGAAGGAGACGACCCTGAGTACACCTGGAGGGAAACACACAGCCACACTCAGGGGACACATTGGAAATTCCTGTGGGCCCATGAGTAATCACCCACAAGTCCCAAGCGCATCTGCTCCCTGTGGGGCCAAAACTTAATTTCACTCTTTCTCTTGCTCTTCACATCCCCAATCCCTCCCCACTTCATCTCAGCCGTAGACCCTGTTTCTTTCCTCACTGAGGACATTGGAGCAATCAGGAAAGAACTTCCACAAACTTCCACTCACCACTCTGCCTACAGCACCTGGACCAAGTGCTCTGCCTTCTCGGTTGCCACACCAGATGACCTGTCCATGCACCTTTGCAAATCTCTCTACTTAGATATCAGATTTCAGCATCTCTCACCTACTCAAGGACACCCCTTTTAAAAATCCCCCATCATTTCCCACGAACTTTTCATTCTCCACTAGCTAATAAAAATGGTGATGTTTCTTCCATATTGAACAAACAAAAAATTTTTCTTTTTTATATCCCACTTGTTCTGCCAGCTAATATCCCTGTCTTAGTCCATTTTCTCTTGCTATAACACAATACCTGAGTCTGGGTGATTTATGAAGAACTGAGGTTTGTTTGGTTCACAGTTCTGGGGGCTGGGAAATCCAAGAGTATGGTGCTGACTTTCGCTTACACCTGGTGAGGTCCTCGTGCTACATCATAACATGGCGGAGGGCATCACACAGTGAGATGGCATAAAGAAAGCATGCCAGCTCTCTTCCTCTTCTTATAAAGCTACTAATATCATGATAGGACTCCATCCTCATGATCTTATCTAATCCTAATTACCTCCTAAAAGCCCCACTTACAAATACCACTAACATGAATTTGGGGATTAAATTTCCAACACATGAATTCAGGGGACAGGGTCATATTCAAACTAAGCAGCCCTACTTCTTTGCAATAAAATCCCTGAAAAGAATCAAAATCATATGCATTTTGTCTTTGCAGTCTGCCCCAACCATTCTCCCCCTCCCCACCTCCACCAAGCTATTCTTCCCCAGGTTACCAACAACACTTGCACTGAACATACCTCGGTCAGTTCTCTGAGTTCACCCACATGACTCGTCAATGGCCACATTGGATCTAGTTGCTCCCCGATACACTTTCTGCACTTGCCTTCCGGATACTCCACTCTGGTTGGTTTTTCCTTTTTTTTTTTTTTTTTGTTCTGGCATTCCTTCTTAGTCTCCTTAGAAGGTTCCCCTGACCCACAGTCTTCTCCCTGACCTTGTCCCCTTGAAGCATCCCCAGCTCCCACCCTCAGTCCTCTTCTCTCTCAACACTGATTCACCCTGGTCATCTTCTCGTCTCCTGGCTCTCAATACCACCCCAATGCCGAAGACTCTGCCAAGGCTGTGTGTCCATCAAGAGCTCTCTCCAAGCTCCAGTCCGTTGTATATTCAACTACATTCTCGCCCTTTCTATCTTGAAGTCTGGCACACACATCCCAACACCTTAGCAGTGATCATGGACATCTCTTGACTGCCTGTACTCTAACCCCTGTAGGTCTCCTCTTAGGGCTCACCTAGGAGTCACTCATAGCTCCTTGCCCACCCAGGAGCCTGCTCACTGTCCTCCCTGCACACCCATCTACTTCTGATGCTTACCATCCTGCCGGTCCCCAAGATCCAGCTCACATGCCAATCTCTTCTCAAAGCCTTTGTGAATCCTCTGATCTGTTATTAATTTATCCTCTTCTGGGGCCTCCACAGTGTTTTATTATTATCTCTGTTCCTGACATTAGCACCACTGTCCTGTGTGCTAGTCAGCGATGTCCATTTACTCAGTGAATCCTGAGGTCAAGACGCTGTTCAGGTTGCAGGGTAACCTTCAGCGCACAAAATAATCCTTGAGGAGTAATTGTCCAAGTGGAGAGAGGTTGGTTATAAATAATATCTATTATAAAGACATCAATTATGTAGCATTATAAGTGATGAGAGCTGTGGGGAAAAGACAAAGGATACCAGGATGGATGTGGGGGGCTGCTGGGAAGGGTCAGGGGCCGCTCGTGCTGGTACTAAGTAGGGTGAGCAGGGCTCAGTGAGAAGGGGATATTCAAGCTAAGACCTGAAAGAGGCAAGAGAGGGAGTCAAAGGAGCCACAGGGATACATGGGAGCTTGCACTCAGCTAGAAGCCTGGAGGGATGCACGCTGGTACCCACACATCAGGGAATCATGGCATCCTGCCTGGTCCCCCAACATGCACCCATGACATCAGCACAGCCTGGCTTTATGACCCCACTGTCGCTCACCAGACCTAATGCAACAACCTCTCCAGAGGCAAATCCCTTCCCTTCTTTTGGGTCTCCATTATACCCAGCTCAGTCACAGGGTTCTCTTCCCTTGACCTTGGCAACCATGTCCTGTCTCTGGTTCTCCTCTGTGCTGCCTCCACCTGCTCCTCAGGCCATGCTCTCTAGTACCATCCCTCCTTTGCATAACTTTAAAACCTACTTCTTGACACCTGCACTCTAAACACCAGAGTCACATCATGTGGATGCCCGATAGGCCTTGCAAACCCCAAATGGGAATATGCAGCTGCACCACCCACCGAACCTGCAGCTTTCCTGGTGTTGGCTATCCTGATGGAGCTGGATCAGCCTGAGCTTCATCCTTCAAGTTAGAAATCTTGGAATTCTCTGGGGTTGCCGCCTTTCTTCCTCAACTTCCACTTCCAAATGACAAATTTGTGTCCCATTTTGTCCCCTCATTTCTGTGAACACTGCCTCTGTGTGGGTCCCCATATCATTTCTTACACGTGCTATTTGATCATGTCACTGCTTCCGGTATCTCTCTTTGCAACTGAGCCTGTGAACTCTGGGCACATCTGATTATACTTTGCTCAACAATCTTCCGCAGAGCGCCATGGGACTTGGCTCCTGTCCCAGTGGTTAGGGTCTTTCTGTACACTGACATTCGTCACATGGTCTGCACTCTCTCCTGGCTGCTTTGATATGCAAAAGCGCTCAGCATCTCGATTGTTTTATAGTTGTCATTCAATTTGATGGTAAGACATTGGCTGGCTGTCTCAAGACATGACAATTCTTAGGATGGCCCAAATGAGACTTCTTATATCTGCGACAAACTTCTGGCTTCCTTCAGTGCTTTAACACAATTAATTTGGTGCAAATCAAGCATAGACTAAATAAAAATGACCTGCATTATTTCCTTAGCTGGGTTAAAGACAGGGAGCACCCATGATCCATTAACTTTATTTCTGGAAAGCTGAAGTCTAGAGGAGATCTTACATCAATAACCAGAGACACTTTGGTGTAAGCGATCATTTGATTGGTATTTCCCTCTTGATATCTTAAAAAAGAAAGAAAAAAAAAAACCCACAATGATTTGCCCCTGGTAGACAGTTTTCATCCATCTCAATCTCTCTGTCACCTTTCATAACTGAGAGTCAATTATTCTCTCCATTTTGAAGGGGAAAACACGATTTGTTCTATGCTTTATGCTACCACATTCCGTAGGGGAAAAAGAGAAGAAAGGTTCTTTTAAAATCAAAAGTAGCTCCATTATGGAGATGATGAGATCATTAGGACTTAGAATACCAAGATTTGTCAGAAATTGACTCACTTCTAAGGCTCTGCAATTTAGAAAAGTTCAAAGAAACAGAATCTGGAGCCAATCCAAACATCACTGGGGATTTCCAATTTCCCAGCTCCCTTGTTCTTCCCACAGGCCATGCGCTGAGTTTGCTCTGGGCCAGGAGCCCTGTCCTAAGCACTAGATGAAAACTTCAGGTTATTTGATGTGGTAAAATGCTCTCCTGAATCACTGGCTTTTCAAGCCAGTTAGGTTCAACTTCACTTTCTTATTCTCACGCCCAAACAAGATGGTCTCCTTTGCTTCCTTTATGGATATTTACATACACAAATTGATTAAAAATGAGAAATTCCTGCAGGAAAAAAAAAAAGGAAATATCAATCTTAAATTGGTCCTCTTCACATCTTAAAAAGAAATCAAAGACAGCTCTTTGGAAATCTCAGTCCTCTTAGCTTTTATTGCCCATGCGTACAGCCATTGCTGTGACCCAGTGAAATGTTTCGGATGCCTAAATTCCCAGAATCTGGTCTCTCGCCAGAGCTGCAGAGCAATATGAATAATTTCTGGGCTCTCTTACTCAGGATTGATGCATTTTTTGGATTTTTGTTTTGTTTTGTTTTTGGCAGAAATGTCATTGGAATCTCTCTCTATATAAAAAATCAGTGATTTTTGCACTTTGAAGCAGGATCAGAGACTCCTTTTAGGGTAAGCAACCACAGAGTAGAAGATCTTCACTCCGGACCATTCTTTCCAACAGTCTTGTGAGAAAAACATGTCAGCATCCTGGGGCAAAGATTTCTAAAAGACAAGCCAGGGATGTAAGTGCCGTATGTTGTGCCTTATTTTAACGCACTTAGAATAGTGCAGCAAGTGAGACTCTCAGTCCGTAACTCCAGATATGCAATAAATAGAACTTACTTCATTTTCCAAAACTCAAGTTTATGGCTATTTTGAGCTCCCACTGCCCACCATAATCTCAGTCACTTGAGGGGTTCCCTCACCAATATCATGCCCTGCTTCTGGGGCTCTTTGCTGGGACACCCTCTGATCACGATCAATGAACCATGCAGGGTATATTTGTCAGCTTTCCATCACTTTAACAAAATATTTGTGATAATTGACTTGTAAAGAGAAAAGTTTTCTTTGGGCTCAGTTTTCGAGATTCTGGTCCGTGATCAGCTGACCCTCGCGCTTTGGGTCTGCATCAAGGTAGCATATCATGGAGGAAGTGAGTGGTGAAGTAAAATTGCTTGCATCATGAACCAGAGAGCAAAGAAAGAGGAAGAGTCCAGGGTCCCACAATCCCCCTTGAGGGCATTTTTCCAATGACCTGAAGATGTCTCACCAGGCCCCACTTCCTAAAGGTTCTACTACTTCCTAACAACCTCACCTTGGGAACAAGCCTTTAACACATGGGTCTCTGGAGGACGTTGAAGATCCACACCATAGTCTCTGCACACAGCTACACAGGGCACCATCTGCCTTCAGCTCCTGCAGCCACTCTTCCCTGGGGACTCCCTGTCCTCACAGCCCTTTTCTCCTTCTTGTTCCCATGTAGTTCTTCTCTGCCTAATATTTCCCCAACTTAGGGGGCTTATTTTTAGTCATGGGGGAAATCTGCCCCCTCTACGCTTCCTCCACACCACTGTCCTCACCAACTACCCCCTGCCCTTGCTCACTCACTGCACTTCAGGACGATGAACTCCTTGATGTTCGTTGAACAGCCAATGAGCACTGGCACCTCGGGACTCTGCATTCACCATCCCCTCCTCTGGGAATGCCTGTCCTTTCTGAAGTCCATGTGGCTCCCTCCAATGTCACCTGCTCAGCTGGCCTTCTTCTCCCACCCTCTACAAAGATGTTCTCACATCTACCCATTCCCAGATCCAGATGTCCACATGGCCCCCACCTGCCTCTTTATTGACCTCCACAGCACTTCCCAGCAGCTGATATTCATTTGGTTATTTATTTATTATCTGCCTTCCCCCATTAGAATATAAGTGCCACTGTGGTAAGGGGTTTCATCTCTTATATCCCAATGGGGATATACCACGCCAAGAAGATAGATACAGTCAGTCAATATTTGTAGAATGCAGAGGTGGATGGATCTGGGGCAGTGCCCCAACTGTACTAGGCTCTTGCTACACACCACATTCATTCAACTGGAAAGAAAGTGGGTAAGGTGGCTAAGACAGCAGCCCTGAGTTTGGCTGGGTGGTGACTGGGGCTCAGAAGGACATCATGGGAACACCAGAACTGAGAGAGGAGGCCCTGTGGTCCCCAGGATCAATTGTGGCCAGGACTGAGGCTGGTCATGGCCTGGGGCTTGGAGGCCAGGCAGCGGCTAAAGGTGAAAGGCAGTCACTGGCGGGCAGTAACAGCACTGAGGTGGACATGGCACAGGCCGTGAGTGCTGACCATCATCTAGGACACATGCACGATGATGAAGTTCTGTCCCAAAATTTGATCATGACCTGCTATAAACACAGAGAGCTCTATCAAGGGTGTTTCTAAGTGGATAACCACCCCACCCATAAACTGGTACAGGTGCTGTTTGGGGGATAGGGAAGGAACAGATCAACACTGTGCTCCCAGGAAATTCACATTGGGGTGGAAGGAGACAGGCATTATACAAAATCGACAGTATGTGGGAGAGTGAGGGTTAATTGGGGGAAATGTGACACAGGAGAGTCCAGATACCTAATGAGTAGGACAACAGGGCATAGCTCACGGGGCTGCGCTGGGGATCTACACAGTGACGGCCCACAGAGCTTCCAGGCTGCAGGATGGGGCACACCTAGCGTGTGCAAGGAGTGTTTTGGTGCCCACAAGTGCACAATGCATCAACAGCAAGGCTTGGTGTAGCCTGTTACGGGCCCGGCACTGTTCTGGGCACTTGGGATACATTCGTAAAGAAAATAGGCAAATCTTTGCCCCAGTGAACCCAGGCTCCTAGATAATAACCACACAACACTTGACCACGCAGGAGGCTGGAAAGGAACAAGCGTTAGGGAGAAAGAAGGGTCAGGTAAGGGCACAAGAAATTCAGGATGGCCAGTGTGTGAGCACTGGGGGAGTCAGAACCATTAGCATGGAGGTATGGAGTTAAATCCATGAAGCTGAGGGATGTGCTCACCAGTGACTCGCAAGCAAATGGTGAGGGCTGAGCCCAGACACTTGAACTTGGGGAGAACAGAGTCATAGGCAGCTACTAGAAAAATGGCTTCAGCCTAGAGACCGCTGCTGACTGGGGAGGCAGCTTCTGTGGGAGTTGGACGCAAAAGGTCTGTGGGAATGCAGTCAAAGACACCAGGAAGAGAGAACAGAGACAGCAGCATGACGTTCTCTCTCAAGTCCCTTTGTTGTAAAAGGAAGGAGAAAAACAGGGCAACAGAGAGAAAAGGGGGTGGAGAAAAATTCCCAAGGCTGTGTGCTCTTGGAATGATCCAGTAAAAATTGGGAAACTGAGGATACAGGAGAGATGCCGAACAATAGCCTTGGGTGAGCAAGAAGGACCCAGGGCACAAGCGGGGAGCTGGCTTCATAGGGAGCATGGGTGGCTCAGCTGGTGGGACTGAAGAGAAGGCTGCGCAGGTGGGTCTAGGTGCAAGTGTGCATGTGCTATGTGGTGGGATCTGATGGAGGGTCTTTTGGGAGCAGTTTTCTTTGTGACTTGGGAATTTCTCATCTGAGACTGGAGATGGGGGACAAGATGTTGGAGATTCGCAGAGAAAGGAAGAAGTGACCTGGTCTTGGAGAGTGGGAGATGAGGGGCGGCTGCCAGGAAGCACTAAGAACTCATTAGTGGTTTGTGGTCATGAATTTGAAGTGAGACCACTCAACATAGTTCTGCGGTTCATCTCTAGCCACATTTTCACATGGATGCAGGCAGGAGGTGGGTAAGAAGTCAAGTCAGGCTTAACTCAGGGTGTGGTTTTTCCATGCAAGAATCAAAAAAAAAGGAGAGAGTGAGCAAGGGCATGGAGGCGTGGACGTGAGGAAGTGGTAAGAATTATCTAGGAAGTTCAAGCCACACAAGAAGGAAATTGGAGCCCAAAAGGATCCGAGGCGGTAAAAGTGTGTCAAAGTGTCAAAGCCGGGTGTAGAGTTGGCAAATTGGAATGATTAAAGGTAGACTATGTGGAACAGAGATTTAGCGAGGGGTGGAGAGTGCTCTAGTTAGTATTGGCAAGGTCAAGGCCATGACCATGGCAATGAGTGACTGAAGCATGGTGGAAGACAAGACCTTGGGGAGGCACAAGGTTAAGGAAAGGAGAAACCAGCAGACTGGACAGATTATTTACAATCAGTATTAAAATTGCCAAGAATTATGGAAAAGATAGTGTTGGAGAGAATGATAGTGCACAAGGACCTGTTCAAAATCTTCTGTGAAAATATTAGCTACAGAAAAACACACATACACACACATATATGTATATGTATGTTTTGTTTTTGTTTTTGTTTTTTTGGTCCAAATAGGCCTTATGATAGCTTTTCAGAGAGCCTCAAATCTTGGGCTTCTTGAAGGACATGTATGATTATTTTTGATTCTGAAGCTTACTCAAGGGACCAAAGATTCTTAGCTAGTATCTTCAGCACCCTACGTGGACTGCACATGATTTTGCTAGGATAAGTTCTGTCACATCTTTTCAAGTGAATATGACTTCATGATGGAAACTCTGGGCCACCAGGAATTTGGCTCTTCACTATCTTTCTCACTTCCTCTCTGAAATCAATTGACAAATTATAAAGTACATCCAGAAATGACCTTAACAATAACCTTTCTAAAGACATTTTTTTAAAAAAAGCTAAATATATTGGAAGCATCTATGTTCCTAGATGGAAAAATTCAATGTTGTGAAGATGTCTCAAAATTAAATGCCAAATTCAATGTCCAGTCAGAATCTCCATGAGACAGTTTTAGAGCTTAACAAGGTGACTCTAAAGGTCACTTGGAAGAGTAAATATGTGAAAATGGTCAAGAAAATGTTGTAAAGGAGTCCTGAGGAAGGCCTTGAATTACAGATGTCAAGTCATCTATTCAGTTACAGTAAATGAGGGCAGGGAAATACCAGCGCAGAAAGAAGCCCACAGATCTGTGATAGACCTCTGTATACCTGGAAAGGAGCACTGGATGAAATTGATATTTCACATTAGTATGGGAACAGTCTGGCAAATAACTATTGGTTTTCATTTAGGGGAAAAGTTTAGTCCTTGCATCATACCATGTATAAAAAGAAATTCTAGGTGAAGCAAAGATCAAAATATTTTTAACGTATATGCTAGAAGAAAATATAGGAGATACCTTTATAAAAATGGAGGTGAAAGAGTGTTTTGCAAAATCAAGTCTCTATAGTCAGGAGTGAGGAGCAGAGTTGACTAACAAAACCTGAAGAATATTTCTGCAGAGTAAAAGATTAAGGTCTAAGAGCTTCCAAGGTAGGCAAAATGTATTTATTTATGTTTTGGGTTATTAAGGACAACAATGTCTAAAAAAGTGTTTGGATATTGACAACAATGAATATAGAACAAAATAAAAGATTACATACATTTGCACATTTACAAATGGAGATGAAGGTAAACTATATATATGTATGTGTGTGTGTATAAATGAAGATAAAAATCAGTGAGCAAAATATATCCCATAATGCCCTAAACAAACAGTACTTTTCTCTTTGAACTTCCTAGATGCCAGAAAAAAAAGAGATAAATAGCATCTATAGTAGGCTTCACACTGTCTGTAAGGTAATTATAATTAAGGTGTTTAGAAGACATAGACATTTCTGATACTGACACAAGAAAGGTCTCGAGTGGATTCCTGTTGTCTTTGGAAGTAAAAGAGCAAAAAGTAAATCTGATACAAGCTGCCAAATTCTTCATCAAATTTAATGTAGCCACACAATATCCAACAAGCCTTGTCATGGTATAGCTGACAATTCCCAGATACTCGTGGAGCCTCTGCCTTTGGTATCCTCACAACCCCTTTGGTTTTTTGATGAAAAATCTAGCCATAGGAAGCATTTTTGTGTTTGCGTTTGTAGACAGTACTGAGGTTTGAAGGTTTACCAAAGTCACGCCACTCAATGTCCTGGTTCCCCTCTCGTCCTCTTTCCTGGCCTCTTGAGCTTCTGCCTGTCACCTCTGCCTTTCCGCCAGCCCCATCACACTTAAGTCTTTCTCCATCAAGGGGTGTTGCTCCCCACAACTCTGGTCCTGGCACCAGTGGCATCCAAATCCTTGGAACCAGACACTCCACCCAAAGCTGTGGGGTTGCAGCAATTTCCCATAAATATCTGGTGTCCCTCAGAGAGGAATGTCCTCACTGTCCCCCTCATGTACTCAGTTCGGGGAGCTGGTCACCCCTGACTTCCCTCCATAATGCCCTGAACAGTTTTGAGAAACAAATAGCACCTTTCTCTTTGAGCTTCCTGGATGCCAGAAAAAAAGAGGACAACAACTTTTATTGTCGGCTTCACAGTTTCTACAATTATAATTAAGGCATTGAAAAGATACAGATATGTCTGATACGGACCCAAGTCGATCTCAAGTCAGTGCAAGCATCCTGATGCAAGAGTGTGAGGCCCCTCCTTCCAGTGGCTAAGTTGGCACCAAATCTACTTCACAGAGGGCTCATTGGCCCGGGCATCTCCTTACAGCTCACTCTCAGCTCTTGCACTGGTTTTTAAATAAGTTTCTTATTTTAATCATGAATCTGCACAGTGGAAGTAGATGATTAAAGGAAGAGAGTCAGAAATCACGATGTAAACAAGTGTCTATTTCCAAGGCTGTTCTACAACCAGAGCATGACATACAGGGCCTTTGCCAGATTCCCCCCTCCCACTTGTGGTTTTTGATACCATATCTAAAGATGGTGTTTTGTGTCTGTGTTCTTTGCTTCAGCTTCCTGGATTCTGACAAGTGCCTGATCCTCTATGGTGATGACCAGGTAGGTGTGGGGGTGGAACTGAGTCAAAGACCATCTGCTGTCCTTTGCAGAAGAAGCGAGGGGGAGGGAAGAGGCTGGGAGCATCTGCGTCTCCAAGCTGAGCTGGAACGAAGAGGAGAAAGAGACAAGGAGATGCAGCATTGGGAGAACAAAAAACATTCCAGGATAACACGTGTGTAGCGCTAGCTTGAGTACCTGGTGCTTTTAGCGCTGTCCACTCACCCGGCCACACCCTGAGAGCTGGTTATTATCATTGCCATTTGTGAAAATGGGTAAAGTGAGCCACAGAAGAGTTATTTAACTTGCCCAAGGATCTAGGGTTCCAAGAGGTGGCACAATTGGGATTTGAACCACAGCAGGTTGGCCTGAGGAAACTAGGTTTCACTGATTATCAAGCGAACGAAAGAAACGCTCCAGGTAAGTAAATGTAGGCGCCTGGGAATGGAGGAGTCACTCTGAAAGCATTGAAGTCCGATGCAGCAGGCAGGGAAATGGCGCAGCTGGCTTGCTCCCATTTGCAGGGAGATTCCTGCTGACCTGGGCCAGGAGAGAGGAATTTTTCTCTGTATTTTGCTTCCCAATTAGAAATAAGGCTTACATGCAAATTACCCTGGGAGAGGAGACAACATGATGTAAACAACTGAAGCTGACTGGCTGGATATTCTAGAATTTTCTGGAGAACAGGTTGGGACAGGGCAACGACAGGAGGGGGACTGATTCATGCATCAAGGAGGAAGTAGAGGAAGATAATCAGGGAAGAGCAGAATTGAACTTTACTGGTCTTGCTTTCTAATGTCACTCAGATGTTGCCTTTTTCTCTATTCTCCCTAAAGCCTTTTAATGCAGATGTTATTAAATATGAGGAGCCTCAGGAGGGAGCAGGTGACAGGCATTTACCTCTACAGAGACCTACAGCCCAAGCACTCACGTGGTAGGAGCAGGAGAGGGTCTACGCATTGCCCAGCTCTAGGGGGCGCCATTCACACAGACTACAATGTGAATAGTGCCCTGGATTTGTGCCAAGCAGCCTCCAGGCGGGAATTCCCCCCACAGAACATTGGGCACAGAGATGAGATGGCAAAGGGAAGCCCCTCTTGATTAGTAGTGTCCTGTGGTTGCCAGTCCCTGTAAATGGGGCTCCCTGGCTCTACCTCTTCTTGGCTGCTCTCCTGGGTGCAGTCCAGCCTGGTTCTCCCCCTCCTGCTGAAGCCAGTGAGGGAAGCCAAGGGCAGGTCCCAGCGACACAGCCTGTTCATTAGAATGCAAGTTCATTGGTAAAAATGCAAATGATTCATTTCACTTTATCCTTCCGACAGACCGTGCCGTGCCGTAGCAATAACTGACTGCTCCCTACACCTGTCATCGCTGCCGCGCTGCTCACTTTGTGTAAAGGGCCTGCCACCCTTCAGGTGTATATATAGTAACCGTCATTAAAGGCCGCAGGCTGGAGACCCGATCATTCACTGCCCCCTAGTGGACTCCCTGTGAATGAGTCCACATATGTACCGTGTTCCTGCTCTGATTGAGGTTCTGTGCAAATCAGGGTTGCATTTGTCTCAGGAATAGTTTGCAGCTTCTGCTGCTTTTATCTCCGTTGCTAGTATCTGTGGTTCTTAATTAACATCTCTAAAATGGAATAAAATGTCAATCAGGGGTGACTCTTTGTAGAGCTATAGCTGAATGTTAAAAAGTCATGACATTTTCTAACAGTACTTAAGGCTTCATTTGATGCTCATTTTAAAACTCAAATTTCTTTAGAATGGGAAAAGGCTTAAAGCGAGCATAGCATTGAAGAGACCAGGTTGCCATTTAGCGTGGCTTCGGGTTGTGTGTGAGAGTTGATTTATGAGACAGAAGCTCTGATTCTGCCTGCGGTTTCACCTGTCATCAAATCATGCTTTGGCAGCTTTCAAGGTTTTCATGATTTGCATACTTCTTGGTTGTCATGTATACCTGGTATCGGAGGCCCAATCATTCTCAGAAGAAGGGAAGCCACATTTGTGATCTGCTGACAAAGGTCACAGGAACTTGCTCATCAATGGCTACTACATTGGCTACCATTGTAGTAGTCAGTCAAAGATAAGTGACAGTCCTTGCAGCTTCTCTAGCTTTGCACTCAGCCCAGGACCAAGAACTTAAAGATCCTTCAAAAATATTCACCAGTGTTACAGTTGACATAATAGCAAAACTATTTCTTAAGAAGGTTAAGGCATAACTTCTATACCCATTTGGAGTCATTTCCTCATTGCCAGGACTTAAATAGATTTGGAACTACCACCAGAGTTCAATAACTGTTGTTCTAGCCATATGGCGTATCTACGGATGACAAGTCTCTTTCAATAGACTGGATTCTTGCCTTCAAGATTCCCATCAGTTAAGTCTGGACCAAGCATGTCCTGAGGTGTTCCTCACATGTATGCACCAGCTTTTCATCTCCACTTCTAGACTGGTACTAGTTTTGTATCACTCTTGGAAGAATTGAAAAAATAGTGCCTCAAGTAATATTCCATGCCTCGTGGTTCAGATGAGGAAACCAGGCTCTGAACAGTCATGAAAGGAGTAGCATCTGATTAGATATTCTGAGGAATAATGCCACAGCCCCCTGGATAACAGAGCAGACTCTGTCCTGATTGTGGGAAAGTTCCAAGAGAGAAAAATGTTGGTGAGCAACCTTTGGTGTATCAACACAAGGCAGAACTCAAAATTTTCCACCCTATGTAGATCAGAAACCACAATAAGTGAAGTGCTTTGGGGTTCTTTCTAAGCCAACTGTAGTTTTCCCCAGAGTGTCACAGGAAGTACTTCTGGTGATTCATAGGGTTAAACTTTTCCTCCCAAGTTAAAAATAAATGGAAGCTGCTGCTCAGTGTGGAGGGAGAAGGGCCACTGCTGGCCCCATGACTTCTAGCATAGGGTGGGACAGGACTGCCTACCTGATCAGACTCAAAGAGCTGCTGAAGAACATGGCAAAATTCCTGCCCATGGAAACTTTTTATTATGATAATAAAAATAAAATAAGCATGGAGGTATAATTTATCAGAATGAAACCAGTGCATAGAAGTACCTTTTCTGTATGTCCACATTATAGCACAGTGCAGTCTTCCGGCTGCCTATTTTATTAGTTGGGTCAAATGGCCCTCAGGTGGCTCCATTTGACCTAACTTAGTTCAGTCAGGCAATGTGTGTCATAGACCTTGAGGCTGCAGAACTGAGCGGTTATCTCGTCTACCCCCTGGCGTCTATAGCCAGTATCATTTCTAGCACAGTCTTCAAACCGCAACTGAATTAAGTTCTGGGAATGGTGAGAAGGCAAGGCGGAGAAAAGGCATGGCTGAAAGCTAAGCATATTCTTTCATGGGTCTTGGGAATTTTAAAATGATGTAGAAAAATCAAGCCAAAACACAGGTATGCCAAATGATTTAGAGGTGCACATTAAAAACAGTAATGTAGAACTTACCAGGTTTTTTTTTGCTCTCTGACTTTAAACTATTGCTTCACCCGAAGGTCCCCTGCCTGCCCCAGTGACCTGGTTGGTGTGTGAGTGACACACCAACGTGCACAGAAAGAGCCTCTCTTCTGAGCTGGCCATCATGAAGCCAGGAGATGGCTTTCTGGAAGCGTCACTTGTGCTAAGCCACCACATCCGTTCCAGCTGATCTCTGGCCAAGCTGCCTCATTGGTGATACGGATCATGTTTTATGCAAGGGTTTCAAAGCTGCTGCTGCCTTTGCTGCTGTGGTGGCTCTAACCTGGCCTTTCATGTCTCAGTCTAGACAGATGCATGATTGAATAAAGGATTCATCCAAGTCCTGTGTCACATTGGCCATCTGGAAAGTAGCCAACCACTCATTTAGCAAATTGCTCCGTTTAAATGCAGCTGCTGTGTCTCAGCGTTTATGCTACCAAGACAGATCGCATGATTCCTCTGCCTTCATTTATCTAAGCCGCTCCTCTCAATCTGCCTAGGAACTTAAAAAGCCTGTTAATGCATGACAAGGTACTTGACCCGCATGATTTCCAAGCCAAGGGGGAGCATCCGTCTTGTGCTGGGCCATCCTTTCCTCAAAAGCAAGGGCACGTTGCCTGTGCTCCCTGTCTTAATGAAGGCTGCCTTTATTAAGAATTCCATTAGCTCCACAGCGCCCAGCCATCCAACACTGTAAATATTACCCTTTAGAAATGCACCCAGGGGCCTGGCGCAGGAGGCTGGCCCAGTAGCAAGTGCTCGCCCTGGCAGTCGGGAGGCGACCTCAGACCTCAGATCTCTGCGGAGGGAAGAGTGTCGTTTGATGGGTTGGTGCCTCTCTCCATTTGGAAAGATGGATTACAGTCGTTAGCAGATAATGTCAACAAAGCCCCTGAGATGATGTGAATAAGAGTTGGAAACAAAATGACTTCAGAATAGCAATGAGCTGTGAGGTGATTTACCTGCAGTTTCTTTCTTTCTTACTTTTTTTTTCTGGAGTAGGCATTGGAAGAAAGGAGACCACTAAGGCTAAGCAGCTTGCTATCTGGATGTCCCTGGTCACTTTGGCATGGTGCTGATTATCATCTGTTAAGTACCAGGGTGAATAATCCTGGTGACCATTGTTTTCATAAATTGCTTAACTCATTTGGGGTCCTGGTATTATTGAGTCTGGCAGCTCGAAGTCAAAATCAGTGAGTTCATCAAATAAATATCATGTGCTCACCTCTTAGCTAGGCTCACTGGAAAAGAATGGCACAATAAATCATCTTTGCAATCAAATGCTTTGGCAGGAGGAGAAATAAACAAAGCAAGATAAAACCCACAGGAGTATTTGTGGGTAGGACTACATGACTCAAATCCCAATGTAGGTTTAGGCAAGTTCACCTTCTGAACCTCAGTTTCCACATCTCAAAATCAGGTGACATTTACCTTTTGGAGTTATTTTTAGGAGTGATCGAATCAGTACTTACATATAGTAATAGCTCAATAAATCCTACTAGTTATAGTTAAAATACACAGTCTTGACTTTTAATATTAGAGGAATTCATGGGAATTACCATTTGGGACTAGAACAGGTGAAGCAACCTTTATGGACCAGTTTGATCCTGAAGGAGAGATAAACCCTCAGTAGGGAAAGGGCATTGGATAAGTGGAATAATGCGAGCCAGACACAAAGATGGTGGGGCAGCTGGGCAGACCAGAGGAGAGAGCCCCAAATTTAGAGCATAGGAATGAAAATGTTGAATGAATGAGAGGACCCAATGCTGAAAGACCCTGAAAGTCAAGAAAAGGTGTCCTTGTGGGAAGCCATTAGTGGAATGCATAAGAGACTTCTCTTCAGCATGGTAGCCAGGGGAGAGACAGGCAGGCATTCTGAACCTTCTGTGGCATTCTACAGTTAAGCCTGCCTAATGCAAATGACCCGCCTCTTCCTCTCTGCTAAGGAAATCCTCATTGCATCATCAGAAATGGGCGGCTCCCTGTCTGGAACTAAGTCAGCCTACCTGCCCTCCTCCCCTTCTTCCTTCCTTGGTAAAAAATGTTCGATGGAAGGCCTTTGAAGTTCCTCCATATACATAAAGCACACGTGAGGTCCATTTTGCCAGAAGCCAAAAGCCAGATGCCAGATGCTAGATGCCAGAAGCCAGATGCTAGAAGCTAGATGTTAGATGCTGGAAGCCAGAACCATCTGGTTGCAGGCCCATCCTGCCTCCGCTTTTTAAAACTATTTTCTGTGTTCTGTGGTTATTTGTCACTTTATTTCTCTTAGCTTTTATTGTTCAGTCAGCCATTTCCCGATCAGGGAACCTCGTCCCCATCGCCCACGTGGGATGTGGACGACATGTCCTGACCTCATCTCTGATAACATAGTACCATTTTTATTCTTTAGCAGGAAAGTGTCAGAGCAAGGGTTGGGAAGATTTACTTGGTGCCAGTGAAAAGGGTGGTTTCCTGGAGAAATGCAGTGCTGGGTGATGGAGTCCAAGGCCAGGCACTCTCCAGGCCTGACGGACAAGAGGTTTGGTAGAGGTGCCACAAGATGCATGGGATGGAATAAGGCTGGTACTCCCTTCCACAGAGACAGACCCAATGCCTACATAAGGTACCAGACAGACAGAAGGAAAAGGAAAGAAAAATGGATTTTATGGGGCACCTTTTCCATGTCAGACTAAGATGCTCTCTCAATCATTCTCATTCATCTAGCTGTAAGCATTGAACTTCAAGGAAAGGGCAGGTCCTGGAAACAAATGGAGCCATTCAACTTTCTAACTGGTGAACTAAAACCATAAATTTGATGGTATAAGTGTTCAGAGCGAGGTGACTGCAGAGCAGTCTATGTCCTCTATGTGCAAGGTCCTGACAGAAGAGGTGAGTCCCGGTTTGGGGTTCAGAAGAGAGGAGCATGAACATCACTGGCTTAGGGAAGACCGCTCAGCAGTAAGAATCGAAGAACTCCGAAGGACTACAGTGCTGGGAGATAAGAGCAGAAGGGCTGAGAACCCCATCGTAGGGACCCAAGGACAGAAATAAGGGCCAACAGAAACCAAGGAGAAGATATGTCCAGGAGGGAAAAGGTGACCATCAGCCAAGCATCCAGGGAACACAAGGAAGATAAGAGACTGAGAAATTCCACATGATTGATTAGAAATGGAAGTGTGGTGAGAAAAACAGCAGTGGAGGGGCAGGGAGAGAGAAAATGATGCATTGACTAGGAGGAGAGACGGGGAGGGAGGGAAGTAGTCTATGGTGATTCCTTGAAATAAAATGAGTTTCTAAACGGTACTGCCATGGCATGAAAAATTGTCAGAAGCCAATGAAGCTGATGCAATTCCCATTAATAGACTACACACTGGAAAAATCTTACATAAGGCACACTCGACACAGAATTTTTAGTGTATGTCAAACTGCTGTTAAAAAAAATCCCAGCAGACTGAGATTCCATTTGTACCCACACTGAGGTCATTTAGCGAGAAGATGACCCTTACCTACCATGGCGGTGACATGCTGTGGACTCAGCTAATGTCACGCTTGTTTCCCGGCTTATCTCCCCCAAGCTCAAAGACATAAATTTCTGTTTTTGTGAGCTTTTTCACTGTTGTGATTGAAAGACCTGACAAGAAAAGTTTATTTGGTGCTCACAGTTGCAGAGGTCTCAGTCCATAGAAAGCCAGATTCGTTGTTCTGGGCCCCAGGTGAGGCAGAATATCGTGGCAGAAGAGGAAGGGAGCTCAGGACATGACAGTCGGGAAGCAGAGAGAGACTAAGCTTGGCTCACCAAGAACAAAATACATTCCCCAAAGGCACACTGCCTACAAACCACCTCCTCCAGCCACACCCTACCTGCTTATAGTCACCATCCAGTTAATCCTTGTCAGTGGAGTAGCACACTGATCAGCTTAAGTCTCTCATGACCCAATCATTTCGCACCTCAATGTTCTAGTATTGTCTCACAGAAGATTTTGGGGTGACACTTTATATCTAAACTGTAACAACACAGGAAGTTTTAGTAAATTCTGTGCTGCTGCTAAAACCTCTGTTACCTGGGCCACGTCATTCAACTTTTCAGTCTCTTCTTCTGTAATATGGAAATTAAAAAGTTGCTGGCCCCAGAAGATGATTTTGAGGATTTAATGAAATAAAATATGCATATCCTTTAGTTAAGGCAAGGCCAGTGGCTATTTAGGAGGATATCCTCTGGTCACAGTGATACTGGAAAACACTACCCAAAAGCTACCAAGAAATTAACAGAATGTATTTCACAACAGGGGCAGCAAGTTTTATTCTTGTGCATACCCTGTTGTTATACCCGTGTTTCCCACCATATCAAATGCTATTCTCAGTGCAGATCACTGTGAAAAATGTGCTGGAAGAAAAATACAAGCTTTTAGTGTGTGAGAAACAAATGTGTGGCCTTTTTAGTTCTGAAGGAAATTTATGATTTTTTTTTCCTTTTTAAACTGTATTGCAGGGATGTGTGAACATTCTGTTTTTGGCATCTGTTGGTGAACTATTAAGGTAAATATTAAAATTTAAATGCAATTTCAAGAGAAGAGGAAAAGCACTTTCTTAAAAAAAAAAAAGGAAAAACATAATCTCTTTATGTAACTATTGCCATGGACAAACTGTTCTCAGGATAGTTTGGGATTGGGATTTACCTTTTCTTCTCATTTCTCATATCCCCACCCCCTGTTTTGCTCTGATACTCCTATTACAGCTATAATACAGACCTCCAAAGTTGTTGTATTTGTTCATTTAAGAAATGTTTCTGATGATATATTGGAGCATCCTATTTGATTCAGAGGTAAAGCAGTAAAAACAAAACTAGCCACAGAAAAAGCCAGGGTGGACATTTCAACTAAAAATAAGATGTTCAGAGGATCAGGAATATAATCATCCTGTATAAGTCAGGATAGGCAAGCTGCATAACAAATATCCCCACCCCTGTTCAATGTCTTCTCAAAACAAATCTGTTTCCTGCTCGAGTAGCAATTCTTTGTAGGCATTTGGTGGGTGGCCTCCAGGTGGTGATTTGGGGACCCAGGTTCTCCTAAGGCTTTGGGTCCTCTGTATTCAGACAGCAAACTGGGGAAGACATCAAAGGAGGGGCCTGTGGGAGGATTTTATGGGCTATGGTTGTGCGGGCTGTATGTCACTTCTGCCTATATTCCAGAAGCCAGTCTTGGGACCACCCTGATCACAACTTCACATCAGGAATGTGTCCTTTCCTCCAACCTAGCTTTTTGAATTCCTCTCCTTTACTGTGCTCAGATCCAATGCCGTCTCTTCCAGCAAGTCTCTCTGATCACAGCATGTAGCCCTCTGTCTCTAACTCTCATGGTTTGTACCCACCAAAGGCCATTCCTATTCACCACTTCATTGCCAGATTTTGTAGGCATGTCTCCTATTTGCAACAGAATGAGCACTAGTGAGAGGACAGCCCCATTCTCTAGCGGGCACTCAGTACACAATTGCTGGGAGAAAGTGGCAGAATGTGCCACACCTGCCTGTAGCCGTGATCCCTGGCTGAAAGTTCCTTGTGGCTTGGCTTCAGCCAGGTATTTATCCTCACCTCAGTGTCCTCATTCCCAATCCTAGGACAATAGTGCCTGTACCACCTGTGTCCCCAGAGGGTTTGAGATTAGTCACCTGGCACAGAGTATTCTGGTGGCCTCAGATGGAAAACCCAGCCCTTCCAGGAGGTGAACAAAATCTTGCCTTGTGTTGGCAGGACAAAGGGGTAGAGGCAGGGTCCCCAGGCTGCTTCTCAGAAACTGAGAAGTTTTCCTGAAACAAACAGGAAAGGGTAAGCTGGGGATGAACATCCCTGGCTTTTGCCTTTGAAGTTCTAAAAATTCCTTTCTCAAACCCAAAGGAAAGACTGACTAAAATTATTCTGTGGTCGCAATGCAAGCTCTACTTGCAAGAATATTTAGCTGCTCTGAGGATCAATTCTTCCTCAGTATTCTCTGGTGGTTGGTTCTAGACTCCTGAGGATAACAAAAATCAAAGGTACTCAAGTCCATGATATAAAATGGCATAGTATTTATATAAAACCTGTGCACATCTTCCCATAGATTTTAATCCACCTCTAGATGCAATGCAAAGGCTATGTAAATAATTGTTGTTTTGTATTGTTTAGAGAATAATAACAAGAAAAAGGTTGTGCATGTTCAGTACAGATGCAATTGTTTTCCAAATATTTTTCTATCTGCATTTGCTTGAATCTGAGGATGCAGAACCTGCAGATCCAGAGAGCTGACTGCAGTTGTCTTGCTCAGGACCTTAATAAACCCATCCACTTGTCTCCTGGTGAATTTAGCTTTTGCTTGGGACTCTGGTTGGCTCCTGGAATGTTGTTCAAGCTTAGTGGGAGTAAGCACAGTAAGCAAGCTCACAGGCTTGCTCAATGGAGCGGCCCTGGGGAATCCCCATGTTGATAGCTGGCTCTGTGTCATGACCTCCTTTGGCTTCAGCTTCCCCAATTCTGAACTCAAGAGCAAATACAGGCTGTGTCTTTAAAGCGCTAAGAGAATCTCATTGTTAATACTGAGCATCAGCACTATACACTAAAAACAAATACTGACACATTCAAAATAGCCTCTTGGTGAGGAGACCTCAGATTCCTCTGGATGAAAGTGTCATTGGAGATGTTCAGCTGTTGGATAAAGTTGAAAGCACCCTCTCTGTGGACCACCTCATTTCCACTTAAGAGGAAGGAAGGAAATTCCTTCTGGAGACGGTGTGTAGAGGTCCAAGTGTGTCTTGCTGTCTTGTGTCTTTTCTACCAGTGGGCTTGAAGGAAGGGAACACAACACGCTTCCTCCTCAGTGTCCCCCAGATTAGTTCTGAGATGACAAGTGTGTGCTTTCATGGGATGACACATTCA
This sequence comes from Xerus rutilus, assembly GCA_028644305.1. Taxonomy (NCBI): domain Eukaryota; kingdom Metazoa; phylum Chordata; class Mammalia; order Rodentia; family Sciuridae; genus Xerus; species Xerus rutilus. Next base: position 119,116,251 of record CM053404.1, on the reverse strand, counting down.
CAGAGGTGTTCACAGGTGCCCTGGGAATAGGTGTGATTGCCATAAGGCACCTGTCCACACACAAAGTGTCAGCAACAACTGATGTCCCCTGCCAGGGAGCTGCCACCCACATAAAGCTGTCAGCCAATGGCTGCTCATTTCTGTAGAAACATTTGCGAATAGTTCTTGGTGAACAGGAGCTCCGAGGAGAGCACCGCCATGGCCTAGGAACTGGGTGAGCCGCGGTCACGCTCAGGACACGGTGAAGTGCCGAGGTAGGATTTGCTGGCGAAACGTGCAGAGGTCTTTCATGAAACACAAGCTCACAGACACAGATGCCCACAGACAGGTGACCCGGAGAAGGCTACGCTACCCCACACAGCACCCAGTACCACTCGTGACACCAGCAGATACCTGACATCACCCCCACAAACCCCCCTTACACACCACACAGACTTTAATGATACCCTGAGCTGCCCTGAAGCATCTCACAGCACAACCCTAGTGCCCCGGCAGACTCCTCCAGCACATCTTCCTCAGATCCACTTGTGTTACACGCCCAAATGCATCTCCTAATTCCACCCCACGAATACCTATGCTGACACACAGGGCACATGCCATAATCACACTCTAAGCATCCCTCCTAGTGCCTAATACATCCCCCCCACACACACACACACAAGTACACACATCTTCTAGGAGCACACAGTTACCCACAACATCCCCTGTGCACATACACACATGATCACCAACACTGATCCTTTAGACACACAAAGGCACCCACATACATACATGCACACACACACACATGTACACAGATACTTGGGGCAACCACAGAATGTAGATTCTCTGTGTACACACACATGGTCACCAACACACATCACCTATGCACATATATAGTAACCCCTAAGGATCCCCTGTGCACACACATACATCCACCCACACAGACCCTCTGGACACACACATCTAGTCACCTGCAATGATTTCCTGTGCACACAGTCACTCACTCAGATCCCTGTGCGCACACAGGCACAGACACAATTCAGACATACTAGCAAGTCCCCACCCTGCCCTGGCAATGTCTCACCCCACCCATGCAGACGTGCCCTGACTCAGAAACCCTCCCTGCACAGAGCCCTTCACAGGGACCCTATAGAAACACCCTCAATCAGCTGGATACAGACACTTACTGGCCTGACCAACTCGGATGAAGACGCAGACACACAGGCATCCCACTCCCTTCTACAATTTGTTATTTCAAGCAATCTTCTAGCTACAATCTTGGAAAATCAATAAGAGCCATTTATTGCGAACAACCAGGACTGCAGTATATAGTACTCCAGTCACAGAATGATGGAACAAAAGAGTGTTCCAGTGAGATCAGATGGTGTGTCCTCCTGTCGCTCTGGCTGGCCCATGAGGAAGCAGGCAGCGTCGACCTCTCTGTGCCATGATTTCCAAGAAAAAGCAGCACAGCTCACAGACTGAAGTGTGGCTTTCGCTGAATGCCAGGTCCATGGTGTTGCCAGCAAATAATCTGTTCTGACCCCTGCGAGGTAGACAGGTCCTCGTCCAGCTCTCAGAGACAGCTGTCCCTCTGCTGACGAGCTTCGCTGGGGCCTCTGCACAGCTCTGCAGCTGGCTGTCCTCACAATCCAGTTTTTGTTGTTGTTGTTTTTTTTTTTTTTTTTTTTTTTTGGAAAAGGGAGATAGTGCCTCCAAAAAATCCTCAAGATTTTCTTAGAAAATAGGTTCTTCCAAAGAGGGCAGAGGATGGTGGGTGTTCGAAGGAGGAGGGGACAGACGTGGGAGATCAAAAAGGGACGGATAAAGGGATTAGAAAGCAAGAAATAGCCCTGACCAGCTGGCGGCCATCTGGGAGCCGTGAAGAAAAGGGAAGGACAAAGTTGTTGAGTTTCTAGCAAGTGGGCATGGTTTATCACGAGAGGCCGTTACTGCTCTGCAGAACTGGAAAGAAGTCAGATTCTTGCCAGCTATTAAAGAAATGTAACAAAAAAAAAACTAGTGGTTTCCCCCAGGGTGGCTCGCTGTGCATTTGCTCCCATCTGCAGTGAATTAGCTGAGGACACCCTCATTGTAGGGAACAGTGGAGGCCCCTGAGGGTTCAATGGCGTTCTTACTCGCTGGGTGTCGTTGTAAAAACAGACCCTGGGCAAAGATATCTGTTTTTACCTTAAACAGAGGTCTTCAGAAAGCTTCAGAAAAGACCATAAGGAAGGTCAGCGACCATAGGATAAGCAGCGAGTGACTGTAATAGGTTATTTCTATTTTAGTAGTGATTCAAAGTCTATTATGTTGGGGAGTGGCTATCTACAAAGGGAAATAAAATAGTTCATAAAGTCGATAAGCATACTATAATATTTAAAGATGTTGTGTCTCCTCCACTCAGTGTCCCAAAGAGAAAAGATGCACAGCAGGTCTGAAGTGAATCTTATCACATGTTTGCCGGCCACCAAAATGAGCATCTCTTCTCTCTTCTTGACTCTGAATGTCACCACTGGCCCCCTCACGACCTGTGCTGGCTGAATCATCCTGCTGCTTATCTCCCAGGTCCAGACACTGGCCACCAAGTCCTGACTCTTCTATCTCTTCCATAACTCTGCCCCGAGCCTTCCTCTCCCTCCCCATAGCCACAGACTTCTTGCAACCTGTTATCATCATCACTGCCACAAAACTCTGTCCCAGTATCTAATCCCTGAACATCAGTTTCCTTATTTTCATGGAGTGTTTTTTTTTTGTGAGAAAATAAATCCAGTCTTGTGTTCACTCTTCAAATGTGGACGGAATATCTACTCTGTGTGGGTCTTCGTTCTGAGTGCATGGGATACATCAGCAGACAAAACAGAGATCTCTGCCCTCCTGGAGTTAGAGTTCCGTTGGAAGAACAAGACAGCAAACAGAATAAGTTATATGATATTTTCAAAGCTGGGAAATGCTCTGGAAAAATAAGATAAGGCGGTGAAGAATGTCCAGTGTGTATGTGGGTGTGAACAGAGTTCTCAATAGGCAGTCAGGATAGGCCATTGAGAGACTGATGTATGATCAAAGGACATACACACAAAAGGACAGTGAACCAGCTGGGGTGGCTAGCACAGGATAGGTGCACAGGGTAGAGGACATAAGATCAGAGCACCAAGGGAGATCTGGTGACATGGGGCTTTGTGGTGGCATTTCAGGGTTTAAGGCTGTGGATGGCTTGCTCTGGCTTGCTCAGTATTGAGTGATCCCTCTGGTGATGAGGGTGATTCAGACCAAGGGATAGTACAGGAGGGGTGAGAGATAGTGATGCCTCTTTCTTGCTCACAATCCTTCAGTCACTCCCCTTTGCTTGAAGACAAAATCTTAGTTTTTTAGTGTGACCCACAAAACATTTCAGGATTGGGGTGCTGCTTGATTTTCCTGGTTCATTTCTTGATGATATCTTCATCCTCTAATGCTTTGGAGCAGGTAGACTTCCAACAAGCATCCTCATCTCTCATGTCCCAATGCATCTCCATTGGTGGCTTTCTCTGGCTGACTGAGGTCCCCTCTGACCCTCTGCTGAGCAACTTCCTCATAGGGAGGTTGTCCTGTCCTCTCTATACCATGTGTCTACCACGTGGTCTGCATACATGTTTGGAATTATAGCCCTGAACCTCAATCTTCTACCCACAATCTGCCTCTCTCACTCATCTTAGATCTCCTACGGCAAAGGAACTATGATTTTTATTTATGAATCCCTAGTATACTGTGGATAGTTGGATGGATGGAGGATGAATGGATGGAGGGAGAGAGGGAAGACAAATGGAGGTTGGATGGGTGGTTGGTTGGATGGAGGGTGGATGGATGCTGATCTAGAATTCAAGGGGTTTTATTTTTAGTTTGCAATTTTTTATTCATTATAAAGTGTTCAAACCCCATTAGTAAGACATTAACTTCTCTGTTGCTGAAAAGATAGTGAAGGAGTACTTAGAGGAAACTTGTAAGCTAATGTGCCCATCAACTGCATCGGATGCCTGCCTTGCCAGAAAGTGGGGAAAAAAGGGTAATTTTGATAAATGGCACCATATCTGCTTATTGACCAAATGTAATTTCAGACACACTTTACACACTTCACACACTTTACACACACTTTTTTGATATGCTATTCAATTAACAGTAGTTGATGATATGATGTTGAGTCCTTTAGACATCTTTCCCTACCAATCTCTGTCACATACATCATTCAGCTGAAAGTGATTGATTTGTGTTGGGTGAAGTGCTGAGAAGGCGAGGAGTCTTTTTGTATTGTATAAGTATCTCTAGTTTATCTATTTTTTCCTGGTATTGTCCTTGTCTAGTTTGAGTTTTAGGACTCCCTTTTCTTGAAAAACGCTTGAACATATTGACTGCATGTGTTACTCAAGAAGCAGATTTCTTACCATCACCTATTGTCTCTGGAAGGCACTAGGAACAGCTCCTGGCAATAACAAGGCTGACTTCTTGTCAGTTGTAACTTTTTTTTCCTTTTTTGTGGTACTAGGGATTGTACACAGTGTGTTATATCACTGAGATATATCCCCAGCCCTTTTTAATTTTTATTTTGAGGCAAGGTCTTGCTAAGTTGTTGAGGCTGGCCTTGAACTTGTGATCCCCCTGTCTCAGCCTCCTGCGTAACTGAGATTACAGCAAGTATCACCACATCAAGCCCATTGTTACTTGCAACATTTTTTGGGGGGGAGAGGGATTGAACTTAGGGGCACTTGACCACTTGAGCCACATCCCCAGCCCTATTTTGTATTTTATTTAGAGACAGGGTCTCACTGAGTTGCTTAGGGCCTCACTTTTGCTGAGGCTGGCTTTGAACTCACAATCTTCCTGCCTCAGCCTCCTGAGCCGCTGGGACTACAGGCATGCACCACTGTGCCCAGCTGTTCCTTGCAACTTTTTAATGACAACTGAGATAGGCAAATTGTTCCCCACAGTATCACTTCTTCATATGGATTTTCCTCCACAAAAGAACTCAGTAGATTCATGGGAAAAATCAATCATAAAACAAACAAAAGAGTATATTTTCTCAGAAATACCTGAAATTGAACATTACTCCAAGTCTGGAATAAGCATCATATAATCAGAGGTTTAAATGACAGATTCAAAGAATTCTGAATTGGAAGGTCCCATAAGCACCTTCTCTAACTTGTAATTCAATAGAAGTTGAATCCTCTCTGCCACCTCCCTGAGAAATGGACATTCCAAACAGATTAGATCCTTCCAGAAAGAGAGGATTTCTTTCTCAGAAGGTTTTCTATTCAGAATGGGTCACACACACAGGACTAAAATTCACAACGGATTTGGACTTCCCCACAGCAATCCTGGAAGCTAAAGGGCAATGGAAAAAAAATCCATCCCTGAAAAAAAAATCTGAAGAAGAATGATCTGCATCATTGAATTCTGTATCCAGACAAAATGGTTTTTGAAGTGTGGAGGAGAATAAAGGTCTCTTCAAAGATCCAAGATTTCAAAATTGACCTCTCAAAATGACAGAGGGATTTTCTCTGGAAAATGAGGGAGAAAAGTGAACGGAGGAAAAAGCAGGAGACAGAAAGCAGAAGATACAGCAAAAAAAAGTTGAGCAGATGGCATCCCCAGGGCAATAGTGAAGGGTGACCCAGAATGACAACTGTGTACCAGGCATGAGACAGCCGGGCCCTTCAGAAGATGAAATTGATGGAACAAATATTCTGATGTGGAATGTCTCGAGAGGAGAGTTAGACAGTTGGTCTAACTTAGAATGCTAAGTACACAGAAAGCAAATGAAAATAGGGAGTCAAAATATAATACCTTACGCTGAAAAGCCAAGATTAAGCAATACAAGCATGCCACCTGAGACATGGAACAAATATCCAAATCATCATCCACAAGCAGGGAGCATAAAGACCTTGGCAGTGGGGAGTAGGGGAGCTGGAAATGGGAAGAAGAGTCAAGTTTCTTAAATGTATAGAAGAACTATTCAATTCTTTAATCAAGTACCTATAGCTTCAAAAATCAAAACAGTATTTTAAAACATAAAAAGAAAAAGAGGATAGACTAAAAATTTCTCAGAAAGTTCCCGTCTTCAAGTGTTTGACGATGACTATTAGGTCTTCCCTGCTCTCAGGTAACATTGGTGGTTTTTCAAGATATCAGGTCCAGCTAGCAATCTCTTCTCCAGGTGACCAGAGTGCTCAGGATTGGACACCACTGGTACCCCACGACCCACCAAGGACTGTCCTCTAACACGTTACCACCATTCAAACCACACACACCTCATCCTTCCCTTACAAAAGGATGTCTGGGATCTAAATCCATGGCTTTCAGTCTTGCTTGATTTCATTCTATTTATTTATTTATTTATTCACTCTTATCTTATTTTGTTAAAATAATTTAAAATGCAGATACTGGCATCCTGTAGAATATCCATCTCTCTCAGCATTGTGTCATCGGTAAATTATTAGTGCTTATATACATTCATCCAAATTCTAGAGGGGAATGTTGAACAGGACCAGCTGAGAACACAGTCTTGGTTCCTGTCACTAAACATCTTCCCCAGAGTGGGATTCTCCTTCTCCTATTCAATAGAAGTGTTCTCAAACGCTATAACACATGTTCATCTTTGGGAAGGGGAATGGAAAAGCAAGAATACCGGTAATAACAGTTCCAAGAATTGTTGTTACCCTGAAGAGTCACAGCAGGACAATTCACAGTATCCTTTCATTGTATCTGGATGAAAAAGAGTGAAATCTTAGAGTTTTAATCTTAAAATGACCAGCCTTCTTCTCCCCTAACACGCACTGCTCTGTGCATCAGCCAGGATGAGGAGTTCCAAGTGGCAGACACCATCCGCGGCTATAGAGCTGAGGTTTCTGGATGCTTCTGCTTTTGTGGAGTGTGGGAGTGGGTTCTGAAGACCACAGACATAGCCCTGCACCACCTTTTTGGGATCCTGAGTAGGAGCAGGAACTTGGGGTCCCAGTTGAATTAACAACCTCCTCCAGTCTGTGTCCTCATGGATTCATGCTGGTGCTCAGGTGAAAGTTAGAGTAATTTTGACCATCTAAAGGATGAAGCTTAAAGTGAAAGATTGATTGACGTCACAAATGTGCTCAAAGTCACCAAGGCTGCATCATGGAGAAGGACTGTCCAGATCTCACCAAACCAATTTCAAGTAGATGAAACTATGGAGAGAAGAAAGACCTAATTTCCCCTATAGATGCCCTCCAAAGAGTAACAGCTTTTGTCCTAAGTCCCAAGAAGTCATGTTTCCTGGAAACTACAAACATATTAAGAAGGAACTAGGGGTATGGTTTGCTGGTAGAGTGTCTGCTTAGCACATGCAAGTTCCAAGTTTCATCCCCAGCAGTACCAAGGTAACAACAGAACAGATCGTGAGCTTGTCTGACATTAGGAAAATCTCAACGGACAACACAGAAACTATATCAGAGTGAACAAAAACTACAACCAAGCTCCTAGAGACTTTGTCCCCTTCTATTAATTCAGACACAGATTGAATCTGTATTTCCAAGTAGTAACTTCAGAGTTTAACAGCTTCTCCTTATTTTATCTCTTGAAATATGAATGCACATTTCGCATCGGTTACCTTTGATTGCTGATCACTATTACTATCTGCTTAATCCCACAAGTCTGTAAATTTATCTGGTGTTTCTCTTCTGTCCCATTTTCTGTGTCAGAAATCTCATATCAGAAATTATGTGTAAACAGTGGAGCGCAGTGGCACACACCTGTAATCCCAGCACTTTGGGAGGCTGAGACAGGAGAATCGTGAGTTCAAAGCCAGCCTCAGCAATGGCGAGGCACTAGCAACTCAGTGAGACCCTGTCTCTACATAAAACACAAAATAGGGCTGGGGATGTGGCTCAGTGGTCGAGTGCCCCTGAGTTCAATCCCTGGTACCAAAAAAAGAAAAAAGAAAGAAACTTCACCAGGCAAAGGAGGGTGTGGTGGCAATGTGGAGAACCTGATGGGAGAGCCACCTGGAAACAAGTGAGTCCTCACATAGACCTCCCCGACTCCTCCAAGACGCCAAGAAGTCCAGCAAGGATTATGATCAAACCAGAAGTATGTGCAAGGGCCAAATGATGGCTGATTTAGGTACCAAGACTACTTTTTATTAGTATGATAGGATGACTAATTTACAGAAGATTCTTAAGAAATAACTTTGAGCACATTGGAAACACACAAACCTAATACTTTTTTCCCCCTAGTGTTGGGGATCAAACTCAGGACATGCCAGGCAAGCACCCTACTACTGAGGCTTTGGCCCAGGCAAACTTAATATTTGAAAATTAGTGAAAAGTAATAAATGACTTAAACAAAAAGTACACTTCTGTGCTAGTGATTAAAAATACACAGGACAAAAGTTTATTATGCTATAGCTAATGCAGTGGGAAAACAATGACCAGCTGAACATCATTAATCCAAGTTTCCAAAGTCCGAAAAGCTCCAAAATCCAAAACATTTTGCATGCAAACATGATGCCACAAGTGGAAAATTCCACACCTGACCTCATGCGATGATTGCAGTCTTAATACAGGAGCACTAACAATAATGCAGAAAATTACATTCAGGCTATGTGTAGAAGGTGTTGATGAAACAAATGAATTTCATGTTTAGACTTGGATCCTATCTACAAAATACCTCATTATGTATATGCAAATACTCCCAAATCTGAAAAAAAAATCTGAAACACTTCTGCTCTATGCCTTCCAGATAAGGGCTACTCAATCTTCATGAGGAAAAGATCTGATATTGGGACTGCTGTGGGGAAGCCACTGCCCTTGCGTGGTTGCTGGAAGTATATATAAAAACATCTTGCCTCTAGGTTTCCATGATGCATGGATCACCATTCCAGGTTACATCTACTCTAATATTTAATTTAAGCCATAATTCTGTGATTTGTGGAACAGTGAGCGCATTAACAATAGACCATGGTGGACAGTTTTTTTATCCATTAAGAATGGTTCATGCTACAATTCAGGGTGCCTGGGTTTGAACCCCAACTGTGTTACTTGATAACTTGGGCAAGTTATCTTTCTTTTTTTTTTCTTTTGGTACTGGAGATTGAACTCAGGGGCACTCGACCACTGAGCCACATCTCCAGCCCTATTTTGTGTTTTATGTAGAGACAGAGTCTCACTGAGATGCTTAGCGCCTCACCATTGCTGAGGCTGGCTTTGAACTCCCGATTCTCCTATCTCAGCCTCCTTAAATTCTGAGATTACAGGCTTGCGCCACCGCACCCGGCTCGGCAAGTTATCTTTCTATGTCTCAGTTCCCTCATCCTTACGAAGAGAATAACTATAGTGCCCAGCTCATGGGGTCATGTGGAGGAGTAAATGGGTTCCTAGGTACAGAGTGCTTAAAACACTACTTTACACATAGTGAGAACTTAATCAATGTTTGCTATCACCAAAACAGAAAAAAAAAAAAAACAACAACTAAGAGAATACCATAGTTTATCTTTCTTGGAGAAAATGTTGGGTGCAGTGGTTCATGTCTGGAGTCCCAGCTGTGAGGGAGGCTGAAGTGTTTGAGCCCAAGAGTTCCAGGAGAGCTTGGGCAACATAATGAGATCTGATCTCAAAAAATAAAAAAATAAAAAAAATGCCAAGGGCTGAGGATTTGTCTCAGTAGCAAAGCACTCATGGAACCCTGGTTTCCATCCCCAGCCTCACACACACGAAAGTATACATTCAGGTGGTTCCTTGGATTGGTTTAATTTTTCTTTCTTTCTTTCTTTTTTTTTTTTTGTACCAGGGATTGAACTCAGGGGCACTCGACCACTGAGCCATATCCCCAGCCCTATTTTGTATTTTATTTAGAGGCAGGGTCTCACTGAGTTACCTAGCGCCTCGCCATTGCTGAAGCTGGCTTTGAATTTGGGATCCTCCTGCCTCAGGCTCCCGAGCCACTGGGATTACAGGCGTGTGTCAATGCACCCAGCTTGCTTTAATTATTAATGGTGTTGAGAAGAACCTCCAGTCTCCATCCTGTCGTGTCACCATCCTTAACATGTGGGCTTTCTGTCCTTCATTCCATGGCCTCATGATATCAAAATGGTTGCCATAACTCCAGATATCTCAACTGTGTTGGAAATCAAGAAGAGGGCCATCCAGGGGGGAGGAAAAACAAAGATGGAGAAGGGCAAAGGGGAGAGAGGGGAAGGAAGAGGGAGAAGGAGGGAGAAGCTACTTCACACTGCTTTTACATTTTGCTAAGGAGCAAAAAAATTTTCTCCAGGCTCCTCTGCTGATTTCACTTTATCTTGCTGGCCAGCACTGGGACATGTCTTGGCATACTAGTCTATTTCCATTGCAATACCAAAAAACCTGAAGCTGTGTAATATGTAAATAAAGGAAATCTATTTAGCTCATAGCTTGGGGGCCGAAGGTCCACATAGCATATCACCAGTCCTGCAAGGCCAATATTCAGCTGTCACCTTGTAGAGGATAGTGTCATGGCAGGTGTGCTTTTGAGAAGGAGGGGCCATGTGGCAAGACAGACACCAGAGAGAATGGGAAGGGGCCAGTCTTGTTCTTTTAAAACAAAGCTGTCATGAAAATTAACCCAAGTCCTGTAAGAATAGCCTTCATTCCTTTGGAGGAGGGCAACCCCAGGGACTCCCACCAGGCCCACCTCTTCAAGGTCCCACCACTTTTCCTATCACCACACAGGGGACCAAGCTCCCAACACATGCACCTTGGGGAAAACCACCTCCAGACCAAAGCACTGAGCTTTGCTGGAGGGAGGAGCGGGGAGAATGCCTTTGGGGATACAACCACTGAGACTCCACATCTTCCTGGTAGTACCAACTGCTGTATTCCTGCCTCTGCTATGCAAAGGGCAGCCTAGCCCAGAACACTTGTGTGAATTACCCCATAATTCAAGATCCTTTATAACACACAAGGTCCTGGATGCCACCATCTGCCTTCATGCATGATGACTTATGAGCAAGATCCCCTTTGTGGGGCTGGATTCAAAAGCCCAAACTCTTCTTCTGAAGACTGCTCCAGTTCTAGCTGGAACACGCAGGGGCGTCCTTGGAGCCCTTGCCCAGGCAGTAGTTTCTGAGTCCTTGCTCCCTTCTGAGACTCATGGGGCTCTAAAAGAAGCACCTGTGCCTTATTTTTTCTCATGAGAAAATTAAGAGCAGTACACAGCAAATGTAAAGATCACACACTCAGCTTTTCTGGAATCCAAAAAAAGGGAGAACTCAAATGGTCTGGCATATTCAGCGAGGTCCCCACAGATGAGTTAGTGAGGTTCTAGAGAATGGGAAGTTGTGTATGAGATGAGGGAGTCGGGTATTGCTGACCACAAAGATAATCCAAGAAAAGGCTCCTGGTTGGAAGAGCAGGGTGTGGGAGGGCCAGCTGTTCTCTTCTTGATGTTTTTGTGCTTTTCTCCTTAGAACTTGGAAGAAGATGCCCAAAGTTGAGAACATGCCAAACATTACCATTCATAATGTTATAACCTCTCCAAATGTAAACTACATCCGTTGGAAAGTACATGAAGACTGGGTTACTCAGGTAAAAAACAAAAACAAAAAACATAGAGTTTATTAGGCTGTTCTCTCCCTCTGCAGGTACATCACTCAAATCATCAATGTTTTTTAAATAAGTCCTTACTTGTCCTGAGATAACTTCATAAATCCAGCTAAAAACGAACAAAACAGTTACACATTAAACAAAATGTGTACAGTAGTACAAAGAATGATAAATAGCTGGTTTCCAGTGAAATGAATCCATTTGAATTTCCTGGTGGGCTTGGTTTGGGGGACCTTGTCCCAGGTATCCTTTGGGTCAGAAGAGAGCGAGTGGATTTTCCTTCCTTTTGTAGTAGTAAAAGCCAACTCAACTGACCAGAGTGTCTTGGGATCATTAATGGATTATAGACATGACATTGAGTCCCCGAGACTTCCTCTGAGAAGCTGAACTGGGGGTTATCAAGTGTATAATAAAGCAAGACAGTGTCATTTATGTTAAGAGTGTCCAGAAACCAAATGGCAGAGTGGACATGCCAGCCTAAGGGACAGGCGTAGGAGCAGGGGTCCTCAGGGTCAGCATAATGAGTCCATCTGAGGCAGGAGCACAGTGGCTCATCTCTCCTTCTGAAAACACCAGGCTTCAACCAGATAGAGAAACTTCTGAATTAAGAAGGCTTATGTGAGAAAACGATGGTAAGAAATATTACTGAGTGAAAGTGGGGAGAGGAGGCTTACAAACGTGTTTGAAAGTGAAAAGGAAAATTAAAGGGAAAGGAAAATTAAAAGGAAAGAAAAATTGGACCACGAAAACAGCATCTGCTTAGAAGACAAATACCAACAAAATTTCAAACACAAATTGGAGAAAACAAAATATCAATTCTGCTATAGAACAGGAAATGTGAATGAAGAAAGCTAGACACAAAAAGAAAACAATAATTTGGCTAAATAAGCATATGTAATACTGTGATATGTTTCTCAAAAGCAATTGAAATAAGATTCTTTTTTTTCTTCAACTTTATTGGTTACAATTTAAATATCATAAATTCATCTTACACGTACAACTTATCCCTAGTAAGTTTACTGAGTTGTACAATGATCACCAGGATCCAGTTGTAGAATATTTCTGTCACTGGGTGAGATCCCTCCAGTCCATTCCCACACCCAACTGCAGGCCTCGACGAATCGACTTTCAATCCCTGCAAGTTTGCCTTTGGTAGCCTCACTCACAAAAATGGGATCATACACTGCCTGGCCTGGATGCCTGGTTTCTTCCGCGTAGCATAAAGGAGCCATATCTCTTGTTGACCTTGTCCTCTTGTGGAGGTCTGGGTTGGAGACACCATGGGGAGAAAACAAAGCTAGAGGCTGGCATTGGCATTGGCAGATGGAGGCTGTCAGAGAGGAACTGTATGGTAGGAATGTTCTCCAGGTCTTGCTGTCCTTGTGTTCTTCTGTGTCCCATGCCCCAGGGGCTATGTTCATAACTTTGCTTTCTGAGAGGACTGCCACACAAACCACCTTAGGGGAGCTTTATCCAACAGAGAACAGGTGCAGGGCAGTTCCAAGGGCCTATAACACTCTGCTGTGTGGGTGGCCCTCTGGCCACTGGCTCCTCTGTCCTAGGACCCAAGCTCTAGATACCCCACTTTCTCTCCAAACTTACCTGTCCTCTGTCTGTCTCTTGGGGTCTCTGCTTTCTACATTCTGTGAGGATTGAAAGCAAAGTTTTTCTTCCTTGCAACCACTTCTGAGCTTAGCATCATGCCTGTAGTGACTAAATGATAAATAATCATATCATCCTTGCAGCTTCCAATACTAATAAGGCTTTATCCAATTTATATGTTCATATTCTGAATTAGGACGTCTGCTGGGGAAGAAGGTGACCTGAGAGGAGATCTCAAACCCCTCCAAATCGTATTTCTTATACTTACGATTGATCCTGGCTATCCATCATGGTCCTGCCCCAAAGTCTTGGTTACCCAGTTTTCTATACACCTATCTCAGGATCCAGTTTTCAGTTCTCAAAAACAAGAGAAGAGCTTACACCTCCCAGGATCTATTCAATATTGCTACCAATTTAAAGATGATTTCTAGGGAAATATAAATTGTTTTCTCTGTAAAACCCCCTGTAGCTATGCAGGCAGCATTCAGCTTTTCTTAGAAATGTCTAAAATAGGCAGTAGAAACTGCAGCACAGTCTGTCAGACAGGGTGCCCAGGAATTGTTTGTTCTAGTGTTAGCCTTGAGCAGTATGGAGGGAAGAGACCACCACGTTCCTGCACTACCCCAAGCACATAAATGGGTGCTTTGTTTGTTTTCCTATCCTCCAAACAGTGGTTTCCTTCATGAAATATGTTTGGGAAGAATGCTTTAAACATTATTAGAAACTCTTACTTGACCTGGTGGGTGATCTTTGTATTAATTAGTATTTTCTCTCTCTCTCTTTTTTTAACTTCTAGCTGAATTACTGTGATTCTCTGAAAGCTGTCATTTCCAGCTCCAACCACGAGCCCACAGCTCTGGTAATAGGTACTGCCTTATATTCCTATTATGATTGCAATGTTCTCTTCCTGGGTATTGACGTTTTGGAGGTCTCCAACCTTTTCTTTTCTGCATTGCAGTGGGCATCCCACACTCTGCTAGTAACTCCTGAGGCAGTTCAAAAGTTAGACTCCTCCACAACTGTGTTTTTCATTTCATGAGCTTCGTGCCATGAGGCTGCTGCGGAGGCAGTGAGAGAGAGCATAGCTGGCTCTGGTTTTGCACACACCAAGAGCTCCATCACTATGGGTTGAGCTGAAATCAGAGCAAAATCCACTCTAAGCAATGCCAGGCTCTACTACGTGAGCACCTTTAACGTGCTACAGAGTATTACATATATAATAGCATCCATATGAAACAGTTGAAATGGGGCATTGGTATGATTGGAGAATTTTAAGGAATTCTAAAGGTGTGAAGACCCAGCACCTGAAAACTTGTGGAGTTTCTAGAAGCTGGATGTAGACCAAGTGAAATCCAAGAAAGGCCATGGCCCCAATATCTTAGTCATTTTCTGTTATTGTAACTGAACATCATAGATCAGGTAACTTATAAAGAGAAGAATTTTATTTGGGTTATGATTTGGTGGGCTCAGAAGTCCAAGGGCATGATGACAGCATCTGAAGATGGCTTTCATATGGCATTATCTCATGGTGGAAGTGTGGACGGGTCACTGAGCACAGTTGGAAGTGTTCACTTTTATAACAAAGTCATTCCCATGAAAACTAACCCACACCTGTGGGTGGAGTCCTCATGACTGAAACACCTCCCTTTAGGCCCCACCTCCCCATACTGCTGCCCTGTGAAGTAAGTTTCTAACACATGAACTTTGAGGAAACATATTCAAACCGTAGTTCCCAATGAAGAGCTAAGTCTGTGCGTGAACTTGACCAAGTTGATCTTGGATCTATGGTGTAGGGGAGTCTGTGCTATTCATGGAGGAGTCATTGTGTGTGGACTAGACTGAAGACATACATCCAGCATTAGGTGGACTTGAAGCAGTCTGACTGACCCAAATTTAAACCAGAAATCCACTCCCATTATGATGGACCATTACCATGGTCTGAAATAGATGCAATCTTCTGCTGGCCCTGGAGCTTCCCAACTGGAACACTTCCTTAAGGTCAGGCTCCACCTTAAGTGCCTTATACGTATGGCCCTATTTAGCCACCATCCCAACCTTATGGTTTACACCGCACTGCTTGCCCCATCTTAGAAATGAGTCAACTAAAGCACAGAATGATCAGGAATTGATCAGAGGCCTTTTTAACTGCACTGAAAGAAATCCAACTCAAATTGTCAGAAGCAGAAAGAAGAATCTTGAGGGTGGCTCAGGTAACACAGAAAGGCAGGAAAACAGAGCAGCTCCGAACTGGGAAATCTTGGAACAGGGGCTCAAATGCTTCTCCAGCTCAGAAACTCATCTGATTCCCTCTGCACACCAATCCCCTCAGATGGTAGTGAGCCCATGCCTCACACAGCTTTGCCACCAACAGAGACGGGGGATTGGCTGGTCCCCAGTCCAGCCAACCTGGGAAGTATCGTATTAGAATAGTTTGGCCCATCGTTGGGACAGTCATGATCCAGCCAATCCAGGAAGAACAGGGACCATAAGAACCTAGCAGTACTCATTAAAATTGTAGCAAGAGAGCATAGGGGGACATGCTTTCCAAGTAGGAACTGGGAGGGGAGATTTACTAATGGCCAAAAAGTGAAAAATGACTTCTGCACTGTGTCACACAACTCAGAATGGAAGGCCAAGGGCTGGAATCAAGACTGCACTTCTAACCCTTAGACCCATAGCCCGGGAATCTCTTAGGAGTGTGTTAGGAATTCAGAGTCTCCAGCTTCTTCCCAGAACTACTGAATCAAAGTCTGCATTAAAAAGGATTGTAGTGAGTTGCGTGCCCATCAAAGCCCAAGAAACATTTGTTCGTCACAATATTGTACTAACATTTTTTAATAACCTACCCCTTGAAGACCTTCTTAATTCTTCATACTTACTTCATTAAACTTCATAATTATCCTGTGAAGGCCTTGAGAATACGTTGCAAAGCCCCATCCAATTATTCAACATCACCATCATATATTTAATTTTCAAGTTGATACTGATGATGATAACTTACATGTGTTTGGCATTTACTAATTCAAAGTAATTTTCATATTTACCAGTGGTTCTCAATTTGGGGTACCCATTGGAATCATCTGGGAGACTTTGCAAAATCTGCTTACCTGGGTTTTACCCTCAGAGATTCTGATTTACTTGGTCTGAGATGAAGCCTGGGCATTGCAGCTATTTAAAATTTCTGTGGTGATTCCAATATGCAGCTAAAAGTAAAAATCTCTTTTCAAAGAGTTATGGCCTAGGCATCTGTACTTTTAGATGCTTCTCAGTGACTTTATTTTGCAGCAAAGATCAAGAACCAATCATATGCGTTACACTATTTGATCTTTACAGTGGTAAAGATCCTTGGAAGGTATGAATTATGTGTATACACATTTTATAGCTGAGGACATGTAAGCTTAGGTAAAGTTTGCCTACCAGGTCACGTAGGTACAAGAGTCCCAATGGGACTGGGCTCTGGTTTTCCTGACTCCAAAGTCAATGTGCCACTGCTGTCCGTTACAAATGGGTTTGTAAAGCCCTTCACATCCTGGGACCTGTTCTGGGATAGCCTCTGACCTTGGAGCAGAATAAGGCTGTGGCCTGAGGGAAAAACATGAAATCATTCATTCCCAGGGCATTGAGAAGGTTGTTGCCAATAGAGTCTGCCTATGATCTCTGCTTGGATTCCCTGCATACCTTAAGCAGCAGCAGCTTAAGAAAGGAATCCATGAATACCCAAATACAGATTCTCCTGTCTGCTGCTCTGCCAGGCCCACTGATAAGGCAGAGGGATAATCAAGAAGTGTCGGAGTTGTAGGCAGCCATGTGCCTCAGCACAATATTCTGGGCAAGTACAGGCTGCATATACAAAAGTGGTCTCCGAAGATTATAATAGAACTCAAAAATTCCTGTTGTCTAGTGACATGATAGCTGTCATGATGTCATAGTGCAATACGGTGCCCAGGTGTTTGTGGCAATGCCAGTGTAAATGAACCTACTGCCCTGCCAGCCATATAAAAGTGCAGAACATGCAATTATGTCCAGTACAGGATATTTGATAATGATAGTAAATGCTGTGTGACTGAGTCATGCATGTATACTCTACACTGTCTTTTTATTTTAGAGGGTACTCCTTCCACTTAAAAGAAAAATTGTGAACAGTATGCTGTGTTCTGCTGGGAACAGTCCCATACATCTGTGTTTGCTCATCATCTCTTGATCATATTAGAGTCCCCATGAGTGACCTACACACTCCACGGTGTTCACACAACAATGAAATGCCTAAGGAAGCATCTCTTAGAACACATCACTGCTGTTAAGTGACACACGCTAACTAGCTTCTCTCCTTCCTCCCATTCTCCACCCTCAATCCCACTTCTGGACTTGAAGAGCTTGGGTTGAGCTCATCAGCAGTGCATTTTTAATGCATAAAACATTTAACACACTTTAGAGCAACTCTGAAGTCATCCACCCACATAATAATGTAAGCTACTTCTTTTTTGATGTCTTCTAGCCTCACTGTGCCTGGGTATTTTGGAGCCTTTGGGAAGACTGAAATCCTAGTTTCCTCCCTTCTTTTATCCTTTAAAATCTAATTCCTTTTGCCACTGAACATCATGGAAAATCAATAATGCCGTGTGCCAAATTCTCAGCCTACTATGAAATACCATCTTGCTTCTTTTTTGCTAGGAATCTTCCCTGAGGCCCTTTCCAGCTACCTGATTCATAGCCTGAGAGCTCACATTATCTTTCAACGGAAGTTTCCTTTATAAATTTCTGATATATTGACATTTAAATCACCAAAGTATTAGGAAAAAGATGTACAGTGGTTAAGTTTCTTGGGAACTTTCATTAGACTTTCTTGGAACTAAGAAATTTGGTTTTCTAGAACAATAATGAATATGAATTCTAAGAAACTGAAATAGTTCTTGGAGACTGAAATAGCTCAAAATTCAGTATTTGAACAGATCAAAAGCAATGAATCTAGAACAAGTAACTGTGAGTTTTAACTGTGGCTCAGCTATTGTGATGCTGGGTCTCCATTTCCCCTCCAGTTCAATATGTGCTACAGTTTAGATATAATTTGAGTCTATATCCCAAAGGTTCACATGCTAGAGGTTTGGCCCCAATGTAACAGTACTGATAGATCATGGAACATTTGAGGTGGAGCCTGGTGAAAACTGGTTAGGCTATTGAGGGCATTAATCCTTGCAAGAGAGTAACATAGCTTTTGTGAGACAATGGTTAGCTCCCAGAGAATGAGTTCTTACAAAAAGAGCAAGATTGGCCCTTCCCCATTCTCTGGCTTCCTGTCTCTCCATGCGGTCTTTCTCACATGTGCTCCCTCCATGATGCCACCTGCTATGTTGTAATGCAACCCAGGGGATCCCTAATCAGAGGCTGTACAGATGGACTATCCAATCTTGGGTTTTCAGCCTCCAAAATTGTGAACTAAATAAACCCATTTACTAAGTATCCGGCTTCAGGTATTTTCTTATAGCAACAGAAAACAGACTAATACAACAAGAAAGTTGGATACAAGTTCTATGGATCCTTCCAGCTCAGATTCAGAGGCCTTATTATGCTAAGAGTCCTGTTCATCCTTCCTCACATCACAGAAAAAGAGGCCACTAAAATTGCTTATAGCTCTAAACTACTATGGTTTCATCAAATAAAATGTTTCTTGAGGGGCTGGGGTTATGGCGCAGTGGCAGCGGGCTCGCCTAGCACGCGGGAGGCCCTGGGTTCGATCCTCAGCACCACATAAAAATAAAATAAAGATATTGTGTCCACCTACAACTAAAAAATAAAAAAAAAAAAAAAAAAAAAAATGTTTCTTGAGAGTTAGATATCCATATAATCAAAGTACCAGCCCCCACATCTACATCAATCTAGTGATTTTTATTGTGTATTTGCAATATGCCAACAATGATGGTAAGATGAGAATATAAAAGTTCAGAGAGCTTCTGGAGTGAAACTTCTGAGAAAAGTTACCCATACTTGCTCTTCCAATTCACCACGTAAACCACTGTTATAAGGGTCCACAAAGCCCCTCATGTTGCTGATTCCACTGACCAATC
The DNA here is from genome assembly GCA_028644305.1 of Xerus rutilus. Lineage (NCBI taxonomy): Eukaryota > Metazoa > Chordata > Mammalia > Rodentia > Sciuridae > Xerus > Xerus rutilus. The sequence goes on along the minus strand of CM053404.1, from coordinate 119,097,026 downwards.
TTCATCTCATTTTCTCTTTCTACATTTGAAATAACTGACCATGCTGGCTTCCCAAATGAACTTCTCTTACTTGGCTTCAAAATCCCAGCTCCTTTTGTCTTTCATTCCATCCCAGTGGTTATTTATTTTCTGCACCTCTTGCTTGTTCCTCCACATCTGCCTGACTCCAAGAGTTCTTGGTTATCTGTGTCATTCCCTTGGTGATCCCTTCCAATTCCACTGTATGCTGTCCACTCCCAATTTTTTTTTAAATTTTTTTAAAATTATTTTTTAGTTGTTAATGGACTTTATTTATTGATATGTGCTGCTGAGAATCGAACCCAGTGCCTCACACATGCTAGGCAAGTGCTCTACCACTAAGCCACAACTCCAGCCCCCCAATTTTTATCTCTATGCCAGTTCCTTCTGGTATTTCCAACTGCCCTGGCTCACTACTGGACATCTTTATTTGGACGGATAACAGAGATCAAAATTAAGCCCAAACCTGAATCCAGATCTTTTCCTCATACCTGTTCCACCATCTTCCCCATCTCAGTTGATACTAAGTCCATCTTTCCAGTTGCTCAAGACAAAAGCCTTTCATTCACCCATGATTCCTCTCAAAACCCACATCCAACTGACTGGCTCTGTGTTTACAGTACACCTCAAATCTGACCACTTCTCACCAACCCCACTACTACCATGCAGGAAGAATCACTCTTCTCTTTCTTGGGTTACTGTGAGAGTCTCCTAGCTGGTCTCCTTGATTCCATCTATTTTCTGCACTTTCGATTTTCTGCACATCAGCAAGAGAGATCTGGTAAAATTAGAAGTCAGACCTCTCCAGATCCTTCTGTAAGCCCCTACCTCACCCCAGTAAAAGCCAAAGTCTTCCAGGTCCCCAACCCTTACTTCATCCCACACCTTACTACTCTAGCCTCATCTTCTACCCCATCCCCCCTCCCTGCTCTAGTCACACCAACCTCCTTGAATGTATTTTGGGTCTTTCTACTGGTGCTCTTCTGTACCTGGGAAGTTCTCCACAGATGTGCACACATCTTACTCCTTTACCTTTTTCAAGTCTTTGATGAAATACCACTTCTTCCTTGCCCTGCCTGATTTATTATCTTCTGGCAAAGCCCACCCCTTGCTCCTGGCATTCTCCACCTTGTTCTGCCCTTGTTTAAATCCATTCATCTAATCACCTTCAGACAGACTATATAATTCACCCATTGTGCTTGGTTTTTATGGTCCGTTATCCCCTGGAGGCAAAGATTCATGAATAATGTGTTCACTGTTGTGTCACATGTGCTTAGAATAGTGCATGGCATCTAGTAGATGCTCCATAAATATTTATTGAATGAATGTATTTGTGAAGTCAGAATTCAGACCCACATTGATCTCTTCCCCCAGAATGCTCTGTACAAACCAGAGGACTGTAGGAACAAGTGTGTTCAATGTTTTCCTCCTATATCTTTCTCCTCATAGCTCCCCACCCCCCTTCCTCCATCATGTCCCCATGGTTCCCCGATGCCCACATGGCTGCTACAGTCAGGATGTGAGTCCTTTGTGGGCCCTAGCACCAATCCCCACCACAAAGTGGCTTCCAGAGAGTTTTTTTTTTTTTTAATTTTTTTCTTAGTTGTAGATGGACACAATGTCTTTATTTTATTGCTCTGTATGTGGTGCTGAGGATCGAACCCAGGGCCTCACGCATGCAAGGCAAGCGCTCTACCGCTGAGCCACAATCCCAGCCCCCAGAGAGTTTTAACTTAGGAAACGGGGAGGGGATTTCTCCTATTCCTGAGACTCTCCTTGAATAATTCTTACCTCTGCTTTGGCCACAAGCTCTTCACAACACCTTCCAGGTCCTCCTTGACACACTTCTGGACTTCAAAACTTGACTTATAGTCAGCCACTTATTCCCAAGAAGACTTACCTTGGGCAAGGGGGAAAACCATGATACAAAAACCAACAATTGCCTAAGAAGATCTGCAGTTAGGAAGTGCTTGACCTTGCCTTTATTTATTTAAGAGAGAAATCTCTGGCTTCATTTTTGTTGTTAATGAATATGCAAAGAGAAGGCATCTTGGTCAAGGCCACAGAAACCTCAGCTGGGCCTTGATTGTCTAGCGTCCTGCAAATAGGAGAGTGGTTCAATTGTGTGACCCCAAATCCATGGGCTCCTGCCATACTGAGGAAATTGATAGAGAAAAGGAGGTAAAATACAGGTAAAGGTGGGTAAGTCTAGCCACAAAATCCAGCTTGAATGAGGAGGAGTGAAATCCTGAGTTTCAGGGCACACACACACAGCTGTCTACTCCGTGGGATGCTGTGGGCCCAGCACTGTGGAGGTAGCCTCTGGATCAGCTCTGATGCTAAAAGCCATAGTGGATAGTCTGAATTAAACTTCCACCAGGACCTCAGTGCCTGAACACTTACCTGCTAGTTAGTGTGCTAGGGATCTGAACCTGCCTGGAATTGCTCTAGGTTTCCATGGAGATTACTTAAACTTTTCATCATCCTTCTTTCAGACCTTGGAGAAGAGCTATGTGCTCTGGTTTCCATGACAACCACTTAAACGTGTATCTCTGTCTGGCTCTGTTGGAAAAGAACTGCTAGCGATCATGCAAATGAACCAGCTGCTCTCCCTTCACTTGAAAAAACTAAAATAAAAATGAAGTGACCCACCTGCCTAGAGGTTTCATATCTCTTTTCACAACAAGAAGGGTGGATGTGTCCATCTGCTCGTTGAGGCGGGTTGGCTGCATCTCTTTGATCTTAAAGTGCTCACCCAGGTTCTTTAGCTCATTCTATCATCTCGTATAATTATCTACACTCACCAAATACCATCTCTCCCGTCCACCTGGTGGCTGAAGAGTTGCCGGTTCAAAGCTTTCTAGCTTCCTACTGCATGTTAAAGGACAGAGCCAGAGTGACAAGCCAGCCTCCCTATGCCATTATGGAAAGATATCATGCAGAAAAGGGTTGTCACCTCAATTCACTGTCAACAGATCATCCAGAGGTGACCCAGAACTCAGATTACAGCTGCAAATAACGAGAAAATTACATACCTAGTTGTTTGGACATGATTCCATGTTCTTTAGTGGTACTTGTGTAATGGAGGGCAGCCACTCTCAACTTCAGGGCTACTCAGAAGGAGAGAGAGTTCAGGAGAAGTCGAAAGATGAATGCCTCTCCCCCTTCCTGAACATGCCTCTGAACTCCCCTGCAGGATGTGCCCCTAAAACAGGGATCCCAAGAAGCAGCAGTGATGCTTTAGATAGCATTTTTGCTGTTGTGACTAAAAGACCTGATAAGAACAATTAGAGGAAGAAAACTTTCATTGGGGGCTCATGGTTTCAGAGGTATCAGTCTATAAACAACCAGCTCCTTTCCTCATGGCTCCAGGTGAGGCAGGACAACATGGTGGTATAGTGGCAGAGGGAAGCAGCTTACATGATGATCAGAAAGCAGAGAGAGAGATTCCACTGGCCAGATATGAAATATGTACCCCAAAGGCACACTCCCAGGGACCCACCTCCTCCAGCCACACCCTACCTGCCTTCAGCTACCACTCAGTTAATCTCTATTAGCAAATTAATGCACTGATTGGGTTAAGACTCTCATAACCCAATCATTTCTCCTCTAAACCTTCTTGCATTGTCTCACACATGAGCTTTTGGGGGACCCCTCAGAAACAAACCGTAACAAGTGGGCTAAGGGAGCCAGCAACAAGCAGGATATTTAAAGTATGTTTGGAAACTGGATAATTTTTTTTTTTTTTTTTGGTACTGGGGATTGAACTCAGGGGCACTTGACCACTGAGCCACATCCCCAGCCCTATTTTGTGTTTTATGTAGAGACAGGGTCTCACTGAGTTGCTTAGCACCTCCCATTGCTGAGGCTGGCTTTGAACTCGCGATTCTCCTGTCTCAGCCTCCCTAAGTGCTAGGATTACAGGCTTGAGCCACCGCGCCCAGTTTGGATACTGACGTTTTAAATCCTGGAAGTTTCCAAGGAAAATAAAGACTTCCCACTTCTTTTGAAAAGTTACATGGTCTTTTTTTTGTTAGTTTGTGTGTGTGAGTGTGTGTGTGTGTGTGTGTGTGTGCAAGCACACGTGCGCACACATGCGGTTCTGAAGCTCAAACAGAGTCTTGCATGTGCTACAACATCAGCCCCCAAAATTATAAGGTCTGTGTTGGAGTTGTACAAGACAAAGGCTTATTGAATAGACCACCACATGATCTTGCAGATGAAGCACATACATGCCCTAGTGGAACTCTTCTGAATTGCAAAATCTTCTCCCTAATTCTTGGAAAATAGTTGGACATGTAACTTGTGGTACAAGCAAAATTATCCTTCAACTAATAGATGAGGTCACGAGCAATGAAAGAAAGTTCCTACTTGGGAGGTAGGAAGTGGAAGCTGAAGATAATTCCTTGCCCTTCCTCCAAGGTCCCTTCAGCCACCTTGGACATGGCTGAGGTTGGTGATCAGGGTAAGCCAGATGGTGGGCATGGGAGAGGCTTTGGCAAAGGTACTGAGGACTTCTTTCATTGATTTTCTGGTGAAACCTGTGTCTGAAACATATAGGAGGACCACCAATTGCTTCCAAATGATGTGACCATTATGATTCTATTGTTCAGTAGATTCGTAAACTGATAAGTCATTTAGCTGAAAATATCTGTCAAAATAATAGTAGGACAAAATTTTCCAGTTGATTATGAAATTGATAGGTCAACTGGATGAGTCCCAGTATCAGGGTCAGTGCTGAATTTGATGCTTATTCCATTTCCTCAATGACAAGTCTCTTAACTTCTCCATATAAGTTCTCTCACCCGTAAGACAGAGGTAAATGTGCTTGAATCAGTAAGTTTCTGTAAGGATCAAATAAGATCCTTGTTGGTGCTGATCCAGTCTTTGTGCTGGGTTTCCCCAAATGAGATGGCCTTCTTCACGTTACCTCTGTTCCCAGGTGACTCTTCTTGTCTCCTTTTAGAAAAGGAGGAAGGAAATCTTACTTTTCTCACACATATCATTTTTCTTCTTCAGACTGTCTATAGTTTAACACCTGGAGGTGAAGGAAGAAGAAAATACCAGTTGTTCTTGAAAATAAATCAGGGGCCTTTAGTGATTAGCAACCCATGGGGAAATTGACTGATCATATTAAGAAACTGTGTTTTGCTTTTCGGTGAATATTTTCAGGGTGCACTGTGGGAACAACAAATGTCAAGCAAAAGATGAAAGAGATAAGGAATGTTAGAAAAGATGTCAAGACAAGAAAAGGCCATGCATCCCTTGCTTTGCCCCAGAGGCGAGCAGAATGTGATCAAACAGTTTTTCACATCCATAAAGGAGTGAAGGTGTTCTCCTTCTGTAGGAGAAAGAACTTGCTGCTGACAGGTGGCATGGATCAAATAATTCGAGTCTGGAATCCTCATCTGCCTGGGTAAGCTGTCTTTCTACCACCAAGTGTGCCATTGATGTAGGAAGATCATTGGAAGCAGGACTGAGGATTCCCTATTAGAATGACTTAAAAACCTCTGACCAAAATTAATTCCCCATGCACATGGTCCGGGAAATTTATGTCTGTGGCCTGTGAAAAATCCTTTGGAGTTCATCACAAGTTGTTTAAAGATGTAAATATCTTACAAGGACAGAGAGACTGTGTGGAGCCACACAGCATCTCAGTATGATTCCCTTTAATCAGATTGCTGCCTTCCCTACTATGAACCCATCACTCTCCTGATCACAGAGAGCTATTAGGGATTTGATGTGCAATTGATAGATTTTTTTTTTAGTGTACTTTACTCAGCCCCCAAGTGTATACTCAGTTCTCCACGGGGGTTGGTTAGCCTGTCAGAATTAATGGGTCTACAGGATTAATGGTAACATCCCTAAGGCATAGCAGAATTGACATAAAAGGCAAGTATAATTGACATAAGAAATGAGGAATCATTCTGGGAAGCCTGGAATTTGGGTAGCGGGGTACTGAACAGCACGACCATTGAAGGTACATTCCCATCTCACCCTCAGTGGTGATCATTACACTCTAGAATCAGATACATACCTTTCATAGTAGACTCTATGGAACAAGTGCTCAAGGAACACTCTCTTGATAACAAAAATATACCATTTTATTAAACACTGTCTTTGTACTGGGTACCATGCAGCACACATACCCTCCCTGATCCTCACATCAAGCCCACTTACAAATGAAAAAACTGGAGCCCAGAGAAGTTAAATGACTTCTTGCAAGTAATGGCAGAGTAAAGGTTCAAAGGCAGGCTTGTCATTTCCACTGAGAGGAGTTGAAGATGGAGACTGGGAGATGGGGAGTTGACCCTTCTGGGCTGGGAGTGGAGATTCAGGGACCCACAAGTCACTTAGGACATGCCAGGGTTCCTGGCCTAGCCAATCTCCCAGACATCTTCAGGGATCCACAGGTGACTCTGTGCCCTTCAGTCATGCAGAGGTACCCGAGTTGGTGCCAAGCAGCAGTTAAGCACATGGGGCTCAGTTGATGCCTCACTTCCTAGCCAGGCTATGCTAACCAAGAGCTGCAGCTTCTGTTTCCTCATCTACAGTGCTGATCACAAGAGGACTCACCTCGTAGAACAGTAATGAAAATTAAAATGATATAATCCACATAAAACCTTCAGCATAATGTCAAATACCTAACAAGAAAGAAAAACTATTTTCCATCTACTTCTGTTATCTTAGATTACCATTTTTCTGGTAATTGAGAATAATTTGTTTACTGTCTTGGTTACATAAATCCAGAACCTCTGCCCTGCCTCTCTTCTCCCCACCTCCTCACCCTCTCATGGTACCAAGCCCTGAGATCCTCCAAGGCACTGTGATCCCTTCTGTTACAAAGCCCTTCCCCCAGGTTTTAATGCTGCTCTCTCCAGCCTACAGAAAACCACCACCTACCATGGAATCCATTCCAACCCTACCTTGACTTTTCCTCCAGTGTTCCTTTTATAGTGCTGTTGTTAACAGAGGGAGAAACGAAGCCCAAGGCTTCATCTCACCCCGAGTTCTATCACTATAACTGGGTATTATTTGCTTCAGTCCTTTTATCACACAAGATATATACTTGTACAATTTCAGAGGGAAACATAACCCTCCTCCAGGCTGAATAGAACTGCCAGATCCGGGCCAAGTTTAGTTTTGCATTTTTATTTAGAAATAGCAGACAGAACTGCTTTGTGTTCATCTGTTCTGTTTTCATTCTAGAAAACCAACAGGTCTGCTGAGAAGCCACACAGCTCCAGTGATCTACATCCACTTATCTTCAGAGGATAACAAGATATTCTCCATGTCCACTGACAACACAGTCATGGTCTTTCCCTTTCTGTGTTTTGATGCATGCATCCTTTAGGCCAGATTCAGACAGAGAAGTGATTTCTTTTTTCATGGTTACCTTCCCCCTCTTTGACAACATAAGGGGCCTCTGCCTAGGTAGATGCTCATGTTGTATTTATATGTGTGAGTGTTCCCTGGCAAGGGGGGATATGCCGGCAATTGAAGGCTCAGGAAGTGTTCCATCCCTGGTGTTCTGTGTTGGGATGAGCATTTAGGCCCCTGCTCATATACTTCGAATATTCTCTGTCCCAAGTGTTTAGAGGATGGACAGGGGAGCTGGGGATGGAACAGAAACCTAGGGATACAGCAGCCCCTTGCCACCAATGGTTATCTCTTATTTTTCAATACACACAGGGTAAGTGGACCCTTTCCAAAAAGTCTCCTGTAAACCTTAGAATGGTAACACTTTATTTTGCTTGCCTTCACATCTGTCTTTATACCAAAGGTCCTGTTGACCTCTAAAGTTTGGTTATGGTATGGCCTTTGCAAGGTATTTTTTTTTATACAAAAGAGGTCTCACTGGTTTTCTCCATCCATCATTTCACTTGCTTTTTCAGTGAATATGACAAGTTTTCATGATCTATCCACCTTCTCTACTGGACTGTCCCAGGGACAAAGGGAGGGAATTTGGAGTGAATCTGTGGAATGTGGGAACCTTAGGAAGGAGATCAATATCACTGTTTTGTGTGGATACATAAACCAACTTGCTGACCACTGATAGCATAAGTGATTGGTGAGTACCACAGTCTGAATTGTGGCTCCTTCCAAAATTTATTTAAATCTTAACCTTCTGTGCCTAGAATGTGACTACATTTAGATACTGGGCCTTTAAAAAAGTAATTACTGTTAAATGAGGTCCTTACAGTGGGTCTTCATCCGAGATGACTGGTGTCCTTATGAAAAAGGAGAATCAGGGCAAACATAGACCAAGCGGTGACCATAAGTCACATCAATAGACTTACTTACAAAAAAAACATCTTGCCATCTTGCAAAGCCAGAGGGAAAAGCCTCACAAGAACCTAATCCTACGGATATGTCTTGATCTTGGACTTCCAATCCCTGTGACTGTGAGAAAATAAATTTCTGTTAGTTATGTCTCCCAGCAGAAATGTTAGAGTGGCCCTTGTAAGCTAATACAATAGATTTGCCTACTCTGTGATCACAAGGAACAGGCTTCATTCATTCATTCATTTATTAAACAGATCTACTGAGTGCCTGCCTACCATGTATCAAGCAGTCTTCCAGGTACAGGAGACACAGCAAAGAGACAGCCCACATGCCCTGCTTTCATGGAAGTTATAATCTAGGGTGGGATAAAGGCATGCAGAAAATAATTAAAATAAATAAATGAAATATTGATATGTCAGGTGATTACAAGTGCTGTGGGGAAGACTAAGGCAGGTAATTGGGAAACAAAGAGCAGGAAAATTCGGTTCCTATTTCCTATGGTTTCTTTAGACGTGAACATACCAAGGTGACATTTAAGGAAAGATTTGAAAAAAATGAAGAAGCTAGCCACACATTTATTTGCAAAAAAAAAAAAAAAAAAAGTATTGCAGGCAGAGAAAAGAGCAAGTGCAAAGATCCTGAGATGGGAGCCAAGTAGGAGATGAGATTGGAACAAAAATGGGGTAGCACGAGGGAGGGGGGTTGTGAAGGGTCACACAGACCTGGGTAAGGGCTTTGGATTATAAGGTGAAACTATGAATAATTTTAATGTCAACAAATTAGGTAACACAGATGTGTACACATTTCTAGAAGATCTGAGCTATGGAAACTGGCTTAAGAAGAAAAAATCTGAATATACCTACAAGTAAAGAGATTAATTTATCAATAATACAAATTTACTCAAAGAACAGTTAGGCTGAGATGGAATCACTGGTGAATTTCATCAAATACTTGGAAGAATTGGCATACCAATTCTTCACATACTCTTCCAAGAGAGAGAAAAGAGAAGACTTCCCAACTCATTCTATGAGTCCACTACCCTAATGCCAGACTCAGATAAGCACATTCCAAGAAAATTCGAAGCCAGTATCTTTTGTGAACATGAAAGCAAAAGTCCTCATCAAAATACTAGCAAACTGAATCCAGCAACATATCAAAATACTTCTATGATATGACCAAGTAGGATTTTATCCCAGGAATGTCAAGGTCATTCAACACATGAAAATCAATGTAATAAACCATATCAGTACAACGAAAGACAAAGACCATATGATATCTCAAGGAGTGAAGAAATTGAAATGCAAAATTTATGCTCTAAAATCTACAAAATACTTTTGAAAGAAATTACAAAGAAGACATAAATAAATGAAAATGTTTTTAAAGATTGGAAGATTTCATCTAGTTAAGATGGCAGTGCTTTACAAATCAATAAACATGTTCAATGCAATTTTTTATCAAAAGCTCGGGTGCTGTTTTTTTTTTCCCCCAGAAATCTATGATTCATATGGGAATGCAAGAAACTCAGAATAATCAAAACAAACTTGAAGAAGAAGAAAATTGAAGAACTCACATTTCCCACCTTTAAAACTTATTACAAAACTATGGTGAGTAACACAGTGTGGAAATGGTATAAAGTAGATGAAGAGCAAGAGGGAGTTAAGAAATAATTGAGAATCCAGGAATAAACCCTCACATTTATGGTCATTTGACTTTTGACAAAAATGCCAAGACCATTCAATGGGGAAAGAATAATTTCTTCAGCAAATTTGCTAGGTTAACTAGTTATCCACATAAAAAACCAAAAATTAAAAAAAAAAGAAGTTGGATCCCTGACTCTTACCTATGCAAAAATGAGTTCAAATGGATCATAGACCTGAGTATGAGTGCAAAACCATAAAATTCTGAGTGAAAACATATGAGTATGCCTTCATGATGTTGGACCAGGAATGGTTTCTTGGATATGACACCAAAAGCACAAGAAAAAGAAAAAAAAATCAGCTACATTAGACTTAATCAAAATTAGAAACATTAGTGCTTTAAAAAGCAGACCATTCATAAAAAGAATAAACAAGCTACACAATGGGAGAAATATTGTGAGTCACATATCTGAAAAGGAACTTGCATCTAGAATATAAAGAACTCTTAATGCTCAGCAATACAAAATAAACGTAACCCAATTTAAAAATGGGCAAAGGATTTGAATGAATATTTCTTCAAAAGTGACCATAAGTATAAGACAAGATGCTTGATCTCATTACCATAGGATTCATTAGCCATTAGTATAGTTAAAATCAAAATATAGACAATAACAAATATTGACAAGCATGAGAAGGAATTTCAGTCCTTATACATTGCTAGTCAGATATTGAAATGATGAAGTTACTTTGAAAAACATTTTGGTGGTTCTCACATATTAAGCATACAGTGACCCTGTGACCAGCAATTTTATTATCAGGGATATATGCCTGAGAATTGAAAATGTATGTTCACACAAATAATAGTGTTTAAATCCTCATAGAGGCATTATTTATAATGGCCAAGAAGTAGAAATAACATGAATGTTTATCACCTGGTGAATGAGTAAGCAAAATGTGGAACATCTGTACAATGGCCAGATTTAGCAAAAAAAAGGAATGAAATACTGATATGTTACACCATGGATGGACCTTGAAGACATTGTGTTAAGCCAAAGGAAGCGATAAAAATCCTTATATTATTCCCTTTATCTGAAATGTGTAGAAGAGGCCAAGAAATAGTGACAGAAAGTAGTAGTTGCCAGAGGCTGAGATGAGGTAGGAATCGAAGTGACTGGTAAGGGTAGGGTTTTGGAGGAGGGCAATAAAAATGCTTAGAAATTAGGTCATGGTGATGCTTGCACAATTTTGTGGATATAGTAAAGACCACTGAACAGCACACCTTAACAATGTGTTGTGATATATCAATTCTATCTCAATAAAGCTGTTTTTAAAAGAGTAGGGCAAGAGTCAAGATCAACACCAAGGCTTTGAGTCTAAGCCAAACATTGAGACAGAGATTATGCTGGGTGACAGAGACATAAGACCAAGACCGGGACCTCAATTGTGGATGTGTTAGATAGAGTCGTCGTGAGTCTAGGGGAGAAGTCGGGCCAGAGATATAAATTTGGGAGTCATTAGCATTTAGATGGAATTTGAAGCCATGAATCGGAACTGAGATCACAAAGGGAATGAGAGTAAGCAGAGGAGAAAAAACTATTCGAAGACCAAGTGCTGGAGCACTGAGATGTGCTAGGATTTTTCTCTGTGGAGGTCCAATATGGCACCTGTATAGTGAGCTTGGAATCTATTTCATCATGATGATGAGATATTTTAAATACCACCAGCTGTCAAGATCATAGTCAGCAATAGTTAGGGCCCAAACTCAATTCAGTCTTCTGAGCAAACCTGATTAAAATAATAAGATTTATGAACTTTAGTTTTTGATTAATTTTGAAAATCAGATTCATCCAAAGGCATTATCTAGAGTCACAAAGTTAGAGACATCATATTTTTAATGAGCTTTTTTTTTTTTTCCCAAAACTTACAGCCCTCAGATAATCATAATTCTGTATGTGAGGACACGTCTTCTATCCTATTTTCTTTTCCTAGTGCTTCTCCATTTTCTTCCAATCTAAACTCATGATTACAAGATTAGCATCTTGCCTGTGATGATTCAGTCATATTGAATCACTTCCCAATGTGTATTTAAAATATATTGAAATCCTATCTTGGAAATATGGTGTGTAAGTTATTTCAGAATATATTATTCCTATCAAATAAAAACTAATCAAGCAGGAGCCAAACAGCTAGATGTCTAGCATGCCTGATCAGATAGTCCTCATTCTTTGAATTGATTTTGCAACCCAAATATTTTACTCCTTTAAATCATGGGGACACACAAAACATTTCAGGAATCTCCTGGTTTCTGGCACTCTCTAAAGGAAAGGAAAGTGACAGATTCAGATTTTCTTTTGCACTTGTTATTTTCTGTAGATCTAACATTGAAAATTACAGAGGGCTGTTCTGAGTCGAGTGGAATTAGGATGGAAAGTTATTTCTCATAAAGAAGTTAGCATGGTGTACTAGTTAGCATAAGCAAGATGTAATAAATGAATGCCTTATCTTCAACAGAAGTTTGTTTCTGTAGCAATCCGTTGCCAGTGGTCCTGGTGAGTGGCTGCTTTTCCTCCCACTCGAGGGACAGGCTCCCTGTAGCTGGTGGCCCCACCCTGTCTTAGGTTCCCAGGATTCTCCTCATCCTATGCCAGGGACAGAGAAGGCACACCTTCCTCTTAAAGATTTCAGCCAGAAATGACACACATCACTTTTCCCCACCCATTGCTGAGTCCATGACCCCCTTGGATGAATGGGAGATTGGGAAATGCCTTAATTTGGAAGCCACCTCCTAGCAATAACTCCACAAGTGGATAAAGAAGTATGGATTTAGAGGATGGAGGGTAGAAAGCTTTGGAGACATTCAACTTTTGAGTTTCAAGTATGAAGCTAACACAACCTATATGACCATGAGTGAATTATTCAATTCTTTTGAACTAAGCAACTTAATTATTTTGAACATTGGCTTATTCTTCTCCAAAATGGGAGAAAGACCCACCTAGTAGGGTAATCATGCTCACTAAAGGCAATGTAGAAATTGTACTCACTAAAGAATAGCTTTACCAGGTAAGACTTTTTTGAGCTTGGGAGACACAAATCTAATGCAAATTGGTTAAGTTTTAAAGGGAGAATTCAATGGTTTGTTGTTGAAATCAGATTATTGGACAGGCAGCCTCAGCAGCAGGGTTCAGAGATGATATTCTCTGCCTGTGCTGCTCACTTCTGCTCTTGGTACACCTTGACCTCATTGGCTTCTACTGCAGAAATCTTTTCTCCCTCCAAATGGTAAGGAACAGAGATGCCTATAACCTAAAATTTACATCCAGACTCCAGTTTCACTACCAGGCACATCCAGAAAAATCAGAGTGAATGACACAGACCAGATGTGAGTGCCATGTCTCTTGCCTGCAGTCAGAGAGGCAAATCTCTGGACAGAGAAAAAGGAAGATGTTGGACAGACACTAAGTAAATCAGTGATAGCCAACTTGTGGTAGCTATTTTTATACTTAGGGGATTTGATGCCAATTTGGTGAGTCAACATCAACTTCAGTATGAAGAGTTTACCTCTAGTTTTTCCTTCTTGGACCTTAGCAGGCATCATTGTACATCATCCCAACTGAGATAACTGTTCCTGAACACCAGAATTTTCTATGTGCTCCTGTCCCTCATCAAAATCTTCGGTAAATTTATGTGTTAATTTATTTTCTGTTGCCATAACAAGCTACTTGATATTAGATCATTTATAAAGCACAGATGTTTACCTAGATCATGCTTGTGAGGTCAGGAAGCCCAAGAGATTGGCACTTACATCTGATGAAGGCCTTCTTTCTGCATAGCATGGTGGAGGGTATCATATGGTGATACAGAGCAAGCATACTAGCTTGGGTCTCTCTTTCTCTTATTATATAGTCACTAATGCTTTATAAGACCCTTATGATCTTACCTAATCCTAATTACCTTCCAATTCATACCTCCAAATACCATTAACATGTGAATTTAGGGGTTAAGTTTGGAACACAAATTTTGGGGAGAAACATTCAAACCACAGCCACTTAGGTGATGAAGTGAGAAGAAATCAACAGATAAGTGGATTCCCATGGAGATGTAAGTGGCTGATAACAGCTGCATGCATTACCTTTCTATCAAGGAAAATGAGCATCTTCCAACTAATCAATATTACAGAAAGGAGGGAGGATGCCCCTTGAACAAGGAGTTTCTCGAGGATACCTTTTTCATGGGATTGTTTTATTTTGGTCGCCACTGTGGCTCCCATACTTACCTCCTAGGAGGCACAGCTTCCTCATTTTATGCCGTGCCTAGAAGCACAGATGAAAAGATAGGCTGGAACGTTCATAATCAGTTTGCTAACTGCTGGGAGAACTAATGGGAAATAAGCGCAGAGTATAAATACAACAAATTAGACTCTGGTTTAGGAGGTAAAGGCTTCAAATTTCATCGTAGCTAACTGGCTTCCTGGAAACTCCATAGAGGGGAAGAAGCCCCGTCCAAGCACATGCCCATCAACTCTCCTCTTTAGGTTTTTCCATGCTGTTCTGGAGGCAGATGGACCTGGGGGTGATTTCTGGTTTAGCTATTTATTAGCTCTATAAATTTGGGAGAATTATTTAACTTCACTGGGACTCAACAGATCATCTTTGCCTCTCAAAGTTGGTTTAAGAGAGCATGAATTTACTAGAGCTGTGCTGTGGTTTGGATCCTGAGTGTCCATCAATAGTCCATGTGTTAAATTCTTGGTCTCCAGAATGCCATGGGTCGGGGTGGAACCCTTAAGAGAGGGTGCCTCGTGGGAGGTCTTTAGGTCATCGGAGGGGTGTGCCCTTGGAGGGGATTGCAGGACCCTGGCCTCCTCCTCACTCTCTTTTGCTTCACCACACACTCCTGTTAGGATATGCTGCCTTACACAGGTCTAAAACAGCACAGCCAACCTAGCAGAGACAAGAATCTTCCAAACTGTGAGCCAAGATAAACATTTTCTCTTTATAAATCAATTTTATAGATGTCATAGTGATGGGAATCTAACAGAGGTTGACTAACAATTTTCTCAGATGTCATAGTGATGGGAATCTAACAGAGGTTGACTAACAAAATACCACAAATTGAGCCTGGCGCGGTGATGCACGCCTGTAACCCCAGCACTTTGGGAGGCTGAGACAGGAGAATCACGAGTTCAAAGCCAGCCTCAGCAACAGCGAGGTGCTAAGCAACTCAGTGAGACCCTGTCTCTACATAAAACACAAAATAGGGCTGGGGATGTGGCTCAGTGGTCGATTACCCCTGAGTTCAATCCCCAGTACCAAAGAAAAAAGAAAAAAGTACCACAAATTGGGTGGCTTAGAAATTTCTGGTCTCCCAATGAAGTAGGCTGGAAATCTGAGATCAAGGCGGCGATAGGGTTGGTTCCTCCTGGGAGCTGTGAGGGTTCCAGGCCTCTCATTTAGCTTCTGGCAGCTTGCCAGTAATCTTTGGTGTTCTTTGGCTTATAGATGCATCTCCCTGATTTCTATCTTCACCTTCACCTGACTTTCTCCCTTTCGAAACTTCCCTCTTCTTGCAAAGACACCAGTCATATCGGTTTAGTGGCTCAGCAGGACCTCATCTCAACTAATTTTATTTGCAATGACTCTATTTCCGAAGAAGGCCCCAGTCAAATATAAATTTGAGAGGGACACAATTCAGCCTATGACAGTAAATAAGACAATGCATGGAAAGCCGCTAACACAGTGTCTGATGCGTGTTAGCTGAAAAACCACCACTGCCTTCATGACATTCATGATTTTCCCAGCTTTAGGCTTGGCCCAGCTGCTCCTCCCCAGCCCCTGCAGCCCTCACAGCCCTCACTAGGTCACAGGACACTAAGATAATACAAGAGCCATGGCATGATTTACACACCAACCATAATAAATGATGGATAATGTTATTCTAATGGTATCATGTTATACCATTACTGTGTTTTAACCATGACTGTAAGCATTATGTGTTTAAAATTTTTTTTAATTTCTTTTTTTTTAAAGATTTTTTTAGTAGTAGATGAACACGATACTTTTATTTTATTGATTTATTTTTAAGTGGTGCTGAGGATCAGACCCAATGCCTCAACATGAGCTAGGCAAGCATGCTGCCACTGAGCTACAACCCCAGCCCTAATTTTTAAAATTTCTTGCAGCTCTATAAGGTAGGTGCTATCATTACTTTTCCCATTTTAAAAATAAAGAAACTGAGGGAAAAATAAGGTAGGAACTTGCCCAAGGCCCCATGGCCATTTGATGGTAGCCTTGGGATTCCAGACCAGGCAGGTGGGCTCTGAAACCCCATGTCCTCAACCCTGAAGTTTGTTCCTTGTATCTTCCAAATATCTGTCCAGTGGCTGGTTTTGAGGATCTGTAATAAGAAATGGGAATGAGGATAGTTTGGTGGTACAAACTGGATTTGTGATTTTAGCTCCACTCTGACATTGGCCCATAGGAAGAGAAGTGACTGGTCATCTCTTGTAGGGGGAATAAATCACGGTCCCAGAGGGGCACATCTTCAAGGTCCCCCTCCTCAGGCTGCTTCAGCATGGATCAGGAACACAGGTCTCATTCTGCCTCCCTCAGAGGCAACAGGAACAAAAAAATACTTCTTTGGTGGGTGGGCTTGGGGCAGTGTTTTGACTTGGTGGGACCAAACCGGACCCCACAGCGGACAGCAGCTTGCCACACAGCACAGCAGACTATTCAAGCTCTATTACTTGTCCCCATTTCCTCCTCAGATCTGGGATCTGGAGACCCACAGCTGTTTGTTTAAAGCCTCCTCCAAAGCCAGCGGCATTAAGGGGGAGCTCGCAGCCTGCCTGTATCTCCCGGGTCCCCGAGCCCTGTGCGTGGCCGCCAATACCGTGGCACTCTTGCACCTCAGAATGAGGTACGAAGCTGTTCTCTCAGCTCCAGGCACTTGGCTCTCTAGAGGGTTCTGTGAAGCCCAGTGCAGCTGTTGTCAATCCCCTGCTTAGCACTCTGTGGTTCAGATCTCTATGGGGGTCCTCAGGCTGCAGGCCAGACCTGGGTCTCTAGCTCACAGTGAGTATTTGGTGAGCCCTCTTTAACATTTCCCATTGATTACTCCAGCACCACCTTCTTGTATTATCCAGAAGTCTGTGATCGACCTCTTAGGCCTGTCCCACCCACCTTCGTAGTAAAGTGTTCAAAAATTTACTATACAGGGACTGCTTATCCAGACCAAAGGCAGCAACAGCCTGACTGGCAGAAGCCAAGCAGAAAAAGTCCTGGGGTAGGGGAGCTGGTCAGCCTCCCCGTACTGTGGCCTCAGCTGTGCCCCAAGTCCCAGGCCTATAAAGCGGGACAGCCATGCAGGGACAGCACATGACCACATGAGATGGGTCTGTATGGAGAAGCCAGGAGTTTTAATACCTCAGGACTCAAGTCTTTTTGAATCCTCTGCAAACAAGTGTACTTGGTTTCTTTGGCACAGCTTTGCCAGGAAACATTGCCTTGGCAAGGAAGACAGGTGCCTACCTGCCTGCCCTTCCATGCTCATGAAAGCCACTTAGCATCGAAACTGAGTCAGTTCCAGGTGTCTGTTTCTGCCCTTCCTGAGCTGATATGTATACTGATGAGTTTTGAATTCTGCCCCTAACTCCAGCCCTGAAGCTTTACAGATGAGCAAGCAGACTAGAAAAGGGAAGGCTTTTCACCAGGGGACAGGAGAGCCAGGAACAGAGCTGGGACTAGTCTTCTGGTCTTTGGGTACCCAGTCTTTTCCCTGTACACCCTGCACCCACTGACACAATGAAGATCTCTGAGACATCAGAGGGGAGAGGGGCCTTATGTTTAAATAACAATCAGACGACTAGAGACATACTTCCTGGTTCCCTTCTCCAGGACCTGCTTAGAAGGCTGCCTTCAGAGAGCCCTAAAAGGCCCAGTGATCATGGGATAAGTGGCTTCCCTCCTCCCAGGCACTGCAGGGGAGAAACTCTACTCTGCAGCTGGCAGAGACAGCTGGGTGCCACACCTGTGCTGCACTTTGAGAACTGAAAGGCACTCTCCATTCCAAATGTACAGACATCATGACAGCCAGCTCCTAGAGAGAGTATGGCCCACCCTTACTCTCCTGTTATTCCTCCCTGGCCTCACCAACAAAACACATTCCTTATTCCTCATGGGCACTTTCCCCCTCAGTGTTCAAGCAATACTGCATCCAAAGTCAGTCCTATGTGTGATCCAAGGTGAGGAGGCAGGAAAGCTTTTAGAGTAAATATCGTAGTTTGCATATTTCAAATCCTGTCTATCTCATAATGGTAACCGAATTTCCCAAGCCAAAAATCATGATGTGTGGCCTCACAAATATTTTTTCATGACTTGTGAACCTAGATTCTCAAAGACATTCACTGGACTCAGTGATAAAATCACATGTTCAGAATTAAATTTATGGAAAAATGATCCCTTTTGCACAACATCCGAAATCCATGGAGAGGTCCAAAATGTGTGTCTCCAGTCTGTGGCCATCCACTCCCTTCCAAATCTGCTCACTGAGGCGGGGAAGCAGGGTTGCGTGGACCACAAGAGCCCAGGCGGAGAAACTGCCAAGCGATTGTTACCGCTGGGCACGGAAGCAATCTCAGGCTCTTTACTCAAGATGCCAAAACAACCAGCCCAGAACAGAAGCTTCAGTCAATCAAACTGCTGTTTGTTCTACATGATAGCGTTGTGTAGAACAAACAGCCTGCTTGATTGATTCCTTTTGGAGCGAGTCACTGAAATTCCAATTCATGACAAACACAGCCTCCATCTCTAGCGCCAACACTTAGAAGCCAGATAATGTCCCCCTGCTGAACCCCAGCTCCACTCCCTGCTGTCACTCAGGAGCTGTGTGACCTGGATTGAGTTACTTAGCTCTCTCATCTGTGAAGCAGGGAGGTCAGCTCTCTCTTCCCAAGGCTGGTAAGGAGAATGAGGCTGGCTGCCAAGCCCAGAACTTTCTCTTTGCCCTGGGTTCCCTGTGGCCCTCCCTTCTCCCACTTTCACTTCCCCAAGCCCAGGGATGCTTCATGGAGAGGTTCTAAACATCCTTGTGCCAAATGCTAGTCTTTCTTGAAGAGGTTTTTGGGTAGCATATCCAGGGCTTAAGATCCATGGGAGGCTTAGCAACAGAGCTTTGGGGCTACACAGCAGAGGGACAATTGATGGCAGAACAATGACACATGGTACAACCATTTTGTAGAATTGCTCACTGCGTGCCACGCTCCTTCAGACATTTCTATCCTCTTCCCCCATTGATGCCTCACAAAATTTCCATAAGGGATTTCATTTTGCAAAAGAGGAAATTAATCCAAAGGGGTCAGGATGCTCAAGCCCAGGGACTATCTGTTCTTTGTACTGACTTCTGCAAGGTTGCTCACAGGACAAAGGTCTGAGTGTTGAGAGGTGCCCTTCGCGCCTGGGCACCCTGGTAGTCATGCCACAGGGCTTCCCAGGATCTGCCTGGCCTTTTCCCCACTGTGAGCAAGAAGTGCTGTTTTCTGGGTACAAAGATTTGCAGTGGGGTAACCCCTGTGTTTGTTTGGGGAAGATCTGAATTACTAGTGAAGAAGATTCATTCTCTAGTGTCACAAAATCACATTTCTCCTGCCCTAAGGAGGAGACAGGCGCTCTCAGTTTTCCTGTTTAGCAGCTACTCCCAATTATATATGTGCCATTCTGTGCTAATGGCATTATGCTTTCTCACTGAATCCTCAAAATAACCTTTTAAAGTAGGTACCATTATCTCTATTTTACAAAGATTGGGATTCTAAGCAGTGAAGTGATTTTGACCCCAAAGTGACTTTGTACTCATTCCTTAATGTATCCTCCTGTGACATGCAATGGACTCAGATTGTCACTGTCTCTCCTTTTCATGAGCAAGATGTGCCCCAGAGCCACACCTGGCACTTTCCCACCAAGAACCTGTGGTATGTTGCGGGTATAACTCGGCCTTCAAGCATGTGGTCAGCTGCTCAGAAGCATCTGTAAGTACCATTCCTGCTCTTCTAGAAACAATGTGTTTGTGCGTATGGGCTTGGCCTGTGTCATCCCCTTGAAACTGAACAGTACGTTCTGGGGATCTTTCATCCCTGTAAGTAAACAGGGAGAGGCTTAACTCTATTCTGCAAATGGGCTGGTATTGTCAAGACATTCTCCTATGGAAGTCAGATGGAAGAGCCTACACTTTCTCCAGTGGCTTATAGCATGAGCTATTCGGAAGGACCATTCTGGTACTATTGTTTCATTGAGATTCTCTTCCATGGTATAAGACAATTACTACCCGCCCCCTGTACTATCCCCCAATCCACGTTGGTAAGGACAGACTTCTATGTCCACTTCTCAAAAAGGGCTCCTGAGGACCATGTCATCTACATCCTTGATGAGTGGCATAATATCAGCCCACAGGAGATGGGGACAATCAGTACTCATTGAATAAGGAAAAGACACACATCCTGTGATTCATCTTCTTATGTCCTTGTGCTAATGGGAGGGGCCAGGCACACTCCAATTACATGCATGAAGTTTTAATGTTCTGAATCTCCTAATATATCCATGTGTCATTGAATGACAGGATATGTTCTGAGAAATGGGCCGTTGGTTCTTTTATTACTGTGCAAACATAGTAAAGTGTAATTACACAAACCTAGATGGTACAGCCACCACACACCCAGGCCTGTGTGGTTTAGATTTGTACATGTGTGTGCATTTGTGTAATCATCTAGTTTTTTCCTATTTGGCCACAATGAACAAACATCATAACATTAAATCAATCACAAGATAAAATGATGCAGTTGAGAGATGTGGTAAACACAAGATGAGGTTTCCGCAGTGTAACATGAATGCTGTTGTACAACAAATGTTTTTTTATAACTAGGAGTACACACTGAAATAACAATAAAATGTGGCACAGTAAATACATAAGCCGGTAACATAGTCATTTATCATCATTATCAAGCATCACATACTGCACATAATTGCATTTTCCATGCTTTTCTATGTCTGGTGGCACAGGAGGTTGTTATACCTGTGTCACCACAAACATGTGAGTCCTGCGTTACGCTAGGACATTACGACAGCTATGATGTTACTAGGAAATAGGAATTTTTCGGGTCCATTGCAACCTTAT
Source organism: Xerus rutilus (assembly GCA_028644305.1). Lineage (NCBI taxonomy): Eukaryota > Metazoa > Chordata > Mammalia > Rodentia > Sciuridae > Xerus > Xerus rutilus. The sequence continues at coordinate 119,075,925 of CM053404.1, read as the reverse complement.
TGGACCACTACTGTGCACCCAGCAGGTGTGTGGGGGTGTTGATGAAAACATCGTCATGAAGCGCATGACTGTATTAGTTCAGTTGCTTTTTGAATCACTGGCCTGGGTAGCATTACAGGTGAGTGGCCAAGGCATGTGGCCTCACCTTCTTTCCTGCTTCCTTCCAGAGCCAGGCCCACCAGTCTTCAGGGTTTACCGCCACAGGTGCATGCCGACGCCACCCCGAATGTCCACTTCACATTCTCCACACTCCGCAGTTTCCTTCCCAGAAAGAGTCTGTGGACCTCACACAGGTTTTTGCCTGGTGATTAGTGATCACTATGATTTTAAGTATTGAAAAAATAAATTACCTGATCTGTTGGTCAAAAAGTTTTTACAATGACTCAGTCTTGATACATCATGACTCAGTCTCAATACATCTCAAAGAAGAGGAGTTCCTGCGTATTTGGAGTGCACACTCTTAAGAGTACTCAGCTTGCTTATTTATCAGAACCTCCTGTGGCTCCTGGGAAGTCCCCCGTCTTATCTCCTCAGTATCCTGCTCATCATGTCCAACTTTTTCTATGTGTACCCCAGAACTTTCCTTCTTCCTCCTCTTATCCTGCACACACCTGAGGATCCTTCAAAGTCTAAGCCAGGTGCTTTCTTCCACGGAACTTTCCTTCCCTATCTGATCCTTGCAGCCTTGACCCCCTTCCTGACCACCCATGTTCAGTACCCGACATCATGGTGTAGGATTGTTGCAGAGAAGGGAGCCTCCTCTTCAGCAAGGCAGCAAGTGCCTGAGGTCAGGGATCAGAGCCTCTGTGTGTCCCCTTCTTCTTCAAGGCAGATACCAGCTTCTCTGAGAAAAGTTCTCAATGTCCATGCCTCACCCAACAACTTGGGCTTCTAATTCTATGGGAACGCAACCTGCCTCTTTCAATAACTTTGCTTTTAATAAGCATCCCTCCCCTGGCAGTAGGTGGTAAGTAGATGTTGAATTGAGATATAAATATGCTTACAGCTATTGTAGTAGACACATGCTGGTAATAAACTCTCCGACGCTGAGTAAATTAAATTACTGATCTCAGTGTGTGCGCACCTTGCGGATATGTTGCTGAGTGAAATCCTTGTAATGTCATTATGCCACTGTCACAATCCATAGCATCTAAACCACATTACACACTTGACATTTATGGAGGAGGGAGTATAGCCCAAGATCTTCACAGAGCCAGAATTTATGAACATCGCGATACTACATTTTGTCCACTTGTTCCTATAAGCAGAAGCACTAAAGACCACCAACTTTTGGTGCCTTTGAAAATGTTTGAGAACAGCACAATGAAAATTCATAAATGTCCAATTCAATGCTTATGTCCTATTACATTCCAACTATGACAACATATACATACAGTTATATATATATATATATATATATATATATATATATATATATATATATAATATGGAAGCTTATTTTATAAGAGTAACAGATAAATTGTCATCAGCAGACCTTGAATCCATAAATATTTTAAAATTTAATATCAAAATTTTATTTAATTTGACTTAATTCTTAAATTAAAAAAATCAAAATTTTATTTAATTTAGAATATTGTTGCTTTCTCTCTTTTTTTGGTACTGAGGATTGAACTCAGGGCACTCAACCACTGAGCCACATCCCCAGCCCTGTTTTGTATTTTATTTAGAGACAGGGTCTCACTGAGTTGCTCAGCACCATCACTGTTTCTGAGGCTGGCTTGGAACTCTCAATCCTCCTGCCTCAGCCTCCTGAGCTGCTGGGATTACGGGCGTGTGCCAATGCACCTGGCTTGGTTGTATTTTAATACGTGTGATTGATGTCATTTCCAAAAGGAAGAATAACTTGGGCTTATGAGGTCCTCAAAGGACCTGCTATGGTATGAAATTCTGCCTACAAAGTAAGTAAGGCATACCTGAAAACATGTAAAGAACACCTTTAGACTTTTCTTGATTCTATGAAAGAGCTCTGACATCATTTGAAAAGATAAATTCATTGGTCACTTCAGTCTTTTCACTTTCGGATAGCTTTCTATGAGGGATTTTTAAATTTTTCTCTTAAAGATGGGTCAGTTTAATCACATAGTGGGAGTCCGAAAAGTAGATGAAGTAGGAGTGTCCCTCTTGGGTGTCGGTGCTGGGCTCTGATTCATTCTTTCAAGCCAGAGCCTCACCACCAGCTGATATGTACTTCATTCAAATCTGATCCTCAACCATATTACAGATGAATGCAGGTCATGGAACTCTGGTTTATATGCAAATGATTGACAGCAGTAAAATGAACCCCAGCTGTGCCAAGGATCTCTTGCAATATTATGGGAGAAGACATGAATGTACCTGAGTGAAGGACATCTCTAGGGCCTCCACCTTGCAGAGGAAAAAAAGCAAATTGTGTGCCACTGGAAATCTGTTCTCAGGTGTTTAAAATCCACAACAGTGGGAGAACAACACCTTATGGCTTCTGGTTTGGAGACCTAGAACTTTCTCTCATATCAATGGCGCTTCCTCTTTTACAAAGTGGCAGATTACAAGGAATATTCCCTAGTTCTGAGAAAGGATGTGCCCCTTGTGATTTCTCTCCCTATAATGACATTGTCTCATAGAGATTCCAAGTCAGAGGACTCTGGGTGTGGACTCCAGGAAGGCTACCCTGAAGGAAGGTAGGTAGGCGTTTACATCAACTAGTCACGAAAGATGCCACTCAGCTCCCTTGAAGAGGATGAGACTGAAGGAAAGTAACTGCAAGACTAGAACTCGTCAGACCAAGTGAGGTCTTAAGGCCAAGGGTTTAGAAGCTATTTCCACCCCATAACAGGTCACCTTTCATGTTCACCTTTGCCCTGATGGTAAATAAATTTTGCTCCCTAAAATTCAATGCACACCTACTTTCTCTGATCCTAGATGGTTAGAGTTGTAACCTATGCTTTTTAATCTTCCAATCTTCTCACTGAGGGTTATAGGCTGAATTGTATGCCCCCAAACTCATATGTTGAAGTTCTAATCCCAGTCCCTCAGAATGTGACTATATTTGGAGGAAGGACCTTTATTTTATATTTATCTTTTTATTTTTAACTAAGACATAAAACATAAAACTTACATACAGTAATATAGCACTATGTGATATTTTAATATAGGTATAAATTATATAATGTTTAACTCAGGTTAAACTGATCTATCTCTTTAAACATATATCATTTTTTTTTCTCGTGAAAACACTCAAACTCCTTTCTTCTAGCTTTTGGAAATGTGACTATTCTTATCTATAGTCACTCTACTGTGCAATAGCACCCCAGAACTTCTTGCTTCTAACTGTGACTCAGTACCCACTGTACTGTAACTCCGTACCCCATCCCTCCATTCCCTCTTTCTCCCTCCAACCTTGGTACCTACCATTCTTCTCTCAACTTCTTGGAGATCTACATTTTTAGATTCCACATACAAATCATGTGGTACTTGTGTTTCAGTTCCTGACTTAGTTCACTTAGCATAATGATCTCCAAAGTTCCATCCATGTTGTCACAAATGATGGAATTTCATTCATTTTTATGGCTGAATAGCATTCCATTTTATAGATGTACCACATTTTCTTTATCCATTCATCAATGGATGGACATGAGTTGATTCCTCATCTTGGCAATCATGAATAGTGCTGCAATAAACATGGGAGCGCAGAGGTCTCTTCAAAATACTGATGTCCATTCCTTTGGATATATGTATCTAGTAGTGGGATTGCTGCATCACATGGCAGTTCTATTTTTAATATCTTGAGGAATATACATACTATTTTTCATAATGGATGATTGCTAATTAACATTCCCACCAACAGGATGCAAAGGTTCCCTTTCAGAAATAGGACATTCAATGAAGTGACAAAGTAAAAAGAAAGCCATTAGGGTGTACCAGTCTGACTAGTATCTTCCTAAGAGGAGATTTGATCCTAGAAAGAGATCAGATATGTGCACACACACAGTAAAGACTACATAAGGACACAGTGAGAAGGTAGCTTCTTTGAGCCAGGGAGAGAGGCATTGGAGAAATCAATCTGGCTGGCACCTGGACCTTGGATATCCAGACTTCAAACTGAGACAATAAATGTCTGTTGTGGAAGCCACCTAGTCCAGAGTACTTTGTCATGGCAGCCAAAACAAATGAATGCACTCAGGTAAGCCAACTTGTGCTGGAAATACAGATACCTTCAGAGTCAAGTTGTATCTTTTATATCTATGATGCTGGACTTCTGAATGCAAATTCCCTTTAATTTGATAGCAAGTATCTCTCTGTCACTCCCCCCCCCAATTTTTAAATACAGATAGTGAAAGTATGGGACTTTGAAACAGGAAAACAGTTGTCTGAATTTATGGGGACTCATGGCAATTCTGGGATCACTTGTCTGACCTTTGACTCCAGCGGAAGAAGGTATGTGCCTTCTCCAGTGTTGTTGACCACTGGGCAGGTAACCTCTACCATGTCATCCTAAGGGATCCCTCTGTTTTCTAGGCTAGTGACAGGGGGCAGAGATGGTTGTCTGAAAATATGGAGCTACAACAATGGACACTGCCTGCACACTCTGAAACATGGTAAGTAATGCTGGGGTTTTCCAAGTGGCCCCCATAAAAAAACAATGTGAGATTAGTTGTAAATGTAAAAGAAATCAAATGAGATCAACCTAGGATTTGTATAAAACCCCCACATTCTTTTTCTCTGGCATCTTACAATACTTAATGACTCTGAACTCATGCTTCATAGGGATGCAATCACATAAGTCAAAATCTAGATTAACAAAGTACAAGAAAATCTCTTGTAAGAGTTCCTCCTCCCCAAGGCTGCTCACTCCATTCATTCATTTACTATGTCTGTTCTTAGTAAATTTTCCTGCTTTTGGCCTTTGACCTTCCTACCTACTATAGGTAAAATGCAAACATGCTTCAACTATCAGAGGAGAATAAACGAAGTCAAAGAGACAAAAAAATGATCAAAGCTACTAGCCTGTTTTCTAGCCCTGCCATGACATCTATGCATTCACTCATTCACCCACCAACAAGTGCCATGTGAGCCGGGCACAGTGGCACACACGGGTAATCCCAGCACTTAGGGAGGCTGAGACAGGAGAATCGTGAGTTCAAAGCCAGCTTTAGCAAGGGCGAGGTGCTAAGCAACTCAGTGAGACCCTGTCTCTACATAAAACACAAAATAGGGCTGGAGATGTGGCTCAGTGGTCGAGTACCCCTGAGTTTAATCCCTGGTACCAAAAAAAAAAGTGCCATATGCTCCTAGGGTCCTATCAGGAGAGGCTGAGCCCCTTCCCATAGCTGAGCCATCAATGGGTGGAATCAGCCTCATAGGATGAGGGCAGCAGTAGACCAACTGTGCTTCAATGACTTCAAAGACATTTAACTGCAATCTAAAAGCTAGAAAGTAAATGCTGAAATCTCCCCCAGCATCAGTAAAAGTAGGTCCACATAAGTAAGCTGATTCAAGAATTGATCAAGAAAACTGTTTGCTATAAGATAGTATTATTTTCTTTCTAGATGAAAAACAAAGTGAAGTCTGCGATTGTACCTACATGGAAGTGAACCAAAATAAGTGAGTTAAATTCAACATTGTATGGGAGGGGTTATATTTAGTGACGTGTCATTCTCTGCTTAAAAGTTTGTCCTGGGGGAAGACATCCAAACAGTGCAGGGAATTTTCCAGAAGAAAATGTGTCAAAATATTTCTGAGGATTCTGGTTGCTTCCTAGTGGCAATTTAGGCAACAAGGCTTTTCCAGAATATTGGAGAAATTCTCTGCACATTTTGACAACTGTTTAGAAATAAAGGTAGAAAGCACTATACCTCCCCACCAAATGCTTTATGAAGGAATAAATCAGAGACTGGAGCAATTAAATTCAACCACCGTAAGTCAAAAAACAAATATTCAGTAAATTCCCTCCTAAATACTACAAGGTGAAGCAGTTTAGGGAGTTTCCATTCATGCCCTGGTCTCTAGGGTTCAACTGTGCTCTAGAGATCAAGTCATCCTTGGAAAATATCTATTCATGGAGGAGTATTTGTTGATCTCAGAAATGATGGAGAACCAGGAGCAGTGACACACGCCTGTAATCCCAGCACTTTGGGAGGCTGAGACAGGAGAATTGTGAGTTCAAAGCCAGCCTCAGCAACAGCGAGGCACTAAGCAACTCAGTGAGACCCTGTCTTTACATAAAATACAAAATAAGGCTGAGGATGTGGCTCAGTGGTCGAGTAGCCCTGAGTTCCATCCCTGGTACCTCCCCCAAAACAATGATGAGATGTCCTGTTTCTGTTTCCTGATTCTTCAAGCACCAGTTCAAAGACAGACCCTAATTTATTGAATCAATTTCCTCTTATCCTCAAAGGAAACAGAAGAGCTTATATTCTTTTTTTATTGGTTATTTTTAGTCAGACATGACAGTAGAATCCATTTTGATATAATTATACAAGCATGGAATATATCTTATTCTAATTAGTACCCCATTCTTGTGGAGGTACGTGATGGTGAAATTCACTATGGTGTATTCATATACGTACATAGGAAAGTTATGTCAGATTCATTCCACTGTCTTTCCTATTCCGCCTCCTTTCCCTTCATTCTCATTAGTCTAATCTACTAAACTTTTATCCCCCCACCCCACCGTTGTGGGTTGGCATCCACATATCAGTGAAAACATGCAACCTTTGGTTTTTTGGGATTGGCTTATTCATTTAGAATGATAATCTCCAGATCCATCCATTTACTGGCAAATATCATAAAGTCATTATTCTTAATAGTTAATACTCCATTATGTATATATACCACATTTACTTTATCTATTCATCTATTAAAGGGCACCTAGGTTGGCTCCATAGCTTAGCTATTGTGAACGAGATGCTATGAACGTTGATGTAGCTCTGTCACTATAGTATGCCGATTTTAAATCCTTTGGATATATAATGAGGAGTGGGATGGCTGGGTCAAATGGTGGTTTCATTTCTAGCTTCATGAGGAATGGTCATAGCTCTTTCCAGAATGGTTGCACCAATCTGCAGTCCCACCAACAACATATGAGTTTTCCCCACATCCTCACCAACATTTATTCTTCCTTATATTCTTGACAATTGCCACTCTGACTGGAGTGAGATGGAATCTCAGTGTAGTTTTAATTTGCATTTCCCTAATTGCTAGATAAGTTGAACATCTTTTCATATATTTGTGGACCAATCATATTTCGTCTTGTGTGCAGTGTCTGTTCAGCTCCTTAGCCCACTTATTGATTGGGTTATTTGGGTTTTTGCTGTTAAGTTTTTTGAGTTCTTTGTATATCCTGGACATTATTACCCTATCTGAGGTGCAGGTGGCAAAGATTTTCTCCATTCTGTAGGCTCTCTCTTCACATTCTTTATTTTTTTTTTTTTGCTGTGAAAATTTTTTTAATTTGATGCCATCCCATTTATTGATTTTTTTATTTTCCTTCTTGTGCTTTAGGAGTCTTATTGAGGAAGCCAGTTCCTAAGCTGATATGATGGAGTGTTGGGCCTACATTTTCTTCTAGTAGGTGCATGATTTCTGGTCTAATGCCTAGGTTCTTGATGCACTTTGAGTTCATTTTTGTGCAGGGTGAGAGAAAGGGGTTAAATGCATTCTGCTACATTCCAGTTTTCCCAGCACCATTGTTGAGGCTATCTTTTCTTCAATGTATGTTTATTGTGCCTTTTTATAGTATGAGAGAAATGTATTTATGTGTGTTTGTCTCTGTGTCTTCTATTCTGTTCCATTGGTCTTCATGCCTGTTTCTGTGCCAATACCATGCTGTTTTTATTACTATAGCTCTGTAGTATAATTTAAGGTCTGATATTGTGATACTTGCTGTTTCACTTTCCTTGCTGAGCATTGCTTTGGCTATACTGGGTCTCTTATTTTTCCAAATGAATTTCATGACTGATTTTTCTATTTCTATGAAGAATGTCATTGGAATTTTGATAGGAATTGCATTGAGTCTGTATAGTGCTTTTGGTAGTATAGTCATTTTGACAGTATTAATTCTGCTTTCTGCTTTTCCAAGAACATGGGAGGTCTTTCCACATTCTAAGGTCTTCCTCAATTTCTTTTTTTAGTGTTCTATAGTTTTTGGGGTTTTTTTGTAGAAGTCCTTCACCTCCCTTTCTTTAGATTGATTCTGAAGTATTTTATTTTGGGGAGGGGGCTGTTGTGAATGGAATAGTTTTCCTAGTTTCTCTTTCAGCTAATTCATTATTGGAGTATAAGAACACAATTGATTTATAGGTGTTAATTTTATATCTTGCTACTTTTCTGAATTCATTTATGAGTTCTAGAAGTTTTCTGGTGGAGTTTTTTGGGTCTTCTAAATATAGAATTATGTCACCAGCAAAAAGAGGTGGTTTGAGCTAGAAGACCTTATATTCTTGCTCACTTCATTTATCACATGGATTAAATTAAACCACAGTATTAATTACAAATCAAACATTTAACTAATGGAAATGTAAAATTCTGTTATCGTCCTAGGTGTATCATAGCTGTTGGATGGGACAGAAGAATAAACGTGTATTTTGTAAGTGAAACATACAAAATGATGATATTTCAAAGTCTTCCTTCAGATCTCTGCCTCCCTCTCTCCCTCTTTTTCTCCTTCTCCTTTTTCTTTTAAAAAGAGGCAATGGAGTGCCCTTGTTATCTTTCACAAGTTGAGTTGTGGCATAGACAGAGGGTTCCCTCTCTTTATTCCTATTACTATATTCTTTCCTCTAAAAATATTTTGATCTTTTTTGCATCTCAGTTTTTCTCCTATTGCTCCTTCCATGGGCAGAAGTGTTAGCTAGAAAAATCTGTCAGGGCCACAGAGGGTATCTCGGGAATCCACACTAGGCTGTGCCCTGAACACCTGTAATTCTGCACCTTGACCCTCACACTTTATCCAGCGTCCCCTCACCTCATACCATCCATCGTGGTCCCTGCTCCCAGTCTGCAGAGTTTCCCAGCTACATGCCTGCGCTCCTGAATGAAAGTTAGCCAGTCTGTCAATTGCCTGGATTTATTTTCTTCCTCTTCCTCCTTTCTTGTCTTTATGTCCCATCTTTCACTAAATGAAAAGAGGAAATGAAATACCATCCATAAGCAGCTCTACAGGGAGACAATTTTTTTTTTTTTATGGCTTAGAGGTGGGAGAGGGGCTTAACAGACAGGGGAAGTTCAAAGTGCTGACTACAACGAAGTTTCAATCTACCTGGTATTATATTTGCCTTGCTTGCTACACTGGATAGTCATAGATTTCTGAATGTCTTTAAACATTCTGAATTCTTTATTCATTTGAAAGTGCACTATATTTCACAGAGTAAGCCTTGCCTACTCAGAATGATTTGAGAGATGACTACCTGTGAAGTCTTGGCGTTGAATTTGTCCTTTGGTATTACAGGTTCCTGGGCTGATGGCTTTGGTTTTAGCATGTGCAACAGCTCTGGGTCTTATTATGAAGGCAAAGCTAGGCAGCCCATCTGAGGCAAGCTTGTCAGTTGACATATGATTTGCTGAAATGCAATCACCCAGACATCAGAAGTGGATTGCTTTTTATTCCCACTGGCACTGGGGAAATTTGCTTTGACATTTCAAAAATCTGCATCACTGGTGGGGTGAGGGGTAGGGTTATGAAATGTGCCAACACCTTCTCTCTGAAATTGTGAGTGTGTTGGCAGCTCATTTTATTGCTTGTACAATGTGTCCTCTTCGGCTTTGGGTACAGGATGCACCACGTGACTTTCATCACTTCTGGAAGCCACAGCCACACTGGCAGGATGACTTGGTAAGCCCTGGTCCACTGTCTGATTCTCAGTCCACACAGTGGCACATGACTTCGGTCTCCTTCATTCTGGGTACTCTCTCTGCATCTCCCGAGCCTTCCTTGGATGGTCACAGCATTCCCAAGAAGCACTGTTATGGCAGGATTCATGGTTGGCATCCAGATAGAGCCAGGAACACTGAGGTCCAGACAGCCACTTCCTTTCCAGGAAGGGTGAAGGCCCCATGTTTATGTTGGGATGTGAGCCCAGAGGGCAAAGTCCATGCAACTCTCCATGAACCCAACTGGGAGTCCTGAAGTGCAGGAAGGGCAACTCAGGATGCAGTGGGTGCCATTTTCCTCAAGAAGCACCCACTCTCTTCCTGCCTGTGTTTGGTGGGCCAAATCACTGCATCCACTGTGTTATCCTTGGACAGCCAGAGAGCCTAGGAGGTGCCATTTCTGCTCCCCTGTGCTTTATTAGAGGCCCAGAGCAAGGAACAGCTTGTGCATCTTACTGGGGACTCAGTTTTTCAAACTGAGGGGACTCAGAATGCCTCCAACTTTCTATATCTTCCCAGGACCAAATGACCTCCCTCAAAATTGTCTTTACTCCAAGCCAATAAGACAAGTGTCAAGAAAGCAAGGCCACTGTGTCCACATATCTGCCACTGCCCCACTACCTTATGTCCCCTATAAATATTCCAAAGTACAAGGCAGTAGAACATGAACTCCAAGAAAATAGACCTCATCTGTCTTTTCACTGTGGTCTTCCCAGGACCTGGCCCAGTGCCTGGCCTGTAGTAGTTGCCCTGTAAATATGTTTTCATTCAACCAGCATCTGTTAAGTGCCTCCTGTGGGCCAAGTGTGTGCTATTTACTAAAGATGCAGTGATGAGCAAAACCAACACAGTTCCTGCCTTCCTGGAGCTTACAGCTTAGTGAAAATTAAGTTACAAAAGAAATTCATGCACAAAAAGCCCCAGGGAAGCCATGACCACTGCAAGAGCAAAAGTCAGGTATGAGTAGTGAAGTACATGTTCATTCAGTCTTGCCTTCATCCCCACCTGTCCATTGAGCACCACCATAGTGCTGCCCCTAGTGGACAGGCACAGAAGATGCAAATGTGCACAAAAATATGATTTCTGGCCTCAACCATCTCCCAGACTGGCAAGGAGATAAGCCAACTCCTTGGAAGTAATAATATGCAATGTAACCAAGAATATAATAGTGTATAAAATGGTAGGAGAACACAGAGTGGGAACCACTGATTTTGCTCTAACATCATATGGGGTATTAAAAGATTACTAGGCGGGGCTGTAGCTGTAGCTCAGTGGTGGCGTGCTTGCCTAGCATGCGTGAGGCACTAGGTTTGATCCTCGGCACCACATAAATATAAACAAATAAAACAAAAGTATAAAAAATACAATAACATTTTAAAAAAAAAAGTTACTAGGATTTTTCCAGAAGGGCAAGGTAAGAAAAGGCAATCTCCATAAGGGGCCAGGGGAAGCATGAGCAAAGCCCGGAAGCATAGAAGTGTGTTGCTTGGAAGGATGGTGGAGAGTCCGCAGGGCTGGTACATCTGGTACAGGAGGAAAATGGGGCTGAAGAACTTAATTAGAGCTTGAAGGTTATGCCAAAGTATTATCTTGGCCTGCTTGGGCTGCCTCAATGAAATACCAGACTGGGTGGCTTAAACAACAGAAATTTGTTCCTCACAGTTCTGGAGGCTGAGGGTCCACTCTGACAGTGCCAGCAGGTTTGGGTTCTGCTAAGTGTTCTCTTCCTGGCTGGCAGACAGCTGCCTTCTCTCTGTCCTCTCATGGCAGACAGGGTGAGCTGCATGTCTTTTTCTGTTCTTACATGGATACTAAACTCATCATGGGGACCCCATCTTCATGACTTCATCTAACCCTAATCACCTCCCAAAGGTCCTGTCTCCAAATACCATTACTTTGGAGACTAAGGGTTCAACATACAAATTTGGGAGGAATACAAACATCCAGTCCATAACAGCTATATAAAATTTGTTCTGCAGGAAGGGAGAGGGGCATAGAAAGAGGAGCCCAGATCTAAGTGCTTCCAAACTGGGGAAGACTGGGGTGGGAGCAGGGATCTGGCAGCAGAGGATCATGGGAAGGCAATGGCCATTGGCCTCCTCTGTTCCAGCATTTTGCAATGCCACCTTCTCAGCTGCATTCAAGCAGAAGGGGCATCTTAGGTGATCATGGATAGGTCCTCAAGGGACACTCTGTGGCAAGAACACAAGGGCAAGGGTAAAAGAATATCTTCCTAGGGCCAAGAGCAGCCAATTCCCTTCACATAGTAACTGTCCCACAAGGAGATGGGTGACATGCTCATGACCAGGGACTCTGAACTCGGCAGCACTGACCTTCAAACATCTATTTTGAGCTCTTATCTTTCTTAAGGGTACACATCCAAGGCTCCTCCTTTTGAAGGGAGCAGATGATTCAATTCCTCACATAATTTGTAAACCACAGTGGGGGCTACGTGGGAGCCCCATGAGGACTGAGTCACCGTAAAACCAACTCTGGAACATTGTTTTAGTCAGCTCTTTCAGTGCTATGACTAAAAGACCTAAAAAGAACATTGTAGAGGAGGAAAAGTTTATTTAGGGGCTCATGGTTTCAGAGGTCTCAATCTATAGACGGCAGACTCCATTCTTCAGGGATCAAGGTGAGGCTGAACATCATGGAGGAAGAGTGTGGCAGAGAGAAGCAGCCCCCATGATGATCAGCAGGCAGAGAGAGATCTTCACTTGCCAGACACAAATAGATAACCCAAAGCCATGGCCCCAATGTCCACCTCCTCTGGTTACCACTCAGTTAATGCCACTGGGGGATTAATTCACTGATTAGGTTAAGGCTCTCACAACCGAATCATTTCTTCTCTGGACTTTCTTGCATTGCCTCATGCGTGAGCTTTTGGGGGACACCTCATTTGTAAATAATGACACACGTAGACCTCTGGCTGATAGGAAACAAAACCACCTAGGCCAGGGCTTGGGTTCTGTTGTCCCATTTCCATCAATATTTCAGCCCCAGTGAGGGGACACTATCAATAACTCGCCTTCCAGCAGTGTGGTGAGGGAAGAAAGCAGCCAGAAATAGTTCTGTCCTGGGAAGGGGAAGGTCCTGGGAAGTGATAAAACTAACCTAAGAAGATGCAGTATCTCTCTAGCTGACCTTGAGATAGATTCCTGCCCAGAGAGATGGAGGTTCCAGGTGAGCCCTGGGTCTGGGCAACCACAGAGAAAAGAACCCCCTGCATCTCATCTCAGGACACATGAAGGAATGTTAGCTGTGAATGATTTGGCACTTGATATCTTATCTCTGTCCCTCGCTCTTCCTCAGAACCATGGGCACAAGGAGGACATCCTCTGTGTGGCTCAATGCCCACCTTTTCTTCTGGCCACCTCCAGTTACGATGGAGAGATTATCATTTGGAATGTCATCTCAGGTCACATGTACTGCAAGCTGAACACTCCCAGTCCCTCAGATGGTCCAAACCGTAGGGAAGGTAGGTAAAGGGCCAGGCTCTACAGCCACACTGCACAGATTCCTGTCATGCTCGACCTGCCAGGTTGATGGAGTCCCATTCCTGGACCACTTCCCACTTAGAAAGGATTGGCTTCATTTCAGGTTTACCTGGTCCAATGAAGATTCCCAAAGCTGAAGCTAAAGGGTTGAATTAGCTCAGCTCACATTCCTGGGCACCTGTCCATCGAAGCCCATCTCACATGACCTCCAGAGTCCTTTACTCATCCACTGTCAACCTGAGAAGTGCTGAGTCCCTCAGGGTTTGTTGGTACAGCTCATAATTTTCTTCCTGTTTTCTGTTACCACTCAACATGTGTTTTCTACATCCAGCTGGCAAGCCTGCTCCCTCAGCTCAAGACTTCACCCCTTGATGCCTCTTCCAACAGCAAGTGTTCAGGCTTCTATGTTTCCGCATGTCCGCACCTTCAGTCCTTTCTGGTGACCCATGACCCACTACACCCCTACTTGGATCTGTCCTTACTGCTTGCATATGGTGTTGCAAAATTTTCCCACCCTCCCTCTCCACTCTTCCTTATTGTTCTGTCTTGGTTCCATGTGTTCAAATTCTCTCTCCCCGCTTCTTTCTCCCTCCCCACCTCCTCTCTCTCCTTAGTGTGATCATGGGTTTTTCCATTCATTTATCTATACATTCAAAAAATATTGATGAGTACCTCCCATGGGTTAGGCACCGTGCTAAGTGTGGCTAGTAATCACATCCCTGTCCCTCCAAGTCCTGAACCATTTAATAAACACACATGAGAAATAAATGTAGAGTTCAGATATTTACCAATTTCATTGCTGGATGTACAGGACTGGAAATTGGCTGGAACCCATAGCCAAGTGAGCTTCCTTCCTACCACTCCATCGGACCTCCAGAGTTTAGGCCCATCCTCCCAAAGAAGCAGCCTGCAAGACACTCATCTACCATGACGTCCCAATAAAAGAGATATAGGGAGTTGGAAATTTTGCATGAAATAAGAAAATTCCTACATTTCCTAAGGTCCAAATACCAAATCCTTAGAAAACCATGAGGCCCAGATCATGGTCCCTTTGCTTTGGGCATTTTTTAATACACTAGCCAGAAAAGAAACAAAAGTTCTAATGAGTCCTTCAATCAGAAAATATCTTTGAGCTGCTCTCTTGGGTCTAATGTTTTGAGAGATAAAGGGGAGGCAGATATGAGGCCTGGTGCTCAAGGCCTACATTCAGAAAAAGATGTGTGTGACTACCCCGTAAAATAGTAGTGCCATTCAGTCAGTCTCAGTGCTGCCGAGTTACCTGGAAGACAAAGGTCAGAAATTGAAGCCACCGGAAATCAAGAGATTGAAAAGTGATTCATACCTGTAGATTTATCCTCAAGTACACATCTGCACACACAAAAAAGTTATCCTATGAAGCTCTTTCTCAGCATGTCTAAGTTTTCTAAATCTTTATGGGAGAAAAGTGGTGGTATTTCTTTCCAAAGATTTATTTCCATTGTCATTAAAATGAAAATACAAGCCGGGTGTGGTGGCTCAAGCCTGTAATCCCAGCACTTAGGGAGGCTGAGACAGGAGAATCACGAGTTCAAAGCCAGCCTCAGCAATGGCAAGGCGCTAAGCAACTCAGTGAGACCCTGTCTCTACATAAAACACAAAATAGGGCCGGGGATGTGGCTCAGTGGTCAAGTGCCCCTGAGTCCAATCCCCAGTACCAAAGAAAAAAACGAAAAAGAAAAAGAAAATACAGTCATTGGCCAAGAACGTCAGCCGGGAGTTGGAAGTTAAAGCCCCATTTGCAGCAGCATTTATTGCTCAAAGTTTTATGTGACTGGTAGTTTCAAAGAAATCTTTTTTTTTTTTTTTTTTTGCCATCAAAATGCAAAGGCAGCCATCTCCACCAATAACTGACATTGTGAAAATTATAAAAATGAGATGAGACTATGTGGAAATCCCACACCCTTTCAGAAAAAAGCAGCCCTGGCTATCTTGAAGGTCAAACCAAAACAAAGTGGTCCTTCTTACATGGGGATTGTTGAAGAGGTTGCCATCCCATATGGAAAATCATCTGGAGGGTTCTTCTGAAGCCATTCTCAGCAAAGTAGAGAATGAAGGGAAAAAGGCAAAGATAGATGAGCTGAAAAGATATTCTCACTGCCAACTTTCCAACATTTTAGCTTCATTTTTTCCTCACAATAGGGGTTGCTACTTCTTCCCCCACATCAAACAGAAAGAATCTGAGTGTGAAAGAGAAAGATCAAGAGATATCAACCAGGCCAAATGCAGGAAATCTGTGTTCACTCCGAGACAAAGACTCTAAGAAAACAATGTAGAGATATTTGTTAGCTATCTCTAAATGTCAGTCATTTTCCTACATGCTTTTAAATTTTTCTTGCATTTAGTGCTCACCTTGACCTTGAGCGAGAGATACTATCATACTCATTTTCATAAATGAGGAAAACGGAGACCGGAGAGTTAAGTAATACTAATTGTAAGGGCTGCCGTTGTTGAGTGACACTTCCAGGTACTTTAGGGTCATAACCCTTCTGAGCCTTCACAGCAAGGACCTCATTTGGTTCACTTTAAAACCCTGTGGAGTAGGTCATCCCCCTATCACAGATGAAGACAGCTGAGGTATAGGGAATGAAATTCTCCCCCAGACCCTGGCTGGGTAGGTGGGGAGTGTAAGGGCAAAAAGACCAGGACAGCAAACTTCACGAGTCATTTTGGCGCTTTATTCAGGAATGGAGCTTCATACAGGAACAGGGGACGCAGGGACAAGGTGATGTGGCGATGAGACCCAGTTTCCGGGTGGAAAGTGAGCCCGTGAACAGAGAAAGGGACTGGGTTTTTATAGGCTATTTTGGCAGGTGGTCTAGTGAGGAATGTGCCACCTCTCTGGGGCACTCAGGAATTTGGGACTTGTTTATCAATTCAATGCGATGCTCAATTCACTATTTCAATATGGTAAATGGCTCCTTCCTCCCTGGATTAGCATCAGAAAGACATTGTTGGGGGAGGTGGGAGCTGTTAGCATAATTAGCATCAGGAAGACATTTTTTAAGGGAGGTGAAAGTCATCAAATGCCTGGCCATTTTTCCACACCTATTAGAGAGCCAACACACTCTCACCCATTCCCCTGTGCCCTGCAGCAGGATGAGTGTGAGCAGGAAGGCCATCCGTCTGCTGCCCCTTTCCTCTTCCATTTCTTTCCACCTTATTCCCCAAGTTCAAAACTCCTAGGAGCCCAGTACCTGAGGGTGACACAATGCTTAGCCACAGTCACCAGCAATGTCCTCCAGCAACTTCTTCCAAGCTCAGGGAAGGATTGGAACCCTGGAGCCTGGCAGGAGCCACACCTGCATGAATGTAGGCAATCCTCCTTCCTCCCTTGAGAGGACTCAGCCCCCCTGAGGACCACCATGAAGTGCATTGTCAAGGGCACGGGGTTTGGAGGCAAAGATCTAGGTTTTAATCTCCTCCCCTCCATTAGTGGCTGTGCCACTTTGGGCACCTTATGGTTCTTTCTAAACTGTGGACTCTCCTGTAAGATCAGAGTATAAACTCTGCTTGGGATTGTGGTCATGAAAGTTGAGAAAGTGCCTCCCTCCATGTCTGGAATGTATCCAGAATTGTGCTCAACATCCTCTGGAGGGCAGGGCTGAGTCTGCTGTGTCTGACGGGGTTCCCTGAGTGTACATCCCAGGGCCAAGCTGAAACAAGTATTGTTGAATGATTAACAACCTGAGTCACAAAGGTGGGGCATGGAGGCACAGCTTCCAGTATTTAACTTCAGCACTCATCCTGCCATATATATAATTGTTGTTTTGGTCTGTTCAGGCAGCCACAACAGAAGACCATCAACTGAATGGCTTTTAAATAACCCAAATTTATTACTGACAGTTCTAGAACATGGAAATCCAAGATCAGGATGCCAGGGTAGTTGGGTTCTGGGTTTTGGGGAGGGCTCTCTTTCAAGGTACAGATTGCTGACTTCTTGTGTCCCCACATGAGGAAAAAGAATGAGGGAGCTCCCTGAGGTCCCTTTTATAAAGCATTAAACTATGTATGAGGGCTCCACCTTCATGACCTCACTACCCCCTAAAGAACCCACCTCCTAACACCATTATGTTGAGGATTAGGAAATCAGCATATGAATATCGCAGGGACACAAACAGTGCTTAACAATGGATATGACCATCCATTTCCCCTCCAGTAGAGGCCGGTGTGCTTCTAGAGCCTCCTCAGAGAGGAAAGCTCTGTTCCCAGGCTCCCTATGTTCAAGTAGCAATGTTCTTTGCAGCTCTTGGAGATTTGGGTCTAAGTAGGTTTGTAGGATTTCTATCCAACAGCAAATATTTGAAGTAAAAGTTCTATAAGAAGTAAAAGGAGCCAGGTGTGGTGGCCCACGACTGGAATCCCAGTGACTAAGGAATCTGAGACAGGAGGATCACAAGTTCAAGGCCAGCCTCAGCAACTTAGCAAGGCCTTCAGCAACTTAGTGAGACCCTGTCTCCAAGTAGACAAATGAAAAAGGCTTGGCTCGTAGCTCAGTGGTAAAGCACCCCTGGGTTAAGTCCCCAGTACCAAAAAAACAAAACAAATTTAAAAAGAAGTAAAAGGATAGATGTGGACTCTGTGTGGATGGTGCCTGCAACATTGCAGGTGAGCAGAAGCCTGGGCAGATGGGGCTGGGTTAAATTACTCAGGACTTGGCTGTGTTATGGAAATCAAGGTTTTATACCTGCCTTCCTGGAGTACTTCCTCCGCCCAGTGCATGGTCCATCTTTCAAGAGTTCAGAGCAAATACAAGTCCTCCACACCTGCCCCCTCTCACCCTCTCCACTGCTGCATGTGCCCATGGCGGTATGTTCATTACTTGGGGGTAGTTCTTGTTGGTTTTCTTCTCATCTCTGCTTCCGCTTCTTTCCACCCCACCCAGCACAATGCCTTAAACCTAAGACATGCTTAGATGTAGATGAAAAATAAATGAGGAAATGAACATCTTATGGTCCTGAGCCAATCTTTTAGCTTGTCTAAATTTCCATCTCCTCTTCTGACGATGGGTGTATGGGAAAGCCTGTGGTTAAAGTAGAAGATGCCATAAAGGTTAATCAGAATTATTCCAAGCCAGAGGCTTCTGGAGAGGGGCATCTTTTGGGAGGTGTCTGCAGAGTCCCTGGCCAAGCCCCTCAACACTCACCTGCATGGGTTTCTCTGATGTCTCAGGTCCTCCCTCTCCCCAGGCCAAGTTCCCAGTCCCTATCTCTCTGCAAAAGCCTCAGGTTCCTGGGGCAATGTTGAGGCTCCCTGGGCCACCAGAGCTGTTAGCCTGCCTATCTGACTTTGCCCATCAAGTAAGTTGGTTGGGTGCTTAGCCAGTAAGGCCATGTCACTCTATTTGGTTTCCAAATGCTGCTTGGGCAGGCACCTGAGAGAGGGCTGAGAGAGTGAGGGTGACAGAGAGAGCCCTGAGTGAGCTGTGAGCTATGTAGGGGGCCCAAAAATCAACCAACAGCCTCTCCTTCATCCCCCAGGCCCAGACCCAAGTGTCTCTCGCCTCGCCTTCCTGAAGACTCGGGCAGCCAAGTTGGACTCAGTGGCTGCTTCCCTCATCGCCAGTGGGCCGGGAGGTGAGGTCAGAGCCCCGTGGTGGGCAGTCCCCCAGTTTCCAAGACAAGACCATGCCAGGCTTAAATTGAGTGAGGAAGTGTCCCTAAGCTTCACTACTCACACCATACTGCCTCTGCTATTTCCCCATTAGCATTTTTTCTCTTGTTAGGGCTCAAGCTGACAC
Source organism: Xerus rutilus (assembly GCA_028644305.1). NCBI lineage: Eukaryota > Metazoa > Chordata > Mammalia > Rodentia > Sciuridae > Xerus > Xerus rutilus. Next base: position 119,056,782 of record CM053404.1, on the reverse strand, counting down.
TCCAAGCTGCCCTGGCCCTATTCCTGCTCTCCAGGGAGGCAGTCATGTGGGGAGCAGAAACCCCAATCCCATTTCCTTTAAATCAAGTCTCCACTACCCACCCCCCCCGCAAGCAGGCTTTATAAGCACCAAGTGCCCTTGGATGCCTCCCTCTCTCTCTCTCCTCTCTCCACCCTCCTCTCTGAGCGGCATCCACCTCCTCTGCTTTATATGAGCAGAAACGTAGAGCACACTCCTCTTCCCTGGAAGAAGAAGAGAAGGAATCCACATCTATGACTTAGGGAATTTGCGAGAGGATGTGATACGCTTGAGGTCCCCACTTCACAAAAGCTAGCACCTATATACCCACATGTAAACCACAGGCAAGATTGTAACGGAGAGGACATGCAGAATCCCCAGCCCATCCCTCTGACTAGGCAAGTTTCATAGTATGTTTACATAAATGTGTGCACGCATGCACACACTCCAGTCAAAAGACATTAACTACCACCATGTCACAGATCTTCCATACTTTCCTCTACAGCTGAAGCTAGATTAGATCCCTCCTCTGTCAAGAAAGCTGCCCTGATTAGTGAAGAAGGGAGAGGCTTTCAAGTAATAGACACCCACAAAGAGGAAGGACCCTGTTCCCCAATTGATCAAAAGCAACCAAATAAAAAAGATGCCCCCCTCCCCCTGTTGTGAGGGTGCAGTGGCTGCCATGGCTTCTCAGCACAGGTTCAGAGACACCCAGTGCAGGGGAGTCAGGAACCCAGGGCAAAGAGCAAACCATCCCTCCTTATCGCTTCCCTCCCTCCCAGGTTCTGTCACCTTCTGGAAGCTGTTCGGTGGAGCTGGCCTCATTGCAAACTTCAGTCCTGTAAGTTGGGCAGCCAATTGGATAACTCCCCAGCTCTGGCTTGGGTTTTGTTTTGTTTTTCGATGCTAGACTACGTTAACAAAGTAGCTCTGCCATTCTCCAAGCTCTTAGCTTTATTTGTCTTCGTGGCATTTCTAATTTGCTAGAGGATTAACACGGGTACAGCAACTAGTCCTTACCATGAATCAAATACAACATTTCACGTGCTGTTGTGTGTATGTGTATCTCAGTCCAGAGAGAAAGCCCAGGTCAGCAGCATTGCAGTGACAACGGGAGATGCCCTCGCCTACCTGGCTGACCAGCAAGGCTTTGTGCACGTCTGTGATATCAAGGACTATGGCCTGGAGGGACCGGAGCTGCAGCCGCCCAAGAGTAGGCTATGCACTTCTTCATGTTAAACACTACGAGGAATGCAGATTTGGTTTCAGTGCAATATTCTGGCGGGTGAATTTAAATGGTACCAGTGTAGGAAGGGAGTTCTCTTAAAACTCTTTGAAAGTAGATATATACAAAAAATATTTGAGTGAAAAGTTGGCAAGGGTACAGGAAAAGAGGCACATGTACAGTCTTGAATAAAGGGTAAATTGCTTTATGCTAACTAAGGGGCAGGTTGATAGGATGTATCTAAAGCTGTGAGTGGCAATTTTGCTTCTAGAAATTTGGCTGAAAGAAATAATAAATGCGCACAGAGATTTAATTATACGATTGTGCATCAGCACAATGTTTATGAGAGAGAGAGAGAAGAGAGACAACCTATATGCACAATATAAAAGAAAATGATTGAAGACCTGATGGTATAGTATAGTACATTGGAATATATAGTCATTAAATAATGATGCTGTATATGAAAATGTGTTCATGGGAAAATAGTCACAATAAATGGCTAAATGAAAAAAGTTAGATCATGAAGGAATATTGCATTACAATTCTATCTTTGTTAAAGCAAAGAGGTATATGCAGGATTGAAAGACTAGAAAAGCATACACCAAAGTTTTAACAAACATTATTTCTTTGTAGATGAAGTTAGGGATATTTTTTAATTTTCTTCTGTTTGGAAAGCTGTCTTTTGAAAGTTTCATGCATGCATATTGCTTTAGTACCAAAAATATGTTTAAAAATTTATAACCCTTTTATGAAATTATAAAAGTACTCATGTTTATAAAAAAGATCAAACAGTAGGAAGTAATAGAAAATGAAGCCCTTTTTCTGACCTCCCCTACCTCCCTAACCTCCATTTTCATTCTCTATTAGGATTGTTAATGAATTTGAATTACTTTCCAGATATATACACACACATACGTGTATATAAGGGCACCCACACATTCACAATATGTAATTTTAGAACTTGTTTTTTAAAGTTGTATCTCTCTTTTTTAAAAATTTTTTTAGTAGTCAATAAACCTTTGTTTTATTTATTTATATGTGGTACTGAGAATCGAACCCAGTGCCTCACACGTGCCATGTGAGCACTCTACCACTGAGCCACAGCCCCAGCCCCTAAAGTTGTATCTCTTAAACAACTTTCCAAATAAGTATATTTGGCTCTACCTCATTTTTAAATTGTCTTCAAATTCCATCAAATGTATTTCTCAAAAGCCTACTTAGAGGTAAATAATCACATATTTCTCTTTGTTCCCACTAAGAGAAAGGAGAATTTATAGATAAAAAGAAATCTGCCTTGTTATTGTTTAAATTCCAAATACTAGAGGTATGTTAGTCAGCTTTCCATTACTGTGACAAATACTTTAGACAACCAACTTATAAAGACAGAAGGATTGCTTGGTTCACAATTTTGGAGCTTTCCATTCTTCACCACTTGGCCCCATCGTGTTGGCCTGTGGTAGCACTTTATAGCAAGAGCACATGGCAGAGCATGCGCTTCTCCTCATGACCAGGAAGAGGAGGAAAAAAGAAAGAAATGAGTGAGACAGAATGGGTCCCTTTGGAGGCATGCCCCAGTGACTTAAAACCTTGTCTAAACCCCCTTTCTTAAAGGCTCTACCACCTCTCAATACACCAAGTTGAGGACTAAGCCTTTAACACATTTTGAGATTTAGGGGGACATTCCAGATCCCAGTGTAACTTTCACTAGCCTATTTTAAAGATCATTTTTAGGGTTGGGCTTAGGCCCGATCCTCCCACTGCAAAAAATAAATACATAAAAGTCATTTTTTACTACTTATCTATTCTTGCACACTTACCAAACCCAAAGCACTAAAGAAAATCGCAGCCTAAGTATCTTACACGGGTCCCATTTCACGTGCCTGCAGACCTGGTACGGGGTCTGACACATAGAAGGTACTCAGTGACCACTTGCGGAGTCCACGCAGCAAGGCGGATGACTTGGCTTGCCCATACCTCTCTGCCTGCCGCATGCACATCCAGATCCGACACGGACCTGCAGAAACGGTTGTGCGGCTCCACAGTATGTGTGTGCCAATTGCCCTTCCCACTCAGATTGTGCTCTTTCTTTTCATCCAGATGTGACCTTCTGGAGGGCTCATCTCAGCACAGTGACATGGTGAGTACCACCAGCGCTTTTAGAGTTCAAGAATTTGTAAAAGAGTGAAGATAATTTTCCCAGGTTTGATTAGATCAGTCTTCTCAAAAGCCCTCTGTGTGGGTCAAAAGAGAAAAGCTATTCTGCTATGGATGAAAACAGAGACAGACATGCCCACACACAACTAAAGGAAGAGATGGCAAATCATTTTTCTTTTAAATGGATGATTGTGTTCCTTGAATTGGCCTAGCGTTTTAGTACAAATTTAGAAGCTTAGTAGGTTCAAGAGTTTTTGTTTGCCAGCGCCCGCGCCAGCACAAAGGGAAACCGAGTCAGGTGAGGGAGCCGCGGATGAAAAATCACTCACACACACACACACAGAACAAGGCAAGAGAGTTTCTTTATTGAGCTCACACACACTCACAGGGCAAGAGAGTTTTTTCATTGAGCTCAGGTCCCCCTTTATATATGTTAAGAGGCCCTTTGTCCTCAAAGGGCTATGGGGTGCATAGGGTGTGACTATTCTATTAGCATCTGCTACAGGGTGCATAGGGTGTGACTATTCTATTAGCATCCGGTGACTATGCTATTAGCATCCTGTGGCTACTCACAGGAATGTGGAACTTGTTACAAGATGGAACTATGGCCAAAGCCACATGATTGACAAACCTGATATTTGTTGCACATTGTGTACTGTGTATGTGCCCAGGCCAGCTCTCTCTCACA
>CM053404.1:118963866-119052197 GCA_028644305.1 Xerus rutilus | reverse complement strand
TTAGCATCTGCTACAGGGTGCATAGGGTGTGACTATTCTATTAGCATCCGGTGACTATGCTATTAGCATCCTGTGGCTACTCACAGGAATGTGGAACTTGTTACAAGATGGAACTATGGCCAAAGCCACATGATTGACAAACCTGATATTTGTTGCACATTGTGTACTGTGTATGTGCCCAGGCCAGCTCTCTCTCACATTTGTTAGTGGGAGGAACCCTAACTCTTGCTAAATGGATGTTTTCCACCTCTTGATCTTCCACTCAGATCTATCCTCCACAGGGTGGTTTCCAGTATATCTCATTTGATATCTTGGGGCTTCCCTTAGGGAATTTGAAGAGCATATGCTAAGGTAGAAGAATTGTTCCCAGAAGAATTGAGAGGAACCCAGCTACTATGTTCTAACTTTAAAGGAGTACTGACTTATTGACGCCACAGCCCTTCCAGGCAATAGCAGGCTTGAAACTCTTCTCCTCTCTTACCTCATTAGTTTGGAGCTGACAGAGGAAGAAAATATTCTGCTGTCATCCTCCCTCGACCGCACCGTGCGCCTGTGGAGCAGGGACGGGGCATACATAGGTAGGGAATGTCCACCTGGCTTCCATCTCAGCCCTAGTTTAGAACCAGTGTCGCCACCATTGAGTCATTAGTTCTCTGAGGTAAAGTGTGTGAGTCTACTCAGGCTGCCATAACAAAACACCGTAGACAGGGCAGCTTAAGGAACAGACATTTATTTTCTCTCTGTTCTGGAGGCTGGAAGTCCAAGATGAGGGTCTCTGTGTGGTAATATTTTGGTGAGGGCTCTCCACCTGGCTTTCAGAAAGCCTCCTTCTTGTATCCACACAGTGGAGAAAGAGAGCTCTTAGGTCTTACTGTAAGGACACGAACCCAATCCAATCAGGGCCCCACTCTTATAACCTTATTTAACCTTCATTACTTCCCTAAGGGGTCACTGAGAGTTAGAACTTCAACAGAATAATTTTGGGGAAACAATTCAGTCCATAGTGTAAAGTCACCTTATTTCCCCCACAATTAGTAAAATCAAAGACATTTGAAATTAGAGAACTCAGTGGAACTGAAGGCAGTGTTTGGTAAGAAACCATCCTATGGGGATCATGTCTTGGTAAGAGACAATTCAGAAATGAGGGGATTTGTGTTATGGCCAATTGCCTGGCATGTATGGGCACTGTAACTAGAATAGCCTGACCTACTACTCAGAGGGCCTGTGGACCTGTTCTAGCACGTCATCCTGTCCTGTAGCTTATGTTTCTGGAAGCAGGTCTGGAACTATTTTGAACTTATTCTGTGAGTCCTTAGTGTTATTGAGTAGCTTCTGCACCCACATGGCACCCACATGGTGGAAGCCACTCCAGGCTTCAGACACCAAGACCAATTGTCCTGAAATTTTTTCTTGTGAAACTATAGAAGCATAAAATTGCTTAATTAAGGTGGCCTCTCCAGGATTAAGAAGACCTAGCCATTTTAGCAGTAAGCTTTGCTCTGATTGGAAGACAGGTTACCTGCCATCATATGCATATTATTATTATTATTTTTTGGTACTGGGGATTGAACTCAGGGGTACTCGACCACTGAGCCACATCCTCAGCCCTATTTTGTGTTTTATGTAGAGACAGGGTCTCACTGAGTTGCTTAGCGCCTCGCCATTGCTGAGGCTGGCTTTGAACTCGCAATTCTCCTGTCTCAGCCTCCCTAAGTGCTGGGATTACAGGCTTGAGCCACCCGCCCAGCTCATCATATGCATATTATATTTAAATGTATCTCTATTCTTTCAGGGACCTTTGGGCAGAATAGCCCCTGGGATATTTTTACTCCTGCTTCTTGGAGTCATCCAAGCGTCCCCTATGAGATTTTGACAGATCCCCGGAGTATGCCTGCTCACTCAGTGCTGGAAGGAGATGCTCCTGCTGGGCACTTGGTGGGAAGGGAGAAGCAGGATCCAGTGATGGAGAAGAGTGCTGAGGTTGGTGCTGGCACAGCCAGCTCACCTGGGTTCCTTTGTAGCTTTCAGGCGGATCAGCATGAAACACAAACTGCAGCCTGAGCAAGCCGAGGCATGACCCAGGAACGCAGGAATAAGTGTGTTCCCTCTACCCCAAGCTCATGTTACTGACCAGGGCCAGGAGGATGTGTCCGTCTATCTGTGGGAAGGCAGGACCTGGTCTCTCAGTATTTTCCACCTTTTGACCCACAAAAGGCAGCTTGGAACACCGGGAGACCTCACACCATGCTCAACCCAGCTTCACATCTGAGGACAGACACTACCCATTCTGCCTGCAGCACACATTCCTGGTCCTGAGGTGCACTTAAAAGCAGAGATTCCTAATGACTGAAAGGAAGAAATGATTAGCTTAATGCCAAAATCTATGAAAGTCAAAGTCAGAGCAAGAGATTCGGAGAGGGCCCTGGTCGATGCAGTCTTGATTTAGAGCTCCATGAAATATATGGATTTCCAAGAAATGCTCGCCCTTTAATAAATTGAAAAGAAGGTCATTTCATGAGCTATTGCTCACCAGCTTTGTTACAAGTCAAAGCAGGACACCTGCTCTGCCAGCAAAATCATGTGTCTTGGGTTTTTCCTTGGCAGCCGCGCAGAATACTGATCACACAGTATAACTGAGGCACTGCTCTGACTTCGAGCTCCAAACACGTTCAAAATAGGAAATAAAGGAACCAGGCAAGCACCAATCAGGAAACGCTCTGTCTCATCTGAGCCTCTAGTATCCCCCGGATCCTGTTCCCAAGGTTATCAAGCAGCACCCTGCTGGCTCTTATGTGCTACTATTGGCTCATTTGGAAATACAGTCATTTCAGTGTGCTTCTGATATGGAGAAAACAAATGCCTTCTTTACTCCTGACAGACCTGCAATTTGGAAAACAAAAGCTCAGGGGGAGGTGGGAAGAAAGGAAGGAAAAAAACAAATAGGGTAAATGTGCTGATGGGGAAATCCACGCTCCTTGGATCTTTTGCTCTAGGGCAGACCTAAGGGAAAAAATCAGGCTGCAAGTTCAAATGCAGGTAGGAGGGAGTTCGGGAGGGCAAGGTGGGAGGAAGATGAAAGAAAAGAGGTGAGGGATGAGGCAGAGGAAGGAGGAGGGGTGGGGAAGAACTGAGAATGCAGTTCAGCAAATACAAAATATTGTCATTCTTTGGACACTAGCTCTCTGAGAGTGGAATAGAATGAGCAAAATCTTCAGGAGTGACCTTGATCTTGGGTAAGGAAACGAGAGGCTGATTCTTTGCTTATTCTTCTGCCCTCCTTGACTGCAGTCATCGCAGGAAGGCCTTTAATTTTTTTCCAAGAACAATACAGAGAAAACAAGAACCTCAGCCTTTACATACTGCATCTGGGCCCGTCGATGGGACCCCAAATTGTAAAATTACAGAATAAAGTGTTTCAGCACTTTTTTTTAAAATTTTTTTCTAGTTGTTGATTGACCTTTATTCATTTATTTATACGTGGTGCTGAGGATCGAACCCAGTGCCTCCCACATGCAAGGCAATCACTCTACCACTGAGCCACAATCCCAGCCCCTCAGCACTGTTTATGAGTTGCGGTTCTCGAGTTCCACTCTCGAGTTCACCTTAATTAACCAGATGACGTCCTCCAGCAATCACTTATGCTGAGCTTTAAAACGAGAGGTGGGATTAGATGATCTCTTAAGTTTCATTCCAGCCCCGCAAAATTGTATGTTTCTCTGAACGCCTGTCTCGCAAAAATGGGATGTGTTGATTGGACGCTGGATGTCAGTAGTGATTCTTCCAGGATGCCAGCCGATCAAACACCCCCACAGCTGAAAGCTAAAATAAGCTGACTGAATGCAGAAAAGCATTCACCTGGAAAATATCACATCAAGTTGGTAGTTGAAAAATCGAGTAAAAGCTCAGGGAAAAAAGCTCTTGTTATCTAACTGATTCAGTCAGCTTGAATTTTGTTCTAACACAGAAAACCCCATGTAACCTATGAGTGGTCCTTACTCTCTGCTACCAGTGCAGTCCTGGGATTCCCGTTCTCATATCTGCTCCTTCTTCTTCCAGCTGGAAAGGACCTCTAGCCTTCGTCCTCCAGAAGTTTCCATCCTTGAAGTTGAGATGAAAGAAGATATACAACAGTGGTCTGCACTTAAGCATGGCAGGTTAGTCTGAAAGAAGCACCCCCCCTCCTGTCAAAGAGGCAGCCATCCTGAAATAACACAACCCGAGGCATCCTAATCTGCCCTGTCATCAGCATGTGTCCTTTGTCCCCAAGGTCCCCAAGTCTGTGAGTACTGAGATCACAGCCCAAGTCTTATCAGTTGAATGACCTACCTGCATGACTCAAGTCTCTTCAGGGAGCCTCCAGTTTTGCCTGGCCATTGCACAAGGTCAAGGGCCACACTCAGCTCATCACCTTGCTGATGTTGCCACCCTCAGCACTGCTTGAGGCTGGACAGCCTCACTATCTTCCCCTGAAGATCCCTGAGGGCATGGAGTAGGGATCCAGGCGCTAGAGCCCCCAAAGCTGCAAAACCCCAGAGCACTTCAAAGACTCGGTGTGTGCTTCAGGTCACCATGCAATAAGATGTGACACGTTCTACAGAGAGGCAGGGCCAATGAATGCCTCTCCATCCAGCTCTGTGAGGTGTTGTGTTTCCCAGGTCCCACACGGCTGTCTTGGGGCCCAGTCTTGAGAGGCCCAAAGCATCACCTTTAGTGTCACCTGCTGCTCCTGTCATCATAGGATGTGGGTCTAGACCACCGAGTACGGCAGTGACTACAGCACTTTCACCTCTCCAGCTTCTGGGTGCAGAGGCTCCATGGTCGCCAAGAGCCCAGGATCCTTCCCTGTATGGCTGCCCCACTATCTTAGCTGTTACATCCATTTTCAGTCACCTAATGGTACAAACAGCTCCAGGGGCTTCCTGCCTTCCACCTGCACTCTAGGAAGTACAAACAGGGACATATGGAATGGGGGTCATGGCAAAGAGTGCACCTTTCAGCTGAATGAGAATCCTTTATGGAACTTTTCCAGAAGCTTCTACTCACTTCTGTTCACATCTTGTTGGACAGCACTCCAATGGTCACACCTAATTGTGAAAGAAGCTATGAATTCTGTGACTAAACAAGAAAGGGCAAAAAAGGATTTGGGGTAGACAGCTAGCAAACTCTGTCTCAACAGGTCAACCAGAAAAATGTGTTGGCTGTTGTCAGAATCAGAGGGTATTTTACATAGAAAGACCATAGATCAGGCTGTATCATGCTAGAAAATATCTGAGAGCCATGAATCTAAAGTTTGGTTGGGGAAAATAGTTGGCCTGTGAGACAATGACATGGGCTTGGGCTATAGTCACAGATTTGTCTTTGAAAACAATGTGACCTTGGGCAAGTCATTGAAATGTCCTGGTGGATGTGGAATCCAACAAGATGGTAAACAGGATGGTGTGCTGGGGATGGATACTGAAAAGAGGGGGCTCCTCCTCTGGCCACCGTCTGAGGACAGACGTCATGAGCATCTTCCCCAATGTTGCTAACAATCTCAGCAATAGCAGAATGGGTGCCTCTTTAACCACCCTCCCAGGACCTGTTTGGATTCTAAGTGCCTCTTTCCTTGGCAGGCTTGCACTGCTGTAGAGTATGGAGTGAGGAGAGGCTTCAAAACAAAATCACTGATATGGCAGGAGACAATCAAAATAAGATGTTGTGTGACTCTCTCTTAGGTCCAATAGAGGCAGCAAAAAATGGCACACAGAAAGTTGGCTCCAAACTCAGAACTGGTTTTGGTTCTCCATGACCATTGGTTGATAACTGAGTGGAATACAAAGTGAGAAAGTCAACCAGTGCAAGAAATGGGAGCAAGTGGGTTGGCTTAGAGAGTCCCAGGCAGGGACGACAGAAACCCTCTCATCCAACTCAGTCAACATCAGTGGTTTTTGGGTTAACTTAAAAATAGACATCTTGCTGGGCATAGTGGCACATGCCTGTAATCACAATGGTGTGAGAGGCTGAGGCAGGAGGATGATGAGTTCAAAGCCAGCCTCAGCAACTTAGCTTAGGTCCTAAGCAACTTAGTGAGACCCTGTCTCTAAATAAAATACAAAAAAGGGCTGAGAATATGGCTCAGTGGTTAAGTGCCCCTGGGTTCAATCCTCAGCACCAAAAATAAATAAATAGATATCTTGTAAGGCGTGGAAACATTAAAAATGACACATTCTATAAGCATTTGATTTCAATTTTAAGACATGCATTCAGATTTCAACATTAAGATGTACATTCGTTCATCCTTCTGATGGTGTCTTCCATAATACGTTACATATGATTTTCAATTGCTGATTTTGTGTGTGTGTGTGTATGCGCGCGCGCCCGCATCCAGAGGTACTTCACCACTGACCTACATCCCTATTCCTTTTGTATATTTTATGTTAAGGCCTGAACTCCCTAAATTGCTTAGATCCTTGCTAAGTTGCTGAGGCTGGCCTCAAATTTGTGATCCTCCTACCTCAGCCTCCCAAGCCACTGGGATTATAGGCATAATTTTTGATTTTTTAAAAGTAGAGTAACAGCTTAAGGATATTTGCAAAGCAATATGAGTGCAGTCTCCATCTGGATTTTTATAATTCTCCCCAAGCTATAACAGTTATTTCATCTCAACTCAATATTATCCCTCAAGCAAAGTATCCATTGTAGCCTTCATAAAGATTTTTAAATTATTTTCACTTTAATTTCATCAATTTTTATTTTGTTTCAATACAGTTTGGATCACAAAAATAAAAGTATACAATAGGCATAAGCATGTTTGAAAACAAACACAGTCGATTCTGGTTGATCATGCAACTTGACCCCTCAACTCTTGAGGAAGATGTTCAAGTTTGCTCTAGCAGCTCACCAGATAGGAATGGTCAGAGGGCTGTGGGCATTTGCAGGATATTGACAGAGAATCCATTAAACCATCAAGTCAGTTAGGAGAACGCCTTCTGCAGCAATCCTTTGAGCAACAGGGATTCCCTAGAAATCAAATAAATCTTTCCCTGGGCTACTTGGCTCTAGGTCCAAGGATAAGGAAAGAAACTTCTAGAAGGGGGAAGGCCATGCCCCTATTTTCTGTCTACTGATGTTCATATTACAAGATACCTCCCCTACATTGTCTTTAATGGGGCCCCATCTTCTTAAATAACACATGCCTTATTTGATGTCAAAAACAAATGTTGAAGATTTTCCACCTGGGAAGACCTCAGACATTAGATAAAGAATTATAAAATGACTAGGTTGAGTTCTCACAATATCCCTAGAGATGTTCCATTTGTTATCTCTACAGATAAGGAAACTGAGTCCTAGGGAGGACATATGATTTGTCCAAAAATCAAAGCACTAGCAGGTGACAAGGCAAGAATAGGTCCCCCTGCTCTTTCTGCTACCCAACCATGCTTTGGAGAAGAGCTTTTGTATGAGTATTAAAATAAAGAGCATGTCTTACTCATGTGCCAAACACACAGAAGCTATGGGCAACTGGCAGATTATTGTGGAATCGAGATTCCCTGAAAAACTCAGGTCTGAGTGATGATGTTTGTGTTAGCTTGTTGAGTTAAATGTTGTCTGGGGTCAGCTTAAACAGAAAGACATGGAGGTGGCTGGGCGTAGGTGTTTCCCAGGCCATGTGAGGGGAAGTGAGACCTGGATAGGCAGTTTGGAAACCATCTCCAGAGAAATGGTGCTAGAAAGGCACATGGATGACCCAAGAGGATGTGCATGGAGGAAAGGGGACATAGAAACCTCCAGCCAGAGATTGTAGAACAGACCAGCAAAAACCGAGCAGGTAGACACCAGGGCAGTGGAGACAGATCATGCTACAGGAAAGCATGGTTAAGTACACCTCACCCGCTGATGCACCTAGAGCATTCATATTAGGTCTCAAGTTTTGGTTAGAAATTGTCCATGAATACCACCAGGGTCAACTTATTTAACACTCCATCTTCAATATTTCTTGAGGACCACTCTGGATCAGGCACTGTACTGTGATACAAAGCTGGGCATACAACCATGAGTGCGAAGGAATCTGTGTCCTGAAGCTCGCACTCCCTTGAGGAACCAAGGGGCCTCCAGGCCCCAACACTTCAGTGCTTGGCTCCCTCTCCCCTGACAGGAGGGGCACAAAGCACTGTGGGAACACGGCCAGGAAAGTCAGGAGGGAGGCTCCCTGGAGGGAGAAAATTCATACTGACACCTAAAAGATGAGTAGGACATGGAAGAGCTGCTACTACGTAGATTAACCTTGAGAATATTAGGCTAGAGCCCCATGCAGTGGCGCATGCCTGTAGTCCCAGCACTTAAGGAGGCTGAGACAGGAGAATCACGAGTTCAAAGCCAGCCTCAGCAGCAGCAAGGTGCTAAGCAACTCAGTGAGACCCTGTCTCTACATAAAACACAAAATCGGGCTGGGGATGTGGCTCAGTGGTCGAGTGCCCCTGAGTTCAATCCCTGGTACCAAGAAAAAAAGAAAAGAAAGAGTTCTGAGACCAAAGGTCATGATGGCTGCACCATAGTATGAAGGGGTTTAATGCTCCTGAATTGTGCACTTAAAATGATCGAGATGGCCAATTAATACAATGCATATTTTACCACAATTAAAAATAAAGAGTGGGGGGCTGGGGTTATGGCTCAGTGGTAGAGCGCTCGCCTAGCATGCATGAGGCACTGGGTTCGATCCTCAGCACCACATAAAAATAAAATAAACATACTGTGTCCACCTACAACTAAAAAATAAATATTAAAAAATAAATAAATAAAGAGTGGGCAGTGCATGAAAGAGCAAGGACTCTCGGCAAGGATGGGTCCTGGGAACTTTGAATAGTTCAATGTGGATGAAACAGAGTGGGGAGAGGGGGGAGTGGCGGCAGCAAGAGCAGAAATACCAAAGGAGAGACTTGCAGGGGAGAAGCAGATGGCTTTCTAAGGTGTTTAGAAATAACCAGGAGGAAGGCAAGAGTCAGTGCAGCACACCAAGTAGAAGGGATCAATATAGTCTGTGCTTTTGCTAAAGGCAAACGTGCTGTGATGCTCAATTTGAGGCTTCAATTTAGGCTGGAGGTAGCAGGGGGACCCCAGGTTACTAGAGAATCTGCACACCAACTTGTTTCTTCTCCACCAGGCTGCTTCCAGCACAGAACAAGCCTTACCAGCAAGTGCCAGAGCCTGCATGGCCCAGCATTTACCAGACCCTCCGATGCCATGAGGTCGCCTGCCTGTCAGCTCCTGGGGAGAAGCCAGATTTGTCTATTATTGGCTCGGATTTGTCTGATGTAAATTTTCTAATGCAAGGAAGAGAAGGAAGTGGAGCTGCCCAGAAGGAACATGGATCCCATGGCAGTTTCCTCGTCTGAGCTCTAAGGGTCTCAGCTGCTCTTTTCTCTTCTTGGCAAATTCTTCTTCCCTTGTAATCCAAAGGTCTGAATGAGATTAAGCTTTGCCTGAGAGGAGCAAAGAAGAATGAAACAAGGAATAATTTCAACCAACATGGGCTTCTTCCCAAAGCAATTAGACCTTGAATTTAAGAGAATAAATCAGATTCGAGGTTTTTCTTCCTCGGAGGTCCTCATTTCATAGAGTGGGGGAATGGCTGCAGCCAGTGGCTCCGGAAGCAGGTCCACAAAAACCCAAAATATCACAGACACCATCTGCTTACAGGTAACCAAGGACAGGAAGAGAGTAAATAAAAATAGAGTTTTGAGAGTTTACTCTGTGCCAGGTAGGCCCTGTTTAAGAGCTTGGGTGTAGTATCTCATCTATTCCTAAGAGCACCTCTGGGAATAGATGCTGCTGTCCTCTCTCTTACCACCTAGGAAACTGAGGCTCTGAGAAGTTAAGTGACTTGCTGGGGTTTGGCAATTAAATGACACCGGAGAAGCCAGAGTTCACACTCTTAACAAGCAATCATGCGGACTCTCAGCCTGGGAATAAAATCAGAGAGCAAACATCCTCTCCTTTCCAAAGGGCATCTCGGAGCCACCATTTTAGCTGTGAATGATCTCAGAGATCTCAACAGCGGTAGAGAAAGAATAAGAGCAGAGTTTCCGATAACAGGCACTTCCTGGGCTCATAGCTTTACCGAAGTTGTTTTCATCCTCACAGCCAGCCAAGGAGGTACATCCTATCTGACAGATGAGAAAACTGATGCTCAAGGAGAATATGGATTTTGCCCAACGTTACACACACACACACACACACACACACACAATTTCAACGCATGGGGGCTGAGGTTGTGGCTCAGTGGCAGAGCGTTTGCCTCGCACATGTGAGGCCCTGGGTTCAATCCTTAGCACCACAAAAAAAAAAAAAAAAAATTCAAACCTTAGTTTGAACTCAACTTTGGGCTAGAAATCTCTACCTCTAACTGTTATGGGGCAGACTGCTCAGGAAACACACCAAGTCCTAGTGATTTCCAAATTGGAGAGTCTTTATTAGCAGGCCAGTCCCAGTAATGTTTCTACTAGCCGACCAGCGAATGCTCCCTCCAAGACCCTGCAGGGAACAGCACCAAGCCTAAGCATTTCAGGATATTTAAAGGCAAAAACCACATCCTGGTTGGCATAGCTGCAGGCAAGCAAGAGTCCAGAAGCTGAATTGAGCTGTTAGCAAAGCAGTGTGTATGAGGCAATGTGCCACGTCCCCTGCCCGCAGGAAGACACGACACAACCAGGTTCTTCTTGCAGCACTTTAATGGATGTCTAGACACTTCTTAGGATAAAGGAAAAAGGACCCCCAAGCAGGAAAAGCTCCATCATTTATACATTCACACAGCCAATCACTCTAGGCTACGTATTGCTCAGCTATAGGGCCCTCATAGGACCTCTTGCCTGGTAACAACGGGCGCATGCGCAAATGGCTTGTTTACAGGAAGCAAGAGCGGCGTCACCAATCCTCTGGGCGCCATCTTGGGGCGGTGGCCGCCGCTCCCAACAGCAATGCATGCATTCTGTGCACATCCGGTACTTTTCATAATCATTTGTACCTGACAAACTCAATACTTTCAATGATCATTTATAATAGCGTTCGGTACAGGGTCATAAGGAACTCCTTAGCTAAGATGGAGTCATTCATGCTAACCTAGTCCACAACATAACTCAAAACCATCATTTTTTTTTTTTTTTTTTTTTTGCAAATGGAGATCTTGAGGTCCAAAGTCCAAGACTGCAAAGATAGGAAGTTTCTGGTTCGTGCCTCAGTCCAGAACTTTCCAGTAGCTTCTCCCCATTCTCTGGTTGGCCCATGACCAGTACTCATCTTAGACCTGGGCAAGGAGGTCCTGCCCTGGCCTGCCCTTCCCGATAGGGCAAGGAGTCCACACAACCCAGAAGAAGTGTCCACCTGACCGCACACCCTTCTAGACCACAGCCCTGGTCCTGGAACCTGGAAATCCGTGTCCAGATGGCCCCAAGTTCATGTCCAGAGCCTGTGCAGGCTCCTCCCAGACCCATCCATCCAAGGAAGGACCACAGATTCCCAGGTCCAGAAGCTGAGAAGCAAGTGTTTGCTGAGGAGCAGCAGACATTGGACAGTCTGGCTGGGGTGAGAGTGTCCATGCAGTGCACATGAATGCCCCTGTGCCCCAGAAAGAAGTTAGGCATGGAGAAGAACAATCTGGGGGCTGAGAGCTGAGCTGCATTTGCAATGAAGCTATGAGGACGCCAAGAATTCAACATCCAACTGGCCTTCTGGGGCCTTATGGTATCTCTGGGGTAGGAGGAGAGAACATTCTGCATCTGATAAATATTTATCGAACAGTTTGTTAACTTGATATTTAACTTTTAAATACTGGGCCTCCATTCATACCAGTCCTCTTTGGGGGCCTTGGAAATCTTAGAATGAACCCGCCTCTACTTCCCTTTCCCTGCTGAGATTAATCTCTCACTCCAAGGCTCCTTATAAACACCCCCTTGCAAAGAATGCGGGATTCTCACTGAGCACACATTAGGATCCCCTACTCCCACCCGCAGTGTGACTGTCTTTCAGCAGATGTCTGTATTTCCAGCAGTCCATGGTGAGATATTGCCCTCTTTTCTGGCTAAATTGCCCATTTGTCCCCAGAGATTTGTCAGACCCAACCGGCTTGGAAAGCAGCCCCTGGCATCTCAGCTGGGAGTTCGTGGGTAAGCCTCCACATAGGTGGGGACTCATTGCAACCTGTGAGGAAACAACAACTACCCAGCCCAGGGAAAATGAGAAATCTGTTGGCTTGTAAAACCATGAGGAAAACTACCACCAGGGACTTAAACCCTGTGGGGACAGTCCTCCTATCTCTTGCCTTGTGTGACTCTTTCTCTCTGCAGATCATTTCTCTCCACAATGCAGAAAACATGGTCACAACTGTCTCCAGATATCTTTGGCAGCTTTGGCTCCACAGAGAGGCTGAGTTGGAGTTCTCTTGGGTTCCACGTTCCAAATCCCTGGCTAAAGGATTTGCTAGCATACCTTGGGTCAGTATTTAACTGAGGGCCGCAGGCTGGCTCCTGAAAAATGGCTGCCCTCAAAGAGCCACGGGGATATACCCTGACTTTGTTGGGAGAAGAGGAGAATGGTGGGCACATAGATAATCCTATCCATTTCTCCTGAGGCTGGACAATTGATTTCCATTGCCACAAGACAGTCAGACCGTGCCTTCCCCTCCCCTTCCTTCCTTTTCTTTTTTCCTTCCTGCTTTGTTTTGAATATGGTTTGAGTGTGTTCCTGTGTTTATGTGTTAAAATTTAACTTCGGTTGTCAAATACTGAGAGGGTGGAAACTGAATCTGACTACAGCGATTACAAAGTGGAGCTTTGGGGAGCTGATTAGGATTTGATAAGATCTTTAGGGTAGAAGCCCATAATTGAGTTTTGGTAGCTTTATAAGAAGAGGGAACAAGATCATACAACACTCTTGGGTTTGTGTACAGGCATGTTCTCCCTGTTTCTTGCCATGTGATGTCCTGTGCCACCTTGGGACTCTGCCAACAGAAGGCTGTCACCAGATGTGGTTTCTCACCTTTGGACAAGAATCATAAGATAGGGGCTGGGATTGTAGCTCAGCGGTAGAGCGCTTGCCTCGCATGCGTGAGGCCCTGGGTTCGATCCTCAGCACCACATACAAAGCAATAAAATAAAGACATTGTGTCCATCTACAACTAAAAATATATTAAAAAAAAGAATCATAAGATAAAATATATCTTTTTTATTTTCTAACTTACCCAGGCTGTGATATTAGAAAACAGACTAATACCCTTCCTTCTTCCTCCCTCCTTCCTGCCTGCCTTCCTGCTTTGGATTTGAATCCTGGCTTTTTTCCTTCCTGCTGAATCCATGCTCCAAAGGCAAAGGGAGGATCTGGCCCCAGGACTGCCACCAACTTGCTGATGGGCCTGAGCACATTGCTTTTCCCCCCTGAGCCGTAATTCCCTCAGCTACTAAAGGGGCAGTTTGTTCTACAACAGGTCTCCCTCTCTCGCCAAGTCTTCCAGCCTACTGAACAATCAACCTGATTTTGCCTATCCTCCTTCTCGTAAACCTCTACCCAGTGGGTTTCTCTCTGTCTTATGAGGTGTGTCCATTTCTTTTTTTTTTTTAACATGTTTTTAGTTATAGATGGACACAATATCTTTATTTTATTTATTTATTTTTATGTGGTGCTGAGTATCGAACCCGTGCCTCATGCATGGTAGGCAAGCGTTCTACCACTGAGCCACAACCCCAGCCCAGGTGTGTCCATTTCTAATCCTTGATTGTGGACCGTGGCAGAGTTCCATCCTCGGGCAATGGCTGCCCACCAGGACAATTTTCAGTTGAGAGACCTCCGTGGATGCTGTTTTGCAGGGCTCACTTTTCTCTCCACTCACTTATCCTTTGAGGAAATAAAACTATTATGAGAAGTAAGTGATGTTCAAACCAAAACCCATATCTGTAAGTCATGCCAAGCAGAATTCTGGATACCTCCAACTCCAACTTTCAATTGGTCTATCCTTGAGGGAAGAAATTGCAGCCAAATAGTGAAATGTTTGACTTGTCCTTCTTTCTGCCCCCTTCCCACTCTCTACTACTACCACCCAGCTACCAGCATCCTGCTTTCTCATCTTTCCTCATGTCCATCAAAACAGGGGCAGCCAGGCCCAGCGGCACATGCCTGTAATCCCAATGGCTCAGGAGGCTGAGACATGAGGATCGCAAGTTCAAAGCCAGCCTCATCAATTTAGCAAGGCCCCAAGCAATTCAGTGAGACCCTGTCTCTAAATAAAATACCAAATACAGCTGGGGATGTGGGTTAGTGGTCAAGTGCCCCTGAGTTCAATCCCCAGTAAACTGCCCTCTCTCCACCCCCAAATAAAAACAGGGGCAGGAACAAAGTCCAACCATTACCTGCAGTTCTCTGAATCAAAGTGGAGGTTTGTGGGTAGAAGTGGAGTTCTCTGGAGAAATTAGTTTGGAAAATGCAGGATTAAAGAAATTTCACTGGGTTCATTTACCTCAGTACTTCTCTTTATATCTTCAAGTGCCTGGGAAACCATCAGGTAAAGAACAGTTTCCCAAACTTTCTTGGCCAGGGAACCCCTTCTTCAAGGTGCGTCTTATAGGATGAATGTTCCAAGGACTATACTTTGGGAAATACTGCTTGACCTGTAACCCATCTGCATCTGGATACTGCTCCATTCAGTCTCTTGTACACTGTCTTTTATACTTAATTATTGACTTCTTTGGGCTTAAGGTGGTTAAGGAGTCCATGGGAAGGACTGGACTAGATGGGATTTGGAATGCTGGTACCTGGCATTTGAACAGGGTTCTCAGGGGAGTCTGCATCTGTCCTGACAGTGACCCCTTCTTCTGGTGGCATCCTGGAGTCAGACAAGGAACCAAGGTGAGGTTTAATTGTGAGAACAGATATCTAATAGTCCCTCAGATAAAGAGCTCTGAAAAGAGCTGGAGTTCTAAGCAGGGCACGGTGGCACAAGCCTGTAATCCCAGCACTTTGGGAGGCTGACAGGAGAATCGCGAGTTCAAAGCCAGCCTCAGCAATGGCGAGGCACTAAGCAACTCAGTGAGACCCTGTCTCTACATAAAACATAAAATCGGGCTGGGTATGTGGCTCAGTGGTCGAGTGCCCCTAAGTTCAATCCCCAGTACCAAAAAGAAGAGCTGGAGTTCTAGGCTCATAGCCTGAGCGGAGCCTCTCCCTCTTCCAGTGTACCTCCAGGGAATCCACAAAGTTCTCAGCATCTCAGGCTGAGATCAGTTTGTGCAACTTCAGGGTCTGCTTGTGACACCTGAAGTCTTAATACTTGCAGACTGAGCACTGAAGAATCTTCCTGGACAGTCTCCTCTGTGGCAAGTTGGGGTAATGTGCATATGTGTATGTTCTGGGATGCAAAGAAGGATGAGGGACATAGATTACATGTGTGACAGATACGTGTAGCTGAGTCTGCCCAGAACCTTTCTCTTGGGAGCAGCACCCCCTTGTTTTGATGTCTCCTACTATGGCAATGGCCATGTGTAGGGCAGGCCCCAAATGGCTATAGTTAGGCTCCCTCTTCAAGAATTCTAGTGGGTTTTTTAGGGTGTGGCGAAGGTTATGAGCACTGATTCAGTATGTAGTCAAGGTCATAAGCATTTGCTTGTGAGCATGCATCCAGTGATGTACCCTGTTGGCAGAGGGCTTTGTCTGGCCTGAATATAAAAAAGCCCTATAGAAAAGACTCAAGGGGCTCAATGAAAATGGTGAGGGGCAGAAGCTGGAGCCAAGGGCTGGCTAAAGGTTATTGCCACCTCCAAATAAACCATGTCTACTATCCCAACTGTGTCTTGCATCTTCTTCCACCTACCAGGACCCTGAGTCTATTTCCTGGGTCTGAGCCCTCATGTGACCCCAAGTGCTTGCACAGCACACTCTCTGGGGAAGCACCTATCACAAGTTTCCCCAGAACTCCCTGTCTCAGTGAGGTGTGTGTCAGCACTGTCTGTGTGCACAGTGGTGAGGTGTCCCAGTGCTCCAGAAGCCCAGTTGTCTTCAGTTATCCACAGACCGATTACTCAATGCTTCCTTTAATTGCACGTGATCAAATTCCCCTTTGGATCCAAGTCCTTTCAGGTGGGTTTCTTACATTTTACAACTGAGTGGCCTGATCAGTGGAGGGAAGACAATACCTCCCCTCTGAGCACTAGTGATAAAGGTGGTAAAGAATGTCAGATAGGCAGATATCCATGGGGAGCAGGACCAGCACTCAGCAGCTGGTGTGGAAAATACATCAGCTCAACTGTGTGCATGTGCAGGACACACAATATCATAAACGCAGAAGAAACAGCAACTGCAGAGTCGAGATGTGCTATTCTAGATTTTATTCTTGAGGCTTTTAAGCAGAGGGAAATATTTGCTCCTAGATGTGTGCCATCTAATTATGGAGGCACATTATGACTTTAATCAGTAGATCACCCCTGCAGCTGATTTAAAGGTTAGTTGACAAATACTTTCTACATAATTTATATCAACCTTCTGATTGATGGACCACATTTAGTGCTGCTTTCTGATATAAATGGATAGAAGTACTTCCTAACCAGAATTTGTTTACTAATAAAGATCCATATTCTAATTTCTTTAAAAAAGCTACCTTAAGGTAGAATGCTTGTGTTTAGTAACTTAAAACTTGCAGTATTTAAAAAGTGTCAGGCTAATCAGGGAAAATGAAATATATAATCTTTGATTGTACCCTGGAACCAAAAAATAGTTGTAAAAGACATTTCATGGGACAGTTGAACCTGGTAATAGTATTGTAACAATGAGAGACTTCTTAGTTGGGATGTTGGCCTGTGTTTTGGGAGAAGGTCCCTGTTCTGGGACGGCACATGATGCGGTGGAGCCTGGTGGTGACTGGTCACATGTTCACCAATGCTATCTTTTCAGCTTTTATAAATAAAAAGGTGGTACTATTAAAATAAGAATACCGATGTGGCATCTGTTGTTTCAAGGGATAGGAAGATTACCGAAAGTTTCAGAGAGATTTTCTCATATTAATGTACAAATTGTCAGAATCAAAATGGAGTTGCTTGTGTCATGCAATAACCAAAAAATAAGCAAATAAACCCAAGAGGTCATGAAGGAGGGGATCTCAATGCCTGCAAACCTGACACCAAGAACTTTCACAAAAGACTGAGGAACCACAACCTTGCACAAAGGCTACTGCAAACTTATACAGAAAATACTTCCGGGATGTCCATCCAGTAACTCTCTTCAACTTTGTTCTGGCAACACCCTTATTATTGATCCCTTGACACCCTGGTTGTAAATCCCTGTGGCCAAACATTAATATTTCAAAATAGCTTTTGGAAGCCTCCTCGTTTTGCCTCCAGAAGTTTCTCCTTTACTTAGAATATACTCATCATTTCCATGGCATGTACGTTCCACATTGCTGTGTTCGCAACTTATTCTCAACTACCATTATTCTTTAGAGAATCTGTTTCTTAGGCTGACACTAGTATATCAAATGATTCCCAAGTCCCATTGATAGTTAGCACATCCTTGGGACTGGAAAAATATTGCCATTTCCTCTGGACTATGAAGTCATGATTCTCCAGAGAGGTTGTTGGCACATTCTGGCTTTCAGAATGTTCTCGGAGGTAGCCTTGGGTACCCAACAATAAATAGACCTCGGGTTTCCAGTAAACCCACAGTGGCTGGTTGGTTCACTGAGCAGGAACAAAGGCATGCTCTGACTGCCTGGTGGTGTCAGTTTACAAAGTCACATTTCACAGAACACATAAAAGGGGAGAGGCAATAAAAACGAAAACAGTGTGCTTGTTTGCAGTGGTGTCAGGGAGGAGTGAAGATTAAACATTGATTTTGGGAAAGAAAGTTAGTGACAGACAAGGAGCTGGACCAGTGAGCAGCTCTCCAGGGACTGTGGATCATAAACCATAGTTGGGTGTCCACTCTGGGCCAAGATCACATGCACTTAACGCATACAAATTTCTTCAGTCTTCAATAACCAGCTTGTAAAGACAGCCGGAGGACGCTAATGCCAAGGCTATGTGGACTGGCAAAAGTGGAGCCCAAATGCAAACCCATGTATATTTAACTCTAAAACCAGACGAGCACTTGATTTACTGCCCAATTCTCCCTCCTACTTAGCTGGGCCAGTACTGGGCACATAAGGAGTTGATTCTCCATTTTCTGTACTTGTCTATATTTCATCAACTATAAAGGCAAAAGTGACTAACATGAGCACGTTGGTGGGTGCTATAGTTTGGACGTGGTTTGCCTCCCAAGAGTTCGTGTGTTGGAGGCTTGGTACTCAGTGTGGATTAAGAGGTGGTGGACCTCTAAGAAGCAGAGCCTATGAGACATCATTGGAGGTGCTGTTCTGAGAAGGAATGCACATAGTTCTTGTGGGACCCTGGTTAGGTTCTCAGGGTAGTTGTTAGTACGAGACTGGCCTCTTGTTGGTCTCCCTCTGGTTTCTTGTCTCAGCAGGGATCTCTGCCTCTTCTTGCACATGCTCCTGCCATGGCACCATCTACCATGATATAATACAGCCAGTGGGGTCCTTGCCGGTGGCTGGCGCCATGCAGTTTGGACTTTGTCTCCCAAACTGTGAGCTAATTAAACATCTTTTATTTTTTTAAATGTTTTTATTACTGTATTATAGTTCTACATAATAGTGGGGCTCATTTTACATAATCATACATGCATGGAATATAATTGGCTCCATTTCAGTCCCCAGTGCTGCCTTTCCCTCTCCTCCTCCCTACCTCTGTTCTGCTTCCTGTATTCCACGTCTTCCATTTATTATTTATGTATTTATTTTTATTTAAAAAATTTTTCTTTTGTAGTTGTGTATAGGCAGCATGCCTTTATTTATTTTCATGTGGGGCTGAGGATCGAACCCAGTGCCTCACACATGCTAGGCAAGTGCTCTCCTCCTGAGCTACAGCTCCGGCTCTATTTATATATAATTGGTGTTTTGTAGATATGAAGTTGAAATGCACTGTAGTATATTCATGTACATATATAGCATAATTTGATTTCATTCTGAGGTTCCTCCCTTCTCCCATCCTTTCTCCTTCCCTCTCAATTCCCTTCCTCTACTACACTGATCTCTCTCCCATTTCATGGGATCCCTCCACACTTTTCTTCAATTTTGCTCTCGCTTTCATGTATGAGAGAAAACATTTAACCTTTGGCTTTCTGAGTTTGCTGTGTTCTCCAGCAATTCCATCCATTTATCTGCAAATGTCACAATTCCATTCTTTATGGCTGAGTTAAACTCCATCATGTATTTATACCACATTATCTTAATCCATTCATCTGTTGACAGGCACCTGGGCTGGCTCTTGAGGTTTAAAAACAACAAAAATAAACACTATTCTAAGAATCTGTATTTGGTAAAGCTTTAGTGTTTCATATAAGCATGATTTTAGAAAACTGGATACAGCTGGGTGAAAAAATAGCGAATCTTAACATGGTTTGATTTATGGATAATTTCAGAGAACAAGACTCTGAACCTCCCATGAAGTTCTCGGTGATGTATTTTGATAACTTTTATCATTCCCCCACCAGAAAGTTCTAGGCCATGGGCTTTGGAGCCACTCAGATCTAAGCTCTGATTAAACTTTTAACTTGTCAGATCATGTCCCACCTGAAGAGAAAATAATATCCTCTGGAGAATTACTGTAAGGGCACCTAGCACAGTGCTGAGCCACTGGAAGGCATTCAGAAAGGCCAGTTTATTTCCTTCTTTTATTTCTTGTGGTGCTGAGGACCAAACCCAGGGCCTTGCACATGCTAAGCAAGTTAAATGCCCTACAACCAAGCCACGCACCCAGTTCCTACTTCCTTCTTGTGTACTATTTTGAGGTTCCAAGTAATTTTCTCTAGCAGTGGTTCTCAAGGACAAGGGACATTTTTGGACATCACAAGGAGGGCAGGGCGTGCTAATGGCATCTGAGACCAGGTATTTGTTAAACATCCTACAATGCACAGGACAACCTCCACTCATCAGCCCCCAAATGTCAACAGTGCTGCAGTTGAGAAACCCTGTCCTACAGGAATCTACAAACTAAGATTAGCCCAGTTGAGGATAAGTAGATTTGGATGATATAGGGATTCAGAAAAGTCATATATTGGACTAAAAACCAAACCTAAAGACCTAAATCAAGTCTAAAAACCATAGCATTTGAGGGGCAGAATAGTTTGGACTCTTGTGAAGAAACTAGTTTTTTCCTACCCCAAAAAAGTGATCGATCTTTCTACTATAACATACTGTCCTTAAGCAGAATAGGAACTGTTAAATGACCCATGCTATAAAATTCTAAGAAAATGAATTCATTAAGTAACTGGAGAAGTTAATTATCATAGAACTTTCAAGTATATCATACAAACTAATATACAAACCACATGCTAATAGAGACCCAAACCCTAAACTTGACTGGTTGACTTTTTGGAAGTTCCCAAGGTTAGCGAAGCTAGACAAGAAAACTATAGTATAGGTAAGAAGGCCAAGGAAGATTTCTCATCATCCTAACCATGTCCTAATGACAGTACTCTGAGAAAGTGAACTCCTCTCTCCAAATATTAAAATGCAGTCTACCCAAAAAAGTGTAATGTGGTCTGTGCTTTGATTTCATGATAGTAAGCAGTATTCATTCTCAGCAATCAAAATACCACAGGCAAGATAGAAGTCTAGATATAAATTGACAAATGCTAATAATGTAGAAAAAATATTTTGAATGCTGCTTCCAAAATCAAGTCATAGAGCTAGCCTAGTTTTTGGCCTTCAAGAAACTAACTTCTGATAGGTACTTTTGTAAACAGGCATATTATATTAGTCAAATAATTACACATGACACTTTTTGATGAACCAGGACAATGAAAATCCAGTAAGCATTGGGAATTTTACCCCAAGGTCAATCATTACATGGACATAATCTAGTCCATAGTTGGGTGGATGAGACTGCAAGTTCAATTCTGTTCACTGTGGTTACTAAAATGACTGGACATTTTTAGAACTATTTTTAGAAATACAACTGGGGGATTCTAGGTAATGACTACATCACAATTGAGCCAGTGATATTGTTATAATCAACCTGAGGATGTATTTTCCCCCACATCCAAAAATGCAGTTCTGAGTTTTCCACACCAACTATAGCCAGTTGAGTCATTTTTTAAACTTAATTCATCTTCACAGAGAAGAAACGCTTTAGAAAAAGTTTCTAACATTTAACAAAGACTAATTTAGGCCAGATTCTTCCTTCATTATCATCAGATCCTATTTCGGAGTGTCATGTATAATAAAATATGGACGTCTTCCCACCCATCCAGTTTTAAAAAACCTTTTTTGATATTTGGATCCTACGTGACTGCTAACAGTCTTATGCTGAAGGCTTGGTTCCAGCCTGCTGGTGCTACTGGGAAGTGGTACAACTTTTAATATGGGGCCTAGTGGAAGTTAGGTCACTGAGGTGGCTTTAAAGAGTGTATTTTGGGACCAAAGCCCTTCCTTTCTGCTTTGCAACTACAAGGTTGAGTTGCTTCCTCTGCCATATGCTCTCCCTCATGACATACTGCCTTGCCACAGGCGCAAAGGCAACAGGGCCAAGTGACCATTGAGGGAAACTGAGCCAGAAAAATCCTTCCTCCTTTTAAGCCATTTTTCTCAACTATTTTGTCACGGTGACTAAAGAGTAACAGTAAGTTCCCCAGTTGTGGTCAGAACTGTCATCTGTCTTCACTTACTGAGTATGTGCTAGTGTGCATTAAAAAAATTAAGCAAGAATTTACATCAAATACATAAATGACCAGTTGCTTAGCCTAGGGGCATGGGTTTTAAATTTTGAGATGATTTGGGATTACTTCAGTGTCATCCTATAAATTCCTAAACCTCATTGCTTGTTTTGAAGATTACTCTGTTCTACATGAATTACATGATATAGTAGTTGTAACAGCTTGGCTCTAGTTAAAAGATGAGGGAGAGTAAAGTAGCATACACTGCTACACCATGGCATGGCCATCTAACCTAAAAGGTGTCTTCTCTCCACCTCACACAACACCTTAACTTGTCCTTAGAAAATTACCAGATAGACAAGATTCACTGCAGCATTATTTAGAATAGCAAAGTCGAGAAATACCTAAATCCAACAAGTGTGATTGGTTAAAATAATTTTAGGTTATGTCTTAATAGTGGAATTCAGCCAGCTGTGAAATTATAATGTGGGACTATACTTACTGAACACTTCCCTGATATTTTAGTCTTTAAAAAACACCATCATGCTGGGTGTCATTGTGCCTGCCTGTAATCCCAGCAGCTCCAGAGGCTGAGGTAGGAGGATCAAATTTGAAACCAACCGTAGCAACTTAGCAAGACACTGTCTCAAAATTAAAAGAAGGGCTGGGGCTTAGTTGTTAAGCACCCCTAGGTTCATTCTCTGGTATCAAAACAAAACAAAACCACCATCATGTATAATTAATATCCACCAAAAAAAAAAAAAAATCACTCTGCATTTTAAAAAATTTTAAATGTGATACATATACTACTTTTCTTGCAGAAGAAAATGATTTTCATTTAAAAGAAAAATATTCGTATTAAATGACTTCATTTCTGCTACAATAATTCATACTTTTCTTCCCCTATCCATTTTAAAGTCACTGACAAAACAAACAGTTTAGAAATGACATCATAGGATGAACTTTATTTTAAAGCTCATAAAGTTTTCACAATCAATTACAACAGGATCAACACTTCTTCCATCTCACGCCTTCACATGACAATGTACTGTATAATGAGAGAGAATTTTAAAGTGTTTGTTTTGCATGCTGCTAACACATTTCACTAGCTTTTGTTATTCACTGGATTTTTAATAATGAAAGCAAAATCATTCTATTGGACAGAATTAATTTTTGAAAGCCCTTATAAAATCAGACTTAGTCTTGTTTATAAACATCCACACCCACACACATGCTGAAATGGAGAGCAAAATGCAAGAAAACTACCTTGGCAGAACAAATGCTTGGATTTTAATCACAGCCCTCTTGAACAAGCAGTACAGTTTTGTTTCTCCAAAAGACAAAAGTCAGTTTCATCCTCAGTGATGCAAATGGTAATACTGCACAGAAGCTTAGTATGAATTCACAATTCCACAGGAATCTCAAAGTTACCAAGGCAATTTTCCCTTTTAGGATCATAAAGACTACAGACTTAAGCTTTTTTCTTTTTCCATATAATACACAAAATCTCTAGACATCCTTAAAAAAGAAAATATAAATAGTCTCAGTATGTTATGTAGAATCACATACTATGACAAAAATATTTCATTAATTGAAGGAATACGCCAATTTAATGTCATCTAGTCCAGGTCCATATTAACAGAGCTCTTCTCACCGGGGTAACATTCTCCATTCTGATGTGGAGGTTCAGCACCAAAATTACTTTTGCCTTCTAAATCTTCTTCCTTTTTATCAATATTTGGGCCGTTTGGAGTTCTTTCCAGTTTGGGTGATTCAATTTTTGGTTTTGGTTGTGTTACCACAGGTTCACAAGCATTGTTCAATTCCTAAGAAAAGAAATCGTCCAATTTTCTCAGACCCAATCAGTTAATTTTCAACTATTTCTCCAAATACTTGACCCGGTATTTTTCTATTAATTCCAAGTATTTATCCAAGAATCTCATTTTATTGCACTTGCCCAAAACCACAGCCCACAGTCTAATCAAAAGAAAAGTGGGCATTCTTTGGATTCTCAGAAAGTTGTCAAATACCTAACCTGGGTCCTCTCCAACGCAAAGAATTGCCTAACCCTTCCTTACCCGACTTCATTTCCCCCACAGCACTCAACACCATCTGATACACCACATGTACTTGGGTACTGTTGGTCTTCCTGCCATAAGAACTTGAGTTCCATAGAGGCAGGGACATTACTTCTTATTTAGAAAGTTTACCTCCTAGAAAAACTGTTGACGTATGACAGGAACTCAACACACACACACTGTTGAACTGCATCAATAAATGCAAACTCAACAGAAACTCATGAGGCCATCTAAATTTTGTGATAGCAGTAATGAACTAATAAGCAAGTCGGTCTTACTAAATCTGTAGGAGAATCCAGTAGCACACGAGACATTAACACTCACCTTGACTTTTGCTTTTATTTCATGAGCCCGTACAACTGGATCTTGGTCAAGACTCTTCTTGGCCTGAGCATTCATGACATTATTCATCCACTCCATCACCTCATTAACTGATTTCTCAACCTTTTTCATTTCAGATTCATCAATATGGTTATATTTTTCATCCTAACAGAAAAAACATACATTGCAAAATTAAATATTTAGTAGTAAAAAAAAAAAAAAAAAACAACACCTATTTGACCCAATTTTCCATAAAGTTCAAATCTACTAAATACTGGTCTTGAATACTAAAATCTCCTCACTTATGAATACTTAATCACTGAAGAAAATTCCTCAGCCTAAATGTTAGCTTATTAAAATCAAGGCTGACTCCTCAGTACATACAAAAAAAGATGGGCTACCTTGTTTCTGAAGTCAGCAGCTATCCTGGCGTAGTGCTGCAGCCTCTGTCCCAGTTCTTCAAACATTTTTGGCCGTTCCTCAGCTTCTTGAAATCGGACTTTAACTGGTGTGCCAATTTTCTAATATAAAATACAATACATTAACAGTTGCTATAATCACACTTTACACGTCTGTTGTTCAACACACCAAGTACCACCTTTTTAGGGGAGAAGAGCTTACCATTAACTCTTCCAACTTGTCGACATACGCTTGTTTAGCCTGGTCCTCTCCTTCTTCATAGAGCCAGTCCTCAGTCTCTGTGAGGAGTCTCAAAAAATTCTGATGTTCCTTATAATGGAAAACATGACAAGATTAGAGGCAATCCCAACCTCAGGAGTTTTTTCAACAAAACAAAAGGCATTTAAGAAATACTGAACACTAGTCAGCTATCCTCATCTAGGAAAGCACTCCAGTTAGCCTGGATTCCCTTCACTGAAAAATACCAACACTCTATTAAGTACTTATTAGCTCCAAATATTTCACAAAAGGAACTCACAGATATTCTGTAGCTTCTGTCTGGACACATAGGGACCTCTCAGTGTTTTTGGTAACTCTTTTCCTAACTTCACATAGTTTATCTTAGAAGCCCACTTTTAGGCAATTTATACATTTAGCTATCCAGGTTATAAACGAACAATTACGTTCTTATTCTCCAAAACAATGATACCTCAATTGTTAATTTTCTATTCACTTTCCAAACTCTCAAATATTGAAAGGGAAGCCAATCAAATTAATAATCCAATCACTAAACACATAAAAAAAATCATTACCATCCTACTCATATGAGGTCTGTACTTCTAGCCTTGTTGAGACACGGCTTGTTGGGTCACCCCAGTTCAGAATCCCAACATAGAAACCCCAGGAAATGCCAGGGCATGGCCAAGAAGTGAACTACATTATAAAAGTCCACAGACCTCCAGGCTAGTGTAGATTCCTAACTTAAGTTCAAATGATTGTTCACTTCAGAATTAACCCCAACATTATTTTTAAGTCTCATACTTCACAGTTGTGCTTCTGGTATTTACTCAGAGCCACACTGGAAGGAAGGCAAAGGCTGAAAAGAAGAGCAATGGTGCTTGGTGACACAATAAATGGCTGGACATGTCTTATGGGATAAAAGGGAAGGCTGCCGAGGGAGCAGTGTCACTTAGAAAGTAAATAAAAAGGTCTGAGAACTTTGAAAACAAGAATTTTCTTATTTATCTTTCTAGCCTTCGTAACTGAGATGCCACAGAATTGAAGTAAATATTTGACAGGTTTTCTCTTGTGGATAGTAAAAGCTAAGTTATTAAACTAACTGGGATAAACTAGAATAAAATGAAACCGCTCATCACTAGTGAGCCTCACTTCTCTATGAATTTTGTTTATATAATTCCTACTTTGGTATTATTTTCTATTTTCAAAGTTCAAGTTACATAACCTAGAAGTATGAATGGCAAATTTGATTATAAACACTTTACATGAGACGATCTGAATAAACAGCCCTAAAACTTACTTGCTCACATATAAATTTTTCATATGGTCCACACAGCTTGTCCCTGAACTCATACACATATTCCTCCACTGCATTTTTCGCATCATTTCTTTCTTTTTCCAATTTATCCTGCATTATCATCTTGCCCTGTCAGCAAACAGAAAAGGTTATTATAATCTTCCAATAACCAAGTAAATTTTAAATAGTTAATAATAGTTGTTGTTACTTAAAAATGTAAAGAAACTATAATTTATTGTTTAAGATTTCTAAACATGATGTTCCCAACCTGGTAAAAGGGCATATTATTTACATATCACATATCATTTACATATAATACTAGAGTTTCAGACAACAAAAGAGCACAAAGTGTTGTTAAAAGAATTATTTCGTGTGGACTAGATTCCACTGTACTACATGCACTCCGTGCTGGGACATCCTCATCCAATTGCTTCACAAGAACACAGGCAATCTTACAGCAAGCAGAACCACCCTGGAGCTCAAGTAAGTATGCAAAAACCAATCTAAATGATATAAATTAAACTGAAAAATTCATTGATTTTATTTCATCCTATCCCTAAAACCATATAAAACTTGGGATATGCCAAAGAATTATAGCCATTTATCAGTTAGTAATGAGTAGTAACACATATGTAAAAATAAAAACAATTTAGTACTTACCTCTGTTTCAATATACATGTTAAGAAGGTCCTTCCCTAACTGCCAGACCAGATTGGCTTCAACAGGTAGTTCTACATTCACCACCTTTATTTTGGGCTTCTTAGCTTCGGGAGGCTGGTCAACTTTCTTTTCATTTGCCTTGGGAAGAGGTAGAAAAAAAGAAATGGAAAAATTCTTAATCCTCGAAAAATAAAAATCCATCATACTTAGTAATAACTTAAGACAAACACAAAATCCCGATCATGAAGATGATCTATTCCCAACTGCCCATTTTAAGTCAGGGCTGCAAGTAAACTTAATTATACTTCTCCTTTACAGATTCTTCAGGATGTTTTTTCTTCTTAAATTTAAATCTTTCCTGTTAATGCTTTTCTTCATAGGTCTTTACTCTCTAATCCTTGTAAAGCATGTTTGTGAATCCCAATAGTCAAAATCTTTTAATTATCAGTACCTTTGTAGTCTAGAATCTGACAACGAACTTTTACCTTTACTTTTTAGATGTTAGGATTTACTCAATTTCTAACATATGTATTTTGGTCCCTATGTCCCAGTACTAGCACTACACTGAATGCCTTTTGAAATTTCGTATATATATACACAGACACACACACACTTGTATTATTTCCACTCTCTGCCTTTGACTTATGTGATTTCTTATAAGCAATTCTGCAAGGTGACAAGAAATTTTAAAAAGTTCTAAAGTAGCCAATAGGATGATGAGGCAAATAAATACCAGCTGAACATCCCTAATCCGAAAAGTTTCAAAATCTGAAACTGTTTCAGTACCCACATGATGTCTGCCACAGTGGAAAATTCCATAGCTGATTTCATGTGACAGGTCACAATCAAAACAGATGCACTTAAACTGTATAGAATTATCTTCAGGCTATGGGTATAAAGCGTATAGGAAACATATTTAGTAGACTTGGGTCTCATCCCCAAAATATTTCATCATGTATATGAAATATTCCAGATATTCTAAAGTCCAAAATCCCACACATCTCAGATAATGGATACTGCAGGTTTTTCAAAATATGTAAATACAGGGCTAAAGAAGTATCTCCTGTGGCACTTAATTTTCCAAGCCTTTTCTATGTATTTCCATTTCTTCAAGTGCATAGCATATTTCCTTCCACAAATGACAAACACCACAATTGAGAAGACTCAGCCATGAAACAAGTTAGATGACAACCAAGGTGTACAACATGTATCCCAAATGGCTAGAATAGGAAAATGGGAAGAGCACAGCCCATGAGACACAATAGTCACTGCAATGAGATGGTTCATGTTATAAAGAATATTAAAATGGTAGGCACTTTACTGAAGAAACTGAGACTAGGACAGTCAATAACTTGACTAAAATTACTGATGGGACTAAAACATGTCTGCCAGACTTGTGTTCCAGCGTTCCTTAGAGATCACTTATGCATTAAGTGCCGTAAGTGGTGTGTGACTAGTGATGATCGAGTCTGCCAGCCTGCAGTCCCTAGGTCGTCTTCCTTCCAGTGTGTAGACAAACCCCCCACTGTAGTGTGCATGTTTAGGGCATGATCCACAAGACAGAAAAACGAATCCGATGATACCTAAGCCTGGCAAGACACAGGAATGCAACAGAACCTTGGGGAACAAAATAGGTGATAGGACACAATTGGCAGCTGAGTGAAGGGAAGGCAGAACAAACTCAGACAACTACCGATGAAACCAAGATAATCACGAAATGGTATCCCAACACAGAACGGACTAAGAAACTCCAAATGAGTGTGGCAATGTTTTAAAGGGCTGAAACTAGTGATCCACCTACCACTAAGAACACAAGATTCTACCCAGTGCCACCTTCTAGACAAGTACTGAGATTATCAGCACACATTAGTTAATGCTCAACCCTAAATCTAGGGGATTAGTTGAAATTAAGTAGCTATGTTTTCAAATAACCACTCATCATCACATGACTTGTTAACAGGAGAAAAAGAAGGCAGTCTTCGGAAATCAGAGTCTGAACCTACAGACCATATTAAGAGCCCTGGAGATTAATCACAGCAAACTGAAAACTGGAAACACTTAATTCACATAAAATTCATCTTGACCCCTACCAATAATTTTGTGATATATCCAATTAAAAAAACCCTTGATCTTCTGAAAGGGAGAAAAACCAAACTACGAACAACAGATTGATAATTTACATGCTACCTGCAGAGACTGAACTTCTGCAAAGTAAAATAGGTGTCTAGAGTTAACAATGAGAACTTCTCAATATCCATCTGACCATGAACTTGAAAGGTTTGATTAGAAGCTGTCATTTTTCAAGGGACTATTTAATTTAGCTTCTGATATCTACTGTGGAAGAAGGGAAGAATAATTTCTTTGAAAATGCAATCTAGTCATTTAATTACTCAAATTTGAGAGATGACTTGAAAGGAGAAAAAAGACTAAACTCCTATAGCCCATGTATTTATCATCTGATTAATTCAAGTGAGACTGACCACAGGACACTGGGATGTATCTTTCTGCCTCTGGCATTAGCAAATACCTCTCTGTTCTTTAGAAGACAACAAAAACACTTTGCATTAGTCTCTTGTTACTTGGAATGGTAGTTAATCAAGAGACACTTTCAGGTCTAAAGCAGGATATTCAATTTCCTTAGCTGAGCTTAAGTACCTTTATAACTGGTTTGAGCTAAATAACACAGAAAATGAACAGAAAAAAAATGCTGCATAGAATAAAATAAGTTGGAGCTTGCTCTTGAAACTTCAGACTTAATATCATTAACGATTACATGTTGCAACATTGTCTAATGGAATGAACTAGAAGAGTCACTCACTTTGTCAGCATCTGGGATTTTGTTTTCTTCTGAGGTAAGTTCAGGTGAAGGGGGAGACTGTGAGGTTTGTTGACCATCAGTTTGTACCTGGGGCTGTGTTCCAGCTTCACTGTTGTCTTGCTGGATATTTTTCTGAAATGAAAGCCCAGGCACAAAGGATGTAGAAAGCAGGTGTACTTGTATAAATTTATAAAGTTATAGGGCACCAAAGACAGTACACTCAATTTCTGAACTCTTAATAGGTGGGCAGAAAGAGTACTGGATAAAAGCAAAATAAACACAAAAATACCCAAACTTCTTAGAAAATTTTAACCTGTAAGAAATTCTGTGAATGACAGCAGTTAATACAGTTAAGTAACACAGCTAAAGCATTTGACTGATGGTGCCAATCAAGAACTCCCCTCTAAGAAACTTTCACCTAACTGTGTACAGACATTAGTTCTCAGAAGCACAGGCAACAGGTTTACCACTCAAGGCCTCTTTCCCAGAAACAAGATTCCAAAACCTAGTTTCACCAGCAGGCTTCATGCATCGGCATTACCTCATTTCCATTTATTAAATAGCTTCATAAAATGGCCAACTATCAGTTTTTCCAGGGCTCATTTCAGCTTACAGATACCTGAGACCCTCTCCGTCCCACTTTCATCTTGTGATTCAGATATTTATACCTCAAAGGACCTTAGGATAAGGAATAAATGCTACATGTTACCAATCTCGACTAAATTGGATAAAGGGAAGGAAAATGAAGCCCACAAGTTTTCTGATCTTTTTGTAGCAGCAGCCCCCATCTCCAAACAATAAGTGCTTGTTATAATCTTTGGGAGAAGCTTAAAAAATTCTAAGTTAACTATTTTCTGTCTAACCTTGAAGTCACTCAAATTTTTCTTTCAAAGCTTCAAGAATCTCAAGCAGACACTAAAGTACTGAGAAGCAAGGCAACACTGATATCCAAAAGGCACTAAGAGACTGAGAAGGTACGTGACACTAGCCATACAACTCATTACTATAGAGAGTTTCTAGATGAGACTAAAACTAAGGTTTAGATGTTGCTTCAATGTCGTAGGAATGATTTAACAGTGACCACTGGATACCGACCTTGTCTTGTATCTTAACCGAAACTCTACACTGCCTGCTCACTGAAGTTATCTCTGACTACTGGCCCCAAACAAACAAGTTCTGGAACACCAAAGTCAAATTTGCCATACAATTAAAAACACTTTTTTCAGCTTTACGATCTGCCAAATAACAGTAGTCTTTTTTTCTTAACCATCAGTCAACATTTGACTTAAAGTATAGTCTTAAAAAAACTAAGAAAACTTTACTTCAATTAAATTATATACCAGTTATTTTAAATTCAGTTACAAAGAATTTAATCATAAATTCTTATATACTAACATAAATTGGCAAACTATTATCATACAAAGTTGTGATCAAGATCATTCATGAAGAAAAACATTTTGACCCTTCTACAGCCTAGAATTAAGTCCACTCTATATTCAAATGCAAAGATTTGTCAGCTAACTTACATCAGTGTCCAAGTTTTCTGGTGGTCTCTGATTTGGACACTCCATGTCTGTTTCTGAGGATATTTCATTCTCCTCCGTTGGGACTTTCTCTACCATAGATGCTGTAGAGATGGTAAAAATGCCATGGGTGTTGACTCGCACTTTGACTTTCACTCTAGATTTTTCTCCATCTTTCTGTGCAGAAACATTCTGAACTACAAAGCGGCCTAGAACAAAAAGACAATTTTAAAGACCAACTTAAATAAATCTCTATACAATAGACAAATGACAAGAAGAAATGTAGCTTAAAAGTATTGTGATTTCAAAATCTTCTCCCTTGACCCAACTTATAAGGTACACTAGAAATACAATCTCTTAAAATACACTTATTAATTGTACAGCACACGTACAATTCTTAGGATCAGTCTTGACATACCATAAAAACTTTCAAAAAGGAAGGGTGTACTTTTGGCTATTGAAGCACATACTAGGCAGATACTGGGTTTAAGACAGTAATGAAAAGCAGTTTCTGCCTCCTTCTATACAATTTCTGTAGATGGATAAGTGCAAACAAGACTTGAAAATTTGTCAGCAGTTCTAACGTACATGCTGATTTAAGTCTTTGAGGGAATACTATTTTTCTGATTAAAACACCAAACATTTGAAGCTATGTTTTAAATATGGGAAGCAAAAAGTAAGCTAAAACCTGTATCAATGCCTGAAATTATTATATGTAATAGAATGGTTCCACATCTTTATTCAGTAATGGTTAAGAGTGAAGACTTGAATCCTGGTTGTGTGATTTGCTACAAGTTACCTAACCATCTATAACTTCTGAGGATCAAGTTAATTTTTAAATAGCACATACTATAGAACCAAGTGCTAGGTGTTTATCATCTCTAGCAATAGTATTGTTATTATAGACACTACTGAACTTTTGAGAAGTAGTTTGAAGCTATTATGTGCAAAGCACCAAATTAGTTAAGTCTTGAATTAAAGGTGCTATCTACACAAAAACCCAGAAAGTTAGAAGTTTAATTACCAGGTCAGTGAAATATGTCAGACTAGACCTTGACTAATTGTCACATCACTAGTTCCAGAAATAACTGCCAAATGCTCTATTTAGAGAAACAGCATTTACTCTAGGGATTCCGTAAAGACTTTCAGGAGAGTGGGATGTAAGACAGCCCTTTACACATGTACAAGGTTTTCAGTTTGGGTAAACATGAAAAATTAGGTATCATGCCAAATTGAGGTTAGATTTTATCTTTTGCACAATGGGGAATTAATGCATAGAATTCGACCTACCAAAATCTTACAGTATAATTTCTCAAGCTATTTTTCTACCAGTAAATGTGTGAAAATTCATTTAAAAATAAAACAAACTGTGGGTCAGAACATTTTAGTCTTTAGTAAAGAAACAAAACACAATTGGTCAGGTTGGACCCTTAAAAGAGTTTCTTTATAAAAAGGGATGAGAGCAAGGATCAACCTGAAAGAGGACCTGGTAATATTGCAAATTTATGCGCAGCCTGGGAAAGACACAATTACTATGAGCAAAAATGGATGGACAGTGTCCAATCTCCCAAAGAAAAATGCTCCTCCAGAATCGGTTACAGTACAAAATTCTTACAGTCTGAGCAATGTTTTACACCGGAAGTGTCATCCTTAGATAAATTTCACCTAGAAGAAAGGTTAACAATAAAAGTAGCCAGTAACCCTTTTAAGCCTGGCCTACATCAAAATTAGGAAAATACTGAAGTCTTCCTAAATCATTACTTGGACGTGACAGCAGAACTTCAAGTCATCTTATCTGTACAGGCCACTGTAGTGATTAGTGAAATGAAGACATTATTCCATCCCCATCATTCTAAACAGAAAATGTTTTCACATGGAATCATCTTCCCCTGAATATTACCAAGAATAAGAAAAAATTTTAAGTTTCTATACTGAACGGTAAGCTAAGCCTTCAACTCAAAGAGCAAAATATACATAATCATCTGCTTACCTATTTTTGCTTCTGGATATGGAACTCCTTGTGGATCAGAATAGAAAGCTTCTAGCTCAAAAGGCCCCCTTCTCAAAAAAGTGAGAACTTTGGAGAAAGGAGCAGCATGGTTTCGACTAAACACTTCATGAACACTAAAGAAAGGAAAAGATATTCAACAGGTGAAGTATGTAAACTTACTGTGCTATATAAACAGAAAAGAGACATTCTAAAATCAATTCTACCTTATCATTTCAAGTACCAAAATTAGAATTTTGATATGTTTGGTTGTTGAAAATCACAGGTAAGTACTCTACCATAAAAGTTATTTGTTCATTTACCTTTTATATATTAAAGACAGTATCTGCTACATACCCTTCAGTATCTTCTGAATCGTGGTTCCAGACCAGAGATATTGGAAAAGGAACTGCATCCGTGACGGAAAATTCTCTAACTTTAAATGCTGGGGAAAGGATCGCACACTTGTAGGGGAAAAAAAAAATTAAAGGATTATCATGAGCACATGATTAATTTCCACTCATCTTTTAATATAAAACTCAATTCTAATGGGATGGTCAGGTTTCAAGTGAAATTCAAAAACTACTTATGGCATGTCATCTTATGCACAAACAATTTATTTACTGCCCAAATACCATGCCAACCACTAGTTAGAAAGGCAAATCATACCATTTATCTTAGGACAGTAATTGTTAATCAATACCAAGCTTTCCAGGCTTAGGAAAAAACATTGCTTTTTCCAGAAATGCCTTGCTGATAGCAATGTCACTCACAAGTTGTTCCTCTTTTGAATGTGCGTATATGCACATTGGAATGTGTAAATACACACTTGACAATCCCATCCACATCACTTTTCAAATGTTTAAAAAACTGAAAAGAGGACTAGGACACACCTGTAATCCCAATTACTTAAGAGAATGAAAGTAAGAGGATTCCAAGTTTGAGGCCAGCCAGGGCAGCTTAGTGAAAGCCTTTCTTAAAATACGAAAAATGGGCTAGAGATGTTGCCCAGTGGTAGAACACCCCAGGGTGCAATCCTCAGTACCACAAAGGACCAGACAAAATCGAAAAGGGTAGAACTAAAAATGTTCATATTTTCAAGTAGTTTTATGAATGAAATGAATAGTTTCAAAATTGGAACCAACAACTCAAGTCAGGTGGAAGATTCATATAGACAAAGTATATAAAAATCACAAGTAGATGAACTATCAATCTGATTAGTGTGATGTCCTTCCAAGGAGATGCCAAAATTAGCTTTTTTTTGGGGTACCAGGGATTGAACTCTGGGGTTCTCAACCACTGAGTCACATCCTAAGCCCTATTTAGAGACAGGGTCTCACTGATTTGCTTAGCACCTCACCATTGGTGAGGCTGGCTTTGAACTCGCCATCCTCCTGTCTCAGCCTCCTAAGCTGCTGGGATTACAGGAGTGCACCAGTGTGCCCAGCTCAAAATTAGCTTTAAGAAAACTAACTAGGAACTTCCAACATTCGGGGGAATAAGTTAAGGAGGCCTATTCCATTATTAAGTTTTGAAAAAGAACAAAAATCCAACAAAACTGCCAGAACAATACAAAGGATATCATTATTAGGTAGTATCTCCATATTTTTCCTAATTGTTTACAGAATCTCATTCTATATGAAAAAACAAAACAAAACAAAAAAAAACTGCTAACCACATCACAGTTTAAACATGTTACCTTTAAACTATTTGATCAATATTGACTATCAATACCCTAAATATAAACCTATATACATATATATATTTTTTACTAATAATGTCTAGATTTGGTGCTTTTGCCCCACCAAACTAACTTTATGCTTGAAGGCTGTCTTCTTATTCTATAAGTGGGTTAAAAATCAATTTGGGGGTGTAAGAAGGTATCTATTTTCTAAAACCATTTGAAAATCAATTCCTTATGATATCCTATTTAATTCTTCCCTTGTGCTTTACCATTAACTGTCACTGCCACACAGCTAATTAGTGTTTTACAGCTGTGTTTTCTGTGATCCCCTCAGAAACATCTTTTCTAATTCTTGTTTGAAAAACACCAGCTTAGTTGTTCTTTTGATCTCAAATTTATAGGCTCTTCCAGATTTGAACGTCTCTGTCTTACACAGACTTATGGATTCACTGAAAAGTAACTTCCTTCTGCAATTCCATTAGATACAGGGCTTTATTAAATTACCCACCATGATGACAACCAAGTGGGAACTGCTGAGGAACACACACCAAGAGAAAGCAGGGTGGAGAAAGTACCTGCAGTGCACATCCTCTGGCTACTGCTTCATCTGCATTGAGCGTTGTGCTAATATCTTTTCCAAAGAATTTGGCAATTTTTTCTTTCACAGCTGGAATTCGTGTAGTTCCTCCAACTATCTCAACTGCACTCACATCTTCTACTTTGAGCTGAGTTTGTTCCATCAATGAACAAAGGGGTACTTCTATTTTTTGCAGGAGTTCAGCACAGAGTTCTTCAAATTGTGACCTTAGCAAATGAGAGAAACGCTTTATAAATCATTAGAAAAGTTGTATTATGGTGAATACCATTCTTGCCTTTTCTTAAACAATGACTCCTATAATCCAATGAATTTCATTCTTCTCTCCACAAAAACCCTAGATAAACCAAAGTTGAACTCTACTGTAGTTTGCAACCTTTTTTTTTTAAAATATATAAAACAGGTACAAAAAAGAGATTGGGAAGAAAATCAGTCACCTTTATATTCTTAAAATTGCCATGTTAGTTCCTAAATGTTCTTTGTGATCTGATTCTCATTACTTTAAATATTTATTTCCATTCATATCAAAATATCTATGAAGCTATTATTCAATTACTGGTCTAGAATTACCAAGAAGTGCAAAACAAACAAAAACAAACTTCCTCATGAGTAAAGATATTTTTGAAAACCCTTTGCAGATGTGCCCCTAAGTTCTCATGGTGATAAAATATGTCATGTACACACGGAAATGTAAACCAAGACACCTAGCTGCAACTGACACTTGGGGTGCAATTTCAGCAAGAAGTTATACTGATTACACCTGCAGAAGTCAAGACACACCTGTTCATCTTTCCCGAAACATCTTTGTCATTCATAAAGCATTCGATATTCAGTGGTAGGTCCGTGCTGTTGGAGCTCATTAGCTTTTTCAATTTTTCACACTCCTGATACAGACGAAGGAGTGCTCGAATTTTGGATTTTGCATCCAACTTGTACTTTGTTTTAAACTCTGCACAAAAGTGTTCCACTAACTTTTCATCAAAGTTCTTTCCTCCTAAGAAAGGATCGAAAGCTGTTCCCAGTACCTAAATTAGTTTAAAAACAAATAATCTCGTCATTTTCAATCATATTTGTAACTAGAATCCTAAATATTGCTATTTAAACAACTAAAGACCAATAGGCTCAAAACTTCTCATTTAAATAACATGAAATTCATCAATTAAAAGTAATGTAATTACAAAATACTTAAAAAAACACTAAATTTTGAAGATTTATTTTTAATTACTATGTACATAGATAAAACTTAGAAGTGTGCTAAGACAACTACATCACCTTTACATAGATCAATCTTAGCAACGATTCCATGTTAACATCTTTACCTGAAGCTCTTCATTACCAAGAATAGTCTAAAGGCTCCTTAGCTTAAATACCATGATAAATTTAACACTTAGTTAAATGCCTGGTTACACAGTCCAACATATGCTTACCTTCAATTTTCCCTTGTTAAAAGCACAGGCAGACACTTGAAAAGCTGAGTGTCCCATGTCAACAAAGACCACTATTCGAGGTTTCTCATCTGGGCTTGGGAGATCCTGCTTGTAAATTCCATAATTCAAAGCCACTACAAAAAATAAACTATGTTTCAATTCTTTGGTTTATATTTTTTTAAGGTATTTCATTGTTACATATAATTAATTACACATGAAGGAAAATTGACTACAATTAAAACAATTAAGGTGAAACCTTTTTATGCCTGCCTTTACAATGACTTTTCTGGAATCTATTATTTTCTTTCTGACTTTAAAACAATGAATGCTCTATCTTCTCTCCTTAAATGGAGAAAATGATGGACTTACATGGATGGCATAGATAAAATTTAACCACGTCATAAATAGTATCAGACTCATTACACAATACTTACTAATACTTACTTTTAACCAGAGTGAGATTACTTATCAAAAAAACTTACCTGCAGTGAGATTAGTTATCAAAAAAATAAAGAATTTGATATAATTATATCAATTGCAGTTCCTCTTGTTTTCTGAACTCTGAAATCACTGTGCTTCTAAACAGGTATACCTAACAGCCTTTCAAAAACCTATTAGAAATACATTGAAAATAACTCAGATATAAAAACTGACTACCTCCACCTTTTTGTTCATCAATAATAGTAATAAACTGATACAGGAGGAAATAATAGTGACTGCTTTGCCTAGTACTATTATCCATTGCAAGTAGCACAATGCCTGCAAAATAGAATGGTGCTTAAATCAGTATCTGATAATCAACTCCTAATTATAGTTCTGAAAATATGAGGAAATAATTTAGCATAATCAATTACTTGTACCCAAGGAAGCTGTGATGCCCACAAGGGAAAACTTGTTTTGTAACCATAAAAGCAATGTAAGGAAATAGTAAGTTAAATTCAACTTGCCTAATTCAAAGAATTATATATGCCAGGCATGGTGTATGTACTCCACACATTATATTCAAACACCTATATTTGGAGTCAGAGGCAGGATTCCAAGTTCTAGCCAGCCTTGGTAATTTAGCAAGACACTGTCTCTAAATAAAAACTACAACTGGCTGAGAGCATAGCTCGGTGGTAAACTGCCCCTGGGCTCAATTCTCAATACCAAAAAAAAAACAATTTAAAAAAAAATAGTTTTTTATAAACCCACGTTTTTATACTTTTATACATATGAAGTCATTTTCTAATGATAAAATTCAAATATGACAAAGCACTAAACTCTCATCAATGACAAGCACCCAAAGAAGCAGAATTTTTGCTTTCAAATCTAACACACGCTTTTAAAAAATGTGTTTTTACTTCTATATGAAAAAGTGTTTAGTAATGGCACCCAGAGTATCTTAATTCTTTATGGTTTTTGTCACTTCTATACACATACTGTCTTCTTACCAGCTGTCATGTCATTCATGAGTCTTAAGCAGTTTAGGCCAACAATCTGTGCAGCATCTAATACAGATCGCCTTTCAGCATCTGTGAAGAAGGAGGGAACCTATAAACAAGAAAAAGAACTTTTAACTCATCTAGAACACAAAAATACTTAAATTCCTCACAAACCACTTGTAATAAATTCACAGTTGTTCAACCAAGTAGGTACCTAGCCAGGTCCCAAAACAGAAATAGAACTTTAGGCTTAATTTTCAGTAAGTTCCTTAACTTAAAAGCAGTAACTACTTTTGAAACAATTGCCTCAAAATTACAGTATTAACATCATCTTTATTATAACCAAGTTTTAAACTGAAATGAAAATTAGGAATAGTCATAAGACTTACTGAAAGTTGCTTAAATTTAATAGAAAACCCTAAGTGAATGAAATACTACTTCCAAACTAGCCTTAAATTTCTACTGATATTTGGAAATTACAATGCTAAATTAACATCTGATGTTAAATATATAGCACATACCATGGCCCTTCACTTTTGCTATTCATTAACTTAAATATTAACAGATTATGAGTTAATTCAGTAGACAGTTAAAATTACAAAAATGCTTTTTGGCAAAGCATGTTGATGCTCCTAAAAGATGAAAGAACACAAACAGCAAAGGCTGAAGTTTCTGATGGTATTGGTTTATTCTTCTAGCTGTTAATTCTTTTTGACTGTCTCCAAGGACAGCATTTCAACTAGGACTTTCTTTCTTCATGAGGAAGAAAAGTCAATACATTCATAGAATCACTTATAAAATAATTTATATCACTAATAAAGGAAAATACCTAATAGAAAACTTAAAGAGACTTCTACATTTTTTCCAAGTATTCACTGATGTTTCAGAAAGAAATACCTCAAAGACCACTGACTTAATTCTTTATTTTTACCAGAGATTAATGATTATTACTCTAAAAAATAGAATCCTCTGGTAGAAACCTTTCTGTCCTTCAAGTGTTACATGAAAAATTCTAGCTGTTCTGCCATACACTTTCACATCCTAGGATATGCTGCCATAAAGGCTTCTGACTGGTCTGGGCAAGCCACACAGCTCACACTATAATGCAGAGACCCTGCTGAAATTGAGTCCATTATAGACAGATAATCCTACTGCAGAACATAACCACAGACCAGTGATCCTAGTCATTTGTGAAAGCAGAATTTACAAATA
Organism: Xerus rutilus; assembly: GCA_028644305.1. NCBI lineage: Eukaryota > Metazoa > Chordata > Mammalia > Rodentia > Sciuridae > Xerus > Xerus rutilus. Next base: position 119,012,815 of record CM053404.1, on the reverse strand, counting down.
CCTTTCTGGTATCAAAATAAAAGACCTTTTATTCTCTTCAAGTATTCTTTGATAATCTGCCTCTCCACTGAAGCTAGCAGGATTGCCAGTGGTAAAAATCTTGATTTTGCCACCACCAGCAGGGTACAGTTTAAAACTCCTAAAGCATTGATTCTCAACCGAGTTCTTTCACCTGTAGAAAGCTTTCATGTTAAGTATATAAGCTGTCTGATACTGTAGCAATTAACTGCTACAATATGGGACCAGTCAATCTATATTTTCAAAATCCCCCAGATTTCTGCTTTACACCTCCAATCAAAACCTTTGCAGCTTCTAGCTAAAATACCAGACTTACTTTAAAATGATCCATGACATTATTAATAGTTTTAGAATTTTGATCCCTAGTAATAAAACAGTTTTCACACACGTAAGAGTAATATAGAAGGCAAATTAAACAATTCCTTGCTGAATTCTACTTACTGAAATAACACAATCTGTGACTGGTTTTTTAAGGTTGTTTTCAGCAGTTTCTTTTAACTTGGTCAACAACATGGCAGTTATCTGTTCAACACTAAATAGATGTTCTTCATCCATGTACATTACCTATGTTAAGGAGGAAAATGTTTTGAACACTATAATTCTTTAAGATAAAAGCTACTATTAACACAAAATATTCCTTCCCACAAAATCTGTTCTGTTGTTTCAGAAAGGAGGAATAAAGGAAGGAGAAAGGGGAAAGAAAATCACCAAGACAGAGTTCCCAGTGTTCTACACTCAAACCATTATAGATGGTAGTAAATTTCCATTGATAAGATGAATCACTAGAGTAAATACTCCCTGCTGCATCTGGTAGTTAAAAAAAAAAGATTTCTGGTTGTATTACACTATTGCTCTTCAAATTCTAGCTAGATTGCCTTTGAACAGACATTGTTTGATTCATGAACACCATTTAGATTAAACACTATCAAACACATCTAAAGTTTCCAACTGCCAAAAAGTTAGAACACAAATTGTTATAGCAGTATAACTGCCATTTAAATACTTTGACAATTTAGCATATATTTCACTATACTTTAAAAGGAATTACATGAAAAACAAAACAAAAAACCCCCACCTTGACCAATTAAGATATCTGAGGAAATCTTAAGCAGCTAGTACTTTTCTCTATAGATAATTAAACAGTCTTCTATTGAGGAACCCATGGTTGCTCAATTGCATTACCTTTATTCCAACTCCACCATTTTTCATTGGAACCAAATCATAACTTAAGTTTTCCTTCTCCTTTTGAATGAAGGGGTCATTGAAAGTTCGACCATGAAATCTCTTAAAGTTAGACACAGTATTGTTTGCATGAGTGATTTGCTGCAAAAGAAGTTTGAGATTTTAAATTTCTCTAATTTGCTATCTACCAGTACTACATAACTCAAATCAACCATAGATATGGACATAAACCTTCTCTAGGGCCCTACATTTCCCATCAATAGCTTATTTGTACTTTCTTCTCCTGTAGAAAATACCTGAAGGAAAACAGACAAGAGGGCAATAACATCAGGACACACTTCAAAGCAGATTTTAAAATCTGTAAGATAAATTCCAAGACAGTACCAGTAACCCAATAACTTTATTTCACATACACCCCCAAATAAACTTGTGAAGTTTTACATCCAATGAATGAATGAAAAGGAGATCTGGAAGCACTACAATCAAATCATATTTTTTTAAAAGTTCACTTTTTAATAGTCTTATTAGACCAGGATACACATTTCACCCCAGAATATATATGGATGGCTACTTTTCCTAGCAATAGTATGAAATAATAACTATAGCAGAAGGTGTAAGTTAGGATAATTAAAAAAGTTTTAAAATGACAATGTTTTCAACTGCATGTGATTTTTTTTTTATCTGAGAGTCACAGTTTTAAAGTACAAGAGACTAAATTCATACTATCTTACACAATTTGTGCATGTTTAAAATTAGCTCACTTTCAGCAACTTATTTATGGAAAGACAGTCCCATGTCTCAGGTACATAGGTTAAACAAAAATACTTGGTTGGAAATTGAAGAGAACCGAAAGGAAATATGCCCAATTGCTATAAGATGGTTATTTTTTTTAAATCCACTGTTTGTATTAAATAGTTCAGTTAAGCTCTAGATTAAAAAGTTCTACTTTAGGGCTGGGGATATAGCTCCGACAGCACACTGCTTGCCTCACATGCACAAGGCCCTGGGTTCAATCCCTAGAAGCCCCCCTCCCCAAAGTTCTACTTTTCATGCAAAAGTGGCACTGGGAACCTCATTTACAATAAGTAGCTAAAACAAAAGATTAAAAAACTATGACTTCTGTTAGCTTGAAGACACTGTAACAGTTTACCTTTACTATTTTGCTTTGATGTACTTTTAAAAAGATAAACATATAGTATTGGCAGTACCAGTAATTCAAAGGGTATGGAATGTAGGTATGTTTACATCCTAAAATTCTTCAGGATTCTAAAACTGACACGAAGTATGACTAGTTGTCTACAAGTCAGCTCTAAGTTATCAACTGATTCTCCTCAGAGATGTAACAGAAATTTAGTTCTGGGCTATCAATAACCTAAACAGGAATATTTAAGGGGGTTGCTACTCCAACTGAAGTTACTTTTGAGTCATTTTGAGTATGGGTAACTATTTACTTCCCTACCCCTTGTCATGTATCTCTTCCAATCTAATTAGCCATGATATAATATTAAAACATATTTCAGGGTTTAGGGTTGTTTTTTTTTAAAGGCAATATTAGTTTCTGTATTTAGAATTTTTTTCATTTTCTTTCCTAAAGCCTCTGAAAAAGTATTCCATATATTTTTATCTTCTCTCTACCCCCAAAATATTCAGATCAATGTTGTTCAAAAGAATTATGTGAACCTTAAGTAAGAGTTTTACAGGTAACATTAAAAACTGATTAACAGGTGATTAAAAAATTAAGATGAAAAGTCTTCAAAATCTCTTGTATTTTACATACTTCCTATTTCAATTCAGATCAGCCACATGTAGCAAACAGCTACCATGAGCACAGGTCTGGAAAAAGCTCTCCTAGTCCCACTTTAATTATTAAGAAACCTCATAAAAGCTTTTGAACACAGAAGCTTAGAGGTTCCTTCTATAAAAGGAATATCTAATTCTTAAATGAGTATGAGAAAATTGCCATCAAAAAATTTCAAGTTTTTTGTTGGCACACTGAAAAATTAAAGTAGATCTCATTCAATAGAACAAGAGAAAGAACACAAGGGGAAAAATAATTACCTAAGGATTCAAAAAGAATACCTGAATTACATTTTTAAAACTCAAAAACAGGTAAGTTTAGACACTTGATACTCTAGTATGTGTCTTGAGATTTTCCTTTCAAACTTCCCCCTCTCAAAACATAGATCAGAATTCTCTTAAGGAACATACCTGATTTTTGGCTGCAACTCCAATTGTTCTGTTTTTTGATCCAAATGATATGACTGATCTAGAAGAAATAAAAACCAAATGTTTCAAAACTGTTAAAAAGCATAAATGTGGACATTTTTAACTGACAAGGAAAATTCTAATATAAATTTCCTCAAGAGTGTGTGTTGGAGGGGAAGGTTCCATTTAACTGCTGCTCTGAGAATACAAATTGGGCGGCAATGCTACTGCCCCAAGTCCGCTCATGTCTCAGGATATATTTCTCCCCACCTCAAGTACTAGTATAAACTGTGTGGTCCCCTACTAAGAATTGAACATTAACTCTGGAAGTATTTTGAATATCAAAAGGCTATTATGAAACTTGGCCCTATACAAAACAAAAAAATGTTGTAACTTGACCTCTCAGTCACCAACTGTATAGTCTCAATGTAACTGTCATACCTATTTTAGACCTCATATAACATCTGCCTCTTTAGGATTCAAAAGCTTTTATGTAAATCCAAGTAAATGGACCTAAGTTTATGACTCTGGAGTTTAAAAAGAGCACAAAATAGGTTCCTAGCTGGAAGATTCTACTTAAAAAGTCACAGCAGAATGGACTATAAATGAGAGAGAAGATTAAATAATGAGATGCATTAAATCTGCTTTGAAGAGATGAAAATAACTTGTAACTGTGAGACAGCTTTCTCAGTAACAAGAAATGGAAATGCATAGTAACAGCAGAGATGAGATCAAGAAAAGTCTTGTGAGGAGGAGGTAGTGATTAAGGTTTTGGATTAGAAGAGAAATCTAATTGTGCATTACTAATCCAAAGCTAATCTAATTTTGGAGTACACTTACTCCCACCTAGGTAAATGCGGATGAGTAAAATGGGAATGTATTGAGGAAGTTTCAACCTGCTGAAACAGAATCATCATGTACCTAGATTATTCCACCAGGTGTAAAAGAGCATCCTAAAAGCCAAAGAGACAAACAGAAGAGAGACCTTTACAGTACAGTTTGCAAAGGGTATCATTCTAAACTCAGAGCAACCATACACTTGCAGAAAGATCTACTCATTTTCCAAGCGAATAATCAAATTGTAATAGTAATTAACAGTAGCCAATATACTTGAGTCAACAGTCTAGCTTAACAAACATTAAGAGGAATTCCAATGCTACCCTCAGGTTACATTTTTCAGAGCCATACCTGTGGTCTTTCGTTACGTACAATGCTCACTGTATTCACATACCACATTTCTTCCCCCCTACCGTCCTTTAAACAGCTTTTCTTTCTTTTATTGGGCAGAAGAGAACAAAGATGTAAACTGTACCTAGGGAGGAAAGCCTGAAATACCGTCATCTTTCTTACGAACCTCCAATTAAGAGTCCTGCACTGGCAAGAAACAGACCACTATAGATTTGCAACTTAGATGCGTAGGTTGCTTAGGGAATAAGTCACCAGCAATGTTAGCTTTCTTCCTGATTTCCCATTCACTTGAATAAAGCGTTCATCTGCCCGCAAATAACCCTATTAATGGATTTAATGTTCCATTTTACACTCATCTCCGGAGGACTTCAGTACATTTGGGGAAAAAAATAATTTCCTTGAAAAGCAAACAAATGTTTTCATCAATGCAAAAATGCAGGTATGTTTGCGTATATCTTCTTCAGAAAATACCCCCATGAAATAGTTGCTTTTTCAATGTTTGCCCAACATTTAAGTCAGAGACAACATCCTCCCTTCTCGTGGAATTCTGGCCACAGAAGTATGCAATTTTTATTATCTCTTATTTCAACTGCAAAACTAAGAAATTAATACTCCAGTCTAGCATTCTTATGAATGGCTCCGATAATGAGCAAAAAAAGACGTTTACATCTTCCAAAAACGATTCTGGGTACTTAACAGTAGCAACCTAGAGAGTAGGTAAGGAGAGGTGGATTAATCTTGCACAGCAGTGTTTCTATGGTCGCTAACAACAGACCGCCGGCTCCCGGGCCAAGCAGCAGCACAGAGGCTCTGGAAGCTTCCAGTTCATTTCGAGATTCACAGTGCGGAAGAAAGGGCTCAGCAGCCCCGGCTCCGCGGTGTGCACAGATAGGCGCGGAGGGAGGAGGACTAGCTGGGGGCGGCTCTGCTAGCACCGAGAAGCCCGGTGGGGAAACGGGGGCGGCCGCGGGCGGAAGGAGCCGGGTGCAGCCTGCCAAGTAAGGGGAGCGAAGTCGCGGGCTCTGCCGCCGCCGGGCCCCCAGAATAAATTCCGCCCAAATTGACGACCCCGGGAGATGCGAGAACCAGACTCTCTTGCCTGGGTGAATCTCCGAGCTACCCCCGCCTCTCCAGCGGCGGCGGCAAGCGCATACTCCTCCCCAGCCCCCACGAGGGGCGCGCCACTCCCCACGCCGCCTCCATCCGCCCGCGAGCTCCGCATCCCCCCGCACTCTCCAGCCCCAGACCCTGCCCCCAGCGCGCTGCAAGCTCCCACTTACGGGGTGCACCGGTCGCTGAACTCGTTGGCGATGGTCTCGATGCCCCCAGCCCGGGCCACCGCGATGTAGCAGCTCTGCGAGCCCACGTCCAGCCCCACCACAGACATGGTCGGCTCGCGGTCCGCCTCCGCCTCGGGTCTGGGTCTGCGTCCTCCGGCCGCCTGCGCGCTGCTCCTTCTCGGCCGCCGCCGCCGCCTCTCGCTCCTGCCCGCGGGGCCGACTGCGCTTCTGTCACTCGGACGGACGGACGCACGGACACTCGGTCGCCTCCGGCTGCCCGGGGACAGCGGCAGCTGCAGGAGAGATGTCGGGAGAACGCGGCGCTCGGCCTCCGCGGGTCGCTGCAAAGCTCGGGCTGACTGCCTCGCTCGGCCGCCGCCGCCGCTCCCTAGCACACCGGCGCCGGCGCCCAACTACCGGCCCAAAAGGGGAGGTCCCAATTCCTCAGCTTTATGTATCTCACTGATGAGAACTTTCCAGAATCTGCGGCATTTACTCACCGGCGCCTCCACCGGCCCCTCCACGTGCCACTTCCGCTTCCTTCTCGAGCCTTCTCGAAAGATTCTACCCAATGGGTGGCTGGTCCCTCGGGGGACGGCTGCCGTTGCCATGGTGGCAGCACAGCCGCGGCGATGCCATTGGCTCTAGCCGTTCAGATTGACCCTCCTCCGCCCCCATCCGTCCTAGCCAGGGGTTCCTTGCTCTCTTAATAACATGGGCAGAAAAGAATGACTCGGAAATTCGTGACACTCGTAACTAGCTACTGGCGGTTATGTCCCACCCTTAGACTATCAAGGGAAGCTAAGCTGGCGGACACGGACTCCACTTTCGCAGAGCCCCCAGACCTCCCCGGCACTGGGTAGGCCGACCAGCTGTCAGGAGAGCATGCCGGGAATCGTAGTCCGGCCGGGAGACGAGGGCGCCCTGCATGCTGGGATGTGTAGTCCCGGCCGCAGTGCGTGCTGGGACCTGGCTTTGTCTTGGGAACTTCGGGGAGAGGCCGGATTCTGTCTAGCGCTTTCGCGCGCCTTCTGTGGCGGGGAACGTTATTTTGCTTGTGTGTCTGTTCGTTTTGTATTCTGTGCTGTTCCGCCTTAGATTGCCCCGACAGCTGACGCATTCCGATTTAGAAGAAGGAACGACAGTTTAAACCGCTTATTATTAAGCACAGGGTTCGTGTTTACTGTTTTGCATTCATTCATGAACCGGCAAGATTTGTTTTTGTAGAATAAAATGTGAGAGGTTGGGTGCGGGTGTTTTTGTTTTTTAAGAAATTGGTTTTTAGGTGCGATGTAACTTGGAAGGCTATCCATGGTGTCACTTTATGCTTATTTTTGATAGACCTGATTTAAGCAGACCTTGTTCTACCCTGCCACTCCTAACCACAAATTACTTCTTTGATCTGAAACCGCTTTTTTTTTTCTTTCCCGGGAAAGCAGTGCCCGCATCACCTTCTGTTCAGTGAAGTGACAAGCAGAGAAGGGAAAGGTAGAACGGCGCTGCTGGTATCATCAGGTCTTTTATACCCTTTTGTGTCTTTTTAAGGTCGCCTCAGATCTAGGTGTTTTTCCTTTCCTCAGGCACATAGAAATAAACAGTTCAAATGCGTGTTATTGGATATGTGTTTAATTTTGTGACCTAAAGTTAGAAAAACCTGAACTCCTCATCAAGAGTGTGGCAATTCCTCCTTAAACACAGACAAGTGTATACATCAAAAGCAAAGACAGAGTCCCAGGTTTATGTTAGTGTAAACTAAACTGCTTTTTGATAGTTGATATGCCACTCAGACAAGTTACTGAACCTTAACACTTTATTTACCTTTAAAATAGTCACGCTAATAGTAGCAATCTCAGGGTTGTTGTATTCTTTAATTTGAAAATATGGTTAGCTGTGAAGACTTTTGTTATACATCCCCCAAAACTCTTTGTGTGTGAAAACATATTACAATCCATGGAAACATGGCAGTTTTGAACAGAAAGGACCTTTGAAATTATTGTTTGGTCAGCTTCCCACATTTTATATGAGGAAACTGCAGAGAGGGTGCAGCCAGACCGATGTGGGTCAGGTTCAAATCCTGGCATGCACTGCTTTATATAAAGCGTAGCTTGTGAGAGCCCTCCTGGAGTTGAAGTTCACGGACTTGAGTTCTAGCTGTCCTTATTTGTGAGTTGTGTGACCTTGAGATAATTACTAACGCTGCCTGTGTTCTAACTCATAGCATTTATGTAATGATCAAAAATATATGTAAAAGAGTAAATAAAAGCCGTTATTCTATAGTAGTACTGTCTGTGTGATCCTGGGCAAATTTGTAAACTGGAAGTAATAGCCTACTTTTGCTGGGATTTTGGAAGTATTAAATATACATAAAACATTTAGTATAGTAATAAGCATTCAATAAATTATACAAAGAATAGTAATACTATTCAAGAAAAGTTGGTACCAGAACTTCAATCTCAACTCATACTGCTGTGGATGTTGGGTTGTGTAGTCATGTTATAGCCCCTTGTATTTAATCAGTTCACTTTAACTATTTACAGAACAGATAAATAATGAAAGGCCATAAGAACTACCATATTTATTATATAATTAAAATGCTTCTTGTTTTAAATTTTATCACATTACCTTACATATTTTATTGTATTTTTGTCACACAGAATTTCCCACACTATTTTTATCATAGTGTCAGAAATTTTAGATTTAAATGTATCAGGTAAAAACAATCGCCACAAATGCTTATTGTGTCATTATGAATCCAGAGGTAAACATAGAATTAAGGTGAGGTTATCCTGTCTGCTAGGAGCCACTGTTGGAGTTATTGAGTTTTATTCCATATTTGTTTTTGAGCAAGAAGGTCTTCAAAATTGGAAATAGAGACAACTCCCAAAGGACAATAAAATGAAAATGCAAAATTGAAAGGTGAAAACCTGGAACAAAAATACCTTTCAACCCAATAGGGTGCAGTAGGTATAAAAAACTGTGACCAGCTTCCTTGAAAGGAAGGAAGAGACGGGCATAGGAGCAGATTTGTAGATAAATGTGAAAGTGCACATGACCTTTGACTTTTGGTGTAAATCAGTATTTTGGTGCCCTTCTCTGTATTCAGCATAGTAGCAGGTGCTGGAGAAGTACCATAATACTTGTTCCAAATAAAGGCATGTTCTGAATGGCCTCTATAATGCCAATGCATTATGAATGCTCAAATAAGTAAAACTTTGTCTATTTGAGCATCTTTCAATATTTGCTTATTAAAGGGTTTTTGTTTTCTTCTTATTTAAATGTGCTCTTTGAAAGGTAATGGGTTCTGCTAAGATCTATTTTGTCCTTATTTCAACTTATATTAGAATAAGCATCTAAAAATAGTAGTGCATAAGGATATTGTGCTAGGAGCAGAGACTAGATATAAAATTAGGGGACTTTTATCCTGTCTGCTAGCAGCCAGAATAGAGGGAAAATATATAAAATGTTTTTTCTTCTAATTTAAAGAGGATTATTCTATTTTATAATAAATATGGATAACAAAAACTCAATATATAGGAAACTATTCATGCTGCTGCTCCAAACTCACTGAACCACTTTCCCATTGGGACACCCTATTAAGGCACCCGGCCTCCCTCCTAAATCAAAGTGTGTGTATTTGTGTTTATTCCCCTGCCTAGAAAGCTCTTCTTCGGGCTCTCAGCGAGGCCAGCCTCTTCACATCCTTTCAGGTTCAGTTTAAATCGTACCTCCCATGGAGGAATTTTCTAAATGCTTACCGAGGAAGCAGATTGTCCTTCCCAAAGGTACACTCAGTATTTTGCTCTTATTAAAGATGGAGAAGCTAGTGCCAGCTCCAGTGCCAAGGGTGATCACATTTGCTTGGGCCAATCAACACATCCTATTTCCCTTGGCCTCAGTCATTGATTCAGGGATGAGCATGTGATCTAGACAGCCCAATCAGATTCTCAGGACTGTGGCTTAGAATGCTGGGACTTGAGAGCTATCTCTCTACCCCTCTCCATTGCCCTTTCCTTCCCCTTCCCATCACCTTCCTCCAGGCTCTAGTTTATGAGGTTATGAGGCCCAGAACCATTTCAATGACCTAGAAAGGAAACTGACCTTCAGAGATAGATAGAACTAGGAAAATTATAGCTGGGGCCAAGGATTTTAGTCAGTCCTGAGACCTACCCTATCTCAAGATTTAAGTTGTATGAACCATATTTCCACACTGTGTAAGCCAGCTTAAACTGGGATTTCTGTTTCTAGCTGTCAAAAGAAAACCATAAATCTCATTTCTTTGTTTAAAAAAAAAGCAAATAACCTCCTTTGGAAAGTCTTCCTTGACCATAATATCTAAAGGTTATGTCTATTGTTACCCACTTATTTCCTTCACAAATATGCACCATAGTCTGCAATCTTGGTGGAGAATGGTGTTTTACTTCCTTGTTCTGATTATGTGGATCAGGGGGCCAGTGGCTGTTGTAGGTCTTTGTTTCTTTTTTTTTTTTTTAGTTTACAGTGTTCTATAGATGCTCAATAAATATTTGTTGAGTGATTGAATGAAAAAACTATCATAAACTTATTAGGAAAAGGAGCATTGATCCACTTTCCTCCAATATGAGTTTCTCAACCTTGTTGACATCTTGAGCTGGAAAATTCTCTATTGTGTAGGCTGATCTGCGCATTGTAGGATATTTGATTTCATCCCTAACAAGTACCCACTAGATGCCAGTAGTAATACCCTGCTTTTCCCCTGCCCTCATTGCAACAAACACACACATCTCCAGACATTGCAAATGGCCCTATGGGACAAAATTGTCTCTGGCTCAGGGACCCACTCTCAATCTAGAAGCTTTGATTTATACTTCAGTGATATGAAAAGGTGTAGTCTCAGGACATGTTTTTAGAGGAATTAGAGCCCCGTTTGAACCACAGAGGCTAAGAGACCAGGAGATAACCCAGCTCTAAATGAGTCAGACAACAGCCGGTATAGATGTCATATGAGAGGAAAGGCAAATGTCTCTCATTGGAATATAGAGCATGTCCACTGTTACGAAATGTGTTCTGCTCAACTCCAAGGAGATTATGTTGACCGACTGTGATTAAGAAGTATTCTGTGTGATTTTAAACTATTTATTCCAGAAATGTACATGTGACTCATTTCCTTAGCTTCCTTTCTTATGACATCATAATTAGAATGGCTGCACAGTTAAAGAAATTAAAGTTTTACCTTTATGGTACCTTACCCATTCTATCATAGAGAAAGAAGGTACTCAGATAACCAGGATCATTGTTGCCCTACATAACACTCTGATTTTCTACCCTGAGAACTAAATTCATGTCCAGAAATAGATTCTTCTTTTCTTTGTTTCTTCAGTACATGAGGAAAAGAGAAAGGGAGGAAGACTTAGTATCCCGTGTCTTTTCTATTCTGAACTATATAACAGGGTAAATTCAAAGTCCTTAAACAGAAATGAGTCATTTGAGTAGTCTTTGGGTTTGCCTTATCAAAAGGAAGCACCTTCATTTTGATGGGAAAGTAACCACCAAAGTATTAAAGTTTTGGTGTACTTTTCTGTGGGTCAGATGGATTCTGGAGCTGGACTGTCTGAGCTCTAGTGATGTGAACATCATTACAGTTGCCTTTGTTGGATGGCATTAAGCTCTTGGAACCCAAGATGTTTTACTTCCCCAGACTAATTCATTATCACTGCAGAGGGTGACAGTGGTAGGATAATTTCTTTCTTTCTTTCTTTTTAAGAAAGGCAGGCTGCCACATGCATCACCTCATTTGGATGTGTCAGATTCTTGGAAGTCTGACTACCTCATGTTCTCCCACAAATTGACTTGGGGAGCTTGTTTGGAGGTTCTAGAAGGGAAGCTAAGCTATTTGTTGGGAAGGTGGTTCTGTTCAACTTAGCATGCAGCTTTAGGAGTGACACTTGTGGTGCATGTGGAGCAGTGAGGGAGGAAGGGGACACCCCTGTCCCCCCACAGCCAGCCAGATCAGTCAAATTAACCCTGGCGATGAATGGGTTGACAGATGTTGCGGCCAGATTGCCCTCTCATCCAGGAAAGCAAGTCAGACTGTTCTTACCTTAATTGTGCCAAGTAAAATGAAATTCCTCCTTCCAGTTACTTCGAGAGAGCTGACTACCTGATTGCAAAAGCACATCTTGTCAAAGATGAATATGATCACAAAGTCTTGTGTCTATTGGTGCACGGCTAAGATCATGTGAAAAAGAGAGACAGCTAATGAAAAGCCCACAAATTCAAGTTGTTTTAATTCCCTGGCCTAAAGGGGAAAACAGCAAAAAGGGAATTTCTTGCCAGTTCTGAATGATGAAGCTCTCTAAAATAATTACATGTACCTTTCAACTACTTTCTTCACCCAGAAACACAAGGTAAAGTAGTAAAACATCAGAGAAGATGTATAACTCCAACTTCCAAAAAAACCCGCACAGTTACTCTTGGAAAGCTGATGTACGTTGAATATCCTTTATAAGGGAAGGGAAGGGGAAGGGAAAGGGGGGAGGGGAGGGACTTTCCTTTACCTTTCTTCTTTCCTCCCTTCCTCCCTTCTCTCTTCATCATTTATCAGTCATTGACTTTTGGTTGTGTCTCTGAATGTCCCAGAATGCAATCCCTGACCTCCCTCTGCCAAGGCTCTTAAGTGATACTCTTTCTTTTTGGCCTGCTGAGGGCTGAGGCCTAACCAGCAAAAGGTGACCCAAGCCTTCTTACATCAGCAGCTGCAAGGCAGTGAACAAATCATGAAAAACCATTTCCTGTGGGTCCTGGCTTAGCTTTCCAAGCCAGCATTTTAGAAGAGGGAAGTACCAACTAGGTGTATCATTTTGGGGGCAGATATGAAAGAAAAGGATATTTCTACTCCTCTGAAGCACACTGAAAATCCAACCCTTACTGGTGAGACTGATAGTATGTCCTAGGGGACCTCATTTCTCCTTGAACAGATTTAGAACTCTACCCCAGGGACAGAGAACAGTGTGTCTGCTGTTGTGGGTAAGGGGATGTGGAATCCTTGGCAGCAATGGTGGTAAGGGGCCTGGAACATTGAGAATGCTTAGGCTGTTCCCAAGAAGGGTTCCAAGGTCCTTACTGGCTTTTTTCAATAGCCATGGGTCTCCATGAAATTAATCATGATAAGCTGGGCGCAGTGGTGCATGCCTGGAATCCCAGCACTTTGAGAGGCTGAGACGAGAATCGTGAGTTCCAAGCCAGCCTCAGCAACAGTGAGGTGCTAAGTAACTCAGTGAGACCCTGTCTCTAAAATACAAAAATAAGGTGGGGATGTGGCTCAGTGGTCAAGTACCCCTGAGTTCAATCTTCAATACGAAAAAAAGAAAAAAGAAATTAATCACAATAAAATGAAAGCAACATGGCCAAATTTTTATGCTTTTAAATTCATCTTTATAGATTATATAATGAAAATATCTCCATTAGCCTTCAATTTGAAGCATTATTTTCCAATAAGTTATATTAGTCCATTTTGTGTTGCTGCGATCAAAATAACTGAGGCTGAGTGCTTCATCAAGAAAAGAGGTTAAGGGGCTGGGGTTGTGGCTTAGTGGTAGAGCACTTGCCTTGCATGTGTGAGGTACTGGGTTCAATCCTCAGCACCACATAAAAATAAATAAAGATATTCTGTCCATCTACAGCTGGAAAAGAAAAGAGGTTAATTTAGTTCACAATTTTGGAGGTCCAAGAGCATGGTGCTGGTGTCTACCAAGGGGCCCCCTGGCTGCATCACACATGGCAGAGAAGTGTAAAGAGAAAGTACATGGGGTGGCCTCACTCTGTAACAACTTGCTCTCTCTAGAACTGATCCAATCACGTGAAACCCAGCCCACTCTCACAAGACAGCATTAATCCATGCAGGAGGGTAGAGTCCCCATGACCTAATCATCTTCCCCTAGGCCCCATTTCTTGAAGTTTCCACCACCTCAACATCTCCATACTAGGGACCAAGCCTCTGGCACATGAATCTTTGGGTAAGGGGCCAACATTGAAACCACATTCAAACCATGGCACAAGTCAACTCCACACTTTTCAAGCAGAGTGACCTGGATGAGCTCTTTCAATGTGGTGACCTTCACTTTGTGCTGGGGAGACCATGACAAATAGGTCTCAGGGTACGGAAGGGGAAGCTCTTTAGAACTGCAGTAAGGTTAAGGGCCAGGCCTGCCTGACGATGTATCTGATGTTACAGTAATGGTTGTAAGGTAGCATCCTGGACACTGTGTCTGGAGTAGACAGCTGAGTGGGAAGCCTGACAGCTGCAATCTCTCTTGGGCAAATTACCTAACTCCTATGAAATCTCATCTGCAAAATGTGGATAAGAAACCCCACTTCCTGTGGTGTTATAGGGACCAATAATGAAATAATGAAACATAAGCAAAATGCCTACCACAGAAAGGAAACCCAAGAAATCGCAGTTATGGTTGTGTTTTGATTACTAATCTCTTGGTCACCTCAGGACTAATCTAGGAGGATTAATTAGAAGGAATCTGAAACCATTTACTTTATCTTTCATAGTGTGTCACTCATGTGCATGACTGCTTATGTAATCAACAGTCCACAAATTTTTAAAATGGACCTGTGTTAGTATCTTTGCAGATAATTCTAAATCAGAGAATCCAATTTGAAATGGAAGTTAAGCCAAGTGTTATGGTGCATATCTGTAATTTCAACAACTCGGGAAGCTAAAGCAAGAGGATCACAAGTTTGAGGCCAGCCTCAGTAGCTAAGTAAAGGCCCCTACCAACTTAGCAAGATCTTGTCTCAAAAATAAAAATAAAATAAAATAAAAAGGGATGGGGATGTGGCTCAGTGGTTAAGTGCCGCCTGGATTTAATCTCTAGTATCCCCTCAAAAAAAAAAGAAAAGAAAGCCAGGCACTGTGGCACATGCCTGTAATCGCAGCACTTTGGGAGGCTAATAAAGGAGACTCATCAATTCAAAGCCAGCCTCAGCAAAAAGCAAGGCACTAAGCAACTCAGTGAGGCCCTGTCTCTACATAAAATACAAAATAAGGCTGGGGATGTGGCTCAGTGGTGGAGTACCCCTGAGTTTAATCCCTGGTACCAAAAAAAAGAAAAAAGAAAAGAAAGAAAAAGAAGAAAGAAAGAAAGAAAGAAAGAAAAAAGAAAGAAGTTAAAATGTCTCCTTTCTTTTATGAAAGATTCATAGGAATATTCTGAGTACCACAAATTTTAAATGTGTCATCATCTTAGAAAGGTTAACTCTATTTGCTTTACTTTTATCTCTACAACATGGTCCTTATGGCCCTGTCTCCATCATGTGCTATAACACACAGTGGGTTGCTATCATGATCTTGGTACATCTTCCAAAGGAGTACTATGCTATCATGCATTAAATAGGTGAGTCACCTACCTTTCAGCACTAGAAGTTTCCCAAGTTTATTCATTCATCCATTCATGCCACAAATATTTGTGGAATTCCTCCCAAGAAAACCCATTATGTGAAAGTGTCACAGTGGTTTCAAAGATCACTATCAATGGCAACAAAAAATGTTTGGCCTGCCTGCCAGGACAAGGAACATAAAAAGTTTTAGTAAGGAAGACTACAGGGAGGCATAGCTGAAGCAAGGGTTTAGGGACCAGAGAGGGCCATGTTCAAATCTCAGCTCCTCACATTAACTGCGTGAGTTTTGGAAGTGGTCTAAACTCTCTGAGCTCCATTGTTTTCATCCTCAAAATGTGGGTTCTCTGATATTTCATTCAACACACTTGTCTACTTGGGGTACATCTCCTCGTCATTTACTCAGGCTTTTTCGTTGTTGTTGTTACATTCTCACCCCAGTGCCATCAGCTATAAGCTTTCTGCCCAGCAACTGCTCAACAAATACTATGTTATCTTCCCTTGCATGTTCAATTCATATATTCATGCAACAAACTTTTTGAGTTTCTGCTATGGGTCAAACCCTGTGCTAGGAGGCATTTAGCTTAAAGAAAAAAAAAGAGATAAAGATTGTACCTCAAGCTTCTCAATCTAGTTAGGGACTCTTTTAGTCTCTTTCTGTTGCTATAATAGAAGACCTGAAACTGGGTGATGTGTAAAGACAAGAGTGATTTTGGCTCATGATTTTGGAGGGTGGAAAGTTCAAAATCAGGCAACCTCACTCTGGTAAGGGCCACGTGCTGCTGTGGCTTATGATGGAAACTGGAAGAGCAAATGGGCATGTGCACAAGAGGCAAAATGTGAGGGGTAAGCTGCTTTACAACTCACTGTCAAGGTAACTAATCCAGTCCCTCAAGAACAAGAACTCTCTGACTCCTGAAATACAGCATTAATCATTCACAAGGTCTCCATCCTCAACACCTCCCAACACTGCCACAGTGGGAAATTAAATTTCAACATGAGTTTCAGAGGGGCCAAACCATATTCAGACAAGAGCAGGGACGCAAGCCATCAACAAATAATTATTTGCTGTAATCATTGTAATGACAGCTCTGAGCACAGGACATTATTGGAAATGAAAGTAGGTCACCTAGTCCAGCTTGGCCTAGGGTGTAGGATGGGGGATCAGGCACGTGATATTGGAGCTGAGGTGAGCAGGATACAAGTGTACTCCACTTCTGTGCCAGAGTATGTGAATGTGAATACAGAGGAGATAGATGATACCTGTTAGGAGAATCAATTCAGTGTTTCTGATGTGCAAGGGTTGAAATGAGAAACGGGCAACACTTTTGTAAATAAGTAAGCACAGCACAGAGGGGCACATGCAAAGATGCATCTCCAGG
Source organism: Xerus rutilus (assembly GCA_028644305.1). Classification (NCBI taxonomy): domain Eukaryota; kingdom Metazoa; phylum Chordata; class Mammalia; order Rodentia; family Sciuridae; genus Xerus; species Xerus rutilus. The sequence goes on along the minus strand of CM053404.1, from coordinate 118,996,179 downwards.
TTGTCTCTGAGTGCTAAAAGGTTGGTAAGACTTCCAAGGGTCTTTTTTTTTACAGTAACAATGACTCCTCAGGATATTAATCATGGTAAAGTAAACCAATATGGACAAACTTCTAAAAAAAGTTCCTAAAAATAACATAATGAAAATGCCTGTCAGCTTGTAGTTTTTTAAATAGTCAATTCTTCCTCATACAGTAATCTGGAACAGCTTGATTCCCATGGCTAGGACTTCTAAAAGCCTGTTGGAGTCTGAACTGGTTCCTGCAGCTGGCTAAAACAACTATCTACTCTTATGCCCAGATCATGGAGTCCCCAAAGACCACCAGGGAGACTGAGGCACGTATGTAAAAGCAAAGAGCCTTTATTCGGGCTTAAGCTCAGTCTCTCAGACTTCACTGACGCAGTGGTTCCATGCAGAGAGCCCAGAACAATAACTGAGGAGGATTTTTATGGGGGAAAGGGACGGGGTGGTCACAGTGGACATGTTGTATGCACAGCATCATTACACAAGCACTAACTACAATCGTATAGCACCTATGGTGACAATATTGACCATTCAGAATCTGAGGGGAGTTCATTACATTTGGCGGGACCCAATCATGACCTTTGAGAATCTTTTGAAAATGACCAACTATGAGGTGAGTTTAAGGGGCCCACGTGGAGTTTGGGTAAGTGGCGAGTGATTGGCTAGTTTGTGCAAAGCAACTACCTATAGTTCTTAGACCCTGCCTCAGACCACAGGAATGCCAACTGTATATTTTTAACCTCTTTTGATTGGCTGCTCTGAGGGTGGTCCAAGAGTGGCTTTAGCCTTGAGCAATGTGTGGCTTTTCCTGGGATCTAAACTCAGGCCTACTAGTCTTTCTGGAGGGTCTGAAGCCTGTCATGGAGTTTATTTAGCTCGGATCTTTCATCTACTAATATCAAGATATTTCTTTGGGTGTCTGTTGCTTCAAGAAGAAGAATGATCTGCTGCACTCCTGAGTCAGGCCAAATGGCCACTTGCAGAAGGCTACCTAGCCTGCTGCAGTGCCAGAACCACCACAACGGGAAAAGCAGATTTAAAAAGAAATCCCTGTTGAAGCATTCATGAGCTAAGAGTAAAACTTGAGTCTATTTGAGACTAGAGGAGCAGAAAGGTAAATAAATTGTAGAAATGAGCATGCTTATGCAGAGAGCAGGGATTCTGGAGATGTGAATTTATTCTCTTTGCCACCCAGGGGAGCCAGAGATTCATGAAAATCTTACATGAAGTTGCCAAAGTTAAGAACCTGGCCGGGGGGAAAAGCAGTATTTTAGTTTGGTCTTATGCAGTTGCAGGTGACAAAGACCCAAACAGCCAATGAAACCAAACAAACCCAAAACAAGGAATTTATTGATTCACATAACTTGGAGGTTGGGGGTGCATCTGGTTTGAGCTCAGCCATATCCAGTGGCTTACGACTTGCTCTCTTTCTCTGTGCATCTCTCAGAGCTGAGCTCTGCTCTGTGTTAGTTTCCTTTGCAGGCTGGTAAAGACAGTCTTTGGAGGTCCAGAGTGAAATTTTTCTTAAGGCCTGGAAGAGAAGAGCGAGGAAGTGTGACCTGGCAATTCCCCCTGATGTCATTGTGAAAGGTCACCTGTCCATGGTGGCAGTGAGGCTCAGAACTGTCAAACCACCAGGACCTCAGGATTCCTGCAGAATGGGTAGGAGTGGTACCACAGAGACAAGCTGGGCAGACAAAGAATAAAGCCAGCCACAGCTGGGGAGGAGGGACTCCCATTTACAGAGCACCTCAGCACCGAGCTGGGTGTCAGGCATGTTCTCTCAGATAACCTCCCCAGGGCCCTCTGAAATAGGTACCTTCCATTATCATCCCCATTTTACAAAGAGTAAGGCTCAGCTGGGTTCAGTAATTTCCCTGAGGACCACCAGGTAAGTAGTGGAGCCAGGATGTACATATGGAAGCCCTGGTTTGATCAAAAGGACAAAGGAAAATGAAGGGGAGGGACAGACCTTTGGTGGGGATGAGGCAGGTGAGGAAACAGGACAGAGTGCTTCTAAGTAATTGATCCCTTTCTTTGGGTAAAGCCTAAGCTACGAACTCCCTGACAGGTAAGTGCCAGAGAATGAGACAAATTTTTTTTTGTTTCATCAGAAGGACAAGTTAATAACTGATACCAAGCAAATTTGGGATGGGATGGGATGATGCTCCAGGAGTCTGGGTGGGACAGTTCCGTGTCTAAACTCACTGAAAACAGATATTAACTTACCCCTTGGAAGGTCCCAGAGGGGTCTGGAGGCTGCTGCCAGGTGGCATGTTCAGTCCCAAGAGGTTCTCTTATTCACAGGGCCCTCAGCCTCCTTACCTCTCCCAGAGGGGCTGCACTGTGTCACCCAGGGGCAGAAGCAGCCACAGAGATAAATCTGGAAGCCAGGTGGAACAGGGAAAGAGGACTGATTAGAAGAAAAGGAGGTTAACACTGCTTAGAGCATTTGATTATGAACCATAAACTAGGGGTCTGTGGACAGCAAGTCTGTAACAAAAAAAAATCAGCATTTCTGTTTCTTCTTGAAGTGAGAATATTCAAGAGTACACTAGGCAATGGGAAATAAGATAGAACATTCTGAGCCTGTGACCTTGGAGACAGATGAGAGCTGAGGCCAGAGGAACCCTGGCCTTCCTCTTAAAAATTTAATCAGTTTGAGACTTGACTATAGTTGTTGTAGGATCATGGCTCAAGCCCTACGGTAATTGGTTTGATGCTATCTGTACTCCTCAGTTGGGTTTGATTTTACCTAAATGTTTTAAAACTACTATATTCTATTTTAGTTCAGCTAAAAAAAGAAAAAGAAAAAGAAATGATTTTATAAACTCTCTAGGGTTGAGGGTATTTGGATGGTGCCAAGCACCGTCAGTCTTGTCTTGCCACAAGACAAGAAACTCTTCGAGTTTCCGTGGAGAACAAAGCCAGGCAAAAGAATCCTGTTACTAGGAAACTTCTGCTTCAAACCACAACGTAAAAATCTGGTGTGGTACTGGCAGGGATCCTTCTGCTTAGGCTAATGGCATCCTGGACTTTTTGCTTGAGACCTACGCTCATCTCCGCTCTGGTAATTCATACATTTAATAATCATTTGAGAGTCTGAGTATCCACTAAGTGCCAGGCTCTGGTTATCCAGCAGTGAATAACATAGACAAAACTCTGCTCTCATGAAGTTTATGTTCTAATTGAGGGAGCTCAACAACAATAACAACAACAACAACAAAACACTAAAGAAAAAAAAAGAAGAAGAAAGGATAGCTTGTGTTAAGCACTATGAAGAAACTGAAGTGAAATAAGGGAGATGGGAGGATGTATACACACCTGTGTGCACTCCTACTTTAAATAGGAAAGTAACAAATAAGCAGAGACCTTAAGGAAGTGGGGTAATGACATACAGATGTCTGTGGGAAGGGAGTCTGAGCAGAGGGGGATACATATGCAAAGGTCCTGGGGTAGAAGCATGACTGTGTTCCATGGAGCAGCAATGAGGTCAGGCTACCTTGAGGAATGCAGAGTCAAGGGTAAGAGTGATAGGAGGCAGATCAGAAAGGTAGTTAGGATCATCTAAGTTCATCTAAGGTCTGAAGGGCTTCAATAAAGTCTTTTATTTGCTTTTGAGTGAAATGCAAAGCCGTGAGAGAGATTTGAACAGAGAAGTGACATGAAATTAGTGATTCACTATGGCTCCCTGTAGGTGTTACACAGTATCTAGACAGCACTGTCTAGTACAAATAGAAAGTGAGCCATAAATGTGAGTCACACGTCATTTAAAAAGTTTCATATAATAGTCGTGTCAAGAGAAAACAGAGATGAAAGTAAGTATACTCTTTGATTTAGCATAATCCATCTAAATTATTAGCAGATCAATGTCTAATCAATATAAAAGTTATTGAGATAGTTTATATATATTTAACATACGAATGCTTTGAAATCAGGTGTGTATTTTAGTCTTACAACACACCTTTAGAATAGTCCCTCTTCAAGCATTTCACAGTCCCATGTGGCTGACCACATGGTATAGCACAAGTCCACTGCAGAAGGCAAGGGCAGAAGCAGGGTCCCCTAGAAGGACCTTGGAGGACGCATCTTGCACCATTCAGATGAGAGAATGGTGAGGAAAGGCAAGCCCAAGCGCAAACGCTCTCAGGATGAGCAATGAGAGAAAGAACTGCTTCTGCTAAGGCCTGAGGTAGGACTTGCTGACTCGCTCACCCCTGCTCCCTGGAGGGACATGGAAGGACTGTTGGGAACAACTCCAGGCTTGATGAGTAACGATCACACTGAAGAAAATAAGCCAAAGGGGACCTAGTGCTGGAGAGCAGGGCCATCTTGTCCTTACAACACACACACCTTCACCCTGCAGGCCCCACCCCCTCGTCACCCCTGGTTATCACATAGAAGCTGGGCGACCTTATCAGCACCCTTCCTCAGGCTGGGCCTGGGGTGGGGTGCTGGGGAAGCCCTATCTTACCCCCGAAGCCAGAATTTTCTCATTTCTGTTCTTGGCTTGTCAGTCCCGATGCAGTTGATGATAAAGTGGAGTTCAACTGTCTTTCATTGCTTTCCTGAGGAAACGTTACAGGAGGGTCCTGAGTGTCACTTCTAGGGCCACATAAGGTCTTTCATGGCCTTTCACTTGTGCCTTTATTGATCTCTTGATCTCTCCCTCCATTAAAAAATTTTTAAAAAATATGTAATTATATATAAAAATTCTAAAATATATAACATGTATGAGTGTATATGTATGCATATACATATATTTGTGTACACATATGCACGTGTGTATACATATATGTCTACACACTATATACACATATACACACATGTAACAAGAATCTGAAGAGAGACCTCCTGGCATCCTTTCCTTGTGACATCCCCCACATCCAACAGGCTTCACCACCCCTTCACTCTCAGATTACTATGGAGAATAGAACTTGGCCATCCTTATCAGCACTGTTCCTCATGCTGTGCCCTAGGGTGGGGAACTGGGCCTCTGTGTGCTTATATATTACATCCTCCTCTGCTATGGTTTAAATGTGTCCTCTAAAAATTCATGTGTTAATCCCCAAATTCACTTGCTGATGGTATTTGGAGGTAGAGCCTTTGGGAGGTCACTGGGATTAGATGAAGTCATGAGCATGAGGCCTCTATGATGACATTAGTGAGTGGCTTTGTGAAAAGAGGAAAAGAGACCCAGGGTAGCATGCCTGCTCTGTCTCACCACGTGATACCCTCTGCCAGGCTATCCCTCCCCAGATGCCAAGCAGATGCCAGCACCACATCACATTCTTACTCTTCTATCCTCCAGAGCTGTGAGCCAAATAAGCCTCTATTTTGCTTTTTTGTTGTTGTTGTTTGTTTGTTTGTTTTCTACCAGAGATTGAACCCAGATTAACCAATGAGCCACATCCTCAGTCATTTTGATTTTGAAACAAGGTCTCACTAAATTGCTTAGGGCCTTGCTAAGTTGCTGAGTTTGGCCTGAACTTGTAGTCCTCCTGTTTCAGCCTCCCAAGCTGCTGGGATTACTAAGCCTCTATTCTTTATACATTACCCACTCCGTGGTATTCAGTTATAGCAACAGAAAACAAACTAAGATACCCTTTGTGTTGAACTCCCATGTGGCCATGCAACTTACTTTGACCAGTGAAATGTAAAAAAAAAAAATGAGGTGTAATTTTCTGTGGTTTCTCTTCCTGTCTACCACAGAAACTGCTACAATGGACATCATAGCCCTAGCTTTATGTATACTGCATGTATGTTGTGATTCTACATCCCATACAACCAGAGAGATGAAAAGTTGTGCTCCATCTGTGTACAATGAATCAAAATGCATCTTGCTATCATGTATAGCTAAGTAGAATAAATAAATAAATAAAATTTTAAAAAAAATTGCTAATGTTCCAGGAAGAGGCTACTCTGTCATCTGGGGTGGGTCCTGGAGTCAGATGACATGAAAAGAGCTATACCTAGTCCTTGATAGTCATGTAGCATAAGGGAGAAATAAATCTTTATTATGTAAGCCTCTGAGAGTTGTGAGCTCATTTGTCACTGAAGCATAACATAGCCTAACCTGAGAGATACATCTATAACACAACTGCAAACTCTTACAATTCTAAAAATTCTAGTACATCATAGAATTGAGTATTACCTTTACTGGGAAAGGAGATTTTTCAGATCTTCTCATTTTAGGCCTCATTCCCCACAGTGGACAGAATATTTAACTCATCTTTCTTCTTTTGCCCATTCTATTTAATTAGTGCTTTCACAGGAGAGCTGCTGATCTGATTGATGAGACTTGAGACCTTCCCAGAACTGTGCTTTGCTAATTGTCTTAAAGGTCAGAACTGATAGGAGTCACATCATCTTTACTTCCTGCACCACAGAACCTTGCTTCTGAGGATGTATGTCCTTCCTGGCTATTCAATTGTCTGGGCAGGTGCATTTCCTCTGCTCCATAGAGCCATATTCCTGGATTTGGAAGGAAAGAATGGGAACCAAGAGTTTTCCTTCAAGCCTCCTGGCTTCAGGCAGCCATATATATCTAGCTTACTGGAGCCCGGCAACGTGGGTGGTGGGTGGTTGGCCGGCCTTGTTTTTGCTCAAGTAAGACTTTGGCTACACTTGTTATCCTACATGGTGTCTGATATTTAGGAATAAATCCCCAGAGAGAAGGATGAATGAGTGGTCTTGTTTTCCTAAATCCAACCTAAACCCTAACTTCTACAGGGAAGTTCAAACTTTTCCTCTCAAAGTTCAACAATATTTGTCTATTAAATAAAATCGACAATAGATTAAGTAAGAAGAGAGAAAAAAAAAACCTCCAAATTTGTTAACCTGCTTATGTGCATGGGAGCCATGTCAAACATGAAAACTCAAAGAAGGGCCAGATGGTTGAAGCTTAAATATCATCTCCACAGGGGAGAAGAGAGTCGGGTGGGGTGAGGCTGCAGGCAGTTCTGGAGAGTAGTAAATGCTTTTTGGAGAAACAAATGAGTCTGGAGAACACACCATGGCCTGAGACAAAATTCCCTGGGTCTGGGTATGGTGTTTGATTTTCAGGCTCTCCCTTGTGCTGAGTTTAATTTTTTTTGATTAATGACATTTCAGTAAGAAGAGTTGGAGGCGATTGTGTTCTTGTAGGTGGATGAGGAAAGCTCTTCCCTGCTTCTCTGCTCCTTAGGTGCTCAAAAGTGGCATATTTTGGGGTATCATTTTCTGAGTCCCAATATTCCCTTAACAGTACAACACACACATCAATTTACTTATCATTATGTTTCCCATACAAAAGCAGCATTCCAAACAGCTGACATACGTATTCATCCATATAATTTTTACCAAGTAGCCTTTAACAGAAACATAATGTTGTCTTCAGGGAGACATGAACAGAGAACTACAAAAAGAATAAGTGCTCAGTGGAGACCTTTTACAGACATATTTCAAATTATTCTTTTTTATTCAAATTAAAAAGGTTTATGTTTTGGGAATTCATTGGAGAGATGCTGAGCTATGAAGCTATAGTGCACCACAGTCAACACAGTCCCCCATGGCCACCACACCATCAGGCAGTCACATGTAAGCCAGGATTTGGTCACCTCATGGAACTCCCCCATCTAATGAATAACACATTAATACATTGTGGCCTACGTGACAGGGCGACTTAAACAACTATAGGGAATGCTGTCAAGGACCACAACATAATGGTATTTTTTAAAGATCCTATTTTCTACTAGAATTTCACAGTCAGATGATTCTCATAAGAAAATGCATTGAGCCTTGAACGCTCAAAGTGAATAGAATTTCAGAAATGGGAATTGAGACCATTTAAAGTGCATTTCCATTGTTTGGTTTTCTCCCCTCTCCTTTTGATTCAAGACCTACACAAATAACAGGGCTTTTGGCTTGTTTGGGGAAAGACTTTCAAATTTGCAAATTAATAACCCAGACCTAGCTGAGATGGTAATATCCAAATACTTCTTTGAAAAAATAAACCCAGAACTGGACTTTTTAAATAACCTGAACTGTGAATTGGATTGTCATTGTTACAAATTGCATGCTGTTCAGAGTTGTGTGATGAAATCTCCACCATCCTGCCCCTCTTGCCTGGGAAATGAATCATCCCTATGTCCAGCACTGTTTATGTTATCTACCTGTTATGGTTTGGATGTGATGTGTCTCTCCAAAGCTCCTGTGCTAATGCAGGAATATTCATAGGTGAAAGATTAGATTATGAGAGCTGTAGCCTAATCAGTACATCCTAGTTTGAATGGACTGACTGAGTGATAACTGTAGACAGGTGGGATGTGGTTGAAGGAGGTAGGTCATGGGGAGCATGCCCTGGAAGGGTGCATCTTACCTGTGGCCCCCTTTCTCTCTTCCCTTTCTCTGCTTCTTCACTGCCAGGTGAAGTCTTGACTACTCTTCCTGGTGCATTCTGGATTCTACCACAGTCTTTTTAATGACACTTAGATGAGTATCAGTCTCTTGACAATACAATGGTTCCTTACTGGCCATATACATTAAGCCAGCATTCTGTTACTGTAACAAATACTTGAGAAAACAAATTTATAAAAAGAAAATATTTATTTGGGCTCAGAGTTTTGGAGATTCTGGTCTATAATGGATTAACCCCTTTACTTTTGGGCCTGTGTTGAGGAAGCACATCATGGTGGGAACACATGGAAGAACAAAATTGCTCCCCTCATGGCCAGGAAGCAAAAGAGAAAAAGGACTGAGATCTCACGATTCCTTTCCAGGGCACTCCCCCTATGACCTAAAGATCTCTCACTAGGCCCTGCCCCTTAAAGATACTGCCACCTCCCAGTAGCACCAAAGGCTTTGGTCTAAGTCTTTAACATGGGTTTAGGGGAACATTCTAGATGTAACGATAGCACTTTAGGAGAAATTAAAGCTTTGTAAGTCTGCCATTCAAGGCCGTAACAATCTTGCTTCAGCTTCCTTCCTGACTCTAGCACTATGTAGTCTAAGGTTTACCTCAAATATTTAAACAGACTAAGAAACGTTGTCTCGTGTGGACAACAGAAAGGAGAATTCTAAGCATTCAAAGGTCCTTTAAATTCTTTCTACACTTGCAATGTTTATCCATGTTGATCTTATCTCCTCTATTCCCATGGCTCTCTTCTTTCTCTCTATTCATTATTGGTCCTCCACATCCTCTCAATAAATCATGGCAGCTTCCCTGAACAAATACATAAAATGCATCTCAAGATTTGAGGTTTTCTTCTTCTTTTTTATCATATGTCCCCTCCAGAAGTAGGCATCAATGCACAAAAGCTAAGAAACACAAAACCAGGATTTGCCTACTCTTGCTTGAGAGCCAAAAAATACCACAATTTAATTTAAGCAAGATACTTCCAACATTCACTTGACTTAATGCTAGTAAAATACTATTTCTGAAGATTGTATTTTTGTTTGTGAAAGACTATTATAGCCCAGTTATTTTATTGTTATTGAAGTTGAGAAATTACGAAGAAAATAAATTTTTTGGCAAAAAAGACATAAAGCATGTTTTGGGCTCTAGCTTCTCCAATTAAAACAATGTCTGTTTTTTGGGGATTGGCTTATTTCACTTAGCATGATATTCTCCAACTCCATCCATTTACCTGCAAATGCCACAATTTTATTCTCTTTTATTGCTGAGTAATATTCCTATGGGTATATGCACCACAGTTTCTTTATCCATTCATCTATTGAAGGGCATCTAGGTTGGTTCCACAGTTTAGCTATTGCAAATTGAGCTGCTATAAACAGTGAAGTGGCTGCAGCACTGTAGTGTGCTGTTTTTAAGTCCTTTGGGTGGTGGAATGAGATGGACATCATAGCCCTAGCTTCATGTATGACTGCATATATGATGTGATTCTACATCGTGTACAACCAGAGGAATGAAAAGTTGTGCTCCATCTGTGTACCATGAATCAAAATGCATTCTGCTATCATGTATACCTAAGTAGAATAAATAAATTAAAATTTTTTTAAAAAACAATGTCTGTATCTCCAAGCCTAACATTTCACTTCAGTTGTACAGGATGTTTACTCAAGACCCTGTGGCTTCCTTCCCTGTGGGCCTATGTGGCTGCACGCTCTCTCCCTGGAGACTTGGTCAGGGCTCCACTCCTGAGCTTGCTGCTGTCTTCTCTGGACAGCTTTCCTGCCCCTCTTCCCTGATGTCATCTTTGTGTAGAGCAATATTTTTCTGACATGACTGGTTTTGGTCACACTGGTCTATTTCCCATCCTGTAAATCTCTCACCTATGTTACTGACTTTATGTCTCTTTCATCTCCCTTCTCTTTTCCATTTCTGCCAATCTGGATGCTTCCCTCATTTCATGATCTTTATTCAAATCCCATCTCTCCTCTGAAGTCATCCTTGATCATCGAAACCAGAGTTTTCTTCCCCTCCCCCCATAAACACTCAATTCATCTGGACTTCTCTTGAGTAATTATTTGTGTGGCTCCTGGGTAAATAATAAGGAGCTATACAACATTCTTGTCCTTTTATCTTTTCAAATATTTTGTGAGGTCCTGAAGGGTAGAGGATAAATTCTCAGCCTGGCTTTCTGCTCCAGTATTTGGCACAGAATCTTTTCAGAGGGAAAACGGTTTAGGTTGTGCTGTAATTTGGATGTTGACTGTCCCTATGTGTTAAAACCTTGGTCCATGTGTTGGAGGTATTGGAAGATAGTGTAGTCTTTCAAAGGTGGGGCCTAGAGAGAGCTTTTAGGTCAACAAGGATGTGTTCTTGAAGGGGATTGTGGGATGCTGGTCTCTCTTTCTCTTCTGTGTCCCCACCATGAGGTAAACAGGCCTCCTTTAACAGGCATTCCTATCATGATGTACTATGCTGCCACAGGTCTAAAGAAATGTGGTCAATTGGTGAAATACTGAAACCTCTGAAACTATATGTCTAAATAAACCTTTCCTCTTTATAAGTTGATATCATAGGGTATTTTGTTATAGTAATGGAAAGCTGACTAATGCAGGTTGGAAGGGTGGTGTGGGGGCAGAAGCAGGGTGATTGGCAGTACTGTGTTCACCAGTAGCCAGTTCTCCTCTATTCTGGGCTATAGAGCATAGCAAATCTTCCACTCTTTGATGAAACTCAAAGTGATCTGTGACACTTCTGGTAACTTTGGATGCTGGCGCTTAGCTTTCCACTATACCCTTCCCATGCAACCATGATTATGCTGGGCTTGAGTGAGTTGGCCATTAGCCTGCTCATTAACAATGGGGAACAGCTAGACTGGAGGGTGACCCAGGTCTGCAGCAGACTTGGCATGGCCAAGAAAGCCTTTGTTATGTTAACTATGGAAAATTTTGGGGTGTTACCACAGTATCGCTTTGTCCATGGAACTGATTCTTAACTTTTTTTAAATCTCTAAAGACTGGGGATTTAATTAAGTGACTGAGCCAGAGTAGATTTCTTGGAAATCTGGTACCTAGAATATGAAAGATCTGAAACTGAACATGGAGTAACCCAGTTGGGCAGGTAAGAGAAAGGGTTTGGGGATCAGATTAATCAGAGTTTTTACATTGGCTTCCACAATTTACAAGTTCTGTGTCCTGAGCTGACTCTTTTTAATATTTTTTGGCTTCAGTACCCCTTCACACCCTGAAAAATTAATGAGGATTCCACAGAACTTTTGCATATGTGGGCTGTATCTAAGAATATTTACTGTGTTAGAAATAAAAATGAGAATTTTCAACATGCTTATTAACTCATTTAAAATTATTAATAATAAGCCTATCACATTAATATGCTGTATTTTAATGAAAATTATATTTTATAAGAGGAAACAATTAGTGAGGATGGCTCCATTGTTTTACAACTTTGTAAATCCCTTCAATGTCTGGTTTAATAGAATATAAATGGATTGTCACATCTGTGTCTTTATTTTATCTGTTGGGATAAGAAATAAATGAAGAAAATCCAGCCTCATACAGATAAGCAGTTCATAAAAGAAGTTAAAAATAATTTAACAGTGGGGATATTCTTGGATACTACACCAAAACTTGGGATGATTAGGAGTTTGTTGGTTTGTTGCAACATGAAATCTGAAACTACATTTTTTTTTCCCGTAATTACATTAAAATCAACTGTCTATCTTAAACTTTTTTTTTTTGTACTGGGTATTGAACTAAGGGGTACTCGACCACTGAGCCACATCCCCAGCCCTATTTTGTGTTTTATTTAGAGACAGGGTCTCACTGAGTTGCTTAGTGCCTTGCTGTAGCTGAGGCTGGCTTTGAACTTGTGATTTTCCCGTTTCAGGCTCCCAAAGTGCTGGGATTACAGGCGCGCGCCACCACGCCCAGCTCTCTTAAACTCTGAATGAAAATTTTACCCATGCCTGTTTTTGCAACATTATCCCTAGGTCATCCAGAAAATATTTCACCAAATTATGTAGATCTTCCAAATGTTGATGCATTTTTCTTACACAATATCTGGAAGAAAAAAAAAAAACAAATTTGTTAACATCACCATCCATCCTGGAAAGCTGTTAAGTCCACAGCAGCAGATACCCGGTTTTCAAAATTCTAATTTCACATGAAAGTTTGAATTTTATCATTGGCAACAAATTATATCAGTTGTTTCTTTGAAGTGACAGGCTTCCTTTGCCTTATACTTGAGAAAATGTTTGCCTGGATTCTAAGCCTGAGTGACTGTAGTTTGCTGGCTTTTCTATCCATCAAGCATGGTGTTTACTGAACTAAGCAACTTGCAACTCAAGTAAGTTCACAAGTGTTCTTCTTGAAACAATATCTTACTATGATATGCAGAATTGCCTTTATGCTTACCCCTCAATTCATCATGTAAGCTATAAAAATGATGTATATTCAAAGGTGTAATAAACTTAGTAAAATTTTCACTGGTTCATCAAGGACCCTCTTTAAGTGAACTCCTCCCACTCCCTGCAGGTACAGTTTAGTGTCCTACCTTGATTAATGCTGTAATTCTAGATAGCATCTGTATTCATGATTGCTTTAGTGCCAATGGTGGACATTTCACAGAGAAAAAGCATGAAACTTTTTAACATTGCTATAAAAATAGTTTTGACCTTGCAAACCTGGAGCATCTCAGAGACTCCCTAAGAGAAGTGCAGTCCTTAGTGAAGCTACTTGACCTCCCTAAAATAGGAATGATACTAAGGAAACCATTTTGGAGAGTTAAATGAAAGATTACCTAATAGGAAAGAATGCATGCAAAGCACTTAGAACAATGGCCTGTACATAATAAGTGCCCAGATTGTGGCTATTAATCTATTGATATTCTGAGGATATAGGTATCATTTGTTCTAGTAGTCATGATAATAATCTTTCATTTTTCTCCACCAACTCTTTTCTCTGGCAGATCTCCATTTTAATTAATTACTTCATCAGTCTCCATTTGTGATCTCTCTCTCAGGTCCAGCCAGTATTGACACATAAGTACAATTGGTCTGGTCTCTGTTGTACTTTGACAGTGATCCTTTCCTTCTATTTTACCACTACAATTTCTTTTAAAGAGCCCAATTTCCACTGTAGGCAGTTCTGGTTATCGGTATTTGGCTTGCCTGAGACTCAGTTTACTAATGTGTAAAGTGGGAATAAGAATAGTTCTTTTATGTTTGTGTGTGTGTATTGAGTGCAATAGTATGTTTGAATATACCTGGCAGAGTGCTTAGCTATAGCATGTATGTCTTGTATTTTTTTTATCCAGTCTTTCTTCTTTTTTTCCCCTCTCTAATCTGTCAGAACATTACCATCAAATTAATCATTCATTTATTAAATCACAACACACACGAACTGGGTGCTCATTCTGTGAATTCATCGCGTGTTGAAATATTCATTTCTCTGAGAGGATCACAGGCAGGACAGAAGACAAGCCTTAAGGGCTGCAGTCTTGGAGTGGAAGATGGGTTGTTACCTGCTGAAACATCCTCCCCATCTCTCCACTGCTCTCAATGCCCACACTGGAAGATCAGTCTGCTGAGTGTGGCACCTGAGGTCCTCCTCTATGAGGACCTAAGCTGTTTCTCCATGTACAGCAACCAGAACTCTTCCTGCCTCTGAACAATGACATCTCCCAGCTTCCAGACCAACACCTGCATGTCCCCTTTACATGGAATGCCTTTCTCCATCTGCCAACAGTCTGTCTGCAACTGTCTCTTCTTTGTTGCTGCCTTCTCTAGCCCTTTGATGGATGCACTTTCTTTTTTTTCTTCTTTTTTTTTAGGGATTGAACTCAGGTGCACTTGACCACTGAGCCACATCTGAGCCACATCCCCAGCCCTACTTGTATTTTATTTAGAGACAGGGTCTGAGTTGCTTAGCACCTCACCTTTGCTGAGGCTGGTTTTGAACTCATGATCTTCCTGGCTCAGACTCCCAAACCACTGGGATTATAGGCAGGTGCCACCATGCCCAGCTTGTGATGGATGCACTTTATAACTTTGTTCCTAGGCTAAGAATTCTTAGGGCACTGAAACTGTTTGAATCTGAAATATCTCTCAAAAGCTCATGTGTTGAAGGTTTGGTACCTAATGCAACAATGTTCAGAGGTGGGGCTTTTAGGAAATGATTGGGTCATGAGGGTTCTAGCTTCATGAGTGCATTAATCCATTGATGGAGTCATCATTTTTACTATTGGGAAGTGGTAGAAACTGTAGGTGGTGGGACCTAGTTGAACGGACTGTTTCCTTGGGCTCATGCCTTTGAGGATTATATCTTATCCTTGACTCTTTGCGTTTCTCTCTCTCTCCCTCTCTCTCTCTCTCCTTCTCAACCAGTATGAGATAAGTATCTTTGCTCTGCAACACTTTCTGCTATGATGCTTGACCCTATCACAGACCCTGAAATAGTGGAGCCAGCTGATCATGGACTGAAACCTCTGAAATTGGAGGCCAAAATAAATCTTTCCTCCTTTTAGACATTTTTCTCAGGCATTTTGTCACAGCAATGAAAAGCTGATTAATACAGGGACATATGTTTATGTACAGCTTGATCCTCCTAACTAGGCATGTAGCTCCCAGGAAAGTGCAACTTCCTCCCAATCTGTGTCATAGGAGGGTCTCACAGTGACTTTTGTCCATGGATATACAAAAAAAGTCGGGTTTGTTGTTGTTGTTGTTAAGCATATTAACCAGGATCTTACATCTGAAAGCAGCTCTTGTAAAATGAATACTTACTTATTAGCAATAGCACCAAAAACACCCACAAGTTTGGTGTCACTGTTGAGTGGTCATGCCCCATGCCTTCTACTCTTGACAAAGTCACATGCAGACAGTTCCTATTGCTTTGTTGATATGCCTACTGTGAGTGATTCCTTATCTTTAAGAGAATACTTGACTCTAGAGGGGAGAACAAAATAGTCAAGTAGATCATCTATTTCTGACTACAAGTTTCTAGGTGATAGCTTCCTCTCATAGAGGGGCAGTATACTATTCCTTGTCTTTAAAAGAATGGAAAACCAAATTTTGATGAATTCAGGTTTCTGAGCTTGTCCTGGGGGCCTGCTGTGGTTGTGCAATCTGTGTTTTATTTCCTGAATTTGGTTCAGGGTTGATAGTCTGGAAGAGTTCCTTGGTTAAGCCTCTGGGTAAAAATCTTAGTTGAAAATCTGGTTTGACAATGGGTTTTGCCTATATTTCCTTAATAGCTTTGGAAGAAAGGGAACCAAGCTTCTTCTTCTTTTTTATTTTTTTAGTTGTTGATGGACACAACTGTAAAGATTACACGATCAGGAGAAGATGAATTAAGCCACTCGGCAAGGCTTTATTGGAATGCGCGCCCTCGGACCAAATCCCCCGTCCATCAGAGCGAGTCGGGAGAAATGGCACTGGATCTTCCATGCTGGATTTATTTTGGCCTCCAATTTCAGAGGTTTCGGTCCATGATCAGCTGGCTCCACTGTTTCTGGGTCTGGGAAGGGGAGGGCTTGGGAACAGGAAGAGAAGTCCAGAGTCCTTTCTGAATGGGTCAGGAAAACTTGCTGATTGACAGGAGGCGTGTCCACTAGTGGCGTCACATCTGGCTTGCAGCTCTGCTGACCAGTTTCCTTAATTGGGCATCTTAGATCCTGACCAGACCTAACAACAACATCTTTATTTTTATTTATTTTATGTGGTGCTGAGGATCGAACCCAGTGCCTCACGCATGAGAGGCGAGCGCTCTACCACTGAGCCACAATCCCAGTCCCCTGAACCAAGCTTCTTGAAGGCACTGGAGATGCTGCTTTAAGTCATCAAAGTAATTTTCTCAGCACCTGCAGGGGGCTGTGAGCCCTGGAACTGCTAGGAGTGATGGAAATTTTTGCTTGGTCTCTTTTCTTCCTATCTCACTCTTCTCCTATGGAAGATAAAGATCCTCCTGTTTTCTTAAAGGTTAAGGCATTAGGTGAAATGATCAGTTACTCTCCTGTTGCCCAGAGTGCAGATTCTGGTGTTGAGAGGATGGTTAGCATAGGGTTGAAGTACTGTATTGTGGGTCTGGTCTCATAAAGACCTTAAGCCCCTAGAGAGCCAGTTTTAGGCATTCTGTTCCACTGTCAGACTCTAGGCCTAATTTTAGGTTAGGGAAATAATCCCCAAGATCACTTATAATTTATAAAACCACTTCCCACTGTGGGAAGAGAATGGTTCTCCTGGAATATTTCTATTGGTAATTTGCTTTACGTCTGAATTTCAGTGAGAGTGCCCAGAGTGGGTGGGAAAGTTGGAATCAGGTTCTTGATCTTTGTTAGAATGGGAATAGGATGCCCAGGGTGCTCCTTCCAAGTCACAGGTGAGAGGCAGCAGGCTGGCCCCTGGCCACTCTGCTGGCTTTCTTCCAGCCCACCATGCTGCTTTGGGCTGATTTGTCTTGTGCTTGCAATACCTCTGCCTGGAACTGGATCCCTTCGTTTTCTCAGCCCAGAAACCCACTATTTCTCCTTAAAGATCTTGCACTAAAGTCACTTCTACTGTTCTGATGCATTCCAAAGGACTTGATAGATTCATTTGTCTTCTTTGTGTTCTAAAGTGTTCCCATCCACCTGTGCTCTAGCCTTTATTGCGCAGTAGTAAAGTCAGTTATGAACATTTTGTCTCCCTAACTGCACTATGAGTTCTGGGGCTCGGTATCATGTTTTTGGCTTCTCTCTACCTTCCCTGGAGCCTGTCAATAGGCATGTCAGCAAGAAGTTCACCATCAGTTGAACGAATGGAGTTTTGCTTTTGGGGCCGAAAGTAAAGTTGTTATCAAGTCAGAAACCATCCATACAGAACATGCTAATTAGATTATTTGGCTACCAATGACATAATGAATATGTCTTTATGTTCTCCTTTTGCAATTATAAAATTATATTAAAAGTTGTGAGGCTGATTTAATGGTATTGCAGTAGAGTTCCCCAAAGAGGCAGCACCCCGGTTCCCTCACTGTATGGGAAGTGGGGGACTCCTGGGAGTCAGTATGTGGGAGACACCTGGGATTCAGGTGAGTAAACCACAAGAAAACAGCTATGGTCTGCTCTTCTTCATATCCCAGTCTTAAGACTTTGTGAGATTTAGTTTTTCCTACCAAAAGTTGTCCCTTCACAGTTGGAGTTAGCAGCAAGCAGTGCTTTCTTGTGTATATGTTAATGCTCTCTCAAGCGTGTTTGCTCCAGGAAATGCCCTTAACTTGTGATAGGGGAGAGAACTCCCAGGATGTCCATTTATCATAGACCTAGAGTAACTGAGAAGAGATCTTTTCTCAAACATGAGTCACAGAGCTTTGTAATGTGCTGTTCGTCAATGTCTACTCTGGAGAGGAAGAGCACAGGGCAAGTTTATTACTTAGAGAGTGTGCTCTCTGTCATCCTTAGAGCCCAATTTTCCACACCTTGTTCAGTAACATAATGGTTCTGTATCTTGATGAATTTTGATGAAAACATTGATTAAGCTCCTAGAGTTACTTGCTACCAAATGTGGAATAGGCATTTGGGTTTGCTTTGCTTTTAGACTTCTGTGTCTACTTAACACATCTTGGTTAAATGTTTAATATCTAACATAGGCAAGGGATATTTTCTCAGAAGAAAGCTCAACCACTTTGAAGTTGGAAACAATCTAGAATTCTGAACTAGGCAAGCTGAGTTTTAGAATTTTCCCAAGAAGGATAAAGGGATTAAAGCAGTCAACCATAAATTTGAAAAGCTTCATTAAAAAATAAAATGGAGGGCTGGGGCTGGAGCTCAGTGGCAGAGTGCTTGCCTCGCACATGTGAGGCACTGGGTTTGATCTTCAGCACCACATAAATATAAACAAAAGAAAGATATTGTGTCTATCTATAACTAAAAAATAAAAAAAAGATATTTAAGAAAAAAATGGAAAGATTTCTACATTTCTTTTCCCTCCCATGAAAATGGTACTTACAAGGGGGTACAACCTTGGCTGAATGGGAAAGAATGTCACTGTTTGCATACACATGAAATAGTTAACACAGGAAATACTTCTCAGTTTTAAGGAGTCAATATACACCACAGGGAGAAAAAACTCATTGCCTCTAGACTTCCTTTTCAAAAAGCTGGTTGCAGTGCATGCCTGTAGTATCAGTACCAGGGAGGCTAAGGTAGGAGGATCACTTGAGCCCAGGGATTTAAGACAAGCCTGGGGCAAATTAGTGAGACCCCATCTCAGAAACAAACAAAACAAAAAACAAAAAACACGAACAAAAACAAAACTCAGCAGCTGTTGTGTGGAGAAATGATAATTCCAAGCTAAACTCCCCAATGCCACTCAAGCTTATGAGGTTCAAGTCAACAAACATTGATTTACCACCTACTTCTTTATCTACCTCATATCCTACTTATATCCCTGGGGCCTGGGGCCTCATTAATATTGAGCAAGGGTGAATGTTGAGGTTTGTGGAAAAGAGACTCATGTTAGTAGGTACTTAGTGGAGTGGCAGACACATAGAAGGTGTCAAAAACATATGATTAAATATGAATGAAGGTATGGACAGTGCCTCGGAGGTCAAGGTCTAAACTTAGGCCAGGGAAGCCCACTTGGAAACACAGGAGTGAGGGCTTGGGGGAGGCCCCAGGGTGTGTAGAAACATTAAAGAGAGATTTCTAGTTCTTCATTTGTTAACTATTTTCCTTTCCAATGCATCACACAACATAATTGAGTCAGCCCCCTGTTAGGACCATGACTTTTCCTAGCAGGGGAGGGAGCCCCTTGATAGTCCTTTGGAGACAGGAGGGACTCCCCCATTGAGGTTTTCTGACATCATTCCACTGCTCTGTATTCCAATTTATTTTCATCAGATGTTTTGAATAAAATCATACCCTTCCTCTTTCATGTTGGTGAACATTTAAAATTAGTCACAGAAAATTACCTTTACATAAATATATTTTAAAAGCAACTTCAGGCCCAAGCCAGTGGTCAAATTCCATTTTATAAAAGGTTATTAATATGAGTAAAATAGCTGAGCTGATTAAAAACACCTTCATCAAAGCAAAACATTATAAAAGCCAACAATATTAAGAGTTGAATTATTGAGTTTTTGTCCTTTTTTTACATCAGATAGTCCATTAGCAAGGAAGACTAAGTGAATTACCTTATTCACTTTGGGTGTAATAAGGATGAAATAATGACCTACTCTTGGGGACCCAGGCAAGAGGGTGATTAAGTAAGGTGGGAGGGCGAGAAGGTAGGTGAAGGGGCCCAGGTCGGGGGGCTGTTGGGGAGGAGGGATAGAGACTGAAGGCCAGAGGCAGCTGTGGTCAGATGCCTAGTAGAGCAGCGGGGCCACCTCTGTCTGCAGCCCGTCGGGCGCACTGTGGCCACAGCCGCAGCCGCGCTCACCGGGGCGCTGCCGCTCCCGGCCACCAGAGGGCGCGGCCGGAGAAGGCACGGCGGAGCTGGTGGAGGGAGGAGGGGAGCTGGCGGAGAAGGGTCAGCCGCGGCGGCAGGGCGGCGGCAGCGGCGCAGCTCCGCTTCTAGTGCGTCTCCGGTCCCCGCGTCCAGGTAGGACGCACAATCCTAGCCGCCGGGATGCAGCCGCCCGCCTGCCGCGCCCGCCGTCTCGCGTCCCCCGCGCTGCTGGCACTCCTCGCGCTCCTCGCGTGCTCCGCGGGTAAGTATCAGGCGGCCCGAGCGCGCGCGGGCGAGGCACGGGGCTTCTCGGGCGCAGCCGTCCGCGCCCGAATGGGCACAGGGAGGGAGGTGCTGGGCGGCCCAGCCGTGCCCCGCTGGCGCCCGTGTCCCGCTACCCAGTCCTCGCCGCGCCGCCTCTCAGCAGCGCCATCTCCTGGCGCCCAGTCGGGACCCGGGGTGTGTCCGCCCGTGCCTTTCGGTCCCGGGTCCCCGCCGCCCCGGCCGGGCCCCAGACTCGCGTCTTTTCGCCTCCTTCCGCCCGGAGCGGGCGGGCTGGCGGGCGGCCGAGCAGCTAGGGCGCAGCGCCCACCCCCACAGGAAGCGGAGGGGAGCTGTGCAACTGCAAGAAACTTTGAAAGAGGATGGCAGCGGTCCCTCCCCGCTGAGTTCCGCCCGTGTTCGCCAGTCCTGCGCCCCTAGCGCCCGCGCTGCGCCCTCGCTGCGCCTGCGTAGGATGCGAAGCGGCAGCGGCCCCGCGCGCACTCCGCGACTGGGTGTCCCTCCCTCTGTGAGGACTCGGGGACTTGCTCTGGTCTGCGAGGTTGTGTTGCCAACTTGGCACCGGCTCTACTCTGATTCTGGCAGGGGAGGACAGGGTGCCGGGCTGGGCCTCGGTGTGAGCGGGAGTGGTGTGGGGACACCGTGGGGAAGCTTTCTGAAGTCTCGGATCTTCACTGGGCCAATTAGAGAACCGGTCTGAAAACAATGCTCCCCGACTCTCCTGCTGTGATAGAGATTTTCTCTGAGCACCGAGAAGTACAGCATGACTCCAACAGGATCAATGTGAATCTTGCACAACTCAGTTGTAACATTGCTGCTACTCTGTAATATAGAAACGGAATGCCTAACCCGAAATATGTATTACCTCATGTGGGAAACAAAGAACTGCTATGTAGCCTCACATACAAGAGTATGTGAGGCTCTGCCTCCCTACACTGAATGCTCAGACTGTGGATAAGAAAGGTTGGGAAAGAATCCACTGCCTGTGTTGGCACAGATAAACACTGCTTCCTGCTGAATGCCCTGCTTTCCAGAATTACTGTGTGGAGAATCCTACATTTCCCCAGGGGCTTGTCTGGGTTCCCAGTTGGTGGTGATTTCACCTCCCTTATCACTGGGGTGCAGCGCTGGGATGCCAGGAGAGGCGACCTTGGATGGCATCAGTGGACTGATTGATACATAGGAGGCAAGTCCTTCTGGTATGCTAGGGCAAGAACCCTGGGCCCAGAAACCACTGTAGGAGGCAACACCCATGGGACAGGTAGGAATATGGGTTCAAGAGGTAGATCTGCTCCTAAGTGGCAGAAGAGGAGACTGATCACCTTCCAGAGTTGCCCAAGTAGTGTTGATGGTGTGAGATGCAACTGCAACTCTAAGGTACTGGGCGACCGGCTGGAGATGCGTTTGAATTCGAGTAAATGGTGA
Source organism: Xerus rutilus (assembly GCA_028644305.1). NCBI lineage: Eukaryota > Metazoa > Chordata > Mammalia > Rodentia > Sciuridae > Xerus > Xerus rutilus. Next base: position 118,974,616 of record CM053404.1, on the reverse strand, counting down.
CCATATGAGATGGGCAGAACCTGAAGCGAGTGCAGAGTCCTGATCCGTGGTTCCGAGGAGATCCTCATGTGGCTTAGGGCAGCGCCAGGCTCTCCTCTGTGGGCCTGTTCTGGGTCAGGGGTTTATACTGACCTGCCAGTGCTAAGAGGCTCCTGAAGTATCTCCACCAGGAAAACAGCTGGAGATGGACAGAGCAATAGCTCACCCCTTCCCCCTTACCTTTTTCTGGTGTGATTGTCATCTTTTAGGGGGAGGAAATGGGTGGTCAACAGAGTAAGCTCAACCCCCTAGAGTGTATGATAAAGAATTTAAAAAGTAGGTACTCTGGAGACTGTGGAGTTAAATTGACTCCCAGAAAACTTCAGACCTTCTGTCAAATAGATTGACCTTCCTTTGGAGTAAGTGGGCCCTCTGAGGAATCACTAGATAAAGAGCTACATGAGCAGGTGCCCACATTAGTTTGAGACCAGAGAGGGGAAAAGTATCACTTTTAAATCCACACTACTGCTCACAGTAGTGGACATAACTGGTTGGTTTATCTGTTCTTGTGCTCTAAAATTCTGCCAAGTTCCTTAATGCTAGAAAGTAGGAGAGACAAATGGAAGGGATCTGGAAAGGCTGGGTAGACCAGATCCTGGACCTTTTAAGGATGCTCAGGAGGTCTGCATTCTGCCTTGGGACAATATAGGTGTTGCTCCAAGCTGCAGGGGTTAGCTCTGTAATTTTCTGCAAATGCCTGACATGAGAGTCTGATGGACCCAGGAATATCAGGGATGCCCTACTAACCTGTGATATTTTCCTCTCTGCTCCAGCTGGCATAAGGTGGGATTGAGCCATGACTCAGAAACACAAGACTACATTCAGGAGATGGGGAAAAGTGCAAGAAACCACCAGTTGCTGTGGGAGGGTTGCACCTCTAAATTAAAACACAACAAAACAAACAAGCAAAAAACTCTAGTCTAGAGAAAGAGGATGCTGTCAGAGGAAAAGACACCGAAATCACCCAGATAGCCCTCTGCGCCTTATATTAAAATATTAGAAAGAGTTCTAAGATGAAAGGGAAAAAGAAACCAAAAGATGATAAAACACTGTTGTTTTATTTTGACTAAGGAAGCTATCCTAAAGCCTTCAGTATTCTGGTTCAAACTTTAGACTTCCCCAAGGCCCAGACTCCCTGACTTCTGTCTCTGGGAATGATGCCAACAATGAGTGGGGAACAGAATCTGAGCTAGCTGCAGTGGCTCCCACTTCTTCATCTTCTCTGTCTCCTTTATTATCCAAGCTAAAGAAGGAGATAAGACAAAAGGATTTTCAGATTTTATTTTTTTGGGAGGAACAAGAAATGAATTGGAGAACAACAATAGCAGCTGGGGAGTAATTATAGTCATATCATTTTTTCCTTCAAAACCTCTGTCTTGAGCTCATGGTTTTTGTGTTGAATTCATGTTTATGTCCCTTACACCTCAATCAGTATGTTTTGTTCCATTTAGTCTTGTCCAACTTGAGTTTTTAGTCCTCTGTTTTTCCTGCTGTCTTTATTCACAGGTCAATTATTCAAGAAAAAGCTGTAATATCTTTGTTTCCTGTTGATTTTGATGGACATTTGTGCACATCTATGTATTAGATGTTGTCATGTACATGATATGGTATCAAAATTGGCTTATAGATAAATGAGTACTCATAAATTTAATAAATGCATCCAAATGATTTTTTAGTTCACATGACTTAAACATTTAAGAAAAAGTTCAATTTAAATTGGTTAAACACATTTTTTGCTCTCTTCTAGAAACCTATTCTAAGACATTTATCATAGATTAAAAAAATATGAATGGAGGTGTTCACTGTAATCTTAATTATTATAAAGGAAATTGGAATCACCTAACTGTTAAATAATAGAGAAATGGTTAAGTACATTGGGGTATAATCATTCACATATAACAAACCTGTTATGCAGTCTTTAAATTTTACTATTTTAAAATTTATTTAGTGATATGGAGCATCTTATTCTATGATGTAAGTTATAATGAAGGAGGATGCAAACTGCACACAGTGGAATGCCCATCTGGGAAATCTATGTAGAGAAAAAAAAAAAAGAAAGAGAATATAATAAAATACTAATGACAAAAAAATAAATTGGTTAAACAGATAAGAATAAAGAAGTCTTTAAAATTACTAACCCACACATTTTTCTAGGTGGTCAAGCAATCCATAGAGTGTGGTTTCTATAAAATAAATTAAAGTGTAATATCTGTTGCTTCTAGAATTTTTCTTTAGCAGAAACTGATGGCCTGCACTGTTAACTACACTTGTCTGATTGCTTGGTTTTTATGAGTTACCTAAAGTTAATTAAAAATGAGTAAACTAGATTAAACATAAATGGGATTAGTTTTCATAAATGTGAAATGTTAGAGGAGACATTTGTAAAATGTGTTTGTTAGAGGAGACATTTGATTAATTTACAAAGTTAAAGTACTAAAACATCAATTGCTAAATATAAATTCAGGTACTCTTCTTAAATTCCATAAGGTAATATATATTTGAAGATTATATTGTTTTTATAAATTGGTAAATGAAAAAGGGGAATAATATTGCTTTGTTTCTGCATCTTCACTAAAGCAAGGTTACTAAAGGTTAAGATTTTAACACATGTAATTCTGTATGCAAAGAATACAAAAGGTTTCAGCTGTGTTTAATTAAAGTACTACAAAAAGAGTATAAAGTATTTCATCCTATTAAAATGGAGTAGTTTGTCTAAATTCAGAAATTTCATAAGGATTGTTCTACAATGTAAATTTAAGAGTCAGCAACTAAAAAGATATAAAAGGTATGGAAATATATTTTAACATAAAATGTTTCTGGAGGAAAAGTATCTCATGGTGAAATAAACGAGTTGTAGAGTGTCTAAATAAATTGTGCAAGGTTTTGGGAGGATAAATCTCAAAAAAATTGTGAGTGGTTAACTTGGCTATTATGAACACAATCAGTTAAAGGTATTTAAGGTTTTTTTTACTAAGGTCATATATTAATGTACTAATATAAACCAGAATTTAATTCTCTATGTGTTAAAGTAACAAGGGTTTTTTAAAACATTGGTTTGGTCTTACTGACCATGATAATTTCTTGCATCTTTTAGGTCTGATTATTTAGGAGAGCTGATCTTAAAGGAGTTAGTGTTTGTACAACTCTAGTTAAACAAACAACTAAATTTTAGGTTATTACACTACACTACAGATTCTAATTTTTTCTTTAAAACTTAAGCTTGGTTAGTCTAGGGACATCAATGTAATTGTGATTCTGTTTTTGGACTCTTTATCTATTAGATGTATTTATGTCCTCCAAGAACACAAGTCTTTTTTTACAGCATTTTACCAAGCTGGTGTTCTCCAAAATAAAGTCTGTAATAATAGTCTTTTTCAGACTTATAAAAAATAACAAATTTATTTATTTCTATCACATAATATTTTGTAGTCAGATAAAAATGACTGTCATCAATAAGTTATATATATGCATATATATATGTATGTATATATACAATTTTCTGATACTCCTTATACTGGGATGGGAATTTAATATATTTTTAAAAGATAATAAGGAGAGCCTTGTTTGTTTAATGGTTGACAATATAAAACATAAGACATGTTGCCACTTTCCCAAAGAAGAAAGTTGGAAGCTCTCTATAGTTTTGTTTTGTTTTTTTTAAATTCATGTTTTAGATCAAATGATATATTGTATTAATATTTATTCGTATAAACTCAGGAAATAATATATGAAAAGTTTATAAAATAACATTTAAGAGGCAGTCATCAGCTTCAGAAATAAAACACTTTGTCAAGAGGCCACCTCACCTGTGTTAAGACTGCCTCTGACCTTATTCCATGTTAGGATGACTCCAAAGAGGGCTAAGCTTAAGTTTATTTAAAGTTAAGTTCAAAAGATAGATTTTTGTTGTAAAGATTACTGTGATCTCAAAATAAATAAGGGATATAATATATAACTAAGTAAAGGTTTGGGATTATAACAATTATACTTCTTGGTTTATAGCTGTTATATAAACTACATATGTATTTTCTCTTGTTAATTCCATTATGTATTTTGCTTGTAAACTTTATAACTGCTGTTAGTGGTTTACAGAAGTACAACTAATAATATAACAATCTGAGTTAATTTGAGACAAAAAAGCCATCACCTATAGGACAGAAAGGATATAAGGCTAACTTCCAGCACTAACAGTAGCCCCAATTAAATAGAAGGGTTACGTAATTATAAAAGTATGGACATTAAAGTTAAAACCCAGTACTCCTACTCCAGGACTGGTAAAATTGGCCTGCTAGATGTTTAAAACCAAAACTTGGCCAGAACCCAGGGAATGATGGGACTCAGGGCCTCGCACTTCTGGTGAGTCACTCCAAACTCCTGATCAGGGGGATTGAGAGGACCCTAGAGAACAAGAAGCCAACCAGTGCACATGCTCCAAAGAGGAGGGTCACTGGAGAGGGGAATATCCCTAATGCTTCCAAGGGAAGCCACACATGGTCAGTAAGACCTTGACCCATCCTGGTAGATGGCACAACTGGTAGAGGTAACTAGAGGAGCTCAGAGTCTTCTCACTAGTCTCCAAGAGTAACCCCTGAGGAATCTCAGCTGACTTTTAACAGTAGGTAGGAACAAGGTCAGTTCTGACCAACTTGGTCTCAGACACCCGGTAGGAAAGTTATCACCAAAGCACACCTGTACATGGCTGGCATTCATGGCTAAGGTGCGGTTGGTGGCAAAGGGGTTGGAGATTACCTGGAAGTTACAACTAAGCAAACTGTCAGGAAACCCACCTACACTGGATCAAGTGTTGCCAATTGTTTTGTTAATGATTAGATCTAGCCCTACTAGACAGGATTCTCCCCTTATGAGATTATGTATGGGCACTCTCCTCCCATTATAAGAGGTATACAAGAAGATCTAAAAAAAAAAAAAAATGAGGGGGGGCAACATTACTCTGAGGCAGGAGATGCATGCTCTAGGCTTGACCCTGACCACTATACACCATTGGGTTAGGGAGTGGCTACCTGTGAGCCTGACCACAAATGCCCACCTCTTTATTTATTTATTTTTTAATATTTTTTTAGTTGTTGATGGATCTTTATTTTATCCACTTATTATTTGTATGTGGTGCTGAGAATCGAACCCATGCTAGGCAAATGCTCTATCACTGAGCCACAACCCCAGCCCCCCCACCTCTTTAAACCAGGAGGTGCTATTTGGGTAAAAGAATGGAATGTCCAACCCCTAAAGCCTCTTTGGAGAGGTCTCTTCACTGTCATTTTTCCACCTCTACTGCATGCAGTAAAGGTGGCCAACATGGCCCCTGGGATTCATCACAGCAGGGTGAAACCAGCCTCTTATGATTGAGAGTATATTCCCTATCAAGCACCATGTAAGTTGATCATCCAAAACAAGCAAGCTACACCCTGAGAGGCTACTAAGACTCCAGCCCTGCTTTAGTCATTCTGGAAGCTGACTAAATCTAAGCACTAATCTACGCATGGCAGAAGCTTGAGTAATCAACTGCTGGCTGGGATAAATGGGCGACTCTTATTTTTTATATTTGTCTATGTACTGTGATGCTTTGGCACTCCCACCCTTTATCTCTCTCTGTTGCCATAATCTTGGCCTTAGTTTTCACTGTAGGATTACTGCTTCAGACAGTTGGCATAGGGTTGAAAAGCTTCTATTAGTCTTTTACCTTCTTTTGACAGGATACTCTGTTACTATTGGTTGTGATCTGGCTTCCGTTTGTGGATTTGAGCCTCTCACCTTGTGACCCATGTCTTCATATGACTCATCCAGGCCACATTATAGCCACAACCCTACTTTATCATACCCATTTCTCCTACCAGGAAACTATCTCAGGAATCATCTGCTGGTTGGATAAAAAAGGTCACCTACACCCCAGTCCATACCTGGAAAGGTTGGAAGCCCAGGGAATTATTTGGAGGATGGTTTTCAACTTTGAGGGGAATTCAGGAATCTCCTGCGTATTGTGGTTTTTATGTTAGGGATCTATCCTCTCCTGCCTTACCTGTTACCCCTGGTTATAAGATTTATTTTTAGTTTCATAGAGGCTCCTGTTAAAAGGAACATGGCTGCTTATGTCATGATGTTATGGAAATATAAACCATTAAATCAGGATGGTACTTTGTAGTATAGAAAAAGAAGGCCTAACCAAAAATATGTTCTACCTCATGGGAAACAAAGAACTACTATGTAAAAGGAAAGTAACAAGCTATACATCCCTATGCTAAATGCTAATCCACTGAATCTGTGTTGGTACAAGTAGTCACTGCTTCCTGCTGAATGCCCTGGTGTCCCTGTCTCTGTATGAGAATCCTGCAACACTGATTCCACGGTGTTTATTCCTTTTTCCAATCTCCTCACAAAGGCCTATAACCCCACCCCTTTCTCATAAAAGGATATGGTAAAAGTTTTTTAAAAAAATCCTTGCAATTGACCTGTATGATATGATTTGTTCAAGTTGGAAAACTTGGCCAAAAACATCATTTCCTTTCAGAGTGTTATAATGATACTGTCCTCTCGCCCAGGCTTGCTTGGGTTTCCAGGCTCTGAAAAGGGAGTCATTTCAAATTTTTAGAAATGGCAGAATGTTGCAGTTTAGGAAGAGACATAGCGTTATTGCACACTGCTTTTTTAGCCACAGGAACCTTGACAATCTGTGTTTATTTGGATTTTAGTTCTCCAAACAGGGGCCTCATTTGCTGCTTCTGTATACCCCAGACATTTCTATAGGTGCTCTGTAAGTGTGGGAAAATCGAATGACATTAGTTGGTAATTGTTCACACACATGATTAATTTGCTGACTCTGTAATTAAAAATGTTAGGGCACCTTGGGCAGAGAAGGCTGTAATTGATCATCTTTGGCGGAAGAAAGCATTGTTGGGTGGTAGCCCTGGAGGAAGGGAACGTTGAAGATTTACTAAATTGGCTAGGTGACTGCTAGCTGTATCAGTTGGCTTATTGCCTGGAAGTTTTGCAACTCACCAAACGAGTGGGTGGTAGCAGAAACTGGCATTCTATTTACAGCACTGCACTTAATAATGCTGTACTGGGGATATTATGCTTGTACATGATACCGACAATATATAGGCTGAACTGTACATTTGCATTTCTATGTAATTTTTTTTTTATTACCCTTAGGGGAATATTTGCACTGTCCAAACATGGTATTACACTGAAGGGCATTCAGAATGAACTAAAATGTCAACACATTTCTAGAGATGTCGATTAGCCTTGTGAAGTTGTCAGATAAGCACAATAAATAAGACATAAAACCCATTAAAAGGTCCCTGTGAGACATTTGGGTTTTGTGAACTGGCTTTCATGGGTTGGTAGAGACAGGAGGCTGTATTCTCTGGGGTCAGAAGTAAATCATGACTATGTTTTATTGAGGTTTACTTTGATGTTAGGGAGGGACATTGAAACATATGAAAACAAAGAAACACATAAGGATATCATGAGTGGGGACTGATAATTGTCTTAAAATTTTGCTGAGCATAGCAGAAGCTCTGAGATGGGATCAATCCTGAAGGTTTATGAATACCTTAAATATTCCCTTACAAGATTGGTCCAGCTGTGGATAGTTTCTTGACACAGTGTAGCATATTTATTTAAGTTTTTTTTGGCAGAGGTCAAGATAGCACATGCCTATCTGTTTGGGAGGGTGAGGCAGGAGGATCACAAGTTCAAAGCCAGCTTCAACAATGGCAAGGGCCTGAGCAACTCACTGAGACCCTGTCTCTAAATAAAATACATAACAGGGCTGGGGATGTGGCTCAGTGGTCGAGTGCCCCTGAGTTCAATCCCTGGCACACCTCCCCTCCTCAAGAAAGATAGAAATGTTTGTTTTAAATCCATATGCATATACAGAAAAAATTCGTAGCAACTTCTGTCTTAATGTCTGGGACCAGTTCTGGAGTCAGATTTAGTCAAGCCTTTTGGTCACTACTTCTTAGCTGAATGACTTTGAAGCTTTACTTTTCTCCTACAAAACTGAAGGCATGAATTAGTTAGGAACCTGGAAAATTTTCTGTGTCTTACAGTTTTAACAAAATGATTCCATTGTAGCAGAGGCTGCTAATTGCCTACCCAATAGCCTTTAAAAAAATTTTTTTTTAGTTGTAGATGGACACAATACCTTTATTTATGTGGTGCTGAGGATCGAACCCAGTGCCCCACGCATGTGAAGCAAGCACTCTACCACTGAGCCACAACCCCAGCCCCCCTACTAGCCCTTTGACTCCTCTTTTCCTAACAAAACTCAATGGGATTATATTAGGGTTGAGGGGGTAGGTGGAGGAATGGTGTTAGTGGTAGAAATGTGAAGCATTCCCAGTAGCTCTTGCAAATAGGAGTGTCTAGTGATGTATTCATAAAGACTATTGGATATAATGCTGCTCAAATGCAGGCCTTTTGGCCTTGTTTCATCCTCCATCTCCTCATTGCCTATTTCATGGATGTGATGGCTGGAGCTGTGGAGGCCATGTTGTGGTTATGAGATGACCTTGAAGACAGAAGCAGGAGTAAGGACGATAGAATGGAAAGAGAGAAGCAGCCTGGGTGCCAGGCAGATGTGGAGCATCATTCCAGTTCTATCACCTATTTGCAGTCTTGCATTGCATTAGGTTCTACGCAGCCCAATAGTCCTAATTGATACATCTGTGAAGAAGCTGATTCAAACCAATGGTAAAATAATAGATATTAGCTTTTATCTTTCACATCCCTGTCTCCTCTCTGTATGAGCCAAGATTGTATTTCTTAGCACCTGCCAAAATTAGGAATGATTATTTTGTTCTGAGCCAGTTCTTGCTCAGATTCCTTTCATTGCAGTGAGTCAGAAGTTTTAAAACAGCAAGTCAGACCTAATTCCATGCTGTTTTGTGTGTGTGTGTGTGTGTTAACCCTCCCTTTATTTATGAAGCAGTATACAGATATCACTGGTATAAATTTAATTTTACAGGTGCATTTTTTGTCACTCAGGACCCCCAGGTTGGCATAACTCCCTTGGTCCTGAACTTGATCCACAGGAGTTTGCCTGCAGTTGATAGTCAACCTCTGGGGTGCAAGGAGCATCTGCTGCAAGTGGGGCAGTGGGGTAGGGAGAAGATGTGTGTACCCTTTTAAAATTTTTCTTGGAGCTGAACATTTTGGTCAACTTAATAATTGACCTCCTTTGAAGCGCCTAGGACAAGGATTGTTGCTGGTTCTTACACACATTGTAAGCAAGTAAGCAAGCATAATGTCTAGGCATAAAGATACTACTTATATGGAATTTGCAACTGTTTTTCCTTTTGTAGCACTATGGGTAATCTGCATTTGGCATTGTTCAGGTTCCTGCTTAAAAATAATGTACAGGAGTGCCCATGGGTTAACTCCATCTTTATCATGATAAAGGAAAGTTGTGGTGAGTGTCAAACTCAAGAGTCTCCCTTGCTATCATGATTTCAAAGTGCTGTTCACTAAGCTACTCTCAGAGAAACGCCATTCTTATTGTACAGGCTCATTTGAAGTGCTAGACAGTGTTAATTTCCAAACATTAAAAATAATATTAAGCCTGGGCATGGTGGCACACATCTGTAATCCCAGCAGTTCAGGAGGCTGAGACAGGAGGTCACAAGTTCAAAGCCAGCGTCAGCAATGGCGAGGGCCTTGAGAAACTCACTGAGACCCTATCTATAAATAAAATACAAAATAGGACTGGGGATGTGGCCCAGTGATTGAGTGCCCCTGAGTTCAATCCCCAGTACCAAAAAAAAAAATACTGAAGGGAAAAACTACCCCAAACTTCTTTCATTTATTAAAAAGTAATTGTTGAGGACCTACTATGTGTCAAGCATTGGGATATTGCAGGGATAAGACTGATCTAGTCTGTCTTTCCCCTTGTGGAGATGGCAGTGTGGGAGGGAGGGTGACATCAAACAGTAACTACAGCAGAAACTCACTGCAGCTTCTGTGGAAGATGCTTTGAGAACATGTTACAGGAAGATCTATGGCTTTCAGCAAGTCTGGGGCAAGGGTTCTCTACTGAGAGTGATCTTGCACTCCAGGGAACATTCATCAATGTCTGAAGACCTTTTGAATGTCATTGGGTGATGTGGCAGGGGTTGCTGCTGGCATCCCTAGAGCAGGGGATGCAGCAAGGTGACCTACAATGCACAGGTCAGCTCTGCCCCCACCATCAAACAACTGATTATTGGGTCTAAAATGTCAACAGGACCAGGGTTGAGAAACGTTGGAATAAGGGCTTAAAGAAGGCTTTCAGGATGAAGTGATACTACTGCTCAGACCTGAAGCGAAGCAGAAACCAATGAAATGGGGGCGGGGGGAGCATGCCCACAGAGGGACCCAGCTAGGTTGTGAAGGAATCAAGTGGAGAAAGGACAGAGGACCAAAGAGTTTGAGAAGTGGGCTGGCAAGATCCACAGGAGCCAGTTTGGACCCGATTTGCAGACTGGGTAATGAATTTGGAGCTGTGTTGAAGGCTGTCCTGGGACAGTGCATGACTTGACTTGATGAAGCTCACTCTGGTTGTCCTGTGGAATGGGGGTTGGAGGTTGTCAGTGTGGACGTAGGAAACCATGAGGAGGCTGCCATAGCAAACCAGTTGAGAGATGATTAAGAATCTCTAATCCTCGGTGATGGATTGGGCACAGTGGGCTGAGAGAGAGGGTGGGGGCAGGGATGA
>CM053404.1:118945385-118963366 GCA_028644305.1 Xerus rutilus | reverse complement strand
CCAAGGTTTATTTCTTACAGTTCTGGAGGCTTTGAAGTCCAAGGTGGGGGCATCCAGTAAGGGCTTTTTGGCCAAAGTCATCCCATGGTGGAAAGAAGAAGGGCAAAAGAGCATGTGTGAGAGCAGAGAGGACTGAACCTGGATTTATAACAAACTTACTCCTGATATTGAACCTGTTCCCACACTAATGACATGAACACATTTGTGAGCGCTGAGGCCTAATCACCTGTTAAAGGTTCCATCTCTCAACACTGTTGCACCAAGCATGAAGTTTTCAACATGTGCTTTTGGGGGAGCACATTCAAGCCATAGCCATTGCCATCAGCTGACCTCCTCTGATGCTCTGTGCATGCCCCTAGGGCTGCTTCTCAGGAAGTGGAGAACATGGTGGGAACCTTCCTGGTGACAGTCGGTCCAAACCCCAAAGAGCACTTCATGAGGAATACCCTGCCAGTAAGGGGAGTATCTCCGATTGGTTTGTGATGCTTTAGAGTTGACAAGGTTTCTAAAATTAACTTTCAAAGAACATCATCCTACACAGGAGGAAAGAGCTTCAGCTCAACTAAGCGATTTGCCCAGGATCATGTAAGAGAAGCGCAACCCCATTTCAGTGCTTCTGGCATGGAGCAGAAGTACTCCATTTCTGCTTTCCTCCCTTATGTTTTGGTCTTATTTCTTTAGGAAAGTGTTCCCAAGCTTCTGTCTTCAAGTCTTCCCCCAAAGTATTAATATGTACCCTACATATTTATTCACTATATTGCTAGCTCTTGTTATTTGATGAGATTTATCATTTTCTCTTTATTTCAAAATACAGGATTTGAAGAAAAGTGGCATATCAAGAAAAAATGGCATAGGTAAGTGAGGATTTATTTTTAACCTAAAGAGTGTATGCAGGTGAATTTGTTGTATATTATATTTCATAAGGTAGATTTTTCTTTATGTTTTTATTTATGGGATACATTTTGTTGTTCAAATACTCGTTGGGCTAGCTCAATATTTACTATCATGCAGAGGTGGGGATGGCATATTAGTTGTTAGAGGTAACAACTAATGTGTTAGATTTAATTCCCTCAGCCATACTTCACTGAACTTTCATGAGGGAATAGCATCATGCCTGGTAGGTACTGTGGCGGGTGCAGAGCAGGATAAGACATAGTCTCTGTTATTAGGGGCTGTGTTAGTTCATTTCTGTTGCTACAGCAAAATATCTGAGGATGAGTATTTATGAAGAAAAGAAGTTTATTTAGCTCACAGTTCTGGAGGCTGAAAGTCCAAGTACATGAGGTTCCATTTGTTCAGATTCTGGTGAGGACCCCCTTGGCTGCATCAGATCATGGCAGATGGCTTCATGGCAGGGATGAGTGGGAGAGGGAAGCATCACATGGCAAGACAGGAAGCTAGAGAGATTCAGGAATCAGGCTCACTCTTTTATAGTAGCTCATTCTCAGAGGAATTAACTGGGGTCTCAGGAGAACAAACATTAATCTCTTCTGAGGGTAACACTCCCAAAGACCTAACTACCTCCCATTAGACTCCACCTCTTAAAGATCCCACCACTTCACAGCGCTGCCACTCTGGGGACCAAGTCTCCAATGCATGAGCCTTTGAGGGACACATTCCAAAGATATCCACACTGTAGCAGAGACTTGTACTTAGTGGGAGAAGAAGGCCAGCTGTGGCCTTTGATCATGCTGCATTCTCTAGAGCCGGGCTCCCCACTTGACTGGTGAATAGCTGTGTGTCCTTTAGGAGTCAGTTCAGTCACATCAGACTCATCTGAGGGACTCTGGCATCAAAGCTGCTCCTCCCTCCTTTGTAACACAGCACACTTCTGTCACAGCCCATCTACACCTTTGTTGGTACTCCTTTTTAAACACATCTCTCCACACCCCAGCATATTGTAAGCATCCTTAGGGACAGACCATGAGTCAGTCACTTTTGAATGTTATCCGGTGTGTGGACACAGGGTAAGGCTGCTCCTCTGTGAGTAGGGGTAGGCCTATCCTCCAGGGGTGTGAACTTTGTCATTGCCCTTCATCCCAGGGTAGATCGTGGAAACATGGAAGATGAGCTTTGGATAAGAGGGAGAGGGAACACTTTCCTTTCTAGGCCTTTCCTTCTTGCACCTGGATTCTGAGGAGTGCAGAAGTACAGGAAGCCACTTCCCCAACCCTGCACATGGAAGGGGAAGGTGACCTCTGCTGGGAAGGTGCATCTGGGGTCATGGGGCCTATGGGGAAATGGTTTAGGGACTACAGGCTCTGAGAGCAGCTGCATTTAAAGGGCCATATCTGTTCATGGTTTTTTTCTTCTGTTACAGCATCCCATATGGTTCAGTTACTCCTTCCCATGAGGAAATTTTTCTCTCTGCTGCCCCCACTGGTGGTTTTGGGTATTTGTAGGTTTTTTTTTTTTTTATGGGAAGCTATTGAGTCTCCTCTTGTGCTTGGTTATTTAGAGAATTGGTGAGCAGAGTCTGCAACATGAGCTTGAAACTACCCAGGGGAGTTTACCTTGGAAAAGTACATTTACATTCTTACAATTGCAAAATTGCAAGTCATGGTGATACCTAACTTGGTATCAGTTCATCTGAAAAAGACACCGGAGGCTTCTTTCTCCCATGTCTTCCTATGCACCTGCAGGAACAGGAGGCTACTAAAAAGCAATACAGTCATAGTCACAGTGTCACCAGAAAAGCCAGAGTGCCTCAACCCTGGGCTCACAGTACTCGGAGCAGGACCACGGTCATTTTTCCTCTTTTGACTCACTGCCTAATCAGTCGACTAGTGTATAATCACTCTCACTAGGGAAGACATAGTTGGAGTGGCTCTTCCTGGGTGTGTGTCTGTATGCATGTTTACCCCTCAGTTATAAATCACAAGGCTACTTGTTATTCACCTTTTATCAGAAGAACCTGTATTGATTTCTCATCAGAAAAGCACCAGCAAGATTAAATCCATTCTCCTGAGTCATTTTGAGTGTTTGGTCCCTCCCTGATGGGTGCTCAGCAATAGAAGAAATAGTTTCCTTTCCAGGCATCCTTTTCTAACTTTACGATTGGCCCTGTTGCCTTTCCTGAACCTTCTCTGCAGTCCTCTGTTGACTGCAGCACCTCCTGGGTCCTTTCTGTGTCCTTGGCTAATTTCTTTATCTTCCCCTTCTTCTAACCTGTCACCTTGATAGTTATTGTCAGGCACTTAACATGCAACCCATTTATTACACACTCTTGGAGGAGAAATGAGGACAATCTGTCTTGAGTCATGCTGGTGTTTGCTGAAGGCAAGTTGCAGTGAGTTCAGAAAAGTGCCACCAAGGTGCAAAGGAAATAGTGGAATGATCTTACTTAGCTGTGTCGACTGGACAGTGGAAACCTGAGAGTCCAGTGGCTGAATGGCATCAACAAAGAAAAAGGCTACCCAGATGAACTCTGGGATCTGGACTTGGCCAGAATGTGATTCGTCTGAGGGAGGGACTAGGTTGTATGTCAGAAAATAATTCTTGGTGCTGATGTAAAGAATAGCAGGGATTTAAGCATGTAAGCTGTTTTTAGCACTAAATTGTACCAGCCTGATTCTTTTCTGGAGTAGGTTGGGGCTGAAGTATTGTCAGGTGCCCCCTTCCTCTTTAGCCCTGGCCCTGATAACTCTCCAACACACATACTATTTCTTAGCCAGTTCCAACTGTTAATATTTTCAGGGTCCTAAATTTGACTCTCTGTTCCAAGCCTTCACTACTCTCTGCAGGAAAGGTCTTTCCACCACCACCACCACCCTTTTTTTTTTTTAACCTGTCCCTAGGACATAGTGTCCTCATTCTCTCCCATTGACAGACCCAGCTGCCTAGAGCCACACTTAGCTCCTAAAGCCCTTCCCAGTTTGAAGGCAGTTCATCTGCATTCCAAGCTTTGTAGCACAGCATGGAAGTCCTCCATGAGCTGATCCCTCTCTAACTTTATCACCCACAGTGCTTCCTCATTCTTTTCTCAGAGTGCCTGCCAGATTCTCTGGGTAGGTACTCAGGGATGCTGCAGAAGTAAGGCAGGCTATGGGCTCTGTAATAACCCCTCACCTTCATTCCCTAATGATCTGCTACCCTCTGTGCGTGAGACAGCAGAAAACTGCATCCTTTTGAAGGGAACTGTGGAAATCCTTCCTCCCAGAATCATTCCTTGACCCAGCCTCATCTGCACATGCATGCTCCCATAGTACCCTGGGCTTAGCTTGGGCTTCCCACCTATTGCTTTGGTTATCACAGCCTGTCCTTTGAGCTAGAGGCATTCCAGAGCCTTGCACTTAGTAGGCACTTGGAAGATGTTTGCTGAATGAATGCATGTACCATGCATGATTGGAGTCCATGAAAAGGAAGGGATCAGCATGATTTCTTAGTAGTTGTGTTAACAAGTGAATGACAGACAACTCGCAAACAGGACTCAGATATATGAAAAGGGGGAGAATTTGCTTTTGTTCTTGTAAAGTCTCTTCCCTGCATGGAAGAACTGTGGTCTTTGTGAGAACGATGCAGAGATTTGCTGGACTGGTAGAAGTGGCTAGAGTTGGTTACCATGGTGCACGCAGGGTCCATCTTTTGACAGATGGCTCTTCTATTCTTTTACAGGTTTTATTATGAAGTAATTTGAACATATGAAAAGGCACAAATAGTGAGATAATGAATATCCACGTATCTTTCACTTAGATTAAGAAATGCTGCGTTACTACTACAGTCAAAGCCTGTTAACTATTACCCTCATTTAGTGTTTATCATTCTCATTTCATCTTTTATACTTTTACATGATATGTATGCATACATATAACATATATCCACTTTATGTATTTTCTTATATTTTTGCAAACAATTGATTTATATAGTTATTCTTTTGCAACTTGGTTTTTTCCCAGAATTATCTTTTTGGTATTCATGTACAATATCTGGATTGATACACATAAGGCTAGTTAATTTTTACATGTAGTTAGTTGATGCCCAGAGTGCTAGTTAGTTTTTACTGCTATGTAGTATTCTGATTTATATATCTTGTTGGTGGCTATTTGGGTCACTTTCCTTTTTTTTCCTTTTTTACAATGCTGCTGTGAACACACTATTTATGTGTCCTTGTACACACATGAGAGAGTTTCAAGGATGATTAATAGGAGTGGAATTTCTGGGTCATGTGCATCCTCAACCTTATTAAATATTGAAAAAAATTATCCCCTGAAGCTTATTTACTCCATTCTTATAAAAAGAAATCTTTATCACTTCCATTTGCTATGCCAGTTGATATTAATGTTTTAGATATAGTGGATCAAAGATAACATTTCAATTGAAATGTTAGACACCCCTTTAACGTTTATCCATGTGTTTGGTGTAAGAGCCAAGAAGCCAGTTTAAAGTAGAGGAGGGTAGATGGAATGGTCATGTTTACCTAAACTCCTAAAGAGAAGGAATTAGGTCATATTCAATGAGTTGCTCAGCATTCCCTTTTAAATTTTTTATTGAGTTTTAACCAAAGAACATTTCCAATTATTTTTAGGAACTGGATGGCTCACCGTGGAGCTATCCATTATATGAATATTTGAGTGAGTGAATAAATGAATGGAATTATAGAACCAAACATAAGGACGAAAAGACACAATGGAATACAATTAAAACCAAAGTAGGCCAGGTGCAGTGGCGCATGCCTGTAATCCCAGTGACTTAGGAGGCTGAGGCAGGAGGATGGAGAGTTCAAAGTCAGGCTCAGCAACTTAGTGAGGCTTTAAGCAACTCAGTGAGACTCTGTCTCTAATAAAATGTAAAAAAAGGGCTGGGGATGTGGCTCAGTGGTAAAGCATCCCTAGGTTCAATCCCTGGGACCAAAACCAAATAGTGTCCCTAAGTGGAGGTGTTAAGGAGCCAGACTTATGGTGGGAAGAAGGTCCACCATTGGTCTGCTACACATCTGGCTGGAGGTCACAATTTATGTGACATCTTTCTACCCACACCCTTGTTTGGTGGCAGGGTGCTGCCACCATGGCTATTTCTATCTATTCCCGTATTGTGAGTTCAGAACCTCAGAGGCCTAATGTGCTTCTTGGGTATGTGGCTGGAGCAGCTGCTTCCACTGGCAGGTCCTCTGGGAATTGCCCCAGCTAGGTGGGTATGACATCCTAAGGTTTTACTTGCTGTTGTAAAAGACTGGGCCCTCTTAAAGTGGGCCTTTGCTTGCTGTTGTAAAAGACTGGGCCCTCTTAAAGTGGACATAGGTGGGCTTTTGTGCGGCACTTCTGCCCAGTGCCCCGCTGCTGTGTATTTTTTTTGTAGCCGTTTTCCTGGACAGAACATCTAATCTGGCTAGGTTCCTTGTGATGAACGGTAGTGAATATTGAGGCATTTATTTGCAAGTCCTTGTGAACTCATGAGACATATGTATTCACTGTTAAGTGTCACTGTAAAGGGTATCCAGAACATTCTCAAAATGGCATATTAGTTCACTAGGGCTATGCTATAGTTTGGGTGTGAACTGTCTCCCAAAGGCCCATGTGTTAAAGACTTGGTCTCCAGACTATGGTGCAATTGGAAGAGGTGGGGGAGGCAGTTTAGTCATTGGGGGGGCATGTCCTTCAAGGGGGATAGTCAGTCCTCATTTTCTTCGGTCTCTCTTTGTTTCCTGGATGTCATGATATACTATCATGATGCACCAGAGCCCCAGAGCAACAGAACCACGTGGCCATGGACTGAAACCTTCAAAACTATGAGCCAAAGTAAATCTTTCCTCCTATAAGTTTGTTATCTCAGATATTTTGTCACAGTAACAGAAAGATAACATAGGCTGCATAACAAAGTGTCCCAGAATGGAGGGCTTAATCAGTAGAAATTAATTGTCTCTCAATTCGGGGGAATAAACTGCAAGTCCAAGATTAAGGTGTTGATAGGGCTGGCTGTCCTGAGGTGTCCTGAGGGTTCTGAGGGAGAGTCTATTCCAGGCCTCTCTCCTTGGCTTGTGGATGGTCATCTTCTCCACATATTTTCATATTATCTTTCCTCTGCATGTCATTTTAGTGTCCAAATTTTCCCCTTTTATAAGGATACCCATCCTATTGGGTTAGGGCCCACACTAGTGACCTCATTTAACTCTAAGGATTCAATGCCATAAGGTCACATTCTGGGTACTGAGGGTGAGGGCTTCAACATATGTGTTTTGTTTTTTTCTGTTTTTTGGTGTGTGTGTGTGTATGTGTGTGTGTGTTGCTGGGGATTGAACCCAGGGCCTTTACCAACTGAGCTATATCCCCAGCCCAACATATGTGTTTTGGGGACACACTTCAACCTATGTCAGTAGCAGAACAGTGCAGGAGTATGTGGTTGTCATTAGGAGGCTCCTTGTAAATACTGGATTTTCAGTCACTAGGGAAGTGGTTATTCTAGTCACTTTCAAACTTTGGCACATTCTTTTTGACAGATGCAGAAGCACATTCTCTGTTTGTTACCATAGTCTTGGTCTAGTACAATGAGCTTATTTACTTGCTAACTTCTAGGAAGTTCATTTCAGAAGCCAGTTTAAAAGGTTTGTCTCTGAAATTTTATATAAATAGATTTCCCCTGCTGAGAGTTCATTGCCTGAAGGATTATCTTGTAGTTGATGCTGGTTTTTTTTCCTACTTATTTTCAAGTTTATTTCAATCATTGTTTAAAAATACCTGAAAACTTTTTTTTTTTGGTTCTAGATTTAAAAGAAATTGTATTTGTCATCCAGAGTCAAAGTAATTCTTTTCATGCAAAGAAAGCAGAGCAATTGAAAAAGATCATCTTGAAAGAGGCTGCAAATCTTACACAGGTATGTAGAGATGATTTGGAGTGTCTGTAATTATAAAAACACCAAATCTGTAGAAAATCAGTTTTATTTAGATGAGAATAACTCATCTGACTCATTTTCCTTATTTAATATTGACTATTTGTTGTCAAAAATATTCTCCTTAATTCATAATGCTCAAAGCATCATCTACTAAATTATTGTGCATGTGTGTGTATGATATTTGTATATGTATTTAACCTCGAATTATATAATTGTGTAGGACTTTGTATGGCTTTGCCATGAAGCTTGATAAAAAGAAGTGGAAGAAATTACTTTTTAAAGGCAGGACTTAAAATCTTAAAATAGAGATAATTAACATTCAGAATTTTGGTAACAAGTTCTAAAGGCAATTTTCATGTTGAAATAACATTTTCATTAATCTTAGTGTGGTGCTTTCTCTGTGAGCCTCTTAATCTGTTTTTTAATTGGATGTCATTAATTGAACTTTGATTTGATTTATAATGTAATATCCCAGAAGGATTAGTGAGAGGAAAATCTATGCATACAGGTATATTTTAATGACATTTAAAATAGACATGAACTGAATTTAAAGTTGCTATGAATAATGGTGGAGGTTTGAGACAAAGGAAGATCTACTTTCTTCTTCAGTAGTCCCCCTTTATTTGTGGGAATGTGTTCCAAGACCCCCAGTGGATGCCTGAAACTGTACCAAATTATA
This sequence comes from Xerus rutilus, assembly GCA_028644305.1. Lineage (NCBI taxonomy): Eukaryota > Metazoa > Chordata > Mammalia > Rodentia > Sciuridae > Xerus > Xerus rutilus. Next base: position 118,954,862 of record CM053404.1, on the reverse strand, counting down.
TATTATGTTTTCCCTATATGTATATATTTAGAATTAAGTTTAATTTGTAAATTAGGCACAGTAAGAGATTAACAATAAAACCTAAAATAAAGTAGAATTATTACAGCAATACACTGTAATAATATTGTTAGCACCACTATTGTTTTAAGTAGTGCACCGTTTTGAGTAGTATGATGAAATCTTGGGCTATCTTGCTTCCTAGGACATGAATCATCCCTTTGTCCAGTGTATCCTTGCTATATATGCTACCCACCCACTAGTCACTTAACAGTTATTAAGTAAAGTAAGGGTTACTTGAACACAAACACTATAATACCACAATAGTCAGTCTGATAACTGAGTTGGCTATTAAGTGACTAGTGGGCAGGTAGCATATATAGCAAGGATACACAGACAAAGGGATGATTCATGTCCTAGGAAGGACTAAGCAAGATAGCCCAAGATTTCATCATACTACTCAAAAGGGTACACAATTTAAAACTTCAGGAATGTTTGTTTATGGAGTTTTCTAATTAACATTTAGAAATTGTGGTTGATCTTAAGTAATTGAGATCACAGATAAAGGGGAATTAGTGTATTGCTGTATAGGTGCTTTCTTATTTACCAAGTGAAAAAACTTCCTTCAGGACCTTTGCACCAGGTTGCTATAGACTTCAAGACAGTATTGGTCTGTATACAAATGATATCTCTTGGTTTTCTTAGGAAAAAACTTCTTGACAAGAGACTTGCATGTTTGACTGATTGCTTTCTTCTGTTGGTTGGGGGCTGGAAAATAAAAGGTCAGAACCATCAGTGGAGTTAAACAGCCTTAACAATATTTGAGACAAAGACATTGCTGAGAGTAAGGTTTATTGTATCTCATCTTTAAATGATTGACATAAACTTCATAAATCTCTCTGCATTCCTACAAGAACAAGTTCTCTAGGTTGCCCATTTGGAACATTATAATTTTCTCAGTGAGAGAAAAGAATTACATGCTTTTGACAGATTTTATTTTTTTTGGTAACAGAGATTAGAATAGCCTCATAGGTTTAAAATTCATCTTTGTCCAGAAACTTAACTTTTGAAATTTTTCTTTGCTGTGTCTGTCTGATCTCATGAGAGGGACAGAATATACAGCAACCTTGGTTAGCTAACTTCCATCTGTTTTGGTAGAGACACTGAGGGGAGAGAAGGGTGGCCAAATACAGACTGCTGCAAAGAGAGAGGGCACCAGTATACTGAATAGCCCTTCAGTTGTGTCCAGGAAAGCATGAACTAGGTTTAGCTCAACTGGGCCTTGGCAACTAAGCCAAAGTATGTGACCACAATTATATAATATGGGCTAGTCAGAGCACAGTTAGGCATCACTTATTCATATATGAATTAAGGGCATACTTTTCCCTGTGTGCCTGCCTGTTCCCTGCTCCCCAAAATGCCTTCCATCTTGCAGAGAAAGAGTCATATATAGATTATGTATCATCCCCATTTACTTAACCCATAGTAGCAACTTTTGCCACTAACGTGGATAATAACATCCTTTGCCCACAAAATCCAGTCGATTGAATTTATCCCCATACTTTCTCTGTTATTTGTCTACTCCTTTTCTTCTTTTTTGTGTAGATGAGTATGTGTCATTGACTCTCTACCAACCTTTCCCCTTCACTCATCTGGGAAGGTTAGTTTACAGGGCACCTTGGAGCAGGACAGTGTTCCTGGGACCTGGTTCACAGTGGGGATAAGGCCTGAGGGTACCTTTTGGTGGGAAAATATTGAAATTATAAAATGTTCTTTCTTTTCTTCCCCTTAGGAGGAAGGAGACTTGGGAGGGTAATACTAGGGGCTGATTGTGCCTACCCTTCTTGCGAGGTTCTGCAAAAGGTAGGGTCTAGGTGCAAAATCACTGGGTGATTAAAACTGACCACAGACCCTGTGGGAGGGTGGTTAAAGGTTCCTTCTGAACCAGAACCTGACAAATTTGCATTTAGGAATGGAAAATGTGTGTTGGTTGGAGCTTCTTGGTGTCTCCCAGTAGTTTTATTTTGTTAGTTTTTTGGTGCTGGGGAATAAACCCAGGGCCTTGTGCATGCTAAGCACATGCTCTACCACTGAGCTTCACTCCTAGCTCCTTCCAGGATTTTTGAGGCAAGAGGGCAGGCAGCTGAGAGGGAGTGGACCAGCAGAGTGGAGGAAACCTTCAGTGTATATTCCCCTTTGCCTGGATAATTATACCAGAGCTTATTGACTGATGTTTCTGTCCCTGGATTCCAGCTTCATCTCCTGTCACTCAGCCCTTTGAACTTTACTTCCCCGCAATTTCAAACTTCTTATGGTCCTGTGATCACCTTGCTGTGCCTCTGTGGCTTTGCATGTGTCGAGCTTATCTTCTTCCTTATCCCCAGGGGGCCTTTCAGTTTCCCTTCCTGACCCACCCTTGTGAACCACTTCTTCTGTGGTCCCGCTTCTGTATCTTATACAAACCTCTTTTGTAGACTTTTCACTTTGTATTATTGCTTGTTACCATTTTGTCTCTTCTACAAATTTTGGGAACAGAGAAAAGAATGTGTTTTATTAAGTTTTTCATTTCTCAGAACCAAGTACAGTGTGTGTACTTAGTCTGAGTTTTCCATGAATGTTAATTGAATCAAATCCTGAAATTCATTATCTCTTTCTTAGAACTGCTTTCTTTTCTATTGTAATAGGGGTTCCTTTTTACATCTCTTCCAGACAGCATGGATACCTTTGGTCATGCACAGGCACACACATGTATCCAGGTGTGTACACACACACACACACACACACACACATTGCATTAAGTCACAGGTTCTCTGAAGGCAGACACTTCTTTTGATTTCCCCACAGTACTTTAGAAAAAGTAAGTATCCAATATATGGCAGTCAAATTGCAAATAAATTCCCTTGACTGTTTTAAAACAGACAACATAATAATGGTTTACGGAAGGTAGAAGATTTACTTCCCCTCCCAAAATAGTCCAGTTGGTGGGCAGGCTGGGGTAGGCAGCTCTGCTCCAGTTTCTTGGGTATCTTGTCCTGTCCACTCTGCAGTGTGTGGAGGACAAGGATGGGGACCTTGAAGTTGCATACATCACTTTTCCTTATGTACATTGTCCAGAACATAATCAGATGTGTATATCAAGGCTGGGAAAGGCAATGTCTGGTTCAGTGGCCTTGGGTCTAACTAGAACTCAGGGGGTTTAACCACTAAAAGGAAGATGGTAAGATGGGTCCTGGGGAACAAACTGATGTTTCTGCCAAATTTAGGATTTTGTTTGCACATCAAGGACTCACCTCATATTTAGAAGAATTTATCTATGTGAATCTCATTCATTCAGTATTTACAGATTTACTCTGGGCAAAGTACTGGGTAAACAAAGATCAGCAAGATAAAGTCGAGGAGAGGAGACAGGCGTATCAGCAGGCCATCTGACAGCAAGGTGGGAGTGCCATGATGGAAGGGTGCACAAAGGAGGGGTCCCCACCGTGGCTGGGCTGTGAAGTGGGCATCTAAAGAGGAAATGCAGGGCTTAAGGAGAGACTTCGGATAGCCAAGTCCTGCATGTCAGGCACCAGTTAGGTTGAGGTCAAGGATGGGAGGGGAGGACAGCAGGTAGGACAGCCAGGTGAGAGGAATACGAGGGCCTGCCATTCTGGGAGGATATCAGCTGGGAGTCAGCCATGCAGGAAGCCAGCCTAGGAAAGTAGATAGGGACATGGTCACAGAGAAACTATATGTACCCCAGGGATCCAGGCCTTTCTTGGGGCTTCTTAGGGGGGCACTACTGGCATTTTGGGGACTTCTCCCTTTGATGTGTGAGATGTTTAGTGTCTCTGGCTCCTGGAAGCCTCTAGTCACTATTACAGCTAAAGTGACCCTTGGTTGACGCTTACTGCTAGAGAAAGCCATAGCGGGTAAACCTGATTGGATATGCGTCTTAAGACCAGCCTGTTAGCTGTGAGAGGACGACATTAAGAAAGCTAACACCAGCCAGGCACCATGGCACACGCCTGTAATCCCAGCACTAAGGGAGGCTGAGACAGGAGAATCGCGAGTTCAAAGCCAGCCTCAGCAACAGCGAGGCGCTGAGCAACTCAGTGAGACCCTGTCTCTACGTAAAACACAAAATAGGGCTGGGGATGTGGCTCAGTGGTCGAGTACCCCTGAGTTCAATCCCTGGTACCAAAAAGAAAAAAGAAAAAGAAGAAAGAAAGCCAACACCAGGGTAGGGGCTTCACTCTGAGGCCATCAGATTTGTCTGGGGCAGGACGCTCAGGTGGATGGCACGTGCTGCTGGATCTTCACCACAGCCAGTGTAGAAGCACTGGATCTGGCCAGGATGTGACTTGGAGGTCATGTGGGCTGGATGGTAACATTTAGGCATGGGCTGGAGGAGAAGGAGGGAATGGCTCATAGCTAGGACTTGGGTGAGGTTATACTGCTAGGTGAGGTTGAGGATAGCTTTGCAGGTTCAGGGGGTGATGCTAACTGCAGGTTTGCAGAGGTCACATCCACAGTGGTATTGTCAGTGGCCAGAGGCTGGATATTTGTTTGAAGCACACGAGGAAGCTTTGGCCAGGAGCTGGCGTATTGGAGCCTCAGCAGCACATAGGGGTCGTATTTGGAAGGGCAGTGGGCCCTGAGGAACACAGGTGTCCGGGGGCCAGGTAGAGCAAAGGCAGCCCCCTAGGGAGGCTGAGGGGTGGACAGAGAGCTGCAGAGAGAAGGGTAAAGTGTGATGCCAGGAATTCCAGGTTCAGTCTTTCAAATTGTGTCTAGTCCTGTGATGCTCTCCAGAGAGGCCTGTTAGGGCATCTCAAGATGCCCATCTCATAGGGCTTTCTCCTGGGACTCCTGTCTGTGCCCTTACCTCAGGGAGCATCACATAATGAGTGTGTTGTAGCTGGCCCGTGTTACTGTCATTATTCTCTTCATTTTAATTTTTAATTGTGGTTTAAAGGCACACATCACAAAATTGGCACCGTGAGTGTGCAGCTCGGCAGTGTCAAGTACATTCAGGTTGGCAGCACATGTTCAGAACTTTTCATCTTGCAACACTGAAGCTCTGAACCCATTAAAACAACAACTGCCCATTTCCCTTTCCTACAGCCCTTGGCCACTACCATCCTACTTCCTGTCTGTGTGACTTGGAATACTCTGGACCCTTCACATGAGTGTAGCCAGACAGTATTTGTCCTTTGGTAATGGGTTTATTTCACTTAATAATGTCTTCAGAGTTCACCTGTGTTGTAACGAATGTTTAAATATCCTTTTAAAGAAAAGTTCAATGTTGTTATTAGTATTATTTTGGCAGACTATGTTGTTGTTGGTTAACAGCCTACCACGATGGAAATTTTTATCTTCAGACATCAGGTTTCTGGGGTGCCCTTTGGCATTTTCATGGGTTCCCTATGGTTAACTTTGATGTTGGATATCTGTCCTGCCTTCAGACTGTAGAGGGAGGCAGGATCTGCCTCCTGCTTTCCTTCATATTCCCCATGGCACCTAGTGGAATGTGAAACACACAGCGTTAGAAACTGTATTTCCATTGGTGCATTCGTCTCGGCTTTCAAAACTCAGGAAAAACTTCATTCCTCAAAGCATTTTTCTTTTACTTTATTCTATGCTTCTATTCAGTTTTGGTATGCATACACTGTATTGTCTTTTATTTATATTTACACTTTGCAGCTTGGACAACCTGTTGAGTTAGTGGACTTAGATTGCCACTAGGTGGCGATATTGACATTACTTTTAAAGACATGTAATTAAGTATTATCATTAAGTGACCCCCCAAAATTTAATTTTTGTGATAGTAAATGGTCTATACTAAAGGGATAAGGAGCCCTCTTTCTAATTATAAAATAGTCCATTGTTATTTCAAAAGTATTTGCTTGCCTGGAAGTCAGCTATTAGTACTGAAGGAGTTATCACAAACTTGAGTGCTGGGACTTAATTCATTCACAAGATGCAGAATGTGCTGTCATGGGCTAGGTAATTTCATATTTGTTATTGTTTTTGTTTTTCTTTTTTTGGTACCAGGTATTGAACTCAGGGGCACTCAACCACTGAGCCACATCCCCAGCCCTATTTTGTGTTTTATGTAGAGAAAGGGTCTCACTGAGTTGCTTAGCACCTCGCCATTGCTGAGGCTGGCTTTGAACTTGCGATTCTCCTGTCTCAGCCTCCCAAAGTGCTGGGATTACAAGCGTGAGCCACCATGCCTGGCTGGTAATTTCATATTTGGATCAAGTCTTTAGGAAGTTGAAATGGCCAGCAAGATTTTAGAATTTGAAACTATACTTGATACTTCATTTTTTTTCTCTTTGTAAAGATTTTTATCATGTGATTTAAAGTCTAGTTTAGAGCTGGGGCTGTAGCTCAGTGACAGAGCACTTGCCTAGCCCATGTGAGGCACTGGGTTTGATCCTCAGCACCACAAAAAAAAAATTAATAATAATAAACAAATAAAACAAAGACATTTTGTCCATACACAACCACAATTTTTTAAAAAAATTATAGTTTATTTCATGAATAGCATTTTAGAGATCTAAAAATTGTTGACAGTTAACATAGGGCCTGTAGACAATTCTTGGGGGGAAATGATGAAATGCTTTGCCCTGGAACTGCATGAACATGGAGAAATAATATCCACTTGTGAAATAAATGCTGAAATACAATCATGTGTGTTTGGCAGGGAGGGCATCATCTAAAGAGACAGAATGGCTCCATAATTGAAATTTAACTGGGACCTTGTTCAAGAAATTGACATACACTTGAGAAAGAGTTCCATGGAAGCTGAGATAAGGGAAATCTCAGAGGCAGATACTGGCTCGTCCTAGGAGGACCTCAAGGGTGTGGCAGTGTGCACTGTATTTCTAATGGGTGAGATGTGTAGGGCCCCCCTGTCACTGGGGTCCTGAACTAGGAAGGCTTCAGGTTGCAAATTTTGGGGTCTCCATAGATTTGCCCACTGTGAACATTCTCAAAAGTCGCTGGGTAAGGGGGGAAATCAGTAGTTAATTTTTGCCATTTGCATATTTATTTGATAGCTCAAAATATCTATGCCTCCCACAATGCCAGATGTCTAGAACTGCTGTTTGTTTATTCATTATTCCTGTCAGGTTGCACTTGACTAGAAAGTCTGCCAAAAAATTAAGGTGCAAAAATTTAATGGTTTCTGTGATTATGCATCTGCTTCTAGATATTCTCTTTGCTTTGGCAAGTCATTACCTGTGCCTGTTTTGCCTGAAGGCGCTAAAATGCAGTCTTATTATAAACACAAACATTTTTCATCATTACAATGTGAACAAAAAACAGGAGCCTAAACTAACATTCTATCTGGAATTTAAACTGTCCTTGGAGTTGTTACTAGAGTGGTGAAACTTCCTCATTTTTCTGAGATAGTTTGGGTCCTTATAGGTTGTCATTCCCATTTCCAGTTTTGAAGCTTGTAATGCTGTATATAGTCACTTTGAAGTTTATGTTACATGTTTGTATATATTTTTTTCATCATTAAGTCCGCAGACTTTATTGACTATTGTTCTACATGGCGAATGCTGTTCTAGATAGCTGTGGTGCAAAGGCTTAAGAAGGAATTTAGAAAGGATATTTTAGTTCTCTGAATTATTTATAAGATGGTACCTTTTTCATACCATAAATGAGTTTCGTTAAATGGACCTCAAAAGTACAGAATAAGTGTATTAAAGGATTTAATCAATAATTAGTAATTGGGCACTTATAGTCATATGAGGCACTTTTGTCTATAGTAAAAGGGCACTATAGTAAAAGGACACCTGTAGACAACACACAGGGCCCTTGAGAATTTGGATCCATATTTGAAGGCATTTAAGAAACATAACACTTTGTGAAAACGTAAGTTGATATTGTGCTAATTGTGCATGTGAAGCCAGAGAGGATGAAAATGACTTTGGTGAAATCAGGTTGGAAAGAAAAGGAAAAACTAGTGGGTTGTGAGTTTAGAATGTAGTTCTGGAAGGTGAGGACCTGAGTTGTCATGGAGGTCTACTTTGGGGATGTCAAGTGGTGACTGAAATTTGTGCAGGCACCATTTGCCTGGCTTCACATGCATAATTCACATGATATTAACTCACATCTTTACAGTGCTATATACGTCTTGACTTCAAATACTTATCACAATTCTCAAGAGCCTCATGGATTGTCTTCTCAAGTCCTTTTACTATAAAATTTGTGCAGACACCATTTGCAGGATGCACAGAGTATGTGTTTGGAGCACTAGTGATCTTTTTAGGTTAGAATGAAGGAAAAAGAAGGTTGAGGAGATGAGGCATGTGGCTAATGAATAGCAGATCCCAAATGCATGTCTTTAGGTAGAATAGACACTTTGAAGAAGTGACTTTTTTTCCTGAGTTTTTAAAAAATTGTATGTTTTTTTCTTTTTTAAAATTTGTCTAATTAGTCATACATGATAGTAGAATCCATTTTGACACATCATGCATGAATGAAGTATAACTTCTTATTCTTCTGGTTCTTGAGTTTTTTTCCCCTCCTTCCTCCATTACAGAAGACAAGGTAATATGAAATTATAAAGACTGACCATTTTAAGAGATACAAGACAAAAAAAAAACAAATTGGAGGTGAAACCTATCAGCAGAGTTTGTGGGATGCTCTTCTAATAAGTCAGGCACTTGAGTTTATTTTGAAAACAAAAACATCTAAAAAGATGTCTATTATGTGCACAGCATCTGTGCGCCAGTTATGATTTACTTCTGGTTTTTTTTTGATGTAACAAAATTCCTTCCTGAAGGAATTTTGAATTTTGAATGTTTATGTGACAGCTCTTATTTTTTGTTACATGAAATGGGACAGCTCAGTCTTGGGGGATGACTCTTTGGGGTGTCTTGAATTTTCATTAGGGTGGAGATAAAGACTGTCATCTGAGAGTCTTTTCTTTTTCCTTCTTGTCCTACACCGAGATAACCTTTCCTAGAGCTTCAGAAGTATATGAATCACCTGCCTAAAATTATCGAAACTCATTATTGTTCTCCAAAGGAATTTCACAAGAAGATTAAATTGGGAATGATGGAGGAAAGAAAATGAAGAGCTTAATTGTGTTGTTTGTGGTAGGCACTAGCGAAACAATAATCCAGACACCCTTTGACGAGTCTGAAATGTGAACTTTTACCTTTGCATACGTCGAAGGTCACGTGTGGTCAGGGAATTGCATTTTGTGGGGACAGGGAGGTAAGGCCCTATAGAAGGAAGACTTGGAGAGAGGCAGAGGACAGAGCGTGGAATTAAGGCAGGACTGGAGAAATGGGTGGAGCCATGGATACGTTATGTTTCTGTTTTTTAAGGCAATTTGCCAAAACATAAAATAATTCCAGAAGTGGGGGATGCTTAGAGGTTTCTTTGAGGGGAGGGAGCAAGGGATGAGGAGCAAATATTAGATGACCTGTTCAGCTTTAGGACAAATGGAGCTAACCTAGCTGCTTAGAAACCTCT
>CM053404.1:118920515-118944885 GCA_028644305.1 Xerus rutilus | reverse complement strand
CTTGGCTGCTTATTTCTGTGCAAATCTGTTTCGTTCTTGGAGTCTCAGCCTGAAGTTTCTTTGCTCAGATATTCCAGCAATTCTGTGAGCCATCTGTATGCTTGAATAAATGCAGCTTATACTTCAACTATCCAGAGTGGATTCTTTTATCTCCAAAAAAGACCCTGTACCCTGTCTTTAGGCTGCTGGGCAAGAATGCCTTTCTCTCAGCTGGGGTCAAGCATGCCTAAGAGAGTCTGCCTGCTTTCTTTGCTCTGTTCTTGGGACTGTCAGGAAGGAAGAGGAGGGAAGAAGAGATAGCATAAGTCCCTCTCATCTTCCACTGTTTCACCTGGCTCTGCTTGCTGGGGAGCGAGGGGAAAGTGTCCTTCCTTCACCTGCTCAAGGGTCATATTTATTCTTACATTAAACCAGCTTTGTTTTGCTGCAACTTGTAGGCCAGGAGCTTCTAGGACCTTCTTTTGCTGCCATGTCCAGCAGCCTGGTGTTTGGAGCCCAGTTTAGCCACCTTCTTTTTAGTCTGAACTCTTAATAAAACAGCTCTGAGCTGCACATCGTAATCCAAAGCACTGTGCCTTGATGCGTCAGATTCTTCCCAGCCCCAGTCAAGGAGCCTTCCCTTGTCCTTCCTCGCTCTCTTGACTTTGCTCCATAGCATGGAAGGATCAGGAACTGACTTCTCCATGGGAAAAAGCCTGTGTGGCTGTCATTTCTTTGACTTGGGGGTCACAAGCTCTTCATAAGCTTGTATGTCTCCCGTTCCCCGTAGTCTAACCACGTCCCTTTAGCTGGGCACAAGCACAGCTCGCCCTGCCTCGGGAAGAGCACACCCACTGTTTCTTTCCCCAGGGCTACCAAGCAAACCCATGGACAGAGGCAGGCCACATACAGCATGCTTGGGGACGTAGCCATTTCTCTGAAGCCAGCAGACCTCCTTTCTCTATCCCTGCTGTCTGATTCATGTGGCCTCTCATCCTGAGGGCAAATCCCTATTGCCTACTGATTCTGCCCCATCAGTGCCTCCATGTTCCTCTAGCAGACTTTCTTAGAGACCTCTTAGGGCTGAATTCAGTTTTGAGTTAGGTATTAGAAATAACTGTTTTTGCTTCCCTTTTGAGTCATTTTTTTTTTAACCATATGGTTGTAAGTAATCTCTTTTGAACATGTCTTTGGTTCCTAGTATCTTCTTCTAGGACCATTCAGCCCAACTCTTACCACATGACTTGCTGGCATGAAAGTATGACTCTTTCTACAAATCCTCCTGGGTCTGCCTCTGCCCTCACTCCTCATCAGGCTTGGAGACCCTAAAGCTCTGGCTGGTTCCATTGGCTCTGGCAGATGCTGGCTTCCTAACTACTTCACATCCACCAAATGACTAGCTGCCCAGGGCTTTGCCAACTAGGCTTGCAGATGGTACACTAACCCAGGTGTGAGTCTTGTTTGTGGGAGAACTTTTGTGATGAGTTCCCTGGCCTTCTGCAAGGAAGTCCCCCAGGAGACCACAGGTTCATGACTCCCTTCTCTCATGTTCGTGAGGTTGTTGAACACATCTGTTGACAAGGCACATAGCCAAGTGCACAGCTTCCACGGGAGGCTCAGGTCTCTTTGTGGTCAAGCTTACCAATATTTTCCACTGAGATAGGAGAGAGAACTGGGGGCATCATCACTGCAGCAGAGTGGGTAGGTGTCCTAGTGTGTTTGGGCTGCCTGAACAAAGTACCATGAACTGGTGGCTCAAATTACAGGTTTATTTCTCAGTGTTCTGGAGGCTGGGAAGCCCAAGATCAAGGCACCTGCAGATACTGTGCCGAGTGAGGCCCCCTTTCTGGTTCATTGATAACACCTCATGGTTTTCCTTACATGGTGGAAGGGTCACACAAGCTCCCTCAGGCTTCTTTCATTGGAACACTATTCCCATTGATGAGATCTCTGTCCCTATGACCCAGTCACTTCCCCAAGCCCCAAAGCCCAACCTCTTAATAACATCACCTTGGGGGTTAGATTTCAACATATGGATTTTAGAGGGATACAGACATCTAGACCCTAGCAATAGGGAACTATGGCTAAGGATTTTAGGGCCAAGAGACTAATCTTTTGCATGAAGTTGAGAAATTTCCATTATTTTCCTCATAACTCCAGTATCATAGAGGAATGAGGTACCAGATAAGCTGAATTCAGTGTCATCTGTTCTTCACAACACTGATCAGTGACCAATAAACTGTAGCATGCTTGTAGTTGATTAATACCCATGGTCTTCTCCCTGTTTCACTTCCCTTTCCCCTGCCAGCAAAAATAAAGTAAAAATTCACATTCACATGAGTGAAAGATTCACATTCCAGTTATTTTAGACCATATTTATTCTTTTTCCCTGATGCAGACAAGTAATTAAACAAATAAAATGATATTACACCTCTGGCATGGCAACTCTTTCGTGACCAAAGTATGTTTTTAAATGATTTTCTAATAGGAGATTCTTCCTCTATAAGAAATTGGTATTACACTTAGAACTAAAAGGGAGCAGAAAATCTCCATTAGTCCCATCAACTGCAAACTTTTCCTAGTTGTTTTTTTTCCCTCAGTTCTGAAACTAAGGCACTGACCTACTTCCTCCTGTTATTGGGAACCATATTAGTTGGCATGCTTTTGGGTGCAAGTAACAGGAAACAACTCAAACCAGATTAGGGAAATGTTACTGCTGTAACTGGAGGTGAGGTCTCTGGTGAGCTGACACAGAAGTTCAGCAGCATTTTTGAGAATACCCAGTTTCTCTCTGTCTCTCCTGCCTGTAGGCCACAGTATCTGTTTATCTTAAATCTGGTTCCTTTTGTGGTTTCAAGATAGTAAGGACTTCATGCTTTCTCTTTTTACCAGCAGAGAAGCTCTCCTCCAGTGGAAGCTAAGCCTTTGTCTTGAGTCTGATTGGGCCATTTTAAAGCACAGGACTGACCATTAATAATTGCCAGGGATTTCAGTACTTTGGTCCAGACTTTTCAGGTTCTGATCTTGAAACTTATTTAATTGTTTGGCTTAATAATTAATCAAAATCAGAATTTGTTTAGTAAGAAGGAAGGGGAAACTGCATTGCATAAGCAAGGAACAGTGCCCATTACAGGAACACTGATTCCTTTTGTCTAATGTTATGCCCATTTCATAGATAAGGCAACAATTTAGAGATACTAAGTGTTTCTTTTGCCTAGGTCACCATGATAACTGGTTACTTGAACACATCTCATGATACATACTTCCTTAGACTTTTTCCAGGAGAAATGATATCGGTTTTAGTGATCCTACATCAGTGAGTTTTGAATTAATGTGGCTCAACATTTCTAGCAGTCCATCCATGTGATCCTCTAACATGTTCTCGTGCTCTATCCATATGATCTCTTATAAAAAAAAGCATCTTTGGAGAAACTCTAATAAATTTCCAATAAGATGATTTCTTCAAATGTGTGTTATTGCAGAAAATTGTTACTGGTTTTCTCCATTTCTTTTTTACCTTACCTAGATTTCCTTCAATATCTTGCTCTGTTGGCTGGTTTCCAAGTGAGACTAGAAAAGTCAACTTGAAAGTTTTCCTGTTATTGAGCTGAAAGGGGCCCATATCTTTTGCACATCCTCAGTCTAGCTGGTTGTATCATTATAACTTTGCTATTGGGTGTGTGGCTCAACAGCTTCTAAAAATTAGGAAAACTGAGTTCCAAATGGCATAGATACCAGGAACTGAATATTTAATGAGGAGACATTTTTTCCAAGTAGAATATCTGGCCTTCATTTTTGGTTTGGCATTGTTGGTTACTAAATTTGATGTTCAAAAAACCCTGTGCTTGATATTTGGTGCACGAGAAAATGAAAAATATTTCCCAATATTAGGGGTTGCCTTTTAAAATAGGTGAACACTCTGCACATTCTTAGGACTTTTGTACATATTTGCAAGTTAACTAACTTAGGCCCCACTAGAAGCTGATTCTGTGATGTTAGGGTAATCATAGCTTGGTTTGGTGGACTCCCTGGGCTGCAAGAGATAGCCACTTAAACCTATAGGGCATGTTTTTGTTCTCTAATCCATCATTGTATGCCTCAAAGAAATTCTATCAGTGATTTTCATTTTTTATCCCTTTGAGCTTTCCCTCAAAAATTTTTTTTTCAAGAATTAAATGAGAAAGAAACTTGAAAACTAAGAGTATATTTAAAGTAACAATTCAAAGGTTGTATTGTCTATTGGGAAGAGGAGTATGAAATACCCATTTCACAATGGATGTCACATGCTGCTTGGATTTTGATCACCTCTGTGTCCCTTGTCTCTGGCAATAAGTCTGCGTATGACATTTTTGTCTTTGGAGTCAGAATGAGATGAATACTTACTATATGTGGTCTGATTAGATTTTGAAGGCATGTGGTATGAATCTAAATCCCAAAGTTACCTTGATAAAGTTTATTTGTGAAATCTGGCTCCAACTTAGCAGGATTCAAATTGAAATAAGACTCTGCTTGCCAGAGCAGATTTTTTTTCCTCTTAATATATATCAGGAATGTATCGGAAGATGTAGTTTCTCCAAGAATTCTCACCCACTCATACTGACAGATCTGTGGGCAGATATTGAACAGGATTGTGACAGATACCTCCTGGGCCTTCTGTTGTCGCTACCTGCTCCTAATACATTCATGTCAACCATGAGACAAATGCTTTATAACTAAACTTAAATTATAACCTGCATATTCCTCCTTCATCTTTTAATCAGAAATGAAAATGAAGAATTTAAGAGTTCAATTGATATACAATTGTACATATTTATGGAGTATAGTATAATATTTTCATACATGCATATAATGTATAATAATCATATCAGGGTAATATGGCATATTGATCACCTCAAACATGTATTGTTTCTTTGTGTTGAAACATTCAAAATCTTCTTTTCCAGTTATTTTTATATATAATTAATTATTATTTGCTGTAGCCCCTCTGCTATTTTATAGAACACCAGAACTTAATCCTTCTTTCTAATGTATTTTTATTCCTGTTAATCACCTCTTCTCTATCCCTCCCTGCCCCTACCCTTCCCAGTGCCTGGTAACCACTATTTTACAAAGATGAGTTTTGGGTTTTTTTTGTGTTTTGTTTTGTTTTGTACTGCTGAGGATCAAACCCAAGGTCTTGTGCATGTAAGGCAAGCATTTTGTCATTGAGCTCCAGCTCCAGCCCTCTAAGAAGTGAATATTTGTAAAGAAAAAATCTTTTATGGCCCAAATGGAATAAGATGTAATTATAAGCACAGTAAAAAAAAAAAATTGAAACAGTACTACTGTTCCTTTTAAATCTCTATTATTTCTTTGTGGTTAAAATGTGTATCAGGAGGTTTGTAATGACACTGGTGGTAGTATTCAGCTCTATAAACAAATATGAAATTATATGGTATTTAAGTGACCTTGGTAAATATGTAATTCTGTCTTGGCCAGCTTTCAGTCCAAAATATATATCACTTCATTCATTCAAGGAGCCTGTTAGTGCTCATTCTGTCCATGTAGGGTGCGCAGTGCTGTTGAGTGCAGCACGGAGAGAGGGATGCATCCTTGACAGATCTGAATGCATGTGATAGGGCTGTGTTTATCTGGAGCAAAGGAACTCTCCCTTCTGGTGGGCAGGTCTGGTAGTTTCCCAGGGAAGCTACCCTTGGGTTTGGTCTTGAAGAAGAAAAGATTGTCAAGTAATGATTGGTTATAGACACACTAGGCAGATATCAGTAGTAAAGAATAGTAGGGTGCTTGGTAGAGCAGGTGGGCACTAAAACTCTGGGTTGGGGGTGGGGTAGGATTTTCAAGACTGGCCAGGGATGTAGCTTTTTCTTTTCTTTTCTCTTTTCTTTTCTTTTCTTTTCCCTCCCTCCTTTCTTCCTTCCTTCCTTCCTTCCTTCCTTCCTTCCTTCCTTCCTTTCCTTCCTTTCCTTCCTTTCCTTCCTTTCCTTCCTTTCCTTTCTTTCCTTTCTTTCCTCTCTCTTTCTCTCTTTCTTTCTTTCCTCTCTCTTTCTCTCTTTCTTTCTTTTTTTCTTTTTTGTACCAGGATTGAACCTGAACCCAAGGGCACTTAACTGCTGAGCCATATCCCCAGTCCATTTTAGTTTTTGAGACAAGGTCTCATTAAGGTGCTCAGGGCTTTGCTAAGTAGCTGAAGCTGGCTCTGAATTCACTATCCTCTTGCCTCAGCCTCCGGAGATACTGGGATTACAGGCGTGTGCCACCCCACCTGGCAAGGACTTGATTTTATGTGAAAGGAACTATAGGGGATTTCTTTTAATCAAAAAACTGCCTTGAAAAATGTTAATCATCCTCGAAACCACATGTTTTTTCTCCCCAAGACCCCATTATCTAATAATTCATTAGGATTATTAAAATTTTGTAGCAACTTTTGTTTCTTTGTCATGCAGAGTTTTTTCTTTTATTCTCTGTCAGTATGTAATGCAAGGCTTATCACAGTTGAACTTCATGGCTTTTTTTCCTAAGGCATTTTAGTTATTATATTTTATGTTATTGGCAGATGTTGAAGTAATAAATAATAAATGCTACATCGGCAACAAGTCTTGTGTTCACGTTCCCATTGACAAACCATTGCATTTTTCTCAGTGCTTTCCCTCAAGGAAATTAGACTCTTACTTTGATCTTAAAATTTATATTTTTATCTGTTTTCAAATATTAGGAAGTTTCAGGAATGTCTTATGCTCATTGGAAACTTCTTTTGATTAAAAAATAATCAACTTGTCTCTATTTTCTAGGCTCAACACGAAGTTAAAGAGTGAACCCCTAAAATCTGACTTTACAATAGATTTACAACATGAGGTATGTTGTGGCTGGTTTGATTAAAAGTCTTAATAGTCAAAAATTTGTGTATTTTGATATAAAAGCTATTTTGTATTCGCTAAGAGTACTTTTTCTCCTACTCACACCCGTTTTCTCTCCACTGAAATAATTTGACAACACTCCAGTGAACTAGGTTCTTCTATTTTTAAGCTCATTTAATTATTGAGGTAGAGAAGGAGAAGTGAAAAAGATTGCATCTTATGATTCATGATTCTTTGTTTTTGAAGTAGGTGGATGGGTCCAGAGGTGAATTTTTTAAAGTACTAAGTTAGACATCAATAACAAGAACACAGCAAAAATGTCATTCAAAGAACTTGCAGTCTTATTTGGTGTTTTTTTGTTTGTTTCGTTTTTGTTTTTGGCACTGGAAATTGAACCCAGGAGTGCTTAATCACTGAGACACATCCTCAGCCCTTCTTTTTTTTTGTTTTTAATATATTTTATTAGAGACAAGGTCTCACTGAGTTGCTAAGTGCTTTGCAAAGTTGCTGAGACTAATTTTGAGCTCACATTCCTCCTGCCTCAGCTTCCCGAGTCACTGGGACTATAGATGTGTGCTACCATGCCCAGCTTACTTGGTGCTTTGGTTGTACATTTGCTTTTATAAACTGAATGTCTGTGCCCCCAAATTTATATGCTGAAACCTAATCCCTAATGTGTTCTCTGGGGGTTATTAGATCACGAGGGTGGAGCCCTAGAAATAAAAAAATAAATTAAAAAAAAAAAGAGGCACCAGAGAGCCTACTCACTCCTTCTACCAGGAGAGGATGGAGAGAAGGGGCCATCCATGAACCAGAAAGCAGGCTTTTATTGGACATCAAACCAGTACCTTGATCTTGAACTTCCCAGCCTCCAAAGCTATGAGAAATACATTTCTGTTTGCTTACTAGCTACTCAGTCTATGGTACTAGCCCTAATAGACTAAGACCTGTACCTTTGTTGCGTGTCTGCCTCACTGTCTGGAATAGAAGTGAGCCAACTGGTCCTAAGCAGGGAGCTGTGGTGTGCCATGCTGGGCCCCTAGGACCCATTGTTCCTTTGGCATTTAGTGGCTATCTGTGACGAGTTATCTTGGAAGCACCTTGGATACCTATAAGAATGCCTCTTTTGACATTTCTTCCATGGGCCTAAAACAGACGTGCTCTTCACTCTCAGGAATCTGTAACTTAGGACACTGAGGTCAATCTTTTTTTTTTTTTTTTTTTTTTAATATTTTTTTAGTTGTAGATGGACACAGTGTCTTTATTTTATTGCTTTGTATGTGGTGCTGAGGATCGAACCCAGGGCCTCACGCATGCAAGGCAAGCGCTCTACCGCTGAGCTACAATCCCAGCCCACTGAGGTCAATCTTGACGTGTTTTTCAGGCCAGCAGTACTGGCAGCCTTCCAGGAGTCAAAAGGGCACCCCCAAGACTTTTTAACATCTTGGACATTTCTAGATGATGAAACAGTTTATTTGAGAGAAATGTACTTGTTAAAAGTCATTTTTCTCTTCCACAGACAAGAAAAAATGAGTTGAAAACCAGGTCTGTCTAGATATGTCTAACCAGAAGTAAGTTTTGGAACAGATACCTAAGCTTGAGAATCTATTAAATATTGAAGGGCATTTTTAACATAGGGTAAAGGCATACAGATCAATTAACAAAATACCTATGAAGCCTACCTGGGTTATTAGAGAAAATGTCTTCACTTGCTCTGAGGCCACCTGTTCACTTTCTCCCAGTTGTTGTCCCCTTTGGAAATAGACAAAAGATAATGTTATGCCCTCAAATTAGAGAATATATACTATTTCTCCACTTACAAAAATTAAGCATGAACTAGGCCTCAACGTATGCCTAAAAAGATTTCATCTGACTGTTATCTAGACTAAAGTTAGACATCAATAACAAGAACACAGTAATAGCACACACAAGTATGATGAAAAAAAATTTTTTTAAGTGGGTCACTCCTAAAAAAACAACAACAACCCATAACGAGCACTCTTGAATTCTCTTTACTTTTCTTCATGCTTTATGATATATGAATATATTTCTGAATTTTGCATAGCTTTTCATCTTTTTGGGTTTTATATGAACAGAAATGCACCAGGAATATTGTTCTAATTTGAGACTGATCCATGTTGATTTCTGCAGCTCTGATTAACTTATTTCGCTTACTGTGGTACCCTCTTTTGTGGCCTTACCACAGGTCATTTGTTCTTCCTGTTAGTGGGCTTCTGAGTGGCTCCTGGCTTTTTGCTCTTCAGATCATTGTTTCTATGAATATTTTTGACATGTGCCATGAGGATCATCTGCAGGTTTCTCTAAGGCAGAGGCTTATAAACTTTTTTTTTACTGTGACCTACTTTAAAAAATACATTTTTCATTGTGACCCAATATATTTGTGTGCATTGTTACTGATGTCTAACTTAGTATTATTGCAGTCTACATCACAGTCATTTGAATGTTCGTAGGTTTGTTTTATGGCCTAGTACATGTTCAGTTTTGATAAATAGAGAAAAGGGTGCATATTTTCTAATTTGGGTATATAATATTCTCTATCAGTCTGATCAAAAAAGTATTAATTGTGCTTTTCAGAAATGTTATTTGCTCTTACTTCATTGCTTCATTTCATTTTGTTTTGTCTGCTTGATTTTTCAAGGGGGGCAATGTGATAATCTTCCATAATAATGGCGGATTTGACAGTGTGTCCTTGTGGAACTGCAGGCTCTTGCTCTTTGTACTCTAAGGATATGTTATTTGGTGCATGCTACTTTAGAATTGTTATATCTTCTTAGGGAACTTATCATCCATAGTGATGCTCTTTGTCATAATGCATATTTTGTTGACATGGATATTTCTACACTAGCTTTCTTTTGCTTCATTATCATTTTTCATCTTTTTATTTCAACCTTTTTGTGTCTTTATCTTGGAGATAAGGACATGCTTTTAAAGAGAACATGCTTTTTTTCCCCCCCTTTCTGGTTTGATTATCTTTATGCCACGTAGCAAGTTTACTCTTACACTGATTATCGTTACTAGGATATTTGAATTGATTTCTATCACTTTATCTCTCTCTCCATTTCTCCCTGTTTTTCTTGCCTTCTTTTTGATCTTTTTTTATTACTAGTTTATATTTTTCCTGCTTTACTTTTTGGAAATTCAATCCCTCTGTCTTCTGTACTTTATAGGTTAAAATGTTTTAACAAGCATTCTTTACCCAACAATGGCTAATTAGTCAGTATCCAGAGAGCTGAAGGGCCTGAGAGTAATTTAACCCTGATTTTGGCACTGTTTATACGTTATTATTATCCAGTATCTCTGCACCTTCTCTCATTTTACCCTGAACTTTAGCTGTTGTCGTTGCTTCATGCAGTTAACCTTCACATTACCTTCATTGTATGTTTGCCACCTTTGGTATTGTCCCATCTTGCTTTGCAGACCTCCTAACTGGGGGCACCTTTATTCTTCCTGAAGCACATATTTAGAATTTCTTTTAGTGAGGTGGTAATCATTTTAGTTCCTTTTTTTTTTTTTTAGTATTCATTTTTAACTTCATTCACGAGTTAGAGTTACATCATGTGTACAATTCTAGGTTGTCAGTCATTTTCTCTCATCTCCATGATGTAATTCCATTGCATTATGGCTTCTGTTGCTGAAGTGATAAGAAATTAGTATAGACTGATATGGTTCCTTTGTATAGAATTTGTTATTTTCTGTTTGCTTTTAAGATTTTTGGATTTGGTGTTCTGCAGATTCACTATGACATGTGTAGGTGGGATCCTTTCCTCAAATCCTGCTTTGGATTCATTAGACCTCTTTATAATAGGATTGTTAAGCAATTTTTGAAAATTCTCAGCCGTTGTCTTGTGAACTATCTTCTCACCCTCGTTCTTTTCTTTCTATTCTTCTGGAACATTAGATGGGTCTTAGAGGTGTGGACTTCTCATTTGCATTTTTCATCTCAGTTTCTTACTGTACTACTTTTTAGATTATTTGAGCAGTTCATTCTTTAGTTCCCTAATTTTTTATTCAGCTGTATCTAAAATGCTATTTGTCCTAACCATTAGATTTTTTACTGTATTGTTTTTATTTCTAGAAACTCTATTCAATTATTTTTCAGTTTTGTTCTCTTTGTATAATCTTTTTAAACAAGTTGCTTATGTTTTAATATTTTTTAAATAAAATACATTAAATATAGTGCTTTTATAATCTGTAGTTAATAATTTCAATGTCTAAAGTCTTGGGATGTGACTTAATTTTGTCTGAGGGCTCTTACTCATCTCATTTCTTTTTACTTACTGTGATTTTCCTCTGGTATTCTTGTTTTTCTGGAACTTCATTGTAGCAGTCCTCTGAAGCCTATATTAAGGTTGTTTCTCAGCATGAGGATTGACGTGAGCTTCTGCTTGCTGCTAGCACCTTTTACTGACTTGGGAATACTTCACTCCATTTGACATGTTTTTAGACCTACAGATGCACAAATCAGGGAGGCCTACCTTTTGGTTACAGAATTCCAGAAGAGCGTTGGAGATGACTTTTCACCTCTACCTAGCTCCAAGGCGCCAGCTCTGTGTGGGCATTTGCACCTAGCCTCATCCCACCTGGGGCGTCCTAGGCCTCATGCTCTTCCCTCCATCAGAAACTCAGCTTTTCCAAAAGTCAGTTGACACTTAATGGGTAAAGCCACCCTGGGTGCTTTTCCCCTGGGTTCTCACACCATAGTTTTATCCTCAGAGGCTCCACACTTTGGGATCAATTTAGCAGTATGTTTAAAATGATTTTGAAGCTATTTATCCAACATTGTGATACGTTCTCAACAAGTAGGCTGTTTAGTGTAGGTAATTAATAGACTGCAAGAAACCAGAGCTATGATACCATTTTCTTACCTTTGTCTCTGTGATGTTTTGGAATGTGTTCCACCCTGTAACAACTTGGATTTTTTTTTTTTTTTTTGAGGTCTAAATATTGACTCATGGCTTTCCCATTTTTTTAAGTTCCAGAAAAATCCCATTGAACATTGACACTTGGATTCAATCTAACGCTCTCCCGAGAAGCTGTTTTACACTGACCCTTAAGATATTTTGTACCTTCTTGTACTTGTGGTGTTGGCTGAGTTCCTTCCTCATGGCTGTTTTCTGTCTTCCACAGATTGCCCTCTACATCTGGGACAAAGGAGGAGGACCTCCCCTAACGCCTGTGCCTGAGTTTTGTACGGACCATGTGGATTCCCACTGTGCTACCCAATTTCGTTCTTTTCTACCACTCTGTGTAAGTAATAGAAGAAAGACTTCCTTGCAGATCAAAGGGAAATTACATGCTGTATAGAACATTGTCCTAGTATACTTTAAATACTAACATACATGTGTGTATGTATATATGTATGTATATGTGTATATATAGGTTGATATATGTATAAGACCTGGACCTTATATGTCATTTGTCAAGAAATACCAACCTTCTGGGTAAGTGCTGTTATATCCCATCTTCCACATGAGAGAAGAGAGACCTGGAGGAGAGGTTAGGTGCTTGTGGAAGGCTGCACAGCTCATAGGGAGGGTGTGAGGGTTGTGCTGGCACTTTCCCACTCCAGAGCTTTTCACATGGTGTCAAGGTCATTTCCTTTGACCATATAATATCTGTTGATTGGCCTTTTTGTTCCATGTCCTGGAAAAGCAGTTTCAAACATTTTCTTGGGCATGTAGGCTTTGCCCATAAGGCCAGCCCCTTTCGTCTGTCAGCAGGTATCCATGCTCTTGACCTCACCTGAGACTCTCTAGAACTTTTCATGGCAGATCTGTGGTCCAGTCTCCCAGATGAGCCTGAGGACCTGAAACTCACTAGGTTGTTAACAGTTTTTTTCTCGTCAGGAAAAATGTACTCACTGACTGCATTCAAATGGTATATGTTGTTGCTCTTTGGGTGGTCACCCAGAAGGGTGTGTGTGCCATCTTAAAAGATACACACACACAGCACAGTGTGACCATGGAGGGAATCTGCACTGTTTATAGTTCCTGAGAAGGAAATGGTTACTAGATGGTACCAGGACTACGTGGGGAGGGGCTGGGGGAAAATTAGGCTTGACTACAATCTCACTGTTCAGAAACATTCTAAGAGTCAAATTGGTAGGAAAATAGGTTTTATTCAATACTACTTTTGAAGGTAGATAGAAGAAACTCACTGTTTTAACTAACTGTTTTCACCCGGGTACTGTGCCCATGCCTGTAACCCCAGTGATTTGGGAGACTGAGCCAGGAGGATTGCAAGTTAGAGGCCAGCCTCTGCAACTTAGTGAGACCTTGTCTCAAAATAGAAAATAAAAAAGGACTGGGGATGTACTTCAGCAGTTAAGAATCTCTGAGTTAAATCCCTGCTACAAAAATGAAAGTTCCATCTTTAACATCTCTGAAGGTGCACAGAACTTCTAAAGGAGAGGAGACAGTGAAGTGTAAAAAGGCAGGAAGAGTACCTATGTGGATTTAGTTGCCCCGTGCTGCTGCAGAGGCCTGGATGGGGTGGGAGGCTCTCACACTCAACTCCCTTGGCAACTCCCTTGAGTGTGTGCGGGCGCGCGTGTGTGTGAGAGAGAGGTTTGCAGTCCTTTAGCTTCCATTCTCGGCATGAGGAAATTGTTCTTAATTTGGGGAGTGGGGTGTCAAATTCAAATCCATCCTGTTTAAAAGCCAGTCTTTCTAAATATAATGCCTGCTTGCTATGTAATGCTACTGATGCTTTGAGTGACACGGCAGAGCTGGGGTTAGGTGTCACTATAAATCAGTCCCAAATGATTGAAGAATCGTGTCTGAATGTTATTATAGGCCTAAGACAGGAGCACAGGGTTCAGAACACCTGCCCTCACGAGGCAGAAGGTGTGCTGTGTACTGTTGACAGATCCCCCTATCTGCCCCTTTCATCTGCATGAACCTCCCTACCAGGGGTTTAAAGTGATGTACCTTTGGCAGAGAACAGAACATCCTTGGATCAGACCTGGGCAGCCAGTAAAAAGGCCCTAAAAATAACTTTCAACATCAAACTAAGTCCAGGCCCAGAAAAGAGAGTCATTTCTGATTTTGTACTAAATCATTCACCTCTTTCTTCTTTTGTCAATATCTTCACCAGCTGCGGAAAGAAAAGGAAATCTGACTAACATTTATTAGTCACTTGATATGTGCTTAATTAATTACAGTAACAATGACAGCCATAAGGGGTTATTATTCCCATTTTCTAAATGAGCAGACAGAAGTTCAGAGGGCTTAAGAGACTTAAACTTGGCACACGGTCTATAAATGGTCCAGCTGGGATCCAGGTCCGGAGACTATGCTGTCAGCTGAATGACAGTTTTGGGATTTATTTTTCTTTTCTTTATCTTTTTTTTTAAAATGTATTTTGTTCCTTAAAATTTTACTTTGGATATAGATTTGACATTCCTGACATTGGTTACTTTGAACTCCAGCACATGTAAGATCTAATGTGGGCGTGAGTTAAGATAATGCTGACTCATCTGTATTCTTTTTCTTTTTCTTTTTTTTTTTTAGGGTCAAGCAGTGAAGAAGAAGGATATTTTTGTTGCAGTAAAAACATGCAAGCAATTTCATAGTGAAAGAAGTATGTTTTGGGTCATTCATTTTTATAGAACTTTAAAATCCAAACTGTCTTTGAAATAAATGACTCCAGGTATAAATTCAAGAAAGGCAGGGAACGCTGAAGGGACAGCAGTTACCTAATCAGCACTCTTCATCCTGACCCTTCAATCAAGACCAATTAGGAAGGACAATTTTTGTATTGAAACATGAGTGGCTAGAGCCCTTCTAAATGCCATTTAGAGCAGTGTTTGAATTGGAAATGGAAAAGCTCAGCTGTGGCAATCTTGGAGACCATATGTAAATTTTGTATGCCCATTTTGTAAAACAATGTCCTATTGTGTCCCGTTTCTGAACTGTATGAAGAATAACAGAGAGGGATCTCAACTAACAGAACACCAACAAGAATGTTTTCTTGAAGGCTCTGCCTTTTTTTAAATACTTATTTCAAATGCACATATTGTTACTTTTTAGTACAGGTATATATTTGCTCATGAATAGATTTATTGGAGAAAAGGAAACAGCTACTTTAGGAACAGTAGCCCCTCTTAAGGAAATCCTGGCATGCAAATGAATGTTGTTTTGATTCTCTTTTGGTGTCATTACAGAATTGTGCTAGTTATGGTGCTAATGTTTAAAAAAAAAAAAACATCCTAAATATAAATAGACATAATTTCTTTCTTTTTACACTTCACTTCAAGCAGCACTTTCCTGATATTGAAAATTAGGCAGTCTTTTGCATTTTCTAATTTTAGCATATATTTTAACTTTTTTCCATGAAAAGACTGTCGATTTCACCCAGGGTGTGATATTTATGTAGGAGAGGCTTCTAAACCAGCTGTCATGTTCATGGGATGGAGCAGTGGGGGAAATTCACTTACATATTTTCTGTGAGAATATTATGCATACAAATTATATTTTAAAGGGTAAGACATTTTCCAAACAAAGGAATATTATAATTTGGGATTATAGTATTGTCTAAGACACCAAGATCAATTAAAATCTTACAATCAGCAATCTCTTAAAATATGTTAGCTATAAACCTTCATATTTGCCTAAAATAGTCATGACAAATTTCAAATCCTATTAAATCTGACTAAATATATGCATTCATTATTCAAGGAGTTCTAGAATATTAATTCTTAAATATTAGTTCTTAATTCTAAAATATTAGTTTTAAAAATATTAAGGATCAATATAGCAATTCAAATAAGATTTTTACTTATTATGTGTTTAATCTAAATTTATTTTCTTTTAAAAACCTTTTTTTCATAGTGTGGAAGGGTTTTGTGGGATGACTTTTGAGAAGTATCTTTAAAAAAGGTGATGGGGAAGCGAACTAGACTTCTTTTTGTTTTATTTTATTTTGTAGTAAGCAGAAATAGTTGAATTGATTTAATTGATCTTGAAGCTGCTCTAGAATAGTGATTATTTTGTAATGGAGATGTTAAGAATGCTGGTGTTGAGGTGGGGTTGTGGGAGTGGTATTTTTTCCTTTGAAACACATTTTTTCAGGTTACAGTGAAGCAGTAAAATTAGGGACCCTCTTTGTTGTATTTTTCATATTCTACAGAAATGGAAAAGAAGTTTGTTAATTTAAATTTATTAATTTTGAGTAATTGAGTTTTCTGATTCCTTTGTATAGTAAGGTTGAGATAATCTTTTCAGGTATCTGTCAAATAATTTTATATTTTAATTTTGAATCAAAGATCTTTAAAAATTACAAAACCTTAAAAGTATGTTAGGAACATTAGAAATAAACCTCCCAGATACATTGATAG
This sequence comes from Xerus rutilus, assembly GCA_028644305.1. Lineage (NCBI taxonomy): Eukaryota > Metazoa > Chordata > Mammalia > Rodentia > Sciuridae > Xerus > Xerus rutilus. Next base: position 118,928,694 of record CM053404.1, on the reverse strand, counting down.
GCATCTGTTCATTTGGATCTGGGGGTATTGAAGCATGAGGTCTAATGGGTATTATAAAACATTTTTTATTTTTTTTGGTATCAGAGGTTGAACCCAGGGGCACTTAACTGCTGAGCCACATCCCCAGTCTTTTTTTTTTTTTTAATTATTTTTAATTTTGAGACAGGATCCTTACTAAGTTGCTTAGGGCCTACTAAGTTGCTGAGGCTGGCTTTGAACTTGGTGATCCTCCTGTCTCAGTCTCCCTAGTTGCTAGGATTATGCCTCCCTAGTTGCTAGGATTATAGGTATGCCACCACCATACCCGGTTTATGAAGCTTTTATATTTGGGTTGCTATCACAGGACATCTGTAAACTTAGATATGTGTATTTGGAAAGATAACCTAAGGTGCAGCATTAGGGTCTTTGGTCTCCATTTTGCTCTATGGAAGTAAGTGAAGCCTGCCAGGCTAGTAGGCTGTAGCCTAACTAAGCCCTCATTGGCCCAAAGAATGAATGATCCAGTAATCCTATCAGTGACAAGCGAATGCTGAAGTAACGGCTTCCAACTGCTGATCTTGTTTTACATCTTCTATTGTGGTTTTTTTTTTTTTTGCATATATTCAGTCATCTAATTTCATGTTGACAATTCCTCATGATGTGATAATTGTTGGGAATTATCATCTGATATTGTAGGGAAAGCTGAGCATGGAATGATCTGTGACTGGTCAAATCCTCATAGCCTATTGTTTAGCGGAGGACAGGACTCGGCTTTCCTGGCTCCTGAATCCCTATGTTCTTTGGTCCAGAGCATAGCTAGGCTGTAATCTCCTTGGATGTAGTACAGGCTGACCCTTGATAAGTTGTCTTTAATATTCATGTTGATGCCCTTCTGTGTTCAAGGTCAGTTTGGAGTTGTCTGGAAGCTAGGAAAGTTCAGACCTTTCATTTTTCAGTGGCAAAGAATTGAAACTGCATGTGGTCTGCAGTAACACAGAGGGCTGGGAATTTAGGCTGCCAGTCTTCCAAGCACGTTCCTGCTATTGTCAAGTTGAATACATGGTCTAGGATGTTTTTTTCTTTTTCTTATTCTCTGTGCACTCTGGTAGAAATACTTGAAAAAACATCAGGCCAAATTGCATGGAGGGGGAAAAAATAGAAAAGAAACTATATCTTTGAAAAATTGCGATGGGCCAGTGTTGGCCACTTCTCACACACTTCTCTTTCATTAGCATTGATTACCCCCAGGATGAGAATGAGAAATGGACAGAGTAAGGAAAAATACTTGCTGAATTCATTTTTCATTTTTTATACTCTCATGGACATATTGATAATAAAAAACCAAGTTCCAATTTTTTAAAAAAATATTTTACATATTGTTATTTGCCTAACCATGAAACATCTATGTTGTGGCGTTTTGTCGCTGCCCACTCTGACCCGCAGAAGAAAGCACCGACACACCGAACTCTTTTTGAAGCAGTTTATTTAGGAACCTCACATGTGTACTTTTCTCTCTCCCTTTGTTCCCCTTCCCCTTATATCTGCTGCCTTTTGCCAGTTCAGGTTTCTCCACGCCTCAGTGCCTGATTGGCTGCGAGCATGCATATGTGGACAGTCTTTAGGTTAACCCAGCAGGCTGTGGTGCTCCGGGGAGAGAAGAACAGGAAGTCATGCGACTTGGCAACCATCCCTGGCGCCATCTTGGGAGGTGCCACGCCCCACATTTTCCCCTCTTTTACTTTATCAGAGCCTGGTAGAGAGAATGCCTGTCTTAGGTCGTCCCTGGCTGACCATACTCCTTACCCGTCATTGGGTAACAAACATCATAGGTTTGTACCCTGTCTTAGGTTGGTAGTAGGTCCAAGGGATTTTACCCGTCTTTGGCTACTTCTCTAGCATACCTAACCACACCTGTGGAGACTGTCCTTTCTCCAAGGCCATGAATGCTCGAAGCATCATGGCCTGTGCATGCTGTTGCTGAGCTCGCATTTTGCAGATACACCATAGGCCTAGGCAGCAGCTTAAAAGGAGGCACATTGTTAGGGCCCCCAAGCCCGCCCATTCCTTTAGGTGAGACGCAGCTCGAGTAACCCAATCGAGAACAGTTGATGCAAGCACTGGATCCACTCGGGTGGAATTGATGTGAACTATAGCCGAGCGGAGCTGAGTCAATGTTGTCTCAAATTTGTTGCACCAGTTACCTGTAAGAAAACCAGACAAACTGTGAGAGAGATTAGCTGCAAGTGTAAGATTATGATAAGGCATGGAGGTGACACATAGAACAGCATATTTTTATTGACAGCCCAATTGGAAAACCTCTGACAAAATGTCTATTTGTTCTTGTACTAGATCGACTCTCTGATTTAATATCATGATACCTCCTTGGAGGTGGGTATTTACGGAGGCTTGCAAAGAAAAAGCCTCTGCTACCCAGCTGACAAGTTATTGAGGGTTTGAGCCGTGTTGATAGTGGTGGATAAAGCGACGGCAGCAGCAGCCGCGGCGGCAGCAGAAGCCGCAATCGTCGCTACTACCGCCGCTGTAATACCAAAATCTCTTTTTCCTCTAAAAAGAGTAATTTCTGAGGGTGCACGTACCGGCACAGGTAGATACTGAGGAATACGAAGGACCACTGCTAAGGGAAAAGTGCTGTTCCAACAGAGAGCAAAGAAGCAGTTGTTTCGGCACTCCAAAGTTAGGCTTTCATAGACTTCCTGAAAAGTTCCATTATATACAAGAAATAGGGAAGGAGGATGTACACATACCGGGGTAGGGGCATAGGTATTGTTCCTTCCAGTTGCTTTTGTCTGGGCCGTATGTTTAAAAGACATATTCCACATAAAGGTGGCATTACCAATTGTTCCACCAGTAATCATGGCCATAGGAGATAAGTCAGTACAGCTACCATCCACTCCACATAGTAGCCAGATATCAAAAGGGTTTTGGGACATAGTATTCGGAGCTTGATATGTAAAATTTAATCCAGAATAGGTATCATTAAACTGGGTGCCAATATATGGGGAGAATGTGAAAAATGATCTTTTTGCCCATCCTACTTTCCATCCCTGACATCCCGTCCAGGGTTCCTGCGCTCATCTGCGTCCAATGCAATAGGGCGCCCAACGTGGCTGCCTAGGAATAGAAACATTCTGTCTTGGTTCAAATGCAGGCCACCGTCCGCTCAGCCATGTGGCATTGGTTAAGGCACCTTTTGGTTTATCACCCCATAACCCAGTCTGATTGTAAAGAGATATGTAAGGGGTTTTTTTAGAAATGTTAGACACAATATGAAAGCACAAAACACCGGGCCCGATGGTGTAATTTTGTGTAATATTAGCCAATTCTCGGTCCAGGGGAAGGTAGGGTAAACCCAAGGTTTCATTGGTTGTGAACAGTCGGGGAAACACTTGTGCTGAGTGTGTTACTGGCATGGGGACTGGAAAAGTGGACATAATTTCCCATCTGAGTTCATCCCCTCTAATCACTCTCCCTAAGAGAGGGATTATCACCCATATCATTTTCATTCTGGGAGTTCACCTGCTGCAGGTCCTCGTGAACTTGCTGTCCTTGCGGGGACGTCAGGCGTGTCAACCGTTCCGGGATCCACACGGGGTGTTCTGAGTTCTGTGGGAAGACACAAACAGACCCCCTCGTCCAGACCAAGACTGGGTCCGGGCCTCTCCATTGTCCTGACAGAACATCTTTCCACTGCACAAAACCCTTATCCCTTGTATGCGGATGTTCATGGCGGTCAGCCGCAGAGCGGCCCTGCTTATCTACCTGAAAAAAATTTAATGTTAAGAGGGCAGTGGAGAGTCTTTCTCTAGGGGTTCTTCCATGTCCTATTCCCCCTTTTTGTTTTTCTAAACACTCTTTGAGGGTGTGGTGGGCACGCTCCACAATGCCTTGGCCTTGGGGATTATAGGGGATGCCATGTGACACTTGAATACCCATAAATGAGCAGAAAGACTGAAATGTAGAAGATGTGTAAGTAGGCCCATTATCAGTTTTAATATTTAAAGGCATACCCCAAGCACTTTAAGCTGTAAAGCAATGTTCAATGACATGCTGAGTCTTTTTACCCGTGTGTGGGGAAGCAAAAATAACTCCAGATGTTGTATCTACAGAGACATGAATATATTTTAGTTTTTCAAATTTTGGGATGTGAGTAACATCCATTTGTCAAAGATGTAAGGGTCGTAATCCCCGTGGATTGATTCCCAAGGATCGTTGGGCGTGCAAGGGGGCACATGAACCACAGGCCTTTACAATATCTCTGGCTTTGGCTCGAGAGATAGCAAATCTGGTTGATAAAGTTTTTGTATTTACATGAAATTTTGTGTGGAAATGAGTGGCAAGATCACGCGCAGTGGCTGTTTGAAGGACATACATAACACGGGTAGCATTATCTACCACATCGTTGCCCTCTGTTAAAGGCCCAGGCAATCCAGTGTGGGCTCGAATGTGCTGAACATAAAATGGGGTCTGTCTCAACCAAATTAATTGTTGTAATAGTAAGAGTAACTCTCCAATGGTGCTTCTTAAGTTTATCTTTTTTATTATTTTTAGATCCTTCACAATGTTTACTACATACTGTGAATCAGAAAGCAGATTAACACTGTTAGAGAAGCGTTTGAAAACTTTTATCACAATCTGAAGTTTAATGACTTGCAGTGAGGCTGGAGGAAAAGATATGACTATTGGAGTGGATCCTGAGACCATATAGGCCCCGCGGCCATTCTTTGAGCCATCAGTAAATATAACAGGACAGTTTTGTAATGGTTCTTTGTGAGTAATTTTTGGAAAAACTACTGGATGACTGTGAATCACATGTAAAATGGGATCCTTAGGATAGTGATTGTTAATAGCACCTGTAGAACTACATTTTAGTATAGCCCAATCATCCAGTGTGGCACTAAGGGTCTCAAACTGTTGAGCAGTATAGGGTATTATAATACCTGTTGGCTCACTTCCAAAATATTGTAAGCATTGTTGGATACCTAGCATACACAATTGAGCCACTGAGGCAGGATAATGTTCCAGAGTCTTGGCAGGGGATATTTTTGGGTGAATCCAAAGCAGTGGGGCGCCCTGCCAGATCACGCCCGTAGGCTGCTTATAAGAAGGCAGTATAACAAGTTGTAGTGGTTGACCCTCATTTACACGGGTGAGACTAGTCTTTTGTATTTTTTTGTTTTACCAACTGTAGAGTCTTACGAGCCTCAGGTGTCAAAACACGAGGGGAGGTCAAGTCGGGATTGCCAGGCAAAACATCATACAAAGGTTGAAGGCATTTAGGTTAGGTATTTTGAGGTATGGTCGAAGCCATTGCATGTCTCCTAAAAATTTTTGGAAATCATTCAAGGTATGCAAATGATCAACTCGAAGTTAAAGTTTCTGAGGAACCATCTTAGTTGTATAAATTTTTGTTTCTAAATAATTTAACACTTGGTCCCTTTGTATCTTTTTTGGAGTTATGACTAAATGCCTTTTTGTTAGATCTTTTACCAATCGGGCATAAGCTTTGTCTAATTTATCCTGGGATGAGCTAGAGATCAAAATATCATCCAGATAGTGGAGACATTTTAGTTTAGGGAATTGCTGTCTAAGATTTTTCAAGGCACTACCTACATATAGCTGACACATAGTAGGACTGTTAGCCATCCCTAGCTGACACATAGTAGGACTGTTAGCCATCCCTTGTGGTAAAACCACCCACTCGTAATGAGAATCAGGCTGTTCATGATTTAAGGACGGCACTGTAAAAGCAAATCTCTTGGAATCTTGTTTATGTAAGGGGATAGAAAAGAAGCAATCTTTAATATCTACTATTATGATATGTCAATGCTTAGGCAGAGCAGAAGGAAGGGGTAGCCCTCGTTGAACTGGTCCCATAGGCATCATCTGTTTATTAATTGCCCGCAAGTCATGTAACAACCTCCATTTTTTAGTTTTTTTTTTTTATTACAAAAATGGGTGTATTTCAAGGAGATACAGAGGGTTGAATATGGCCAAGGGCCAGTTGTTCTTTAACCAAGATATGTACTGTTTGTAGTTTAACCGAGGGAAGAGGCCACTGAGGAACCCATACAGGCTCCTCGGATTTCCATGTTATGGGAATAGTTTCCTCAGTGGCCATTACGAAAAACTCAATCCCTTTCGATTTTGTTTGAACTTTATAGGAACGGGGTTGGGATCACCTTGGAGGTATTTGCCCAGGCCGTAACCAGGCCTGTATCCCATTTTTTTTTATAATCCCTTTTGCCTGTTCACTGTAAGAGCCACCATTGGTCAATATGTAACCCATATCTTGTAGCAAATCTCGGCCCCATAATGACACAGGAACCTCAAGAACATAGGGTTGGAAGATGTCTTTATGTCCCTCATCATCCCACCAGTGTAGCGGACTGGCACTGATAGTTGGAGTTTGGGCATATCCTAAACCTCTGAGGACTTGGTCAGAAGCTTTCAACGGCCACGCTTTAGGCCAGTCTCTTAAATTAATTATACTTTTATCTGCCCCGGTATCCATTAATCCTAGCATCTCCTTTCCCTCCACCCATAGGGACAAAGTAGGTCGAGAGCCCAAATCCATGGAAACAAAGGCAGATGCTCCCGAGGAACCAAAACCCTTTGTGCCTCTTATTGTTTCTTTTGCAGGGAAAAGGTCATGGTGACTGGAGAGAATCAACATCTGGGCAACCCGGTCTCCAGGAGAAATGGCAGAAACGCCCCTTGGGGAGGAGACCATGATCTTAATCACCCCCTCATAATCAGGGTCTATGACACCTGGATGAACCAACAGACCTGAGAGGGTCGTGGAACTCCTCCCAATAATTAATCCAACTGTGTTTTTGGGTAAAGGACCTTTGAAATCTGTGTCAATCAACTGGGGCCCCATATGAGGGGTCAATATGAGCCGGGAGGTGGAGTAAAGGTCGAGTCCTGCGCTCCCTGTGGTGGCTCGGCGGATGGGTTTCATTTCATTGGAGGTCGGAGACTTGGCCACCTGTCCTCCTCGCCTTCCACCTGTGCCCCATATATTTGAGGGCCCTGAGGCAGGGGGCCCTTCCTCCCGTTTTTTGGCCGGGCACCAGCATAACCTACACTCAAAGGCTGTCCATGAATATCCTTTACAGATCTGTATTTGTTTGCCCAGTGATTTCCCTTTTTACATCTTGGACAGAGGCCAGGAACTTGCGCTTCCTCTTTTTGCCGCCCACGGAGGCAGTTTTGCTTAAAGTGACCTGTTTGCCCACATTTGTAGCATTTTTCTATAGCCCCTCTGTTTTGGGTCATTTTTATGACCGCTGCTGCCAACCCGGCGTTTGACAGGACCACCAGTCTCTCTACAGATTTTTATCCAAACCTCAAGACCTTTACCCTTGTATGGATTTATTGCCTGTCTACACTCTTTTGTGCATTGTTCAAAAATTAGCTGTTTAATAAGAGGCATAGCTGCGTCTGGATCCCCAAACACCCTTCCTGCGGCTTCAACCATTCGTGTTACAAAATCTGCAAATGGCTCTGTGGATCCTTGTACAATTTTTGTCAGGTTTCCTGATACCTCCCCTCTATTTGGCAACGCTTTCCATGCCCGAGTGCCAATAATGTTGATTTGATCATACACTTGTGGGAAATTTGTCTGTTGGTTCACAAAACGCCCTTGCCCTAACAGCATGTCCTGACTCCATGCTTGTTGCCCGTTAGCCGCATTTATAGCAGCCTGTTCAGCGGCAAACTCTATGAGAAAAGCCTTCCAGTCTTAAGTATTGTCCTGGGGACAAACAGGCTCTTGCCAAGCCTTGCCAATCAGCAGGAGTCATGTAGTACCGATGGAGTGCTTCCAATTGCGCGATGACAAAGGCAGCACTAGTGCCATATGCTTTTACTCCCTCTGCCAGTCTTTGAATGACCTTAAAATCTAAAGGCTCATGTACCCTTACCCCTTGTTGATTTTGGAATACTGGAAAGCACTGAGGCAAGGAGCCAGTGTTAGCATAAAAAGCCCTCCATGCTTCAGGATTCCTAGTACGACCCGAAGTAGGAATTGGTGCATATGGAGGCGGTCCAGGAGACCCCGGGGCAGAGGGTTCTATTTTTATGTCCTCTACACCAGCAGCTAAGGCGTCCAGATCGGAGTCTGACTCTTCGGACCCTTCCCCCGTTACTTCCTCCTGCATAGATTTTTTTTTTTTTT